>CP126894.1:144413928-145063214 GCA_030440675.1 Furcifer pardalis | reverse complement strand
AATGATATTCTAGCAGGAACATAATGGTTGGGGAAAGCCTACATCCCTACATTGCTGTCTCAATCCTCCTTCACATCTGCTTTTCAGGAAAGGGAAAGAAAATGGGGGGGGGGGGAATCTATTTCAACCTGTTTGGCTCTGCAGCAAATGGGTTAAGTTGAATTTTAGCTGTGCACTTAATTTACTAATGATTCGTAATACAGTAGTTTTATATCATTATAGTAGCTTCATTACAGCCTTTTATGACCAATGGAGCTGCTTGTACAAAATCATTGCACACCAATGTATGCAACAATTCTGTACAGGCAACTCAACTAGCATCATTACATTTTTATTTCTAAATCTCCATTTTTAGAGAGGTTGGTGAACATATTGGTTCCCTAATTAAATTCTAACATAGGTGATAGTGTCTGCAAGTAACCAGGAATCTGCATAATTCCAGTGGAAAGAACGGCTATGAGGATGGGAACTTTATAAAGTGCTGCTGCTTCCAAACGATTCCTGGTTTCCTTTTTATGAAGGAGAGGAACTTTCACAAAGGACAAGCATCCTAAGCCTTGAAATGAATGGGGAACTCTTGTCTGCCTACTAGGTCACACATTGGCCTTGTGTCTCAAGCTGCGTGTCAGATTGTCTCACAAGCAGAGAAACTTAAATGACAAGAAATGGCTAGGTAAACATAAAGGTCTCGAACTGCTGACCTGCCAACCTTCCAGTCGCCAAGTTCAGCGTCTTAACCACTTGAGACACCACAGTCCCAAGGGAAATGGCTTAAATGTCTATAAAACATTTTCAGAAGCAGCAAGAGTCTGATGAAACAAGTATGAATGTTGGCGGTCCTGAAAACTTGTTTACATATTTTTTGTAACATGAGTTAGTATTTATATTTTAACTGTTTTTTTTTTTTTGGGGGGGTAGGGAAATTATTGGCTAGCATGGCTCACACAAGAGCAGGCATCCCAGAAGCAATTACGAGCTTGGGAACTGTCCGGCGTCTTTGCTACCATTTATATGCAAAGGATGAAGAGGTAAAGAATATTTTCTGTGGTCTCCCCCACCCCACCCCACCCTTTTTAAAAATCAGTTCTTCTTAATTGTGCATTCAGTTAGCTGGGAGTGTTTTATACAGCTACATTACTGTTAACCACATAGCTGTGAAAGCAGTGTTCAAACGTGGGTGTCAACCAGTGATGGGATGATAAAAATTTTAGTACCCCACCCTGACGTCATCACAGTGGGGGCGGAGCTAACGTCATGACGTCATGGGTGGAGCCAACGTCATGACGTCATGATGTTGTAGGCGGGGCCAAAAATAAAATAAATAAAATAAAAATAAAACACACACACCCCTCAACCCACACACACAAAACCGTTAATAAAATAAATAAATAAAATAATAATTAAATAAAAATACACCCAAACACCCACCCACCCCAAACACAAACCCCACTTACAATGGGGACCGTTGGGGCTGGCCCCGAGCCTCGGCACCCAGCGGCGGCGCGCCTAGCCGGGTGGCTGAGGGCCTCCTGGCCGCAACCCTCCATGGGCAGCCCTGAGCCTCGGCACCCATCGGCGGCACGCCTAGCCCGGTGGCCCAGGGCTCCCGGCCACAACTCTCCACGGGCTGCCCCAAGCCTCGGCGCCCAGCGGCGCTTCTAGCCGGGCGGCCCAGGGCTCCCGGCCGCAACTCTCCACGGGCTGCCCATGGAGAGTTGCGGCCAGGAGCCCTGGGCCGCCCGGCTAGGCGCGCCACCGGGCGCTGTGGCTCAGGGCTGCCCGTGGAGAGTTGCGGCTGGGAGCCCTGGGCCGCCCAGCTAGGCGCGCCGCCGGGCAGCGAGGCTTAGGGCGCCCGTGGAGATTTGCGGCCGCCAAAGTCATCCCCGCTGCAATCTCCGCCGCCGCCATTATCGTTGCTGCCGCTGCTGGTGCCGTCATCGCCGCTCCCGTCATCGCCGCCACTGCCTGTGTTGCCACCGCCGTCAGCACCGCCACCGCCACTATCTCGTTCTTGAGGACTGCCGGTGTTGCCGATTTTTAAAAAAAATCAGAGCTAAAATGGCTCCGATTTACTGCGCATGCGCAGAAACTCAATCTGCCGCATTGCGCATGTGTCAGATTGAGTTTCTAAGCATGCGCAGTAAAATTGGAGTAAAAATTGCTCCAATTTTATTGCGCATGTGCAGAAACTCAATCTGACGCATGCGCAATACGGCAGATTGAGTTTCTGCACATGCGCAGTAAATCGGAGCCATTTTAGCTCCGATTTTTTTTAAAAAAAATTCTTTCGGTGAGGCGTCCGGAACTGGACGCCTCAAAAGTGGACTCCCCTCACGGAGAACCCTCCGGGATTGTTCTTACCGGTTCCAGGGAACCGTATAGAACCGGGGACATCCCATCACTGGTGTCAACGATCTGTGGTCTCCTTCTCCTACCGCTGTCGGAGATGAGGAGGGCAACAGCCAAGAAGACTGGACTGTCAACTGCATTTAGAAACTCCCTTCCCAGGGAATCATGGCCTTAGTTTGCATTTTCACTGGATTCTTCTTCTTCTTCATGTGCCATATCAACTCTGCATTCATTGGCTTTCATCACGGAGAGAGTTTTCCTCTTCTTAACACCTTGAAACAGTTCTTCCAAGGACATGCCACACCAGTTTCTCAGGTTCTTCAGCCATGAAGCCCCTCTATGTCCAGGGCCTCCCTTCCCAGGGATCTTTCCGTACAGAGCGAGTTAATGTACTCTATACTTTATGTTATTTCACTGGATACCAAGAAAAAAAAGTTCTTATTTTTCCAGGTTTTTAAAATTTGTTTTGTTTTCCACTTTTTTGATTGGTAAATCACAAAAATAATGCTGAGGGGAGAGACAGTGTGTGCAATAAAGGGGAGAGAGACTCTACTAAACTAAATGTTAAAACAAATTGTCAAATGTCTTCTTCCTCAGTTTGTTCTTTTTTTCCTAGGTTCGTTCAGCAGTGGCCTCAGCGCTGGGATATTTAACGTTCAACCGGACAGCTTACCGCCACCTCCTGGTTCAGTGTAGGAACAGGCCCGAGTTGCACGAGAGACTAATGGCGAATCTGAGCAAAGATGCAAGAATAAACTCAGAATTTGTGAATGAATTTAGGAGGCATAAGAAAACTGGCCTCCCATCTCTCAGGTAAGAGTAAAATATGGGAGACTGTGCCCTTGATGTGAGTTACACTGAAAATCCTGCAGGAAGGACACCTTTTGCAAATAAAAAGTCACACTCCCTTTCTTTAAAGTCTCTTCCAATACAACTGGCTTTCTTGAGCTATTGGTCCCAAAGCAATTTAATTCCCTGGTCCCCAAATTTAGGAAGGACTTATCACTAATTTTTTAAAAGTCACTTTTGAGATCCATTTTTATTATCCTCTTCCCAATGGCTCTCTCTCAAGAAGTTTGGTTAAAGTTTGTAGAAGAAGAACTTTTTTCAAACATGGATTGGAGGAAGCTTATTCTGCATTACTCACAACACTACCTGTGAATAAATTGTAGATGTCTCCAAATGTTGCATTATAATCCTGACGGGGCTATGGCTTGGATTTTAGGCCATCGGCAACTGTAATTATCCATAGAGTTAGTAATGTTAATGAGCAACAATTCCCAGAGCACCTATTCTGGCAACTGCTTATAAATAAAATCGTTACATTGTGTCCTAAATCCTGTTGCACATCTCCTGTGCAAAAATAGTGATGGCGTGGAAACATTAATTTTTATTTTATATTAATTTTAACTTCCCTATCCCTATACAGTAAAACACCGGATAATGACTGGATCGGATAACGCTAAAATCGCATAACGTTGGGGAATTTGAGGCAAACATTTGGATCGGATAACATTATGTTAACCATTATGTTAATGTTATCCGATCCATCAGATAACCTAAGTATTTCTGAGGCTAATGTTGGCCTCAAATTCCCTGAGGTGTGGCTGTGACTCACCAGTTTCTCTTGGGAGAAAGGGAGAGGGCTGCCTGCTCTCAAGCTTGCAAGATTTGAATGACAAAAGCTTGCAAAACCAGTCTGACTAGTTTAGCAAAGCAAAGCAGACATGGGGGTGGGGTGGGGACTCTTTCAATATGTCCTGACTCCAATTTTAAACATGCAGAGTTTCCATATGGAGCTATGAGCACAGGAATGTTTTAATAGCTAACTGCTTTAAATTCTAAACAGCCTGAAACCAAGATTGTAGCTCTGCAAGCCTCATGCATTGTCAATGGAAAACAAGCAGACACTGAAATCTTTCACCTACAAAGCAATTAAGCTTTTCACACCCTGCAAAGCCCTGAGGGAACTTCCTTTATTACAGCAATGGACCTCAGCTAAGCCCCAAAGCAAGCCATGGTACTGAGGCTGATTCTAAACAAAAACATTTTCCTAGCTTCTGTTCAGAAAGTCTCCATCTGGCTTGCTAAGGGACATAGTGATGGTGGGTGGGGTTCCTTGAGAGAGGCTTAGGACCCTTTCCCCAGTGTAACCCAGAACACTTTGCAGAAAAATAATTGCAAAGAGACAATTTGACCCAATTACCTTTATGAAGTTTCCCCTTTAAATTATAAACAACCTGAAACCAAGATTGTAGCTCCGCAAGCCTCATGCATTGTCAATGGAAAACAAGCAGACACTGAAACCTTTCACCTACAAAGCAATTAAGCTTTTCACACCCTGCAAAGCCCTGAGGGAACTTCCTTTATTACAGCAATGGACCTCAGCTAAGCCCCAAAGCAAGCCATGGTTGGGGGCTGATTCTAAACGAAAACATTTTCCTAGCTTCTGTTCAGATCTTTTAAAACAGCACTTTATAAAATTTTCAAAAATTTTAAAATGCTGTATGGCTTTTTATTCCCCTAAAGTCATGGTGGTCTGGCATGTTTTTGTAATGTATTTACCCTTTAGACAATTATTTCTTAAAGTTCTTTAAGTTCCAGCATGTTCTTTGACTTTCCCTTGAAGCCTCTGTTGCTTATCTCCATGGAGTTAACGTTATCTGATCCACCTGAATAGGATTTTAACATTATCCGGTGCATGTCCAAATATGATCTTATTGGTATGGCTTTGCAGTCAAATGAAATGAGAATACAGTTCATCAAATCAGTCGTCTGTTATGGGAAAAACAGAATCTTCTGGTATCTAAAAGATCAGAAAATTGATTCAAGCATCTTCATCAGATGTACAAAGCAATGGGCAGTGAAGATAATTAGTAAAAAAAATGAGCTGTCAGTTCAGAAACATTTAGGAAACGAAGGAAAATACACTGTTTTTAATAGGAAAACTGAAAATAAGCAGCTACCAAAACCCTCCTCCCTTTTTCTTCTAGGTCATGAATTGTAGTGGAAATGCTCCAGACCATTGCCTTTTAACATTTCTAAGTACTGCACCCTAGTTTTTAAATATTTACCTTTTATTTTCAGTTTGGAGATAAACGGAGGACCACCTGCAATTCCGCCACGCATACTAGGTAATTTATATTGAATATGCCTTCCACTGCTCTAGTGTTTTCATCAACTCAGTCCTTCAAGTTATTCCACTGTATGACCCCAATATAGGTATACTTATGCAGTACAGACAACACAGGATATCTTTAGAAACAGCCGTGACACTTCTATACCACCCCATAGCACTTAGAACACTTTCTACATGGTTCACAGAGCAATTAGCATGTTGCCCCCCCACACACACACACACATGCTGGGTACTCATTTACCATCCTCAGAAGGATGGAAGGCTGAATTAGAGTTTGTGATTAGAGTTTGATACTGATTTCTTGATCAGGCAGACAGAACATACAATCAGTCCTTTGTTGGGAAATGGACAGACTAGGAGTGGCCAATTTGGTTATCAAGAGACAAAAATGGAGTCAGAACAGTGGAAACAAAACAAGAGAAAAATCAAGTTCTTGAAATTGGTATATTTATTGAGAAAAATGTCCAAAAATGTCCTGAAAGATCTACAGTATGTCATGAAAGAATACAAGGGATCAATTCATATTTTAGTTTTCTTTACATTCACACTTTCATAGTCATTAAGTACAGTCAAACCTCGCATAAAGAGTGCTTCGCTTAAAGAGTAACTCACTTAAAGAGCAGAATTTTCTCTGAATGTTCGCTTCACTTAACAAATAAAACCAACCAAAAACTCACTTAACAAATAAATCGGAGTTCGCAATCCCCCCCCCCCCACACACACACACAACTGGTCACTTACAATGGTGTTTCGCTTAAAGAGCAAACTCGCTTAAAGAGCAATCCTGTGGAACGCATTATGCTCTTTAAGCGAGGTACAACTGTATTAGGATTTAAAGATCATATTCTCTGTAAGCTTGAGAATAGCTGTACTCAAAATGGAGTCACTTTTGTGCTGGTCACATTCCCGTTATACCTGCAAAGCATTGATAGAGTCATCACATACCAATGAGGGTCATGTTGAGTCATTAGGTCATCTGTGAGTTACATCACCCTTAGATAACAAAGGGAATTTCCCAAAGCTACATCATCTATTTTCACATGAGAAAGGGATCACATGATCTCATGCACCTGCTAGCCACAGGCAAGGTCAGCGTGATAGTGACATCAGCAATCGCTGGAAGAATGTCAAATTTGCATCAATGTGTGTCTGGGAATGTAACCACTTCAAACAGACACCTGTTAGATCAAATACATTTTAGTAATACCAATTAGCTCATCCTCTCATACCTAGCGTTCAGGAGGGAGGTAGAAGAGGGCTGAAATCATATAAAAGAAGGGCCAGTTTTAACCCATCTTCAGCCTTCCCTTGCGGAGGCTAATATGTCACTTTGACCAATGACATGAATCTCTGAAGAGGCAAGGCATGGGGGCCTTATAGACATCAGGAACAGAGATGCTTTTTAGGTGAGGAAAATTTATTCTCTTGCTTTATTATTTTATTAGTTTGTTATGTAGTGTAGAATAGATTAGTGTATTTCTTCATTATGTATGCTGCATATACAGTAATACCTTGGATAACATTAAAATCGGATAACGTTAAGTAATCTGGGGGGAGAATTGCATCGAATAACGTTAAGATCCTATGGGATTATTATTATTATTATTAGTTCAAATTTATATTGTATCGGATAACAACCGCTAAAGCCTGTGCGATTACAATGTATCTCTATTGAGCGTTAACGTTAACCGATGAATCCCATAATTTTAACATGCATTGGATAACACTAAAAATTGGATAACATCAAGACTTGTGGAACCAAGTTTTTACTGTAAATTGATTTATATTGTCTTTTAATAAATGGAAAAACACAATCCAAGGTTTGGTTATTGAGTTACTAAACCAAACTACAGAGCAGAAATCTCTACAGAGCAGGGAGGCCTTGAATAAGGTCTTGCTAAGGACTTTAAATTGCCAAGTGTCAGCCCAGAGATATCTTGCCAAGGGGCGGCTCTGGCCTGTGTGTGGAACTGTATTAATATGGTGAAGTAGCAGCAGCTTAAAGGGATTGTTATTCCAGCTACCAACTTTCCCTGCCTTAAGGCAGAAGGCTAACTTTGCCTGCACAGACGTAAAGGGGGTGGGACTGGGGTTCCAGGAGGTCCCGTTTCCTGACAGTGAAGTGAGGGACTCCGAGACCCATCATCATCGATCCTCTGGGCCCTGAGACACTGGACATCTGTGGGATTCCTAAGTTCAACATCCTAATGAGGAGGGGACCACAGAACCCATCGTCCACGGCTTCCCTGACACAGTACTCCATGGGACAGAGTGCACATTAATAAAGAGCTTGTATAGTCTGAACAAGTGTGAGTTCAATAAAAAAAATATAGGAACTTTGTAAAGTTGCTCTTGGCTTCACATACTCATTTTTATTACCAGCAGCAGTTGTTCTGCAGTTTCTCTGGTCATTGGGAAGCTGTGACTGCCCTCTGGATCTCCCCCCCCCCCCCGGCTATTGTGAATCCAGCACACAGTCCCCAGTCCAGTAGAGAATCTCTCTTAAAATCCCAATGTGTAATGCCATGGAAATGTCTGAGATATTGAGATATTCTGCAGAAGATACTTTCAGTAAACAAGAATTTTTAATTTTGCAGGTCGACCACAGAGCACTGGGATCAAAATATACAAGCCCAAATGTCATCCAAAGGATTCCCTCTTTCTGGTACCGACAGGAGCTTATCTAGCAGGGAGACTAAAGCCGCTGGGAAAACCCCAGATTCCAGTCTCTGGGCAATATCCATTTCCACATACTACGACATCAGACCTCATTCAAGTGTCAAGACCAAGAATTGTTAACGTCTCTAATCTCCAGACACATTTGTCACCAAAGAAACCTGGGGCAGTAGCAAAGACACAAAGCAACTGATGCTAACATTTAGCATACTTTAATCTACCCTAAATATCACTACTGCTGTCTCTGTAATAGTTTTGCATAAAGGTGGAATTTTTTTAAAAAACAGTCTTGTTAATAGTGCAAGTATTTGTTGTAGAAAATAAAAGCACTGACAACTGAGTGTAACAGTTTGTGTCCAAAAAGCAACTGATGCTTTATCAGAAGCAATTAAAGGTATTCTTCCACAGTATGGCACACTACCTATATCAGTGGTGGCGAACCTATGGCACACGTGCCAGACGTGGCACTCAGAGCCCTCTCTGTAGGCACCCATGCAGTCACCCCAGCACAGAGCTCGTACTGCTCCTCTGCCCAGCAGACCAAAGGGGAGTGCTTCCTCCCTTCCCTGTTGCCATGTTGGCACTTTGCAATAAATAAGTGGGTTTGCGGTTGCAATTTGGGCACTCTGTCTCTAAAAGGTTTGCCATCACTGACCTATAGAAATAGTCACTGCATCTTGAAAACGCTGACATCCTTTGGCGTGTTTCCGGCTGCAGAATGAAGCAGAGTGCTTTTGTCTCAGCTGCTTTTTGTTTCTGAAAAGTGGCTAGCTTCAGAATTTTATTCAGAATGATTAGGACTTGTAATTTTGTGGGGATATGTCTCCCAAAGAGTAAGATGTCCTATTATTCAGAAACAATCCTCTGTAACTGGCATTTAAAACAGTATCTTCACCAACAATAAAATCTACTTTAAATGAGCTGCAAGTTGCACCACCACAGCCCCAGTGTCATCACAGCTAGTTTCTATGCCCAGAACAATTTTAGTACAGAAATATTTCCCATATGGTACCAAGATCCTTTTAAAACAACTGCTCAAGCAACATCTAGGAGACACTGACATGACATGACCTCCACATCTTCCCAGTGTTAAAGGTGTTTGTAGATAAGCATTCCAAGAAAGGAGCTGTAGAAAAACAGATTTTAGAATGTAGACCCTGGTTTAACCCGGAGGGGTAAAATAGGAAGAAAATTAGCCTACATACTTAAAAGTTGGGCAGGCAGTGGAAATGACAGTTCTCTCACTTTCATTATTCCCAACACATGTTACTGAGAAGCACAATGCTCCAGCTCCCAAACTATCATGTTAAATGCCTAACATTCAGATTGGGACAACCTGGTTTTTTACTCTCAAGTAAGCGGAGGGTGAGTAATCTGGCCTGGGACCATCATGTATAGATGGGAAATTATTCAACCATGTATCAGCCAATTTTTCTGCTCAAAGGCTATACAGGGGCTAAAAAATAATGGAAGAAACATGCTACTGAACATGTGTGCTTTCTTTTTTTCTTTTCTATTTGTTTCCAAATGGCAGTTTTGAGGGGAAAACTTGCCAAACAAAAGACATAAAACTTTCCTTAAGTATTTCTGACTGTTGCAATCAGGAGACTGCATGCCTATGTCTCAATAAAAAAATGAGAATGGCGGATAAACTTCAACTACTTATAGCAACTGATTCAACAAGGGAGGGGAAGAAAGTTCTTTGACATACTAGACATCTTGCATAGCTGCAGAAGAAATAATACAACGTTCCTTTTCCTGCTGAGCAAGCACATTCTTACGGTAATTTCATTTTCTGTTGACGGTGTGAAAGAACCACAAATTCTGTAAAAACAAACAAACAAACAAACATAACATAGTCTAAGAGTACAAATGAATAAGGATTAAATATTACTTTTCAGATTATATAATGCCACAAAGAAACTTTCAAAAGTGACCATGAATTTTAAGCTCCAAGGAGCTTTATTTCAGTTTATGCTCAGCTGTTGCCACTTAAGGAATTCTTGTCCATACAGGTTTAATGCGACATATCTGGCAGCCTCAATGGAATCATGTACTGCTTAGCTATCAGTCATTCTTTCAGAGCAAAATGGTTTACAGCACAATCCTAGGCATCTCAACTGTCATGGTGTTAAATGGAACTGAGAAAAGTTTTTATAGCAGTATGAAACAAGTAACATCCTCAAAACAGATTTTTACAATTAAATAATGGAATATGTTTAAAATTCAACAAATTAATTCACTTATTCTTACATGGGAGAGAACAGTGTAAGAAAGACAAGAATATCCCATTTCTTACATAAATTAAACTGTTAAATTTTTTTGTGCTGGGCAAAATCTCAACACTGAAGCCGGAAACCGACATAGATAATCCTGAGGGCTAATCACTGAAAGCAAGTCACCTAATCTATATAATCCCAGAAATGAGAGAAATTAATATTCTAACATTCACATACCACATTATTTCTTTCTTCCAGTCACTGGCTAGATCTAACATCTGTTCCTGGCCTGATGACGAGTAGACTTATCCATCTAACAGAACCATCCTCTCCAGAGGGCCTTACAAACTTCCAGCGATTAAGAGAGGCATGAGGTGAAGTAGTTGCAGTAGAGATCACTCCCAACTAGGTCCACTGCCAAGTGTTTTGTTATGTTATATAGGAAAGGGGTGATCTATTGGATAGGGGAAAAATATAAGTGATTGAAAACCATGAATGTACCTGTATGCAAAAATTTCATTATCACAAAAGCTTGACCATACCAACTGTCTCATTTAGATTAACAGTGAAGGACATCTACTTTATTAATTGTGGTTCTTGCATTGCTATTTCTATAAACTTCTCTCTTAGCTTCTGTTCCATAAATGCTACTGTCTCTTGTCAACGCTATTCAAGTGGCTTTAACTAAGTTCTGAAGGGCATTATTTTCAGAGCTCCTGCCAATTTCATTTTATCATTATCAAACTGGTTTTGTATTATTATTATTATTATTATTATTATTATTATTATTATTATTATTATTATTATTATTATTATTATTATTATTATTATTATTATTATTATTATTATTATTATTATTATTATTACAGATAGTGAGGGTTAGAAATATTTATTTCTGGATTATTTTTACATATCTGAAAGATATATTCAAATATATCCCGTTTTGTTATTTATGATAAGCTTGCATTTTTTCTAAATTTAAGTGATTCAGCAATATTCATTACAAAATAGTTTTTGCTTTCTAGTGGTTTGTTTATAGGTAGTGGCAGCTAATCTAGTGGGGGCTACCTGAGCTTTTTGGAGGTGTTTAATCTGTTATTATTGTTTGACAGGATAAGGCTCAGTAAATAAATTCCCTTGGTCTCAAGGAAGCCTTCCAGAGCCTTGAAGCAGATGGGAGCATAGAACAATTTTAAAAATCACTGCCAAATCGCTGCCCACAGTCCTAATCCCAGTGGTGGCAACCCAACAGTGATTTCTCCCACACTATTAAGGTGGCCATCCTGAGGTTCTTAAAGTGCTGATATGCTGCACAAAGTTACACCAGTAGGATTTTTCATGTTATTTTCTACTCTATAACATTTTGGTATGGGTGACCCTAAAGGAAGATCAGCCCTAAAGGAAGTAGAAAAGATTCTTAAGTGCAAGGATATGTTGACAGAATCAGACACCAACCTCATCCATTATATATCTCACGTTATTGTGCACAGATGTAAAAAAAACCTTCTGAATGCTGAGAATTTCAGGAAAAATCCATTCATTCAAAATCTTACACTTGGTGACAGCTTGATACGTAACACAGATTTCAAAATATATGAATAAGTGGGATCTAATTCAAATCAAGATTGAGTCCTCACCAGAAGTTTAAAAATGACTAATCTGAGAAATATCAAGATTCACTGGAAAAGACAACGTGAAAAGTGGGAACCTAATGGAGAAAAACAGGAAGACATAACACGAGACCCACTGACAAAATAAATGATGCCTGGAGGAGATTGAATCTGCTGGGTCAACATAAGCAAACAAGGGAGAAGAGTTGCTTGGTTTCTCTCGGGTCCCAAATGAAGCTGCCTTTACTTGGGATATGATCAGCCTGGCTTATTTAATTAGCCACAGCAATTACACTTATATATACTATCCCAGTTCTGGCAACCTAGCAGTTTGAAAGCAAAAAAAAAAAATTGTAAGTAGAGAAATAGGTACCGTTTCAGCAGGAAAAGCAACAGTGTTCCACGTGCTTACGTGTATAGTCATGCCTGCCATGTGACCAGTGAAAGGTCTGCAGGTGTTTGCAGAGCAAGAGGGACCTTTACTGCCCCAGAGCTCTTAAAACACTCTCTTCTCTCTCACCTTCGTGCCCGACGGGGGGGTTGCAATTGGAGCCCTGCGTTCAAACGCCTTGGGCCAGGACTGCCTCCCTAACTGGACCCCCCACGGCTATGAGGGCACCTCAAAGGTTAACATGGCTTGGGAAGGGGTGAAGGCACATGATCTGAAACGAACCAATCCTGTTAGGAGTTGGGAGAAAGAGGGCGGGAGCAGTGGTGCTGGGCAGGCCATGGTTTCCGATGGAATTGTGGGAGTCGTAGTCCGGGAAAGCCAGGGAGGATCACATTGGAAATGGCGGAGGCTGGCGGAGGAGGAGGTTGTGGGAGGGATGACTCCTCCCTTCGTTGCGCCTTTCATCGGGACTCTCTGAGATTGGCTGAGTTGAAGAAGAGCTTCATCTCCTGTCGAGGCGCCGTTGGTCGTCCCTTAATGTCAACCCCTTTCTTTGGGGACTTTCAGTGATGGGATGACCCCGGTTCCATCCGGTTCCCTGGAACCGGTAGGAACAATCCCGGAGGGTTCTCTGGGAGGGTAGTCAACTTTTGAGGCGTCCGTTTCTGAAAGAAACGCCTCACCGAAAGAATTTTTTTAAAATTGGAGCCAAAATGGCTCCAATTGACTGCGCATGCGCAGAAACTCAATCTGATGCATTGCGCATCCGTCAGATTGAGTTTCTGCGCATGCACAGTCAATTGGAGCCATTTTGGCTCCGATTTTAATTTTTTTTTTCTTTTAGAGCTGGAGCTGCACCTTTCAGGGTGGCAGCAGCGGCGGCGGCACCAGCCCTCAGAGGAGGGCACCTCCCCTGGCGCACGTTGAGTCCTGCCTGGGCCGTCCGCTACCGCCGAGCCTCCCTGGCCGTGGCCGCAGCTGGAGCCGGGCCAAAAAGGCACCAGCCCAAGGAGTAGGAGTAGGAGGCCACAGGGCTGCAGGCAGCAGCAGCTCTGGTGGTGGCGGCGGATGTAGACGGCGGCTGCAGGCAGTGGCTCCTGTGGCCGTGGCCTTCGGAAGAGGAGGAGGCCACAGTCGGGGGTGGCACGCCTTGCCGGGTGGCCCCGGGCTGTGGGGATTCGTCAGCCCCAAGGAAGGTAAGTAAGTGAGGGTTTTTTATTTTGGGTGGGTGGGTGATTTATTTGTGTTTTGGGTGGGTGGTTGTATTTTTATTTAATTTTTATTTTATTTATTTCTTTATTTTATTTCTTTAAGTTATTTACGGGTTTGTGTTGTAGCTGTCTGGCTGGGTGGGCGGGCTGAGGGGTGTGTGTTTGTGTGTGTGTTTATTTTTATTTTATTTATTTTATTTATCTTTATTTTTGGCCCCGCCCACAACATCATGACTTCATGGCATCAGCTCCGCCATGACATCATGACGTCATGACATTGGCCACGCCCATGACGTCCGTGACGTCATGGTGTGGTAGTAGAATTTTTGTCATCCCATCACTGGGGACTTTCTTCCGCCAGGAAGGAGGTGCGATGCCGGCTGTGAGAGAAAAGAAAACCTCGTGCCAGAAAGGAAGGAGAGGTCATAAGGTCTCCCTTGTTGGAAAGTCTGCCGTGTCCGACTCTAGGGGGCGGTTCTCATCTTCGTTTACAACCAGATCACGCTGGCTGTGTATGCAAATGCTTCTGTGGTCAGGTCGCAGGCATGACTAGACACCGGAGCACATGGAACGCTGTTACCTTTCCCGCTGAAGCAGTACCTATTTATCTACATGCAGTTTCTTGCTTTCGAATTGCTAGATTGGCAGTTTTTCTAACAACTAATAGGTATGGTGGGAAGGTGTCATTCCTTGCAAGTCCGACTTTTGCTTGTGGGGTGCTAAGCGAATCTGTCCAGTTATGGGTTCCCCGGGGGGGGGGGGGTTTGGCAACAAAGGGAAGGGGAAAAATTGTTTTCCCAGTTGTTTTGAGCAAACCCCTACTCACTGATTCTCTTCTTGGTAGCATAAAAACTCCAGATCCTACCCAGTTAGCTTTCAGGTAATTGATGACTATACCCTGTAGTCTAACATCTCTGCTATAGTGACCATTTTAGAGATGGTGTAGCAAACATGGTTCCAGTGATTTTATATGGTGTCTCAGTATGACTAGCTGAAATTTCAAAGGAACTTGGTCACCCCTCTTCCTTCTTGAGGCGGCTAGTGAATATCCCACCAATTTTAGGAGCTACACAGAAAGCAGTTTTATTGGGTTTGTTCCCTCCCTTTCGCTTTTACAGTATGACATATTTATTTGTAAAAGGTAATAACAGTATTCTTGTCAGCTAACCAAAAAGACAGGCATTTGAAAGATTTAAGCATAGATGATTAATTAAACAAATAGTTAATAATTTAATCCAGAGTTAATAGATCATTTAAATATTCAATGGCTGATTAGGAAACATGATTTTTCCCATGTGTTACCTTACAGTCTTGAATCACTAACTACTTCTCTAAAGTGATCTCACAAAATTTGTCAGTACTGTAGGAATGGGTAAACAACAGGGGCGTAGCTACCGCCGTATCTGCCGTATCAATTATACGGGGGCCCCGGGCCACGGGGGCCACCAACGTGCGTAAGCAAAACAAATCTTTACCCTTCCTAAGGGCCCCCAAACCAATTTTTATACGGGACCCCGCCAAGGCACGCTACGCTTCTGGTAAACAATACAGTACTGTACTTAGAAGAACTCATCAAATGTCAAGATATGTCACAGGAGACCAAGACAATCTGTGCTTTTGTATTCTCGGTCATCTTAGACATGTGTGAAAGCTGATAAGAAAATGTTGATTTGTTTGAAATATGGTGCTGGTGTTTTGTGGATATCCTGTACTGTACTACTAAATTGACAGAGCAAATCAAGCCTGAATTATCTCTGGGGGCAAAATGATGAAATTGAAGCTCTCATACATGAGCATATCATGAAAAGGAAAGACTCCCTAGAAAGAACAATCATGCTGGAAAAGGATAAAGGCAGCAAGAAAAGATGACCAAATGAGATGGATTGACTCCCTAAAGCAGGGGTGGCCAACCTACGGCGCACCGGCCCATACATATCATTAATCTGGCCCATGGTGGGCACATCTAGACTCACTCACCACTGGAAATCATGATACATCACTTATTGTGGTGGGAATCATGAAAAAATTTTTGGGTTCTTGGACAGGCTCCGCCACTTCCCAGGGCAGTGGGAGGCATTTTGGAAGATGTTTGCTCCAGTTTGGGATTTTTCCAGTGCTGGGTTGAGTTTACGTCAGCACCTGGGATCTCAGTGCCGAACCTGGAAGTTGGCCAGAGTCATGCTCTAGCTGCCGAAGCACAGTAGAGAAACCCCAAACCAAAGCAAAAATGCTCCAAAAAGCCTCCTGTCACCCTGGGAAGCAGCGGAGCCTCTCCAAGAACCTGTTAAAATGGTGTGATTCCTGATGATGGTGAAAATGTCAGTAGTGGGCGCAGCTGAGCACGGTGGCTGGAACTGGCACTTGGCGGGAAAACATTTGAGAACTCCTGTCCTAAAGGAAGCCATGGACTTGAGTTTACAGGGCATGGCTGTTGAGCAGACAGGCCAGTTTGGAGATCTCATTCACAGGATGGCCATAGGTTGGGGCTGACTTGACAGCATTTACAGTAATACCTCGGATAACGTTTACCTCAGTTAACGCTAAAATCGCATAACGTTAAGCAATCTGGGGAGAAGAAATGAATCGAATAACGTTAAGGTCCTATGGGATGGATCGGATAACAACTGCTAAAGCCTGTGTGGTTACAATGTATCTCTATGGAGCTTTAACATTATCCAATCCATCCCATAGGATTTTAACATGCATCGGATAACACTAAAAATCAGATAACACCAAGACTTGTGGAACCAAGTTTTAGCGTTAACCGAGGTATTACTGTAACAACATTGTTCCTAATTATTGTTAAGTGATATGCTAATTCTGTGAAATAAGAATTTTCTATTGTATAGCTTGGCTTAATCATGACTTAACAGCACCTAAAAACAACAAAATATGGATACTTTTCTTCTCCTTTCCACTCATTATCCTGAGCAATTTCTTCTCTATTCATCGTCGTTGGCTGCTACTCGTATCCGAGCACACATTTTTCCTGGAGGTCATATTCTCAGCTGGTGGATGTGTCTCTGGTGACTCCACAAACCAATCCTGGCATGGAACATGCGACCACACACAGTACACTGAATAGATGGTGGAGGACATGGTTGGGTTAAAGAGCACTGAAGCTTCCATCATAGACCATCGTCTTAGATGGATAGGGCATGTTTTCTCTATTATGTTTAACCCAAAGCATGTCCTCTGTAATGGGCTTCTGGGAGGGCAAGCAGAGAGAGAGAGAGACAAAGGTAAAAGTTGCCCTTGCTCAAAAGCCAATTGCATCCAACTCTAGGGTTAAGTGCTCATCTCTGTTTATAGCCAAGGAGCCAGCACTGAATGCCTCTGCAGAAGTTTCCATGGACATGTGACAAGCATGACTAGACATGGGAGTGCTCATTTTGCAATTTCTTGCTTTCAAACTTCCAAGTTGGCAGAAGCTGGGACAGGAACAGAAGTTCATTCTGTCATGCAGCACTCTGGTCTCGAACTACCAACCTTCCGGTTGTCAAGTTCAGTGTCTTAACCACTAAGCCACCACAGTCTTTGAGAGACACACAGCCATGTTTCTATTTGGCATGTGAATTGCAAATCAGAAAAATCAGTGAAACATCACTAACTATATTGCACATACTGTACATGCAAATTACAAAGAGCAAGACGGTTGCCTGGTTGGATCTGGATGATCACATTTACCTATCTATAAAAGACTTCACCCATTTCATTAGTCACAATGTAGAATGAAAAGATGACCAGAGTAGTGGGTGGAGGCACCCATAAATAATAAAGGTTTTGATTGATGCATAAGGCTCTTTCTCAGGAAAAGCTGCTCTGTAGAAATAAACAGGTTACTGTGCAAGGAAGCAGTGACCTATTAGATCAGAGCTGAAAACAATACACTGATTAAAATAAATCAAAGACTTCTCAGGACAAATTGTTTTAATTGCAATAAACCACATATACTAGATTTGGTAAAAATGTCAGGACAGAAAGAAAAAAACTTATTACATCAGTGTCTTATGTAATTGTTAAAGACTCCTTATTCACTTTTCCACATACAGTACCTGGTTACATTATAATTATATTTGCAGGGAGGGAATACAACAGCAGTCTGTTAAGCTTACAACATTTTCCTACAAAGAACTATATTCATCTAATCAGTCTTGAAGTTAGTTACTCTATTAATATAAAACATATTATTCAACAAAGAAAAAGTATAACTTCTTAAAAGTAGCCAATTATTCTTCTGAGGCCACAATCCCTATGGACTATCTCAAAGATCCTTATGGTACAGAAGCAGGATGGTTTCAGCCATCATGAGGCAATAAATGACAGCTCGGTTGCTAGTAACTAGCAAGTCACAGTCTGTTTTAGTTCAATAGGGAAAGATACATGCTTTTTCCCTACAGTTGCATACTGTATATCTGGCAGACACATACTATATTACAGCATTTTTCTGTATGCGACAGCCTGATATGTTGGCAGCAATCAACATTAGAAACTATTTATTTATTTATTTATTTAATCACATTTATATCCCGCCCTCCTCCGAAGACTCAGGGCAGCTTAAAGCTTGGATCTTAAAGCTGTTAAATTCTCAACATTAGATGCAATATACAAGAGGAAATCAAATTATTATTATTATTATTTTCAATTTAAACTCAAAAGCAGAAATCCTTTAAAATCCACACATCAAGCTGAATCTGGGGTTTGAATTACCTGCCTGATTGGGGCGGGATAATAAATCTAAATAAATTAAATAACTTAAAAGGATCACCAGATTTAACAGTACTCATTGGCTTATGCGGTGTTTTGCCCAATAAACCTGGTTATTTAAAAATGGCTAACAAAAAAGCCCAGTTCTATACTGAAAAAGAGAAGCACATAGACGTATCTCAGGCATACAAGCAAAACAAAGTTGATCAGTTCAAATTTATTAAAAAACAAACAAACATTGAGGTTGATGTATCATCCCCCTGAGTTTTGGCATCTGTAACCTGAGAAGTCATTGTGATCAAAGAAAGGTCACGTGAATAGATAAGGCATGAAATCCATTACAACTCGGTCACAACAACTTGTTAGCTTAATGGTAATCTGGCCCCACCCATTGCTAGACAGAAAATCTTAGATCAAGAAACAGCAAAAATATAACCACTCAAGAAGGAATAGCTGGCTACTTTACAGCAGTTAAAGTATACCAACCTGTCAAGCTGAGCCTGGGCACCCTTCCCCACTCCAGTTAAGGCACTTTGCATTACTATAACAGACTTGTTTCTGAAACATGTTGATTTTTAAAAAAATTCTCACACCCCTTCTGGAACTTTTTTGTTAGCAGAGCTAGGCCTGTCCAGCTCCTGAAGCCTCCTATCCAAAGATATGCTGCTCAAGTTTTACTATCTCTTCAGAAAGTTTATTTCTCTCCTACACAGCTTTGAAAGAATGTCATTTAGATCTCAGGAGCAGAAAGTCACACTGCTGATAACGGGCATCACAAATTCTTCCTTCCTCCAAGAAAAAAGACAACTGTGACACATTTTGATCAGAATGCTCCCTTACAGTAGCTCTTGCTTAATACTTGTTGATGCCAAGGATTCTGACTCCGTACAGCTGTGGCAACTTGGAATAAGCACACTCAAGAGCAGAAGAGTAGCGTGCCTTGGCGGGGCCCCGTATAAAAATTTGTTTGGGGGCCCTTAGGAAGGGTAAAGATTTGTTTTGCTTACTCACGTTGGGGGCCCCCGTGGCCCGGGCCCCCCGTATAATTGATACGGCAGATACGGCGGTAGCTACGCCTCTGCTCAAGAGAGAAGCCAGGATAAAGTGAGTTGGATCATATTTTGTGTAGAAGCTTGCCAGGAAATACCTGCATGGGTGGGTGTGGGGGGACTACCAAAGTCAGAATTGCTACTGGAAAACTTTTTGGGGAAATGACTTTTTCTGAATTAAAGAGATGTATAAAGTTACCAGTTTTGTAGTATTTTTCAGAATTACAAAATATTCACAAAGGCAAAACCAAAGCAAGTTTGCAAATAATACAGACTTTCTTGGGTGCCCCAAACCCAACTAAAATCCAGTTGCAAAAATTTAATTGCTGTTACAGGGATCTAAACATGTTGCTTTTTGTAATAATTTAAGATCTGGCTTTGATAAATATGTGTAGTGATTTGATTGTGAAATGCCACAGTTCTTTTTTTAAATAAGCCTGCTGGAAGACACTGGGATAAGTAGGCGTTCTGTCTAATGGTTAGGAGAATGGTTAGTTTATGCTAAAACCATCGTACATTACAGACTTTGGAAACACAACATGTAAAAGCTAGTACACTACTGACGATTTTGTGTGGCAATTAGGGGTGCAGCCTCTGACTGGCTCCGTTGGTGACCTTTAGGCTCTTGCGTCTTGTCATCTTCACTTTGCTCTCATGGACCTCTTCTGTGCGGCTCTCAGGCACCTGAGGTGGCTGAAGAAGAGGATTATGTCAGGACTGTAATCTCTTTCTCTCTGTGTAGCCTTGGCCAATGGGAAGGGTGCGCGCACATGGAGGAGCAAGAATGCAGATGGTTGTGCGAGAGAAAGAGGGCTCTCCAGCATGTGCCTGGGCTCTTGCTCCCTCTTGAGCATGTGCTGCTCTTCCGTTCGTTCACTCACTCACTCCCCTGCGGTGAGTGCGTCCCATGCTCCCACCCCTTCCCTCCACCCCATTTTGGGTCTTTCCCTGTAAATGTCAGAGTCCAGGGTGTGAACATGTAGCATGAGTACCAGAGCAACCAGGTAACAGGCCAAACAGTATCTATTTTACAGTTCAAGTACAAAATCAAGGTAGATAGGGTTACAAGCAGTGATGGGATGTAACAGGTTCTCACCAGTTTGCCTCTGTCACCCCCTCCCGCATGTGTCCCATACAAAACACACGCGTACTTTCTCCCTCCCCCACGTGCCATTCTCTCTCTCTCTCTCCAACCCCTTTCCAAAGTGATGCTTTGCTCTGCACCGCCAGTGTTGCCCTCTCCGCACCTTTCCTCCACCCCACGGGGCGTGAAAATGCGGTCGGGCAGTTTGGATTTCAAGGGCACCAATCCAAGGGGCACCACTGTTGGAAATCCAAGTGGATGCACCGGGCATCATCCTGGTATCACAGCAGGCCAGGACAGGCCTGTCTCCATCTCTGTTAAGTTGGCTTTTTGATTGTCCCCTCTTCCTGACAATTTTAGGAGTCTCCCTGCAGCAGTTTTGTCTGGGAACCCTTTAACAACCAAAGATGAAAACTGAGCCTCAAGCCTTTTATGGGCAGTGTACGGGTTTCACTGGGGAGAAACAGTCCTTTTCTTTTAAAAGACCTGCAGGGACATGCTGCCAGGGAAAAGAATTAGAGACATACGCAGGTAAGAATTGGAAAGATCTGCCCATCCCTAGTCACCTGCAAGTTTGTGGAAGGAGTTGAGATTTATTTGGCAGAAAGGCTCAACAAAACAGCTTACATTGCTACACAGCTCAGCTAGGGGGGGAAACGCTCTGGAAACCAACAACAATTTGATTGCAAAAGCCAAAGTGTGTCCAGCGTGTCCTGCAATTCTTTGACTGGTGTGCTTCAGTCTTAAAAATTAAAAGGAAGCATGCTTCTGCTCTTGTGTTGGCCAGAAGCATAAGGGTTACAGTAATTTCACACCTAGTAAGAAGAGGTTGTGAAAGATGCCATTTGCTACTGCTGATGACATACCCACTGTGCAAACAGAGGAAGAGCAACGGGATTTCAGCCATTATCTACCTTCACTTTTCAATCTTCATAAAAAGATGGCTCTCCAGATGTTCCTGAACTGACAGCTAGAATTTGCCCACCCTGTTCAACAGGATTTACCCACAGTCAGTAGCCTTCTTCCAGCACAAATTAAAAGTCTACTCTCATCAGGTTCTTCCTTTTTTTATTATTTCCTGTTCCCCATGCTTACTCTGCTTTCAATTAAGGTTTTTTTAAGGTGTCAATAACCCATGTAATTAGTTACTACCTGCCCATTAAATAGGCACAATTTGTATGACTGGTGTCCTTTTCTTTCTACCCCCCTCCCCCAATTTGAACGAAATAGCCTACGGAGCTACGTCTCCAGACAGAGTTGCTGCCCTTTAGGAAGAATCTAAAAACATGTCTGGCAGGACAGATATGGGGTATGGAAGGTATAATGACCCCAGCACATTGGATGATCTGAGCCCCTCTCTTTCTCTACTTTTAAATTAATAGTTGTAGCATCTGGTGTGTTTTTAATCTGTTTTTAATCTTTTTCAGATTTTAATTTTAATTTTTAAAAGTTTTAAGGTTTTTAGATGGAAGCTCCCACTTCCTAATCCTGGGCCCTATCTGCCCAGGGAAGGAAAAGACTAACGTCCTCTGGCCGGAAGGAGGAATGGATTTTAGCTGTTTGTGTTGTGTGTGTTGTTGTTGTTGTTGTTTTGTTTTTGGTTTTTTTTCCTGATTGTGAATCGCCCTGAGTCGCCACGGCGAGTGGGCGGTGATATAAATCTAAATAAATAAATAAATAATTTCTTTTAAAAAAACACCCAACACAGTAGCAGGTAATCAATTACTGAGCCATTGAGGTAGACAGTATATTATGAATTCTCCCAGGCCAAGGAAGTAGGGAGATGGGATTGGGATTGGGACCTATAAACAGAAAGTAATTCAAGGCAATGCTTAGTTAAACGTACTACTACAGTACTGTACTTACATCTCTTTTTTGCTCACAGGCTCTGTTATTATAAAGCAGCTGTTTCTGTGCCTGTAACTCCTGCTCAAATTTTCTTTTCAAGGCTTGCTCTGAGAAAAGGATGAGATTTACAGATACAGATCAATACAATCTCTGTGGCTTACATAACAAAACCATTCATAGATTTTATCTAGTGACTTTCATTTGAAGCCTCTCTAGTTTCTTTCCCCAGCTTCAACAGTCTGCTACAGCGGGGTTCCCTAATAGAACATGGCTAACATGTAGGAAGTAATCTGTCCCTTTAATGCAGAAATGGGCAACCCTTGGCCCTCAAGATCAGGGCTTCTCAACCTGAGGCCTGTGGGCTGGATGTGGCCTGCACCACACTCTCCTTTGGCTCCCCACCACACCTGGAAATGCCATGTGGTGGAGGAAGGGCAAAATGGCCATCCAGCCCACAAAGCTGTCTGAGGGAGTGACCTGGCCCCTGGCTTTAAAAGGTTGAGAACTCTTGCTCTAGATGCTCTTAAACTGTTTGTGCATGTGTCATATTCTCTCTTTTTAATATAAATGTTATTAAATTTTAAAAGGAAAAAGAAAAAAATACAAAAACATAATAATATAATGAATAACAAAAATACATAAAAGAGAGAAGGAAAAAAATACACCTTAATTCTTTCCATACTTCAATTCTCTTAACCATTCTATCTATCTATCTATCTATCTATCTATCTATCTATCTATCTATCTATCTATCTATCTACCTACCTACAGTGGTACCTCACTTAAAGAACATAATGCGTTCCACAGGATTGTTCTTTAAACGAGTTTGCTCTTTAAGCGAAACACCATTGTAAGTGACCAATTGTGGGGGGGATTGCGAACCCCTATTTATTTGTTAAGTGTGTTTTTGGTTAGTTTTATTTGTTAAGCGAAGCGAACATTCAGAGAATATTCTGCTCTTTAAGCGAGTTACTCTTTAAGCGAGGTGCTCTTTATGCGAGGTTTGACCATATCTATCTATCTATCTATCAATTTTCTCATAACCCATATACAGAAAAACACCCTAGTGTAGTAACCCTATGTCCTTGAATCTACCAGTTGTCTTCTGTTAATTATTCTGCCAAAAACTCATATTCTCAGAAATGTCCCATTCAGAAAAGGTCCCACTTCTTTTTATAACTGCTCACTTCATTGTTTTGTCCTTACCTCAAAGTGGCATCTGTTTCTTGGAATTTGCCCTGATGATTAATTGCTTCCAGTACAAACACAGCCATAACCTTCCTAAATGAGCCCTTTGTTACATTTCCTAAAATCCATGCTAGTGGATCATCATGCAGGGCTGGATTCAGGAACTATACCAGTTCCCTGTTACAACCAGAGATGGGATGTCCCCGGTTCCAGACGGTTCCCTGGAACCGGTAGGACCAATTCCGGAGGGTTCTCCGTGAGGGGAGTCCACTTTTGGGGCGTCCGGTTCCGGACGCCTCACCGAAAGAAAAAAATTTTTTTTTTAATCGGAGCTAAAATGGCTCCAATTGACTGCGCATGTGCAGAAACTCAATCTGACGCATTGTGCATGTGTCAGATTGAGTTTCTGCGCATGCGCAGTCATTTGGAGCCATTTTAGCTCCAATTTAAAAAAAATTGTTTTACTGCTTTCAGGACGGCGGTGGCGGCGGCGGCACCAGCCCTCTGAGGAGGGCACCTCCCCCACGGCACGTTGAGGGCTGCCTGGGCCGTCCGCTGCCGACAAGCCCCATGCCCTGGGGACGCGCGGCGCACTGCTGCCGCCTCCTCCTCCGCCAGGTGCCTGTGGACTGGGTGCCTGCAGCTGCCGCCCCACGCCGCCGCCGCCAGACCTGCCTGCATCCCTGTGGCCTCCTCCTTGGGCCGGTCCCTTTTTAGCCCGGCTGCGGCGCCTGGCGGAGGAGGAAGCTGGAGGCGGTGCGGCATGGGGACGGCAGCCGCCACCATACCCACTGCTCCCCGCAGGCCCTGGCCACCCGTGGCCGCCGCCAGAGCCGGGCCGAAAAGGCTCCGCCCCGAGGAAGATGCAGGCGCCCGGCGGAGGAGGATGCGGCGGTGGCGAGCCCCGCCGGGCTTACCCAGGGCATGGGGGTTTGTCGGGCCCCAGTCCCTAGGAGGGCGTGGTGGCAGCGGATGGCCCGCACAGACACCAACGTGCCCGTGGGAGCTCGGTGGCTGGCCAGAGGCTGCAGGCGGCTGTGGTGGCCGTGGCCGGTGGCTGCAGGGCCGGCCGCGGCCTTCGTAGGAGGAAACAGCCGCAGTTGGGGGCAGCGTGTCTTGCCGGGTGGCCCCGGGCCACATGGAGGTTCGTTGGCGCCAAGGAAGGTAAGTGAGGCTTTTATATTTAGGGTGGGTGGGTGATTTATTTGTGTTTTGGGTGGGTGGTTGTACTTTTATTTAATTTTTATTTTATTTATTTCTTTATTTTATTTCTTTAAGTTATTTACGGGTCTGTGTGCGTGTTTATTTTTTTTTATTTTTTTTTTTATTTTTGGCCTTGCCCACAACGTCATGATGTCATGACGTTGGCTCCGCCCATGACATCGTGATGTCATGACATTGGCCACGCCCATGACGTCCATGACGTCATGGCGTGGTAGTAGAATTTTTGACATCCCATCACTGGTTACAACAGTTGCTGGTCCACTTCTGGGCCCAGTTCAAAGCACTGGTTATGGCCAATAAAGCCTTGTATGAATGGGTCCAGGCAATGAAGCGCTGGGTTTCCTCATATGAACTAGAGCAGAGGTTTCCAACATACAGCCCATGGCACCATTTCATGTGGCCTCCCACTGCTTCTGACCCAGAAGTGGAAGCGGGCACATTTACAACAGCCAAAAAACGCACCCACGCATGTGTACAGTCAAACCTCGCTTAGCAAGTAACTCACTTAGCGAAAAACTCGCATAACAAGCGGGTTTTTTGAAAAGCGATCCGACTCGCATAACAAATATTTTTGCTATGCGAGTCAGACTTTCCCTATAGGGAAACTCACATAATGAGCATTTCTATGGGGAAAACTCACATAGCAAGAAAATTTTCGCTATTCAAGTTTTCCCCCTAGAAACGCTCATTATGCGAGTTTTCCCATAGGAATTTTCGCTATGTGAGTTTGTTTCACATAGCGAAAAACTCGCATAACAAGCAGCCTCGCAGAACAAATTAAATTCGTTATGCGAGGTTTGACTGTATATCTGGGGGTGTGGTCAGGCCCACAGCATAAAAAAGTTTGGAACCCCTGAATTTGAGGAAGTTCTTCCCTTGATTCAGCCATCTTCACAACACACTGGATGAGAGCATAAGACAGGGACTTTTTAGTGCTTATCCCTTGGTAAACAAACACTCTCTGACAGGAGGGGAGTTTGGCTCTCTCTCTCTCCCTCTCTCGGCCCTTGTGGTGAGAGGCAAGATTTTTCTATTGAGAAAAGCTTTCAGCAACTGAATCAGATAGTTGCAAAAGGTATATTAGTGTAGTATGTTACATGTTTCTCTTTTCCTTCCATGCGCAAAACTATTTTTAAATTTTTTTTATTTAAACTTTTAAAATGTTTGTTGTGCTATAAGTCAGAACTGACTCATAAAGACAGTATCAGAGTTATAAAAGTACAGTAAGTGAGGTATTTAAGGAGTGCCTTTACTAGTTCTAACTCACAAAGAGTTTCCACAGCAGAGCTGGGGAATCGGACCTGAGTCCTAGTCTATTTACTCTGTCTACTACACCATACCGGGAACCAGTTTTAAATTAGAATCTTTTAGAATATTATTCTGGCAAAAATTATGGTGGCAATAATATCTTCTTGGGATTTTACATGTACCTGAAAAAATGACCAAGACTGTGGCCTTGTTGTTGTTGCTGCTGCTGTTGTTCCATATCCTGTTCTGAATATTGGTGATCACCATGGCGCTCAGTCATGAAGACTGTCCTGAGAATATAATGCAGTGGCCTTCCATTTGCCTTCTGAATCACAATATGACACCCGTACCACTGATCCAGTTCCGTGAATCACTTTTTGGTCCTGAGCCCTTTTGGCACACAAAGTCCTCCTCAGCCCCAGGCCAGTATTGGTGAAGCTGCTGCCCTCCATCCAGATGGATTCAAGTGGGTTTTAATCCACTTGGAGACCATTACCCTTTCCTGTGGACTCTGGCACCCAAGGCCGTTAGTTCTCAGGGTTGTCAGGTGGAAGAGATCAAGTGTGTGTGTGTCTACACACCTTTGCCTCTGAGCAGGTGAACTGACAGCCATGACTGCTATAAGGGGCCAATAAAAGGAAGAGAGGGCGACAATGGCAAAGGATGATGACTGGGGAACAGGAGTTTCATTTCATTTCATGTATTCGATTTATATACTGCCCTACTCTGTGAAACTCAGTGAGTGACGCTGGGAGAAAGGTAACTGATCTGACTTTCTTGTGTAGACATTTGAAATTCACTATAATAATAATAATAATAATAATAATAATAATAATAATAATAATAATAATAATAATAGTAGTAGTAGTAGTAGTAGTAGTAGTAGTAGTAGTAGTAGTAGTAGTTATTATTATTTCATGTTAGAAATTATTCTGGGTTGAAATGATTTTTGCAAGAGAAACTCTGCTCAGAGAACGCCCAAATGAGGCTCCTTTCGTGTCCCCAAGAACTGGGACAGAAACAGGCACTCAGTCCATCATGCAGTACTTGGGTCTCAAACTGCCGACTTGCCAGACTCACACAAGGTGAGCTTCTTAACCAATGAGACACCACAGCCCCATTCACAGTGTATACAGCATCAGGGCTCAAATACACTGCAAAATACCACACTGTCTGAGTCACAGTTTTCACACTCTGATTTTTGTTGACTGCAGTAAGTGTGTGTGCCCTAATTACTCTGAGGATGATGACATAATTGTTAATGGTTAACAATTAAACATTTCCATGTATGTTCCCATACATCCAACACATGCAAATTCTTATCCCCACAGACTATAATTATTCAATGCTTTATTTTATTTTTTGAATGTTTTGCAAGTGACGTAGCAGTGATGCAAAACACGTGCCCACCAACACCAACACCCTATGCCTCTAGATGTCCTTTGGTGAGTTCCAATGAGTCAAAGCCTAACATAGTGCTGAACAAGGAAATACTGTACTAGGAAAAATATTCTTCTTAGGAAACCTAAGAGGACGTGAAACCTAGGGGTAGGAACCTGAGGGAAATGATGCTGCACCACCACGCCTTGTCCCAGTTTAAAGTCATCATCCTGAGAGTAATTAGGACATACACACTTTGTGCAATCGACGAAAATAAGATTGTGAGAACTGTGGCTCAGACAGTGTGATATTTTGCAGTGTATTTGAGCCCTGACGCTGTATCCACTACAATAGGTTGGCTCTTAAATTCTCTCACAAATTTCACAGAAAGTGTGCATAGAAACAAGGGGTGCCCTTTGACTCACTTTGCTGCAACAGGGCCTTCTCCAGCTCGGTCCTAGCACTTTTTTCCCACTCCGCCTGTTTCCTCAGCCACTTTTCCTCCATTTCATCGACTATGCTGTCCTGTCACAGAAATAAGAATAGCAGAAGGAAAGGGGGACAGCTGCAAAAATGTAGATAATGGTTCTAAATAGTCTTTCATTTGCAGATCTTTAAAACACTTCAAAAAGATATGTGGAAGAGAGGGAGGGTTGGATTCCAAAGGGAACTAGGGTGTATTCCTCTGGATCAGCGATACCATTCGCCTGAGGCTCTTGTCAACTTCTGGAATAAATACTACATGGTATAATGCTGCAACAGGTTTTGGACTGTAAGAATCAGGAGGGGGGACCCTTATTTCGGGGATTCAGGGAATTCTGCAAACTTTATAGGGCTAGCTATATATACAACACACACAGGCACCAGGGGTGTGCAGGGCACCATGGGAAGGCGCTGGACAGGGAGTGATGGGGATGCCTATTTAGGGGGTTGGTAATCAAGACAAGCTCTTTGTGGCTATACTGGCCAAGTTCATCCTCTCAGACAGAGTAATTTCTGATGCAAGAGGTGTATTTGCTAAGTAACTGAATCACCTGATGTTGATTATTAAAAAGAAAGAAAAGAAGAGTCTTTGATGGTGATTTTTAAAAAAACAATGTCCATTATACATATTCTTTTATTTCTGTCAATTGTTGCATCCACTTAGCAAAAGGGTCCCTTCTGTAACCGCACCTACCCATTCATTTATGTTTGACTAGAGTTATGTCCATTCTTAGCATTTTCTATAGAGTCAAGAAACCCATGTTCAAAGGGGTTGCTAACACAGGACAAACCACATCCTTACAGAATAAACAGGTTTATCACCTTGCACAAGATTATGCAGGTGAAAGATTTTGAAACTAGCTCCTTTTAAACATATTCCACTGTCTCTCAAGACCCAGCCTACTGTGAAGAGGGCAGGGAGATGCATAAGATGTTTTCTAAAGGGTAAAAAAATTGACCAACATCAGAGCCACTGCAGGTTTCAACATTGCCCTCCCTCACTCCACAAGTAGCAATTAATATTTCTGATGGCCCCCTCTGCTTCTAAGCAAGCAGAACTCCAATTCCATATTCTTTTATCAATTGGTCAGCCTACTGTTGTGGACATCCATAGAATACCACTGTGCACATCACATGACGCAGAACATGGAAATGGCATTTCATCAATCATGACATTACCAGTAACATGCTAATTTTCAGGGGGTTACCCTCAGCCAATAATATTATTTATTAATTTAATTTAATTTCTATACTGCCCATTTGGGTGGTATTCCTCTCTGGGCAGTGAACAAACAGATGACAAATAACAACAACACGCAGCGGATCAAACAAACAACTGACAAATACGTCACAAACTGAACTAAAGTAAAATAAAATAAAGTATTTGGCGTCTGAGGGCATAGGAACTCAACCTGACTGACAATTTATCAGTAAAGAGACAACACCCTGGAAATCTTCCTTGAAGAAGAGTTTTTAATTGCTTTTTAACAATAGCCAGCGATGGGACCGGGCACAGTTCTACTGGTAGAGCATTCCATAGTGTTGGTGTCACCACTGAGAAGGTTCTATTTCTAGCTAAAGACTTTCAAGCCATCCTCGGGGTCGGCACCTGGAGCTGCGCTGACTGTGATGACTGAGTGATGCGGGGAATTGTTCTGAGGGAGAGACGCTGCAACAGATAGCAAGGTCCCAAACTGTACAGAACCTTGTATGATAACATTAACACCTTGTATCTGAAATGGTAGGCAACAGGTAACCAGTGCAAGCCTGCCAAGACTGGGGGAATATGACTGAGTTTCTTTATGCCTGTCACCAGCCTGGTTGCTGCATTCTGGACCCTCTGAAATCTCCGTATCAGACGAAAGGGCAGCCCCACGTAGAGAGCATTATAGTAGTCAATCCGCTAGATTACCAATGAATGGGTCAGAGTTATGAGAGATCATCTATCCAAGTAGCAGCGTAGCTGCACAATCTGCCGAAGCTGGAAAAAAGCAGCTTTAGACACCGCTGCTATTTGCTGTTCAAGTGAAAGTAGTGGGTCCATAATGACCCCTAGATTGCGGACCTGGTCCCTAGGGGTAAGAGTAGTTCCACCCAGGGTAGGGACCAGGCCTCCTAGTCGGGCAGATGGCCTCTCAAAGACCAAAACCTCTGTCTTGTCAGGGTTCAGTTTCAGCCTGTTAGCTTTGGTTCATACCATTATCAAGTCCAGGCACTCGTCAAGAAGTCAGACTGCGTCAACAGCAGACGATGAAAAGGGGAGATAGCGTTGGGTGTCATCTGCATATTGAAGACACTGAACCCAGAACCTCCTAATGGCCTCTCCCAATGGCTTAATGTAGATATTAAACAACAGCTGGGAGATGATTGATGAACACCCCATGGGGCCGAAACAAACTTCCTGAGTTGAACTCTCTGGGACCACTCCTCAAGGAAAGAGCGGAACCACTGTAATACAGTGCCCAGATAAGCCTCCCAGGAGGATACCATGGTCAACCGTATCAAAAACTGCTGAGAGGTCCAGGAGCACCAGGTGAGATGAAGCTCCCCTGTCTGCTTCCTAGAGGTCATCTTGCAGTGCGACCAATGCAGTCTCAGTGCCATGGCAAGGCCTAAAACCTGACTGGAATGGGTCCAAGCAGTTGGTTTCAATTGTAGCCTGACACCCCCCCCCAAAAAAAAAAAAAAAACCCCTCCCAGAGCTGGTAATATTGCTTCTTTAGCAAGGTCCACTTGTTACTTCAAAATAGTGGGTTTGGGAATCACTTTGAAGATTTTGGGTCTTTTTTTATTTCTAAGATTTAGGTTCCTTTTTTTTATTGCTAAGGTTTTAAAGGAAATGGTCTCAGATGATGGAGCACAAATGAACATTCAACTATTATGAAAACAAAAACAAGTAACACCTCCAGGCCCCCACTAATGGCTGGAGGGAGGAGTCGCCATCGACTGATGGGCAGCTGGAGGCCTTGCCGCCACCTCCGTGGCCCCACCACTGGCCAGAGGGGAGATAGTCTGTGTTTGTTCAACGTATTTTGTTACTGTTGTTGTATTGTTGTAAGCCTCCCTGAGTCGGCGAGTGGGTGGCAATATAAATTTGAACGAACAAATAAATAAATAAACATATTAGTTTTTGAAAGTGTTCCATACTCTGTAACTATGTAGGCTCTTCATGTATTTCCCTATTTTGGATGGTAATTTAAACTTACCTGATACACACGAAATGCATGCTTCAGGCATCTGTACTCTTTTTGCAACCCAGCTAGAGGTGGGGGGGAAATAGCAAATAATATATTCCACAGAAACACCAAACAGACAAATTCAAATTTCTTTTTCATCTCAATTTCTAAAGTGTAACAAAGTACCTACTCTTTCAACATCAACCCCTCTCTCCCCGGGGCATTACGAGCATCTTAAAATTTGGATCAGGTCTCATCATTTCTGGAAGTCTGAGCTAGAGATTAAGTAACTGGAATCCTAATGGATCCCTTTTTTGAAAATAAGTACAGTACTGTACTGTACTATAATGCTATCTTTCAGGTCTTTGGCAGGATGGCTATTTTTTGTTAAAAGATCAACATTTTCACATTGGGAATTAACAGTCTCCTTAGTGAAAGCAGGTGCAAATTATTAATGTAGTCTCTCCTACCTCCTTTGTCTCTCTTCAATTGCTCTTTCCCCATCTTTGTTTAAATCTGCCTTTGTTTCCTTAGCTGGCTTGTTTCCACTTCATTAGTTATCTAATTCCCAAACAGTCTGGCTTCACTTGCCCATACCTGCTGCTCCATAAGACAGCCGAACCAGACAGGGGAAGCCACGTTTGGCCCGGAGGTGGGGGGGGCAGATGCAGCCCCTGATACCAATTCATCCGGCCCACAAAGCCCTCATTGCTCCCAGAAGAGGAAGTAAAACTTGCCTGTATTGCTCTTCTGGGAGCAACAAGGGCTTCAGGGTCCAAATGAATTGGCATCAGGGGCCGCATCCGACCCCTGAGCTATAGTGACCAGCTCCCTGAACCATGTTACCGGCCCATGGCCCGAAAAGTTTGGGCACCTCAGGCTAGAGTGATGTTTTCTGCCTCAGCTCTATTGGCCTACATACCTCTTTACCCTACAGTGTCCCCACTGGTTGGGTGGTGCCAATTCAAATACTGTACAGTAAAAAAAATATACCGTACCTGCACATTGCCGTAAACATTCTAAAAACTGATGTCTCAATTAACTTAATTTTATTTTCATGTAGAAGTGATTATGGAAACTCACTAGCAGCTGCTGCATTTCCCACCCTCGGCTTATACTCAGGTCAATCTATTTTCCTAGTTTCTCAGGTAATAAATAGGTACCTCAGCTTATATTCGGGTTGGCTTATACTCGAGTATATATGGTAATTTGTGGCAGATATACATTTAAAGAAATTGGAGCAATATTCCACTCATATGTAGGCTGAACCTCCATTTTGAAGTGGGAAGTATAAGAGTATGTAGGCACATCAAACTCACTCCTCTCTTCCCACCTCAGTTGCTCCACTTCAAATCATGCTACAGCGTGGGCAACCGTCTCGCCTGTGTTTCTCAATCCATGTTTGTAGTGGATTGGAATTTGGAATTGAAGGAAGAGGGTGTCGAAAGAAAGGATGAAGCCACTCATTCTCCTTGCTGCTTCTAGTCACTCTCTTCAAAAGCAGATGTATGTCCTCGTGTGTGTGGTGTGTGTATATGGTACAAAGATGCCTTGTCACACTACCAGGGCATACATATGTGGGAAAGGGGTTGTTAGGCTCTGAATCGTACCCAGCTTCTCTTGCGCAGTTGCCCTCTCATGCCGCAATTGCTTCTTGTATTCATTTTCCAAGTCAGCCATTTTTGATGTGTGGGCTGCTTTAATGTTTCTGCAGAGACAACACAGAAAGTGTTTTCAATTAGGGATTTATTTCCACATTAGCCTTCTGGCAGGCACCATTATATGTGTTTAATTGATCATAATTAGATATATAATTTGGCACACCCAATGGCAGTTTCAGCTTAGTGGAAAGCATACTGAATTCTTGGCAATCCTCTGTAGCTCCTAGAAGCACTTGGTTTTGGAGGGCAGAAAGCAGGAAACCCAAGAAAACCAAGTGTGCTCTTTTATGTAAGCAAATGTGCATTTCTCCAAGGTCAAGCTTCTGATAGATAATAGGAATGCAATTTTGCTCAAGTTGTACCTGGAAATGGGGAAACTGCGCTGTCCCAAGACATTAAGAAAGCAATAAACATTCATGCTGGGAGAGATATAAAGTACACTAGTACCTCAGATAACGATGAGACTTGGTTCCACAAGTCTCATCGTCATCCATTTTTAATGCTGTGCGATGCATACATTGCACAATGTTTAAAAAAATTCCTGTTCCCTTTCGGAAGAGGAAAGGGAACAGGGGGGCAACCCGCCTGCCTCTTTGGAAAGGGCAGTGGGGATTCCACTCATGAAATCCCCACTGCCCTTTCCAAAGAGGCAGGAGGATTGCAGATCGGCTGCTTGGGTTGGGGATTGAATCAGGCGTGTGCCGTTTCAACCCCCCAACCCAAACATTGATCACACGCTGTGATTGCAGTGCCCAGGGAGGTCTGGGGAGGTGGGAACAGCACAGATTGGGTCCCCCAACCTCCCCAGAGGTTGCAGGGGCACCAAAGACCTCAAAATGGGCAAAAAAACTGGGCATTTTGCCTTACAGCACCTCCCGGGTAGGTCTGCAGACCGCATTCCCTTCGCAAGCAAAAGGCTATCCCATTCAGCTTCCCAGACACCCAGCCGCTACGAATGATTACCTCAGATAACGCTAACAGATCGTTATCTAATGCAATTTTTAAAAATGTTGCATTGTTATCTGGTTTTAGCGTTATCCGATGCAATTGCTATCTGAGGTATTGCTGTACTGAATGTCAGAATGGTGTAGAACCAAGGGACTACTCTGTCTCTCAAAAATTATTTGAAAGGATGTTTATTTATCCCTTCATTTATCTATTTATTCAATTTATATGCTGCCCCAGTAATGCATGCATTTTGAAAAGTACACCAACACAGTACTTACCCTCCTGCATTGTTGTGTACAATTTAAATATACATTTTTGCACAGCTATATTGCATTGCTTATAAGTTAACAGAGGGCAGCATCTAAAAGGTGGTTGTGACATAGCATGTCCCTCAGGCTGAGCATATTCTTCATATGTCTAATAAAATAAGTATAAATAAAATATGGACCATTATGACGAACCTGCAGTTCATCAGTTTCCTCTCAGATAGGGATAGGGGACAAATCCCTTTCCCTTTGATGTCTATTCGTTTGACACTGCAACTGAAATGGGCAAAAGTCCTATTCTTAATGTACCCATCCAATCTTGCTATATGCAGCCAATGAAAGACCTGTAGAGCTAGAAAGGACCCTAAAGGACACAGAGTTCAGCCTTCTCTCAAAATAGGAAGCCCACAGCCCAGGCACTCTTAACAGAAGCCCATCTAACCTCTACTTCAAAATCTCCCAGTACAGCTGGTATCAGAGATGTGAAAACTCTAAAATTCCAGATATTTTGGGTGCCATCTCTCTCTGTTTGCTACTCTAGGTTCTGGGAACTGAAGCCAAAAGTTCCTTATATCTCTAGGGTATATAGAATAAATATAAATTTTACATACAAGAATAGCCATACCTCATTTTCTCCTCATGTTCCTCTTTCATCACACGGCATTTTATGTCCATATCTTCCTCCAGCTATGGTGAGAAAGAAATTACATCCTTTTTTCACAGACATGTCAAATGTTCACAAGTGGAACCATCTTCACAAGTCGCTTCCACAGAGGTTCATGACACCCTCCCACTTGCTCAGACCAATAAGCTCTTACCACCTTGCTGAGCCAGATACCAATGCTACCTTGCAAGGAGTTAGGATGATCCTTCCCCATTCTCAAAATACAGCATAGTGTCCAGCATCTTAGCACAGGGGGGCCCTTCATCAGAAAGGACTCACCTGTTTGCATATTGCCTCTTGATTCCGCCGCAATTGCTCCATCATTGCTGTGAGCTCAGAAATTTTTTCGACTAAGTCAGACACAATATCGCACCTGCGAGACACGTGGAGGGAAATGCAACAAAAGATGAATTGGGTCCCAAAGGGTGATGGTAATAAGGATTAGCCATTTTCAGATGCCTCAGAAAATGAATTGCAGCTCACAAAAACTCATGTCCAAATAAAAATTGCTAATGTTAAAAATGTCACAGGGAACTTTATTTTTGCTGCAATTGGCTAACAGAGCTACCGTACTCATCTTCACTAGAAAAGAATGAGAGATTCATTACTTACGTTTGAAATGTAGGTGGAATTCTGTAGAGGTATAAAAAGAGAAAGAAAGAGACTGTTCAAGGCACCATAATAGTCAGCTAAACTCATTCATTTGAAGCTGTATTGAAGGTTTGATCAGTATGTGAAAGGTATGGACTAAATCCTGCAGATTCAAATTATTTCCACCAAAACTGCCATTATTTGGTCTGGAGACATAAATGACACAATTGTGTCATATGCTGGAGGTATGGCATGGATCAAGGTGGGCTGTGATCCACTGGTAGCAGCTCACTATGACTAAGCTGTTGATTGTGGGAAGTTAATGAGAGAGATTGTTGGCTGGATTACTCAGTGAGTTAGGCATCTGATTGTGGAGTCAGATGCTGGGAGTTCATTGTACCTCTCAGGAGTAAAGCCAGCCTGTGTGGCCATGGGCAAGCTGCAGAGTCCCAGATTGCCCCCCAGAAGGGAAGAACAATACTAGTCCTGCATATTTTCTACCTAGAAAATTCTGAGAAGGGTTGTCATAAGTCAGAATTGACTTGACAGCACACAACAGCAGGAGATTTTCATGTACACACATAGAGGGACAACATCAAATTCAGCAGGAATTTGAAACAAAGCAAATAGGGTGATCAAACTATCAATATGGTAATCATCATCATTATTTTTCTTGTTGTTCAGTCGCACGGTCAATTCTGACCCTTTGCGTCCCAATGGACCATTGTGCTCCAGGCACCTTTGTCCTCCACCATCCTCCTCAGCTCACCCAGCTCTGTGCCCATTGTCTCTACAATACCATCTAGCCATCTCATCTTTGGTCACCCCCTTCTTATTTTGCCCTCCACCTTTCCCAGCATCAAGGCCTTCTCAAGTGAATCCTCTCTTCTCATTTGATGTCCAAAGTACTTCAGCTTCAGCTTTACTATTTGACGTTCTAGGGAGCAGTCAGAGTTGATTTCTTCTTAGACTGACCTATTTGTTCTCCTCGCTGTCCAGGGGACTCTCAAAACTCTTCTCCAACACCACATCTCAAAGGCATCTATTCTTCTGCACTCAGCTTTCTTAATGGTCCAGCTCTCACAACCATACATTGCCACAGGGAATACCATTGCTTTGACTAGACGAATTTTTGTTTGCAATGTGATGTCTCTACTTTTCATTATGTTCCCCAGGTTTCTCATTGCTTGCCTCCCAAGAATCAGTCACCTTTTTATTTCATGGCTGGAATCACCATCTGCAGTGATCTTGGATCCTAGGAAAGTAAAATCTGTCACTGCTTCTACTTCTTCTCCATCTATTCTCCAGGGACTGATAGGGCCTGTTGCCATTATCTTGGTGTTCTTGATATTGAGTCTCAAGCCAGCTTTTGCACTCTTTTCTTTCAACCTAATCAGGAGCTTCTTTAGGTCTTCCTCACTTGCATATGGTCTCATCCAAAAATATTTAGTCACACAGGAAAACAAAATGTTTATTGTATTCCATCTCTTTTTTGAAACAGAAAGTGTGGTATGTTGTTTTTAGTCGCACAGTCGATTCCGACCCTTTGTGACCCCATAGTATAGAAGATACTTAAACTGAGGATGAACAAGTTCTGAAGGCCCAGACACCATTTCTCCAGGCCAAGACCCACTGGGGGTGCATATGCCCTTCATTTTAAGTTGTTTTGAACAGTTACATAGATGATAACCCGCTTTGCTTCATGTGATTCAGTTGGCTGGAAGGCATTCTGGCTGTTTCTGAAGGTCCTCCAGCTAGTTTACCTACATGGTGCCCTGAACTTCCACCCCTTTCCTATTTCTTTTCTAATCTTACTTTGATGTCATCACTGGACATCCTCATCTGCATGGATTTCCTGACAAAGTGCTCCAGCAATGCTCCTGAGCCACTCAAAGCAGAGCTTTGAATCAGTTCAGGAAGAGGCATAGAATAATCAAATTGCATTACTACACACCACTGAAACTGAGATCACAGGCATGCTATTTGCTTGCTTAAATGAGGTCCATTACAAGTTGGTATAGACTAGGGCAGTGATGGTGAACCTTGGCATTCCAGGTGTTCTTGGACTTCAATTACCAGAAGTCCAAGTCAGCTCTCCTGCTGATCAGGGCTTCTGGGAATTGATGTCCAAGGACAGCTGGAGTGCCAAGGTTTGCCATCACTGGACTAGGGGATCAGTAAGCCACATCTCTTTACCTTCCAACATCTGCAGCTAGGTCTAGGCACAGCAATGCAAATGGGGTTTTACTTCAATGCTAAATGCTACTTTTCTCATGACTGTTTATTTCTGTATCTGTTTGGGCTCAACATACCATATCAAATGGACAACAACCTTCAGCAAAGAAGCCAGACCCGACAATATTTATAAGCATTATAGATGATTACCTGGGCACTGTGGGTTGGAGCAGTACCTCACTGAGTTTTCTCCTCTCCAAAAATTCTGTCACATATTTTTTACGGCGAGTCAAGATGAGGCAGCCAGGATTGGCTTTTTCTTCAACCTGTGTTGATGTTTGGAATGAAAATGGAAGGCACTGAATCTAAGAAATGCTTCCTGGGTTTTAAAAATCCAAATTGGTCACAGGCACTTGAAAATGGAGCCTCAGGCAGAACCAAGTGCACTGAAAAGGGTGATGCATTTCAGCCTTCTGACTGGCTAAAACGAAGAATAGGAACGGGCAGTGGTGGGTTCCCCAAAAAAATTACTACCACACTGTGGGCATGGCATGGTGGCCATGGCCAGGGGGAAAACCCTGTGTTGCATCCGAATTAGGACTACTTTATTTCAAAACTTGGATAGGCAGGACCAGCTGGAATTTCTGCTCCCAGTTCTGGAGAACTGGTGCGAACCTGCTGATGCCCACCACTGAGAACGGGTCAAGAAGGTACCTTTTATTGGAGCACTGTCACCAGGTACAGTATAAGAAAAATAACAACAGAGCTCAGGGTACTATCACAATCTCATGGTCTGACTACCATGATGGAAGGTTGTCCCAGGTGACCAAAAATTTTGACTGGTGCATCCCCTCCCTAACCTGTATCCCACCTCCTTAAGAGAACGGGTGCAGCTTGCAAACTTTTCTCAGCAATTTTTTTTAGCAGGCATACATTGTTAAGGCATCTGAAACGTTTTTGTGAGGAGAAATCTGTGCCTATGATCTTAAGATCTAAAACAGGGGAGGTAACCACAGAACCACCATCCATTGCCTGCCTGGATTTTCTATTTCAACTCTATTTTGCTTCCCCATACCTTTCAAGCCAAAAACGCTATCTCCTCCCCCCCTCCAACCCTGTCTTATGAGCTCCGGATGGTAAGGTTCCAGGACCCTCAGTAGCTGGTTGCCTCTGTTCTAAATATCTTCACCAGGACAGAATGGAACCTTATTCTGATCTAGACCAAAACATTTCATCCCTGGATATTTCTAGTATCAACAGGCAGAGTTTTCAGTCTTTGAAGCAGAAGACCTGCACTCATAAAATTCTCTTCAGGTGGGTTTTGATTGCTGTTTTAATGAGGATAAGTATGAATTTTGTATTTTATTCAGGAAAAGCATAATTTTAAAATACTTTTAAAATTTCGCATGACATAACTACAATTAAAATATGTCCTGGATGAGCTGACCCTTCTTACCAGCCGATCTGGCATTCAAAAGCATTATGGACAAACTGGTAGAAAACTAACTAGAGTAGCTATGATGCATCCATACAATACCATGTATTGGAGACATATTTATGACATTGGAAACAAGGCAAATGTTCCTTTTATTCATTGCTTTCGGAGAGATCTTAGGAAGGGGGTGCTTACTCCATGCCTGTATACTTTAACGGTAAGGCAGCAAAACTCTTGGTGTAAACAGCATTGGGTGCTGCCCCTTGGTTGGTTCATAGTGATATGATTTAGTTTTCTATTTATAATGTACAGTTTGATCCTGGGAGTTGTGTAGGACTTCAGTGGCTGACTGGAAAGTCTACTGAACTTGTGGATGAGGGTTTTGACAGGGCCATGCCATTGTACAGTTCGTACCAGTTATGAGTAGGACATTTTTAAAGTGGTCGCAAAACAAAATTAAAAAAAGCAAAAACATTGTGGCACTTTAAAGACTAACTCCTGTATTTTAATGGTACTTGTTACTTACAGGTGGAGGTGGGCTGGGTGGGAAATCCTTTGGCATGGGACCACTCTCCGATTTATCTGCTCCTGGGAATGTGGAAGAGGGGGACACCATTACTTTTGTGCCTCATTGAAAATGGACACTACTTGAAAAATGATGGTAAAAAAGAAGTGGTTCTATTAATGACATGAAGACTTTTTGAAAACCTAAACGATGACCAAATTTTCAGTAGGGAAAGGTAAATCTAGGTCAGGGGTGCACAAACTTTTTTGGCTATGGGCCAGTCATATGGTTCAGCAGGCCAGCCATGTGGTTCCTCCATCGGAAGTGGAAGTAAAACGTGTCTTGCAATGTTTTGCAAAAGGATGAGATAGAATTTTGGGCTACCATTTTCTCTGCTTAAACCAGGGTTGCCCAAACTATGGCCTGTGGGCCAGATCTGACCCAAGTCATCTGGCCCATGCCAGCCTTGCCGCTCCTGGAAGCGGAAGTAAAACATGTCTGTAGATACATGTTTTACTTCTGCTTCCAGGAGTAGTGTGAATGGTGTGGGCCAGATGACTTGGTGTTGGGGCCGGATCTGGCCTGAAGGCCATAGTCTGGGCACCCCAATCTAGGTCACCAAACTGTACGTGGGTGTCACCCATGGCACTGACAGTGTGGGAGCCAATATCCAATTGGGAGGATGTGTTAATGGAAGAAGCTAATTGGTAGATATAGGAGGGAGTTGCTATCCCTATGTGCCCACAATAGTAGATTTTCTCTTTTCCCCACCCTCTGCTGCTGGGCTTCTTGCCTCAAGACATGTACCCAGCTGGATCTTGGCTGTTAAATAGGAAAGAAAAGCCCAGTTTCCTGACCCAACCTGCCTTAAACTACTACACCCCATGCACAGGCTGGAATTCTTAGTCAGAATTTCACCTGATTATATTACCGTCTCTGTAGGCCATTAAATGCCCTCTTTTCCCTGAATATTTAGAACTGACAAGAATAGTTATTCCTTAAGAACAATGATGACATCTACCTCACCATGAACATTTTAATACATGCCTGAAGAAGTGGTCTTGAATCACGAAAGCTCACGCAACATTTTGTTTTTCTTAGCGATTTAATAAAGGTATCACCTGTTTCTTGCATTTTTTCCAATTTGAATATGGATCATATAGCTAATCTTCTTTGTTTTATTACTAAAGCACCCTAATTACTCTGTTGCGGTACACAGAAAGAGACTCCTCCAAGATTGTGTCAAGCATTGCTGAATTTTCCTGGCCTGTCCATTCTGCTACGGTATACCCTCCATGCCTGACCCTACATAACTTCATTACAGATGGTTTCACAGCACTGAAAGGTTACTTTCGTGGCCAACGGGCTGGAGGAGTTAGGAAAGCCCCACTCTGAGAATGCCTTGTTTTCTGTCTCTGGATGGAAGCTATTGTACTGTACAATACCTGGACATTGGTGTGATTCTTTGCAAACTCTGCATTCAAATTTCCAGCGATTTCCTTTGAAAGCTGGTTTTGGAACCTTTCCGCATCGAAGGCAGGATTCCATGTTGTTGAAAAACATCTGGAAAAAAGCATTATTTCAAGCTTATTTTTCATAGTTTTGCACTGAGCAAATATCTTTAGTGAAATATTGAACTATTCAGCATATGAAGTAAGAACAAAGTCAGCAGGTAACGCAAATGAAACTGTTTTACAGGTGCAAAAATTTGTAGGTTAAAACACGTGAGAATATGACATATCAGGTTCTCTGACAAAAGATTACCAACAGGAAACCAAGAGCTTTCACTCCTCTGCATCTGTTGCACCTAGACTTGCTCACAGCTTTCTTCTGGGTTGGCAATGTCCCCCTGGTGCTGATGTCTCTTTGTAGGGTGTGTGTAGATCACGCAGATCTTTACGTCTGGAAACGTAAAAGGTACTATCCACTCCATCTCTTCATGTAACTGTAAGATGACATGATTAGTAAAAGGGCACATTTTGAACACAAGAACAAGCTTCATAGACCAGTTGTGGGAGTCACTCCACTATAAGATCCTATAAATTGTGGCTCTTTAAGTTTGTGTACTTTTCATGACTCTACTCAGGATTGTCTTCTGTTTATACTCTTTTGTTGATGTTGCAGTAGTTTTGAAGGCCATCTATTCATGTAGTAACCTCTCCTTGGGAGCAGGGTACCATCTCATCTCGTGGCAATCTCCTGTCCATACAAAAAAACCAAAATATTCTGAAGGGTAAGTACTTTGAGCCAAGCACAACTCTAGGGTTCAGTGCTCATCTGTTTCATAGCTGAAGGGCCAGCACTTTCTGCTTCTACAGACGTTTCCGTGGTCATGTGGCAGGCATGACTGGACATGGAATGCTGTTTACCTTTTCACCAAAGTGGTCCCTATTTATCTACTTGCAATTTCTTGCTTTCGAGCTGCTAGGTTAACAGGAGCTGGAACAAAGACGGGATCTCATCCCATCCTGCAGTATTCGGGAATCGAACTGCTGACCTCCTGCCTTCCAGTCAGCATCTTAGCCACTTGAGCCATTGCATGACTCCCTTTCCCCAATTGTTGTGTTTGATTCCTCAGACATTCTTCTGCCTTTTCACACTCATGGCTACTACCACCACCATCAGTAGCAGTAGCATTTTTCATATTGGACGTGTTTCCAAAAAGCAGTTTCTACTTCAAAACTAGTGGAGCTATTGTCTCATGGGCACAGTTCTTTCTGAGGGGAAACTGGATTTCATACAGGGGAGGGGGGATAGAGATCAGGCGTATTGTGATTATAGAGTCATTTTAGAAAATGGGACAGCATAAGATAGAACTTACAGTTTGAAAGGTTTGGGTCAAGTTGATATCTTGCCTTTAGAAAAATAGAGAAGTTGCTGCTTACTGCTAGAAATGGTAGTCCACTTCAGTGCTAAACTGAAGTAAGATGATTCTTTATCATTTCCTAACTGCCTCTTTGATGTCATTAGATTCCACAGGTGTTCCATTGACATCATGTTCTATACTCCATTACGAAGTGCTGTGTTTAGCTGTAGTGAAGGCACATTCATTTTGTTACATAGGCAAACAATAACAAAGAATCTCTATTCGGCAAAACACTTTCCACTTGGCCTTTTCCCAAGTGGCCTCCTAAAACAGGGGTGGGCTTTGGTTCAGACCAGAACACCTCATACTGTATGGCTCATGAGAAATCTGTATATGAGTCACGAAGCAACAGTTAGGAGAGGATATGGAATGACGGAGTACTGTAGTTTAAAATAGGAAAAGGAGTATGACAAGGCTGCATATTGTCACTCTGCTTATTTAACTTATACACAGAGCACATAATGTGCAATGTAGGGCTGGATGAATCACAGGCTAGAATTAAAATTGCTGGGAGAAACGTCAACAACCTGAGTTATGCAGATGATACTACCCTAATGGCAGAAAGTGAAGAAGACCTAAAGAACCTCTTGCTTAGGCTGGAAGAAGAGTGCAAAGGCTGGCATGAGGCTTTACATCAACAAAACCAAGATACAGTGGTACCTCGCTTAAAAAGCATATTGCGTCCCATGGGATTTTAAAGCGAGTTGCTATTTAAGCAGAACACATTTTCCTATAGGAATGCATTGAAAACCAAATATTCCATTCCGGACCTCAGAAAAAAGCCCAAAAACCATTTTTGGGTCCCCCCCCCCCCCAAAAAAAAAAATTCTTTATAAAGTGCACTTTATTGGCATAAATAGCGTACGTCATGTTAAATCAAAGAATAACATTTCAAACATCAAACTTCAACTTTTAAAACATCACACATCAAGAATAGAGTTTATTTAAAAGTCTTTTACAGAGTACCAGTTCAATGCAGCATGGGAGAAGATGTAGTCCAGGCTTACTCAACCAGTGGCCAGACCCACCCACAAAACTTCTGGCCAGGGGCCAGCAGGGGAAAATCAGAAATAGCATAGCCTCTAACATTTCACGTTTTTAAAAGCATTATCTAATTGTTTACAAAAATCCAAATGACTGTATGTTGTCTCTACAACGGATAGAACAAAACATGGATTGTCCTAGAGGTGAATAGTAGGCTCACATGAAGTCTCAGAAACATTGGCTTGCTTTGTCCAAACATGCTATTACATGTTTGGACTTCATCTACCTCTCCTTCATCTTGCAGGCTTCCATCCACTCCATTCCGCCCACCCTGCTAAAACCAGATTGTGAGGCCAAATAGGTGTTGGGGGGGGGGGGTTGGGGGGGTTGGAGGGAAGGAAGACTCCCCACCACATTAAATATAAAACTTTGAATTGGTGGGAAAGTTTAATTAGATACCATTCAGTGATGGGATGCTACCGGTTCGGACCGGTTCACCCGAACCGGTAGCATCCCATTAGGAGTGGTCGCTGGGGGGTTGGTAAAACCCTGGGTGACCAGTTCGGTCGCCTCTCCAGCCCCCTCCAAAAATGTTTTTCCAGGCAGCCAGAACTGCACATGCGTCAAACCTCCGTTTGATGTATGCACAGTTGTTTTTTAGTGTGCATGCGTCAAATAGAGGTTTGACACATGCACACTAAAAAAAGAACTGTGCATGTGTCAAATGGAGGTTTGACGCATGCACACATTTTTTATTTTTGCTCCACCCACAACGTCATGACGTCGGCTATGCCCACGATGTCGCTGACATCACGGTGGGGTAGCGAAGATTTTCAAAACCTACCACTGATACCACCACCATACCCTTATTGGCCACACTCTATGCTTGCTTATACAAACTCTAAATTGTCTTGTATTAGGTAGTAGTTAAATAAAAGACTTTATATTTTTGGAAAGTATAGCATCACTATCAGCTAATTGAAAGGCTCACGTACAGGACACAGATAAACTGACATCATTTGAAGCATTATTGCCAAGGATTTCTGAGCTATCGAGCGATCAAGAAGAACTTGTGGTGGTTGTACTTTACTGGTATTCCAAGGATAGGCAGCTGATCTTTGGTGTGCAATAATGGGACTTGGGTGATTCCCCTCCACCAGCATTTTTCAGGCATAGAATTCCAGGGAGACTAAGTGTATGGGGGGGAAAAAACCTTTTATTTGCCTGTCAGTAATTTGCTGAGTTTGTGATCTCAAGAATATTTGAATATGTCATTTTCTTTCTAAAGTACTTTGTTGACAACTCTGTGGAAGCAAATATCAAAATGTCAAGAAAAACAAAGACATTCATTGGCCTCATTAGCTCTAGGAATATAATAAAATAAGGCCATCATAAGAGCAAACAAATAACAGAATGAATACTGAAATCAACAAGCAAAATCTGTTAACAGAAGAACACCAGCTCTGAAACATGAAAGAGTATACAGTTACCATCTGATATCAAGACAAAGAAGTCCTATGTATGTAACATATGTCTTGTTCTAGAATGCTTAAGAAAGATCATTCTTCCCGTTGTCCCCAAAACCAGCTTTCATGCACTTATTTTAAATTCTGAACACAGCCTATATACTGGGAAGAAAGCTGCAGAGCCTGAGCAGGCAAAGCCGATAAACAGAGGTGATAAACATTGTAGTCCGTAGAGACGTTACCTCAAGATTTCTGTGTTTACAAGCAAACATTAAAAGCAACCGCAGCAGGGCCTGTGAACATGTTCCAGATCCTTTCATGCATGTTCACTTATGAGTATGTTAGCTAAACCAGTCCTTTTAGCATCAAATTTATCTGAGTACTACTGGTTTTATTATGTAAAGGGAAATATGGGAAAAGTGGAAATCTTTCAGGTTTTTTAAAATACAGTTCAAAGAGATAATACGCTGCTACACCTCCTCAGACACACAAAGAAGCTACACATGCAAAATAAAAACCGGAGAAGTGGAAGATTAAGAGACTTTATCTTCTTCTTGCTCACATTGTATATGTACCTATTCTGATATATAACAGATGTACAGTAGATCCTAAAGTAGCAGCTGAATTTCACTAATGTCCTTTAGCTCTCACAATATATGAAATTACCAATACAGTATATGAAGTTACCTGCTTCCTTTCTATAATCTGTCAGAATGCTGTACAGTAATATCTTGGAGAACGATTACATCGGATAATGCTAAAATTGGATAACAATGAAAAATTTTGTTTAAAAAAATTGCATCTGATAATGATCCGTTAGCATTATCCGAGGTAATTGTTCACAGTGATGGGGTGGCTGGGAAGCCAAACGGGGGCTCCTCATTCGGCTTCCCAGCCACCCCGCAGCTTTGGGTGCAGGAGTTCCCTTTGCAAGCAAAGGGCTATCCCAGCCTCAGATAGCCCTTTGCTTGCGAAGGGATCGCGGTTTCCGATGTCCGCAGGCCTACCCGGGCGGTGCTGTAAGGCAAAATGCTGGGGTTCTTTCCCTAGTGTTTTTATTAATTATTATTATTAAATTCAAATTTATATGCCGCTCTCCTTGCCGAAGCAACTCAGAGCGGCTTACAATGTTACAGTATCAAATATGAAAGCAACAACATATCAATATAACAAATATAATACAGTCAATATAGTCATAAAAGCAAAAGCACAATACAATCAGAAAAATGCAATACAGTCAAAAGAAAATACACTATGGTCAAGAATATACAGTAATACCTCAGATAACATTAGTATCGAATAACACTAAAATCGCATAACATTAAGCAATCTGGGGGGAAGAATTGCATCAGATAACATTAAGATCCTATGGGATACATCAAATAACAACCGCTAAAGCCTGTGTGGTTACAATGTATCTCTATGGATCCCATAGGATTTTAACATGCAACGGATAACACTAAAAATCGTATAACACCAAGACTTGTGGAACCAGGTTTTAGTGTTATCTGAGGTTTTACTGTACGATACAAAACAGTCTAGAAAGTCCTATCCCTAATAAATAACTGGCCAGGGGGAGAGTCTGGGGAAGGTCTTGCGGTGGCGGCAGGGTCTTTTGTAGCCGCCCGCTGCTTTCTCCAGCTGGTCCAGGGAAGGCCTTGCAGCACCGCCCAGGTAGGTCTGGGGATGTCAGGAGCAGCCCGGATTGGAGACCCTGGCCTCCCCAGAGGCAGCAGGGGTGATGGAGAGCCCGGGGTGCGGGTGCTGCACCTCAACGACCACCAGCCTTGCTTCCCGCCCTCCTGGGCACCATTGCAGCCGAAGGTGGGCAAGCTGCCACCGCTGGGCTCGGACGTGGTGGGGCAGCTGCGTGCCTGGACCCAGTGCCACGAGCTGGCTGGGAAGAAGAGGAAGCATGAGGAAGAGGAGGAAGGCAGCAGCAGCAGCGGAGGAAAAAGCACCCCCTGGCCTGCCTGGTCCCCACCGAGGTAGCATTTTCGTCTCCATTTGAGTGCCTGGATGGGGGGGGGGGCGAGCCTAGGTGAGGGGGATGGCGAGTTTGGCTTGCGCCCCGGGCGGCTGAAACCCGCCTTACGCCACTGGGGTGAGGAGGGCAGCCAGGCGAGGATGAAGCCTCCAGGACGTGGAAGGAGCCGTGGATCGAACCTGCGGCCCCAGGGGAGGGGGGGGGTCCGGGGGATAGAGAGGAAACCCAGGACGGGGCTCCCCAGTGACGCCCGCGCTGCAAACTCTGCGCTGAGAGGCGCCAGTGCTCCGAGCCTCTGTCCCACAGCTCCTGCTAACCTAGCAGTTTCAAAGCAAGACATTGCAAGTACTGTAGATAAATAGGGACGAGGGATGCGCGGATGAAACATCCAGGGCGTGGAAGGAGCCGGGTATCGAACTTACTTGCGGCCCCAGGGGAGGGGGTATATACAGAGGAAAGGAGAGAGCGTGTGTGTGAGCCCGCGCGCCATTGTTGCCCCACATGAAAAAAATATATCCCACCCCCACCCATTGAATCCTGGCTACGGCCGTGTGCATGTAGATAAATAGGTAATGCTTCAGCGGGAAAGGTAACAGCGTTCCGTGCGCTCCGGTGTCTAGTAGTCATGCCTGCGACCTGACGACGGAAGCATCTGCTGAAGCTCTTCTTCAACTCAGCCAATCTCCGAGAGTCCCGATGAAAGGCGCAAGGAAGGGAGGAGTCATCATCATCCCTCCCGCAACCTCCTCCTCCGCCAGCCTCCGCCGTTTCCAATGTGGTCCTCCCTGGCTTTCCCGGACTACGACTCCCACAATTCCATCGGAAACCATGCCCCGCCCAGCACCACTGCTCCCTCCCTCTTTCTCCCAACTCCTAACAGGATTGGTTCGTTTCAGATCACGTGCCGTCACCCCCTTCCCCGAGCCGGGTTAACCTTTGAGGTGCCCTCTCCCGTCTCTGTCTCAGCTCCTGCCAACCTAGCAGGTTGAAAGCAAGAAATTGCAAGTAGATAAATAGGGACCACTTCGGTGGGAAGGTAACAGCGTTCCGTGCGCTCCGGTGTCTAGTCATGCCTGCCACATGACCATGTCACCATGGAAATGTCTGCAGGAGCAGACAGCGCTGGCTCTTCGGCTTAGAAACAGAGATGAGCACTGACCCCTAGAGTCGGATACGACTGGCTTTCGAGCAAGGGAAACCTTACATAGCCGTGGGAGGTCCAATTAGGGAGGCAGGCCTGGCCCAAGGCGTTTGGCCGCCTGAGGCAGCAGTGAAGCCAAGGCAGAGCTCCAATTGCAAAACCCCCCCCCCGCCCCCGTCGGGCACGAAGGTGAGAGAGAAGAGAGTGCTCTAAGCGCTCTGGGGCAGTAAAGGTCCCTCTTGCTCTGCAAACACCTGCAGACTTTCCCTGGTCACATGGCAGGCATGACTAGACACTTAAGCACATGGAACACTGTTACTTTTCCCACCGAAACGGTACCTGTTTCTCTACTTACAACTTTTTTTATTTTTTGCTTTCAAACTGCTAGGTTGCCAGGAGCTGGGATAATATATAGAAGTGTAATTGCTGTGGCAATCTTGGAAGAAATTAACCCTGACTGCTCCTTAGAAGGTCAAATAGTAAAGATGAAGCTAAAGTACTTTGGACATCAAATGAGAAGAGAGGATTCACTTGAGAGAGCCTTGATGCTGGGAAGGGTGGAGGGCAAAAGAAGAACGGGGCAGTCAAAAATGAGATGGCTAGATGGTATTGTAAACACAATGGGCACAGAGGTGGGCGGGTTGAGGAGGATGTTGGATGGTGGAGGACAGGGGTGCCTGGAGGGCAATGGTCCATGGGGTCGCAAAGGGTCGGAATCGACTGTGCGACTGAACAACAACAATTGCTGTGGTTAATTAAATAAACCACGCTGATCGTATCCCAATCAAAGGCAGCTTCATTTGGGACTCTAGAGAAACCAAGCAACTCTTCTCCCTTGTTTGCTTATGTTGACCCTGCAGATTAAATCCCCTCCAGGCATCATTTATTGTCAGTGGGTCTTGTGTTATGTCTTCCTGTTTTTCTCCATTAGGTACCCACTTTTCATGTTGTCTTTTCCAGTGAATCTTGATAGTCCTCAGATTAGACATTTTTAAACTTCTGGTGAGGACTCAATCTTGATTTGAATGAGATCCCACTTATTTATATATTTTGAAATCTGTGTTATGTATCAAGCTGTCACCGAGTGTAAGATTTTGAATGAATAGATTTTTCCTGAAATTCTCAGCGTTCAGAAGTTTTTTACATCTGTGCACAATAATGTGAGATATATAATGGATGAGGTTGGCGTCTGATTCTGTCAACATATCCTTACACTTAAGAATCTTTTCTTCTTCCTTTAGGGCTGATCTTCCTTTAGGGTCACCCACACCAAAATGTTATAGAGTAGAAAATAACATGAAAAATCCTATTGGTGTAACTTTGTGCAGCATATCAGCACTGGGGAACCCTTTAAGAGCCTCAGAATGGCCACTTTAATAGTGTGGGAGAAATCATTGTTTGGTTGCCACCACTGGGATTAGGACTGCCTAAGACCTTGTGCATATTTTGGAGTTTTAAAAAATATAAGACAGTGTCTTATTTTCAGGGAAACATGGTATATAACATAACAAAACTGGGCAGTGGACCTAGTTGGGAGTGATCTCTACTGCAACTACTTCACCTCATGCCTCTCTTAATCTCTGGAAGCTTGTGAGACCCTCTGGAGAGGATGGTTCTGTTAGATGGATAGGTCTACTCGTCATCAGGCCAGGAACAGATGTTAGATCTAGCCAATGACTGGAAGAAAGAAATAATTTGGTATGTGAATGTTAGAATATTAACTTCTCTCATTTCTGGGATTATATAGATTAGGTGACTTGGTTTGGGTGATTAGCCCTCAGGATTATGTATGTTGGTTTCCGGCTTCAGTGTTGAGATTTTCCCCAGCGCAAAATTTTTTTTACAGTTACATTTATGTTAGAAGTGAAATGTTCTTGTCTTTTTTACACTGTTCTCTCCCATGTAAGAATAAATGTATTAATTTGTTGAATTTTAAACGTATTCCTTTATTTAATTGTAAAAATCTGTTTTGAGGATGTTATTTTTTTCATACTGCTGCTATAGAAACATTTCTCTTGTACTGAGTTAGATCTTTTTGCTCTGAAACTTTTGCAAGTCTTCACAGAGATTTCAGTTCCATTTAACATCATGAGAGTTGAGATGGTTAGGATTGTGCTGTAAGCCATTTTGCTCTGAAAGAATGACTGATAGCTAAGCAGTACATGATTCCATTGAGGCTGCCAGATATGTCACATTAAACCTGTATGGACAAGAATTCCTTAAGTGGCAACAGCTGAGCATAAACTGAAATAAAGCTCCTTGGAGCTTAAAATTCATGGTCACTTTTGAAAGTTTCTTTGTGGCAATATATAATCTGAAAAATAATATTTAATACTTATTCATATGTACTCTTAGACTAATGTTATATTTGTTTGGCTTTTTTTACAGAATTTGTGGTTCTTTCACACTGTCAACAGAAAATAAAATTACCGTAAGAATGTGCTTGCTCAGCAGGAAAAGGAATGTTGTATTGCTTCTTCTGCAGCTATGCAAGTTAGTATGTCAAAGAACTTTCTTGCCCTCCCTTGTTGAATCAGTTGCTATAGGTAGTTGAAGTTTGTGCTCCATTCTCATTTTTTTATTGAGACATAGGCATGCAATCTCCTGATTGCAACAGTCACAAATTGAGAAAAGTTTTATGTCTTTTGTTCAGCAAGTTTCCCCCTCGAAACTGCCATTTGGAAACAAATAGAAAAGAAAAAAAGAAAGCACACATTTTCAGTAGCATGTTTCTTCTGTTATTTTTTAGCCCCTGTGTAGCCCTTGAGCAGAAAAATTGGCTGATACATGGTTGAATAATTCCCCATCTATACATGACGGTCCCAGTCCAGATTAGTCACCCTCCGCGTACTTGAAAGTAAAAAACCAGGTCGTCCCAATCTGAATGTTAGGCATTTAACATGATAGTTTGGGAGCTGGAGCATTGTGCTTCTCAGTAACATGTGTTGGGAATAATGAAAGTGAGAGAACTGTCATTTCCACTGCCTGCCCAACTTTTAAGTATGTAGGCTAATTTTCTTCCTATTTTACCCCTCCGGGTTAAACCCCGGGTTGTGGATGCCTCGGGTAGTGGAAAACTCGACTTATAGAAGGAAATTCTAGGGAAAGCATTTCCCGATTTATGGAAAGAACTCACGTTATGGAATTTATTTCCCCTGAATACATTGCATCTGGGAGGGTTTAAAATGGTGGCCCCGTGCCATTTTAGAGTCTCTGGATGGCATGAAGAGTCTTCTCTTTGGGAGGAGTTTGAGCGAGGTTTTGCTTTTGCACTGTGGAGCATCTCCCGGCCATTTTGAGCACCATCTTCCATGCTGCAACAGGAGATCTGTTATGTCCAAACTATTTCTCTGTTTGCTAAGAAGTGGAGAACCTGGATGTGTCACAAGGCTCTACATTCTAAAATCTGTTTTTCTACAGCTCCTTTCTTGGAATGCTTGTTTACAAACACCTTTAACACTGGGAAAATTTATCTACTTGCAGTTTCTTGCTTTCAAACTGCTAGGTTGGCAGGAGATGGGACAGACATGGGCGCTTTAACTGTCATGCAGTACCCTGGTCTCATACTGCCAACTTGCCAGCCTTCCAGCTAACAAGGTGAGCTTCTTAACCACTGAGCCAGCGCAGCCCCTTCTAACAGATAAATGGTACACTTTAGTATTCAAACACTACTCAGAAGAATGCAAAACTAGTTTGATGGTTTTCCTGTATAGCCCGTGTCGATTTTCAGGGCAAGGGTGTGAACTGTGTATCTCAAATAATATCAGAGGCACAGCACACTGACTGAGTTAGGTCTAATCTCATAGCACTCTGCTTCATTCTGCAGCCCGAAACACACCAAAGGATGTCAGCGTTGTCAAGATGCAGTGACTATTTCTATAGGTCAGTGATGACAAACCTTTTAGAGACAAAGTGCCCAAACTGCAACCGGAAACCCACTTATTTATTGCAAAGTGCCAACGTTGCAACAGGGGAGGGAGGAAGCACTCCCTTTGGTCTGCTGGGCAGAGGAACAGTACGATCTCTGTGCTGGAGTGACTGCATGGGTGCCCACAGAGAGGGCTCCGATTTCCACCTCTGGCATGCGTGCTATAGGCTCGCCACCACTGCTTTAGGTAGTGTACCATACTGTGGAAGAATACCTTTGTTTAATTGATTCTGATAAAGCATCAGTTGCTTTTTGGACACAAACTGTTACACTCAGTTGTCAGTGCTTTTATTCTTTACAGCAAATACTTGCATTATTAACAAGACAGGGTTTTTTTAATTCCACCTTTATATAAAACAGCAGGAACTGCAGTGGATCAAGTGACTAAGACACTGACTGGAAGGCGTGAGGCCAGCAGTTCGATTCCTGAATATTGCAGGATGGAATGAGTTCCCGTCTTTGTCCCAGCTCCTGCCTACCTAGCAGTTTGAAAGCAAGAAATTGCAAGGAGATAAATAGGGACCACTTGGGTGGGAAGGTAAACAGTGTTCTGTGTGCTCCGGTGTCTAGTCATGCCTGCCACATGACCATTGAAAGGTCTGGAAAAGCAGACAGCGCTGGCTCTTCGGCTTTGAAACAGAAATGAGCGCTAAACCCTAGAATTGGTTACGACTGGCTTTTGAGCAAGGGAAACCTTTACCTTATGCAAAACTATTACAGAGACAGCAGTAGTGATATTTAGGGTAGATTAAACTATGCTAAATGTTAGCATCAGTTGCTGTGTTTCTTTGCTACTGCACCAGTTTTCTTTGGTGACAAATGTGTCTGGAGATTAGAGACATTAACAATTCTTGGTCTTGACACTTGAATGAGGTCTGATGTTGTAGTATGTGGAAATGGATATTGCCCAGAGACTGGAATCTGGGGTTTTCCCAGCGGCTTTAGTCTCCCTGCTAGATAAGCTCCTGTCGGTACCAGAAAGAGGGAATCCTTTGCATGACATTTGGGCTTGTATATTTTGATCCCAGTACTCTTTGGTCGGCCTGCAAAATTAAAAATTAAACATTCTTGTTTACTGAAAGTTTCTTCTGCAGAATATCTCAATATCTCAGACATTTCCATGGCATTACACATTGGAATTTTAAGAGAGATTCTCTACTGGATTGGGGACTGTGTGCTGGATTCACAATAGCCGGGGGTGGGGGTGGGTGGGTCCAGAGGGCAGTCACAGCTTCCCAATGGCCAGAGAAACTGCAGAACAACAACTGCTGCTAATAAAAATGAGTATGTGAAGCCAAGAGCTACTTCACAAAGTTCCTATATTTGTTTATTGAACTCAGGGATCTCACACTTGTTCAGACTACACAAGCTCTTTATTAATGTGCACGCTGTCATGAAGTACTGTAGATCTTTCAGGACATTTTTGGACATTTTTCTCAATAAATATACCAATTTCAAGAACTTGATTTTTCTCTTGCTTTGTTTCCACTGTTCCAACTTCATTTTTGTTTGTTGATAACCAAATTGGCCACTCTTAGTCTGTCCATTTTCCAACAAAGGGAGGGTTTGGGTTGCTGCTTATTTTCAATTTTCCTATTACAAACGGTGTATTTTCCTTTGTTTCTCAAATGTTTCTGAACTGACAGCTCTTCTTTTCTTTTTTTTACTAAATAGCTTCACTGCCCACTGCTTTGAATATCTGATGAAGATGCTTGAATCAATTTTTTGATCTTTTAGATACCAGAAGATTCTGTTTTTCCCATAGCAGATGAATGATTTGAAGAACTGTATTCTCATTTCATTTGATTGCAAAGCCATACCAATAAGATCATATTTGGACGCAGTTTGTGTCTCAACTTCTCATCAATCATAACTGAAGATTTTAAGCTCTCTGATTTGTTGCCTTTACTAAGGAATTTCATCTAATATACATACTGCTTGGAATTCCTTATCATCAGAAATCAGGACAGCCCCTGCACTTTTGGGGTTTTGGAAAATGCTGAAAACCTTTTTGTTCACCGAGACATTCCCATAAGTCAAATTTAGGTTTATTATCATAGTCACTGGAGAACTAGTTTGAAAGTTTGAATGTGTTAATTTTTAATATTGGGAATCATCAGAACCTTGAATGTATAGGGATAGGGACAGTGGTGGGTTGTCAACAATTTTACTACCCCACCGTGATGCCATCACAGTGTGGGCGGCGCTAATGTCTTGACGTCATGAGCAGGGCCAAAGAAAAACATTTAAAAATAATTTAAAAATAAAAATAAGCACACACACACCACAACACCTACCCACACCACACACCTGTAAATAAATTAAATAAATAAATAACTAAAATAACAATTACATTAAAATACACCCACCCCAAACACAAATCAAACCACCCACTCACCCACCCCAAACACAAACCTGTCACGTACCTGTTCGTATAAGTGCCTGCGCAGCACTGTTGAAAGATGGATATGGTCATTGTACCATTTCTCTAGGATAATATGCCTTAATGTAAATGTAAAACACCTGTATCTCCTTAATGGTTCTCCATTTCGAACAGCAGTTGGAACAGCACAGGTGTAGCTTATTGATGAAGTAACTCCAAGACTTTGCTTAAAAAAACCAGGCCTGCTGGCCACCAGGCCTTTTTAGGAACTGTGGTAGTACGTCAATATAGGTAAAGGTATTAAATACACAGTACAATACACACAGACACACCACATCCAAAGGTGAGTCACTTACCCTAGGGAGCAGACTATAGGGAGCTTCAGGCTAGCAACTTCTCTTACACAGATATTAACCAAACTTCTCGAAAGAGAGCCATTGGGAAGATAATAATAAACATGAATCTCAAAAGTGACTTTTTTAAAAAATAAGTGATAAGCCCTTCCTAAATTTGGGAACCAGAGAATTAAATTGCTTTGGGACCAATAGCTCAAGAAAGCCAGTTGTATTTGAAGAGACTTTAAAGAAAGGGAGTGTGACTTTTTATTTGCAAAAGGTGTCCTTCCTGCAGGATTTTCAATGTAACTCACATCAAGGGCACAGTCTCCCGTATTTTATTGTTACTTGAGAGATGGGAGGCCAGTTTTCTTTTGCCTCCTAAATTCATTCACAAATTCTGAGTTTATTATTGCATCTTTGCCAGTGATGGGATGTCAAAAACTCTACTACCACGCCATGACGTCATGGACGTCATGGGCGTGGCCAATGTCATGACGTCATGACGTCATGGGCGGAGCCAACGTCATGACGTCATGACGTTGTGGGCAAGGCCAAAAATAAAAATAATAATAAAAAAATAAACATGCACACAGACCCGTAAATAGCTTAAAGAAATAAAATAAATAAATAAATAAAATAAAAATTAAATAAAAGTACAACCAACCACCCAAAACACAAATAAATCACCCACCCACCCTAAATATAAAAGCCTCACTTACCTTCCTTGGCGCCGACGTACCTCCATGTGGTTCTTCCATCCTCCTCCTCCTCCCCAGCGCCCCGGCGACACACGCCCTCCTCCGGCTCTTTATACCTTCGATCTCCTTGCTCTCCCCGGCGCAGTTCATGGCCAGCGCCCCTTCCTTGCTTCCTCCTCCCGCACCCAGAGGGTCGTCTTTGGAGCGGAATTCGGCGAACATCGGGCAGGCGGGGCGCGGCGGTTGCAAGTCCCTTTGCTTGTGTGAATCCGTCCTCCGTTGGCCGACCTGGGACCGCCGGCCTCCGAACGAACACGGGTCTCTCTCCCTCCCTCTCTCGCCGAGACCCCCCTCCCCTCCTGCGCCTGGCTTGGGTGGCGGCCAGTCCGTGTCTCCTCCTCCTCCTTCCTCCTCCGACTGTGGCCGTTTCCTCCTACGAAGGCTGCGGCCGGCCCTGCATCCGCCGGCCACGGCCGCCACAGCCCCTGCCTGGCCACCAAACTCCCACGGGCACGTTGGTGCCTGGCCGCGCCGTCCGCCCGCGCCGTCCGCCCGCGCCGCACCCTCCTAGGGACTTGGGCCCGACAAACCCCCGTGCCCTGGGTAAGCCCGGCGGGGCTCGCCACCGCCGCATCGTCTTCTGCCGGGCACCTGCTGCTTCCTCGGGCCGTTGCCTTTTTGGCCCCGCCGGGCTTACCCAGGGCATGGGGGTTTGTCGGGCCCAAGTCCCTAGGAGGGCGCGGCGCGGGCGGACGGCGCAGCCAGGCACCAACGTGCCCGTGGGAGCCAGGTGGCCGGCTAGGGGAGGTGCCCTTCTCTTAGGGCTGCCGCTGCTGCTGCCGGAGCCACTCTAAGAAGGGGCGGCTCCAGCTTCGGAAGATTTTTTTTTAAAATTGGAGCCATTCGGCTCCAATTGACTGCGCATGTCCAGAAACTCAATTTGACGCATGCGCAATGCATCAGATTGAGTTTCTGCACATGCGCAGTCAATTGGAGCCATTTTAGCTCTGATTTTTTTTAAAAAAAATTCTTTCGGTGAGGCGTCCGGAATCGGACGCCTCAAAAGTGGACTCCCCTCCCGGAGAACTCTCCGGGATTGGTCTTACCGGTTCCAGGGATCCGTCTGGAACCGGGGACATCCCATCACTGATCTTTGCTCAGATTCGCCATTAGTCTCTCGTGCAACTCGGGCCTGTTCCTACACTGAACCAGCAGGTGGTGGTAAGCTGTCCGGTTGAACGTTAAATATCCCAGCGCTGAGGCCACTGCTGAACGAACCTAGGAAAAAAACAAACTGAGGAGGAAGACATTTAACAATTTATTTTAACATTTAGTTTAGTAGAGTTTATCCCCTTTATTGCACACACTGTCCCCTCAATATTATTTTTGTGATTTACCAATCAAAGAAGTGGAAAACAAAACAAAATTTAAAAACCTGGAAAAATAAGAACTTTCTTTTTTGTATCCAGTGAAATAACATAAAGTATAGAGTACATCAACTTGCTCTGTAAGGAAGGATCCCTGGGAAGGGAGGCCCTGGATGTAAACGGACTTCATGGCTAAAGAATCTGAAAGACTGGTGTAGCATGTCCTGGCTTGGAAGAACTTTTTCAAGGTGTTAAGAAGAGGAAAACTCTCTCCGTGATGAAAGCCAATGTATGCAGAATGGATATGGCACCTGAAGAAGATGAATCCAGTGAAAATGCAAACCAAGGCCACGTTTCCCTGGGAAGGGAGTTTCTAAATCCAGTCGACAGTCCAGTCTTCTTGGCTGTTGCCCTCCTCATCTCTGAAAGCAAGTTTTCAGGATCACCAACGTTCATACAGTACTTGTTTCATCAGACTCTTGCTGCTTCTGAAAACGTTTTATAGACATTTAAGCCATTTCCCTTGGGACTGTCGTGTCTCAAGTGGTTAAGACACTGAACTTGGCAACTGGAAGGTTGGCAGGTCACCAGTTCGAAACCTTTATGTTTACCAAGCCATTTCTTGTCATTGAAGTTTCTCTGCTTGTGAGACAATCTGACACGCAGCTTGAGACACAAGGCCAATGCGTGAACCAGTATGCAGACAAGAGTTCCCCATTCATTCCAAGGCTTAGGAAGCCTGCCCCTTTGTGAAAGTTCCTCTCCTCCATAAAATGTGAATCGGGAATCGTTTGGGAGCAGCAGCACTTTATAAAGTTCCCATCTTCATAGCCGTTCTTTCCACTGGAATTGTGCAGATTCCTGGTTACTTGCAGACACTATCACCTATGTTAGAATTTAATCAGGGAACCAATATGTTCACCAACCTCTCTAAAAATGGAGTTTTAGAAATAAAAATGTAATATTGCTAGTTGAGTTGCCTGTACAAAATTGTTGCATACATTGGTGTGCAATGATTTTGTACAAGCAACTCCATTGGTCAAAAAGGGCCGTAATGAAGCTACTATAATGATATAAAATTATTACTATTCATTAGTAAATTAACTGCACAGCTAAACTTCAATTTAACCCATTTGCTGCAGAGCCAAACAGGTTGAAATAGATTCTCTCTCACTCCCCCCCCCCCGGTTTTCTCCCCCTTTTCTAAAAAACAGATGTGAAGGAGGATTGAGACAGCAATGTAGGGATGTAGGCTTTCCCCAACCATTATGTCCCTGCTAGAATATCATTTTTTTTTATCCAAAGCTATTCTACAACTCCCAAGGTAGCCCTCAAATCTGTCAAAAGAGGAAGAACATTTGATGGGAAATGGGACAGGTAGAGGATATATTCCCACAATGAAATGTCCATCCATTTTAGACATCCCTGGGGCTGCTATTTAAAAGGGAGAAGGTGAGAAATTCAGGACTTGCTTTTTTAATTAAAAATCTAGTTTTCCAATGGATTGTGTCACATCCAACTTTATCCAGATTAGAACCTAGTCACTGTATGGTTTTGTCCTCAGAGCCAAATTACTTTTCTTGTTTTACTCTTTCCCAATTTTTTCCCCTTTTACTTGGAAAATAAAGGAGGTTCTTCTCACATATAGCATATAATTTATATCACAGTATGAAGATTGTTCAATTGTTTAGTATTTTATATACAGTAAAAACCCTGATTTACATAAAAAGTCTGTTCTGTAGGCTTTTATGTAAATCGATTTTTTTACTTAACTTGAAGCAATCCCATAGGAAATTTTATTAAGTAAATTGGGACATTTATGTTAATTGGGACATGGTTTTAGTGCAAAAATCATGTAAGTCGGATTTTATGTAACTCGAGGCACATATAAGTCAGGGTTTTACTGTACATAGTGTACTGGAAAAGACTGCTCTTTCTCCTTGGCACCACATGTTACCTGTCAACACAAGAGTGGCTGGATCTTCTGAACACAGCAATTCAACCAAAATAGAAACTCTTCTAGAAGACAAAATCACTTGGTGCATATCAATTATGATTCTGCCTAACAATATAATCTGTAATGAGAAATAACATTTTGACAGAACAATTTATTTATTTATTTATTTTTCACATTTCTACCACCGCCCCCTCACCGAGATGACTCCGGGTGGATCACAACAAACAAAAACTAAAAAACAACAACAAAACTATTAAAATTGAACTATTACAATTAAACATTTAAAATTATAAATAAGGTTTCTTGTAGTTGGCATTTGTCTCATTTATTAATTATTATTGTGCAAGAGAGTGGTATAGTTGTTAATATGGGCTTGTTGAAGCATTCATTGATACAGTATTGCAACCGAAGGCAAATTTACTTTGGAATAGCCTACATTACAAGGTACTGTGGTTGTTTAGTGGTCAAGACGCTAAACTTGACAACTAGAAGGTCAGCAGTTTGAGACCTAAGTGCTGCACAGCAGAGTGAGTTCCCATCATCTGACCCAGTTCCTGTCAATCTAGCAGTTTGAAAGTAAGAAATTGCAAGCAGACAAATAGGTATGGATCATCTTCTATATGTGAATAAATGTTTCTTTACAAATGAATGGAACCTGCCACTCTTCCCTCTTTGGCCTCACTCACAGCTGCCATGTGCCCACCAATCAACCAATAATGCAAACTATTTGGGGTGGGCAGACAATACTTTTGAAGGAATGATCAAGTATAATGAAGAATAACCACCCTAGATTTCCCGACGTTTCCCAGATTCTAAATCCTATGCTGGACCCAGTTCAATTCAGTGTAGTTAAATTGTGGCTAAGGAATATCTCATGCTTCAGATGTTGTTGGCCCACAACTTCTACCATTCTTCACCATTAGCTCTGCTGAATAAGACTGATGGAAATCACTATTCAACAAAATCTGGAAGGATACACGTTTACCGTCTCTGAGAAAACCTCTATTTCTATTACCACGAGACTTCTCTCTCTCTTTTAGCCATTACATATTCACTGCACATCTTCCTGGAGTTCTCTCCTTGACATCAGGAATCCCTCCTATCCCATGTTCTTTCACTGTCTCCTATGAGCTACTCAGCTTAGCCAGCATTCCATCCCACTTAAACTTACCCAAGTGTCATATTTTAATACAATACTTATAATGTTGTTATTAATAGTACTGTATTTGCATCTGATTCACAATTTAACAACAAACTAAAAAAATACAAATTTTCCTCTTTGCTGTGCCATAGCAATTTCTGTGAGGTTACTCTCTGAAACAACACCCATGATGAAATTTCAGCTCTTGGTATTTTCTGCAATCAAAGAAGCCCTACTAGTCCTTTGCTATTGTTATTAATGAATGACTGGAGCCTGATGCTTTGTGGCAATTGTCCACAGTCCTGCATTTATCAAATTGACTGGGTTGGGGACAAGGAGGGGAATTGAGAGGATAAAATAAAGGGCTTTAGTTTTCAAGGCAGCTAATCTGATGCCTTTCATGGATAATAATCTTGACTTAGCATGACCAGATCTTTCATCCATATGACAAGAGAGTTATTTGAAAGAAAATAATTGTGGAGCCTATCCACACAAGGACTTAAATGTGTAATTTGTTGACAGAGGAAATGCCACCTGAAACGGCCTGAGAAATGTTAGCAGCACTATAAATTAACACAGTTGCCTTCCTTGATTTATATGGTGTGCTGGTGCAGGAGTGGAATATAACAATTTAATTACTCCACAAGACCCATGTGAAAACAAACAAACAAGCGGCAAACAGAAGTTAGTATAACATCCTTAATGAACAAATTCCATAATTTCACACTCCAGTTATCTTATAAAAGCATTTAGCTAGATTTTAAGCTTCTTGATTCTCCATATTATGACTGTAGTAATTATGACTTCCATTTAAATTGCTTACTGTTCAGAAACAAACCCACATGAACTTCCCCGTGAATAGACCATTTAAGTTACATTCGAGTAGACATCATCCTAGGAATACTCTATTAAATCAATAAGTAATTTACAGCTTAATCTAAAACCAAACATCCCCGTTAGTTTTAGAGGCCTGCAACTCATTGAAAGTGATTGAGATCTTGCTTTCAGTGTAGAAGAACCATTATGATATTGCATGTAAAATCTATGACTTAATGCTGCTTTCACTGTGAATTCTCCCCTGTATAGATGTTGGAGGTGGGGTGGGGAGGCAAACAATGTGTAGATGTCAACATATGCCTGCCATCATGTTTTTTTCCTATGGTGTTTCACTGCATGTACAGATGGTGAAACATCAATGTAAACAATGGAAAATTATTTTGTATGTGTTTGAAACTGGCCACTAGAAGGCTCCAATAGACATGCTAGGTCAGAAAAAGCTGTAAAGATGTCTGCCTAATAAAATGCAGAGGCTCAGAAATGTGATTGTTTTCTTGGATGCATTTCATTTCAAACAAAACCTTTACTCTAATTGCATGTACTGTATTTCCTAATCTAATATGCAGAATTATATTGGATCTATATTGTCCACTGGCCAATATATTTTTCTCAATCAGAGTGATATTTATTTTATAAATATAGTAATTTTCTGTTTCTTCTCTCTCCTAGTAGAGGTTGAACTTTCTTGTAGCTATTTTGGCTTTGGATGTAGGACTCCAAACAGCAATGTCATGTTGCATTACAGTCCCTGAAGTACTCCAGTCAATAGGTTATTCACTTTTTTGTGTGCATTTAATGTTCTTCATTTCACTGAAGCTGTTCTGGGCCATGTCTCTGAATTAATCTTTCCTCAAATATTTTGACTTATACTGATCAAAATAATCTGTACTTTTATTTTGGATCGTTAACCATGTCGTTTATGCTTTATATTTTGTTTTATTGTATGCCAGTTTTGACCGGAGCATTTTATATTGCAACATCTGTAAAATGAGATTGTGTTTCACATGAAAACATAGTTTTACATATTACCCCCACACCCCAATATTTTCAGTTCTTCCCAAACCCTCCCCCCCCCAGCTTTCCAATTTTTGGACAGTCTACATATCTGCCTGAAGAATTTTATTAATTTTTGTCTTATTTTTTCAGTGGCAAGCCAGGTGGCAAAATGTCCCAAGCAAATGCAAAGGCTGCTGCCAGTCCCCCTAGAGCTGAGGTTCTCAACCTTTTAAAGCTGGGGGCCAGGTCACGCTCCCTCACATAGCTTCGGGGCCCAAGTGGCCATTTTGCCCTTCCTCTACCCCATGGCACTTCCTGTTGTGGTGGAGGCAGGGGGGAACATGTAATGGTGCCGTGGGCCACAGGTTGAGATCCCAGCACTAGAGCTTATACCTGGTGCTGCTTTTTATGCTGCATATTATTATTATATTATTATTTATTCGACTTATACCCTGCCCACCTGGGATGCACTCCCACTCTGGGAGGCTCACAATGTTAAAAAGAGCAAAATGGATACCATGAAATCATGGAGAAAGCCCCACCCACCCAGTCCAATCAGAACTGAGGACCACCAGCCTTAGTGGCAAAACAATGGGAGGGTCTCCTATTTAAACTTCAACAAGCTGCTAAAGGCTTCCTTGAAAAGTAAAGTTTTAGTTGCTCCTTAAAGGTCCCTAAAGAATCAACCTAAAGGCAACTCCCCAGGTAGAGCGTTTCAGTTAGCCAGAGCCGCCACTGAGAAAGCCCTCTGATGGGTAACAGACTTTCTAGTAAACCTGGGAGTTGGTACTTGGAGTTGGATTGGAGAAGAGCAGGTGAAGTGGGCCTGATTTCTGAAAGGTAGACACTCCGCCAAGTAGGAGGGTCCCCAACTGTTTAGGGCTTTGAAGGTTAGCATATGCGATATAGACAGAGTTTTGCCAACCTAGCAGTTTGAAAGCAAGAAATTGCAAGGAGATAAATAGGGACCACTTCGGTGGGAAGGTAAATATCATTCCGTGCGCCCGTGTCTAGTCATGCCTGCCACATGATCACAAAGACGTCTGCAGAAGCAGACAGCGCTGCCTCTTCAGCTTTGTAACAGAGATGAGCATTGAACCCTAGAGTCAGATACGACTGGCTTTTGAACAAGGGAAACCTTTACCTATGTTTCTGCTGGCATTTGTGGAAAGTTCAGACCCATCAGAGCCAAGCTTAGGATGAATCGCAACTTGGGCAAGGCGTGCCTTAAGCATCTCCTCCCACCCTCAGATAGATTGGGCCGCGTTAGGGGCGGTTGGTAGGGCTCTGAGAAAAACATCATGTTGTTGTTTTTAGAGCACTTCCAACTGTTCCAGAGCGAGCTATCTGGCCTAAACCTGCTTACCCAATTGTGTCTGCATTGCCACCCTAAAAAAAACCTGACTGTGATACAATAGAGTGTGGTGGCTTAGTGGTTAAGACGCTGAACTTGACGACTGGAAAGTTGGCAGGTCAGTAGTTTGACACCCAAGTGCTGCATGATGGAATAAACTCCTGTCTCTGTCCCAGCTCCTGCCAAGCTAGCCGTTCGAAAGCAAGAAATGGCAAGTAGATAAATAAATACCGCTTCAGTGGGGAAGGTAAATAGCATTCCGTGCACTCTGGTGTCTAGTAACACCTGCCACATGTCCACAGAAACGTCTGTGGACGCAGACAGCATTGGCTCTTTGGCTGCAAACAGAGATGAGCAGTGAACCCTAGAGTCGGATACGACTGGCTTTCAAGCAAGGGCAACCTTAACCGGGTGAGCAGATATGAAAGCTCTTTCCTCCATCCAAGGCATCCCGAGGATACATTTTACAGCCACCAATTCTGCCCACTGGCCATGGACAACTAGGCTGGACTCTCCTTCTTGTCCTTGTGCCAGCAGGAAAAACATCTCCTTTCTAGCAAGCTTTTTGGCAATTGAAGAGGCTTGTGAGAAAAAGATTAAGTGGGACGATACAGTAAAGTTTACTGTTCTATGATGTGTATTCAGCTCGTATTAAAATGTTTTTTAAATGAGCAGCTGTCAAATATTTGTAAATGTTTAATTGTACTGTACTGTATTTTAATACTGAGATCTTTATAGCATTGTATTTAGTTACACCCACCTTGGGTGTTCCTGTACTGGAACAAAGGCAGAAATTAAATTAAATTAAATACATGAGCTAAGGTTTCACAAAAAATCTCAGTATCAGACTGAATGCACACCAATGTTTTAAACAAGCTCATATCAAGCCTCATATTAGTACAGTCAAACCTCACATAAAGAGCACCTCGCTTAAAGAGTAACTCGCTTAAAGAGCATAATTTTCTCTGAATGTTCGCTTCACTTAACAAATAAAACCAACCAAAAACTCGCTTAACAAATAAATTGGGGTCTGCAATCCCCCCCACAATTGGTCACTTCCAATGGTGTTTCACTTAAAGAGCAAACTCGCTTAAAGAGCAATCCTGTGGAACACATTATGCTCTTTAAGCGAGGTACAACTGTATTTATTCAATTTATCACACAACAATGCAAACTATTTCTTTCATCATGGCCAGGGAGAAATCCTATTACAGTACACTATGTCACAATTACAGGGTGATGTCTTATACTCTCTAGTGTCATTGTACTCTAATATGTCATTCCTTTTTTCTGTGAAAACATTAAGCAACATATGAAGAATTCTGGTGAACAATGTGGCAGCCAAGGGAAGGGGTACAACTTCGCACCAAAATGAAAGTAAGGGGTCTGTTGTTTTGTGAGGACCTTAGACAAATTTGCAACATGCCCATGTTGGATGGCTTCTGAAAGATCCTAGATCATAGCTGTCTACCAGGCCCTGCTTTGTTGTTACATGCTGCCAAGTAATCTCTAAACTATGGCAACCTATGAAAGAGTGGTCTCCAAAATATCCTGTCCCTATTTGCTGTGCAAATCTCTTACAAACTGAAGCCTGTGGCTTCCTTAGGGAGTCAATCCATTTAACATTTGGTCTTGTTTCCCTGATGCCTTCAACCTTTCTCAGCATTGTTGTCTAAATCAGGGCTCTGTTGAATAGCTGGAACTTTACCTGTATGCTTTTCTTTGACCATTTGCTGTATCTATATTAGCCCCTTTCCCCCACCTTCATATTCATAACTGTCCTACTGAGGTGACTTCCCTAGCTGCTTTTTATCTCTAAGATTGTGTTGTTTTTGAACCAATTAGGCCTGGGTAACGGCAACCTCATTGTGCCGGCTAATCTTTCTCACATTAGGTCAGACGAAAGGAACTGCGGAATGAATTCACCAAAAAGTTGGCTTCATTTTCGCAGTTCAACGTCTTACCTAGACATGGGAGAAGACCAGTAAAGATGGTGTTACAAGCACATCTTGAATTACAGTGGAATCTCTGTTAACAAATTTAATCGATTCTCTGGGACCTTTTGTACTATGAAAAATTTGTGAAGTGAATTTCCCATAGGAATGCACTGAATGCAATTTCCCATAGGAATGCATTGAAAACCAAAATTTGCTAACCGAAATGTAGTTTCCCATAGGAATGCATTGAAAACCAATTAATCTGTTCTGAATTTTTTTGTCAACCAAACCACTATTTTCTATGGATTTCCTTTTGTTACGTGATTTTTGTGTTAAGCGAGCTGTTTGTAAAGCAAGGTTCCACTGTATTTTGTTGCCCCCCCCCCACCAATTTTTATTCCTCCTGGTAAAATAATTCCCATGTTCAAAAATCCCCCTAGATGGAAGAAATCCTTAAAATAGTAAAGGACCGTTGATAAGCAACAGCAAAAGGAGACAGAAAAAGAGTCAGACCTCTGAATGCAGTTTTTCAGCATCAGGTCCTGCTACTCCTAGCTATTTCCTGCAGCCAGTTTGTGGAAAAGGCTGTGATGGAGCTATCTGCTTTTTTTATTTGCTACTTTGCTTTCCATGCCATTTTCTCGTTTGTAGGATTCCAAGGGCATCCATGTCACGTGGCGTGGGTGACACTCAAAAGACTGACATGCCACTGAGAACATTCTTGCTCAAACCCTTGGTTTTTCAGCCACAGTTCTATTATTTGTTGAACCAAAGCTTTAGAAAGGAGGGGATATCTTCTGCATAGAGACAGGTGTCCTATGGAACATGGAAGAAATGTTTCACAGTTTCCTTTTGTTTTGTGCCATTTAAAAAAAATCTTTTGGCAGTTCACTGAAGACAGTACCCTAAAAACCAGACTTGAGCTCAGAGCTATTGAGCAAGAGCCCTGGTGGTGCAGTAGTTAACTGCTGTACTACAGCCAAAATGTTGTGAGTTTGATTCTGATCAGGGCTTAAGGTTGACTCAGCCTTCCAACCTTCCAAGGTCAGTAAAATGAGTATCCAGCATGTGTGTGTGTGGGGAATGCTAATTACCTTTGTGAACAACCCAGACAGTACACGAAGCGCTATGAGGCGGTATAGAAGTATCATTACTATTGAGTTCAGATTTGTATCCCTCTCCGTTCAGTTTAATATTCTCTCCACCTTAGCTTGACACCCTCTTCAGGTCAGCTTGGTGCCCTGTCTTATCTTGGCATCCTGACTGACTATCCAGCTCTCCCACCCTTAAGGTAGCCTTTCCTGGCAGCCCACAGGGAGTGGCGCTGACTGAGAACAAGTGATGACTGCCCATGCTTAAGAATCACCTCACACACAAAACATACATTTTTCTCCTCTGCGAGCACTTTCTGCCTTCAGATTTGTTTCCACGTCTGGAGACCTAGAGAAGTACAGCATTCCCCTGAGAATACAACCTCATTTCTTATCCGATTTCACTCCCCCAGTTGCTTTCTGCTTCTCAAGATGTAAACAAGGTGACTTCTAAATTCACCTGAGCCAGAGATACCATCTCACCATTTTACTGTATCATATTTCTGCTCAAAAGGTTTTGCATACTTGAGAAAACTAGTAAAGTCTGTTTTAAAAAGGAGAACGTAACAAATCATATAAAGAACAAATATGAACATATAATAGCAGCCAGCTAAACTGTTATTTAAGACAAAATGCCAGTTAGAATACAGAGCTCGATGTGTGAAAGATGGAACTAGATATTCAAAAGATTTATGGATGGATCTCATGACATGTGTCCTCCAGAACTTATGTCTGGGGTACCTCAGGAGAACTTTGGTCATTGTTCTTACCGGCTTCCTCTTTCATTTTTGTCTATCTAAACACTAGAATGGCTGATCTCTCTGGGGAACATATACACACATCTTCATGTATTATCGAAACGGTCAAATAGCAGTTTTGAGAAAGCAATATAGAATGGCAAAATAACATGTAGGTTAACCCCCTTTTTAGTGTAGTTTAGTTACAGTAAAACCCCTAAATTATGTAAAAAAATCTGTTCCATAGACTTTTATGTAAATCGGTTTTTTACTTAACTTGAAGCAAACCCATTAGAAAAATGAATTTTTACATAACTTGACGCAAACCCATAGGAAAAAATGATTTTTTTACTTAACACAAAGCAACCCCATAGGAAAATGATATTTACGTAAATCAAAGCAACCCCATAGGAAAAATGATTTTTACATAACTCGAAGCAAACCCATAAGAAAAACAATTTTTTTACATAACTCGAAGCAACCCCATAGAAAATTGTGTTATGTAAATCGGGACATTTATGTAAATCGGGACATGGTTTTAGTGCAAAAATCATGTAAGTCGAATTTTATGTAACTCGAAGCATATGTAAGTCACGGTTTTACTGTACAGTAGAATACCGCATAACAAAAAACCTCTGTTCCACGGAGCGCTTCGTCATGTGAACTTTTTCATTATGCAGAGCACTGGTGGTACGCTGCATAACAGGAAAAAAAGTTCATTAACCGGGGTTCCCATTGAGTGGGTATACCCCAGTTACTGAAAACTCGGCATAACGAACTTTTTTTGTTATGTGGGGTATCACCCTTGCATAACGCTTCGTTATGCGAATTTTTTATTATACGAAGCATTTGTTATGCGTGGTTCGGTTCCACTTTATTTACATTTATATTTACATTTTGGTGCAAGCACCACTCAGGGCATCTTACAATCAAATTTTTATGGTGAATATTAATTTCCTAACCAACTCATATGTTTTAGCATGTTATATGTTGTTAAAAAGGAAATATATAAAATATGAAATATTTGTGTAAATTATGTTATATAGAAACTAGTTACTAAATCCAGTGGTGGGCATCGTCAGGTTCACACCAGTTTGCTAGAACCAGTAGCAGAAATTCTGGCTGGCCCCGCCCATCCAAGTTTTGAAATAAAGTAGTCCTAATTTGGGTGCAAAGCAAGGCTTTTCCCCTCACCACACCCACCATACCATGCCCACAGTGTGGTAGTAATTTTTTTTGGAGCCCACCACTGACTAAATCCATCATAAGTATAAAGACAGCATGTTAACATGGGGCACAGATATATTATTGTCACACATTTTAATAGAGCAAGGCCAGGTAGAGCAAGGTTCAACTACCAACTCTTGGCACTCACCTGGTAGTAAGTCTCACTAGTGCAACTCAGCCTTGTTTCTGAGAAGGCATGTAAAGGCATATATTATAAATCATATTCCTCTCCTGAATGTCTTTGAAATTGAAATTGTGTAGTCGTTTTGCCTGTCATGCAGCTGGAGATGGGGCTTTGTAGAAAGTATATTAAAATACCTTATGTCAAGAAAACCAAAGTGATTTATAAAGGACTCTTTTGTCTAAAGTAGTGAAGATTTGCTCTTTCCAAGAAGTTCTGCTTACAAAGCTGAGACACAATATGCAGCATTCCCCATACCTGGTTTTCTTTTCCCATTTATCTTTTCTTTAAAGAATATACACACAAACTACTTTAACATGGATTTTCTGGTGCTTAGCCTACGTTATTAGATACCAAGATTTTATCATCCATTCTCATCTGTGACTGTGTAGCTGCTGAGTCTCATGATTGCATAATGATCTCTGGCATTATGACATAACCTTCAAGTATATTTTAGAACTTGGTTTATATTTTAATATGGAAATTATGATAATCTTCAACACAATTAAGGAATCAGTAGGAGTTTTAAGAAAAAGAGTACTAAAATATGCCTACCTGTTTACAATGGCCACCTTAAAATGATGAATCTAAGACTATTCCTGATGATTTCCTTCCACTAAGGTGTTATACATGGCTTCATTCCTCTGGTATTCCTGAGGAATCAAAAACATACATTGAGAACCTTCCTTTTGGTGGGGAGGGCTTTTTCCATGAAAAGACAGATGATGTAATGCAATAACATCTTCAAGAAATGCACAACAGCTAAGAGAATGAGCTTTACTCAACACTTCTACCCAGACAAAACATACAAATCATACTGGCATCAACCAGCATATTACACTTATAATAGACAACCTTACCAATGTCATTGGCTTATGACCATATTTTCTAACCATACAGACAGTTCTGAATCAAAATGCGAACCACATACAACTATGAAAAAGACATTCAAACAAAACTTTTGACTTCTAAAATCAGGAGACTAACAGTCAAATTGCTACAAGACAGCTGCAAGATACTTGCCTTGTTTCTTTAGTCTTGGCTAAATATAAGACCTGCTAATTGTCAAGATACTGTAGTACTAAAGCAGGGGTTCCCATCCCTTTTTTGTCCATGTCCCACCTAAGCATCTCTAAAATTCTGACCCTCCCCCCAACATATAATTCTATTTATTAAAAAAGTGAACTCTTATTCACGTGGAGGAAGCCTAAAAGGCCATTTAATGTGGTCTACACAAGCATCCAATTGTCCCCCTTAAAAATCAAATTGCCCCCTGTGGGGTATGTGCCCCATGTTGGGAACCACGGTACAGTAAAACGTCAAGTTACAAATGGTTTTGGTTAAAACTTGAATCTGTTGTATAATACCAGTCAATGTTTTTATAATATTGTTTTTACAGTTTTGTATTTAATAGTAATAACAATAGCAGCAGCAATTTAGCAGCTTTATGTTTGGCTATTATTGTACATTACCATTTTCTGTATCCTGCTTTGCAAATGTATACAGTGAATCCACGCTAGGAAAGAGTTAAAAATCTGCATTGTAGGCTCATCTCCTGACCGCAAAGAGTTTGCCACTCCAGAAACATTAAGGAAAAGTCCTGGCTATCAGAACCACAAGAAGATAGAACTTTTGTTTTGGGTGCTCTATGAGAAACAGAGGAGCTGTTTGTTTCCTAAGCCCTGAAGCCATGGGGTTGAAGGTCAAGGAATGTCTTTAGAAGGTAGTATGGTGAGCTCTGTTGGTGATTGAAACTGATACAATGCTGGCCACTGTGTTCGTCTGTTGTTGTTGTTCAGTCACACAGTTGATTCCGACCCTTTGCAACCCCATGGACCATTACCCACCAGGCACTTCTGTCCTCCATCATCCTCCTCAACCCGCCCAGCTCTGTTCCCATTGCATCTACAATACCATCTAGCTGCTCTGTGCCCAATACATCTATAATACCATCTAGCCATTTCGTTTTTAGCTGCCCCCTTCTTCTGTTGCCCTTGAGGCCCTCTCAAGTGAATCCTCTTTTCTCATTTGATGACCAAAGTACTTTGGTCATCTAAGTTCGTCTAATTAAGTTAAATTTTCAGGGAAGAAGGTTCCTTTAGTACAGGGGTTCTCAACATTTTCCCGCCATGGGCCAGACCACATCCCCTCAGGCAGCTGAGTGGGCCGGACTGGTGGTTCCCTCTGCCATAAAAGGTGTCCACGGCTGTCATCAATGCATTTATGACAGCTGCAGGTGCATTTATGGGGGATTTACGACAGCTGTGGGTGGATTTACAGTGCATTTATGACAGCCGTGGGCACATTTACAGTCTGTTTACAACAGCCATAGGCACATTTAGGGCTCTCGTAAATGCGTCCACCGCTAGAGGTGGGTCACATGAAATGGTTATAGGTGCCTTGACCACAAGTCATGCAGTGGTAGCCTTCAGTTGAGGGTAAGGAATGGAAGTACCCCAGGATTTTGGAGGATGCTGTCTCTCAGTGAAGATGAACACAAGCATTTTAGAGCCCACATAGAGTTTTCCTTGCCTATTAAGAGAAGGGAAATAAACAAAGCAGTGGTGGAGGACACTACTGTATTATCATTTCTTGTCTCTAAATTCTCATCTTGATCAAATGGAGAATCAGAGAGTATTCACAGAAGTTGTATTGTATGGAGGGCATCATCCAAGGTGGGGGAGGCTGTCTCCTACAGATATGAGCACAAATTGCAGACATTTGCTTTTTGAACAGCACCTAAAGAAAGAAAAACAGACTCAAATGTTCATGAAGCTCTGGCTCTCACCTGGAAACCTTCAACTCTGATCCTAAATACGGAATATTAGTCTGTTGCAACAAAAATAGTGGCACCTTAAAGATGAAATAGTACAAGCTGGAAACCAAGACAACCCATGTCAAATAAAAGCTGATAAAGGTACCACTAGAGTTCCAAAATTTCCAGAAATGTTGAAGTCATTGGAAAAACTAGGTTTTTTTTTTCTGGGGGGGTTTTAGGGATGACGGGACACACAGGAATTTTCAGCAAAAACGAAATAATGCAACATTAGCACTTAAAAAAACAGATTAAAAGTCACGCTATTACTTTAGGAACACAAAATATTACTATGTACAATTTGGTCTGGCATAAATTTATAACAATTGGTATATTAAAAATACAGTGTATTCAAATAATTATTGCAAACAGAATTTATTCCCTCCCCCATGTGTAATTGTAACAAATGGAGCAACAATCTCTTGAACTGTATGGACCCTCTTTAGTTGTGCTAGTTTATGTAGAGCGGGCAAATAAAAAAAACACAAACCCAAACAAACAGAAGAAACCACCAACATTAGTAACAAAGGAAAGCATTTATATTTCCTCTCCACAATATCAAATAGACATAAAGCATCCATTCCCCTAAAAAGATTGGGGGGGGGGGGGAGAGGAACTAAGTTGATGAATAGGCATGAAATTTAATCAGTCATTTTCTGAGCTATATTGTATATAGTTTTTAGAAATGATTTGGATACTATATGCCTTATTTTAAATAGTTTATTCATCATGTTAGCATTCCATAATTGATCTTCCTTTTTTTCCATTTTTTTCAGGGGGAAAAAAGCTTTAGCCATTTTTTAAATCACATTTCCCCCCAGAATCCCCCCAACCCTAGGCATTCACATCTCTAGGTACAAGACTTATTTGTCACTCTCTTGTATTTCACACTCCCAGGTCTGTGTACTCGTAAAAGTGGAAATAGCAGGATGTCCCTATTTGTAACTGCATCTGCCTCCTTACAGGCTATCTTGTCCTTCCTCCCCTCCGTCCCTATGCTTAGAACAGGGATGGCCAGACTACGGCCCATGGGCTGAATCCGTCCCACAACACCAAATCATCCTGCCCATGCTGCTCCTGGAAGTAAAATGCACCCACGCATGTACAAAACACTGGAGTAAATGCAACAGTGGCTGTTGTAGATGTGTTTAAATGGGTACACTTTACATCCGCTTCCCGTGGGAGGAACCACATGACTGGCCTGCTAAACCATGACTGGCCCGCGGTGCGGAAAGTTTGACCACCCATGGCTTAGAAGCTGCTGAGTCATACATGCAATAGACCCACATCTCTTGAGCATGCTTAAAAATGATTAGTCATTGTGATGATTTTACTACCTGAAACTGGCATTTTAAATTCCATTTGATCTCACTGTCTATAAGACCCCCATTTATAAAGTGTTCTGTTGTATAATACTGTAATACACTTTAGTAAAAATTGCATGCTTGTACATATATTCCAATGAATAGCACCACCCTATCCCCATTGGAATAGATGTAAAAGCATACAATTCTTACTAAGTTGTATTATTACAACTAGGGTATTAAATACTCAGAAGCGGTGTAACAATCCTTCCTTTGGGTGGGAATTTCATTTTCTAGCATTATCTCTTGTAGTTCCTCCAGTGGTTTAGTGGTTAAGACACTGAGCTGGAGACTGGAAGGTCGGGTTTTTATACCAAAGGGCTGCACTTGGGACATGAAAGGAGTCTCATTCAGGCATCCCCTGGTGTTTCTCCAGCAAAAATCATTTCAACCCAGAGTAATCCCTGACATGAAATTATTATTATCTCTTGTTTCACTTTGGACTCTGTCATTATAGGGTTTTCAAGGTAAGAGACACTCAGCAATGTTTTATCATTTCCACATTCTGCGCAGCACTATCCATTCTCTTCTGCTGCTGTGGGCACAACCATGAGGAGAGCATATGCCTCTTAGTCTGATGTCACAACTGTGAGGATTCTACCTGTTAGGAATGACAGGCTCATAATGAAATTTGGCCTCCTCATGGCATTGCGCTCAGCCACACTGAAACAAACGGACCCTTTCACCACATTAAGGTGGAAAGGCTGAAAGCAGCAGGAAAAGAGGAAGACCAAACATGAGATGGATTGACTACCTGAAAAAACCCACAGCCTTGACCTTACAAGAACTGAGGCAGAGCTGCTGAGAACAGAATGTTTTGGGGATTGCTCATAAATAGGATTGGAATAAGGTAAGGGTGACTCAATGGTAATTAACCACCAACTTTTGGTGGTGCTGAGATTGTGCTGCTTACTCAAGGTAGCTAGGCACCTAACCCTGTCAATACGTTGCACATCAGGTCTTGGTTGGCTTCTGTGCTAAGAAGCAGTGAGTACAGTATTTGACAGATGAACTGCTTCTCCAACCTACTGAGCTATTCTACCTCTATATCTCCTGGATCCTGTTGTGTGTTTTACTTCTGAATCAATGACAGCCTTAGTAGGGTTTTCAAAGTAGATGAAATGTTAAAGATGCTATCTACCATTGCCACCTACCAATGTGTTCCCATGGGTGCAGGGGGATTTGAATCTAGATTCCCTGAACCTGACAGTGTCTTATGTGTGGGTCTAGAATGCCAGGCAAGACTTCAGGTACTTGGTGAACCATGCCGACCCCACAAAAGCTCATCTAACCTATTCCACCTTTAAGGCACTATCCATTCTCTTCTCGGAAGACCATTCTTCCCCCCTGCAAAATGCCCCTTTCATGATTGCACAACCCACCCAAGTGTGTGGCCTTGAAAGGGAAGCCAGCAGAAGCCATTGCTCCCTCCCTTCCCATTCGTTTCAACTACTACCACAGTATAGCAAGCATAATATAAAACCCCAGGCGGCACATCGGTTAAACCTCTGTACTGTAGCCAGAACGTTGTGAGTTTGATCCTGATGGGAGATCAAGGTTCTTTTTTAAAGTAATTTTTAAAATTAGTTTTAATAACATAATACATAAAAAACAAAGACAAAACAATATATCATAATAGGGGGGTCAAGAAGGTTCACTTAGCCTTCCGTGGACAGTAGAATGGGTACCCAGCATGTTGAGGGCAAAATGCTATTTCCCTTATGAACCGCCCAGAGAGTGTATTAAGAACTGTGGGGAGGTACAGTATGTAAGAGTCAATGCTATTGCAAGCGAAGATCCTTGTTCTCCAGGTACTGTACCAAAGGAAGGACGGACTCTGCCTTGATCCCGAGTCTACAAACCCTTCGTATTAAAATTATAACAGAAACGGAAAGGAAAGCTTAGGGGGTCCCGCTCGCCCTCGCCCTCCAACAGGGGCGCGAGGGCGGCTAGGCTTCGCTGGACTCCCTCCACCCCTCGAGGATCGGGGCCGCGCCCAAACCTCCCGCATCCTTTGCACGTGCCTATCCTCCCCTTCTGTGCCGAGGGGACCCACCCACCCGCCACTCCAGTGCCGTCCGGCCACTCCGCGTGTCGCCGCCGCGTCCGCTTCCCAGCTCCGGCTCCGGCCCCGCCCTCTCGGGGCGCACTGACTCCCTCCCCCGCCCCCCCCGCCGTGTGGCTGGCAGGCAGGCAGGATGGGAGGGAGCGAGTGAAAGCCTCTCGCTAGCCGCAGCTGAGGGTGAAAGAAAGGGGGCTGCTGCCGGCAGGGAAGTTTGAAGAAGGTCGCAGCTTAGGCGCCCCAGCAGCAGCAGCAGCAGCATGGCGGAACCCAACGACTCGCCCGTTCACGTCCAGCAGCCGCAGCCCCAACCTCAGTCTCCGGCGCCTCCGCCGGCTCCTCCGCCGGCGGCTCCGGCTCCGGCTCCTTCCGCGGCCCCGACGACGCCGGTCTCCCCAGCGATCGGCTGGCCCATCTGCCGGGACGCCTACGAACTGCAGGAGGTGATCGGTCAGTGGCCACGGAAAGGAGCGGCTCGGGTGGCTAGGAGGGCGGGCGGGGGAGGCGGCAGAAGCCCGCCGGCGGGGAAGATGCTTCGTCAGCCGGCTTTGGGGCCTACCGGCGTTTGGCGAGGCTGGAGAGCCCGGAGGCTCTCGTTGCTGCGGCGGCGACCGGCACTGCAGCGCCTGCCGCTCTCTGGCGCGGCCAAGCTCCCTCCCGGCGCCGCGCAGCCCTCGCCTCGCCCTCTCGCGTGTCTCGCCTTTCTTTCATCCTCCCTGGCGGGGGTGTTGCAACGTTCCATGGCGCGTTCTAGAACGCTCAGCATCTTCTTCCTCGCTTGGCTGCGACGCGCGGTGCGGCACCCGAACGGGAGGGGCTCTTCTTCCCCGTGTGTGTCCCCCTCCTTCCCCTCCCGGAGCGCTCCTCTCCTAGTCATTCATCTCCCGAGTTTTCTCCCAAGTCGGGGCGGCTCCTGCTGTCAGGCATCGAAACGCCTCGAAGTTGCCCTGCCGCGGAGGCTCCCCCCCCCGTCCCCAAGTATCATCATAGCAATGGCCATCGTGACACTTCTCTAACCGCCCTATAGCGCTTCGTTGCACACTCTGGGCAATTCATAAGTTAATTCGCATTTTTTTTTGCCCCCAACATGCTGGGTGCAGCATGCCCGGAGGCTGAGGTGGAGCCTCTCTTAATTCTTCCCCGCCACCTACTCCGGATCCGTCTCCCCCACCCCCTTTCCTCTTGCAGCCCTAACGTTTTGCTTGACATAACCATTTCAGATGACTCTGTGCCATTTCCTGCAAAACCCCCGGTACCCGCAATTAGGGCCTTCGTTTCTTCTCTCGGGCCTCACTTCTTGGGTTTTCTTTTCTCCTCCTTGAGCAGGTTCTCATAGGTAATACATACTGCTACAAGTTTTAACAGCCTCTGGACCATCTCCTAGTGTTTTAAGGGAAGGATGCTGTCAAGGTCGGGTATGCTGATTTTGCTGTCTAGGTGATGTTTGCCAAAAGATGATGGATCCTAGTTCTTTTTTTTTTGGAAATCGTCCTGGGAGGTTATGCACAGTGAGCCTGATTGAGGGGAGGGGAGGCGGAAAGGAGGGGTTGCTTGGTATTAGTTGGTTGCAAGCCCACTGAGAGATAACTCAGCTAAAATCCTGCAAATACAGCAGAAACTCTTGGCTAAATGCAGGAATCCTGTTGCTTCGTGAACTAGGCCCATAACTAGCAGCAGGAACTCTGGTTAGGCAGCACCGTCTTTGGTTCATCCTGCAGTTGTTTTCATATTGATAGCCGCCAACTGCTGAGACCCTGAAAAGACCGTGAAGGGTATGTGGGTATGTGTAACAAAATCCTGAGGCTTTTTCAGTGCTCCTTTGACCCAGGCATTGCCCAAGATATAGTATACATTCCATGGGGTCTTCTTCTGCAGGAGCAAGGATACAGCTGTTCTCATTCTGAAACTAGCAATTGTTCAGAAGAACTTGTATTACTTGCTGGTTTCTTTTACTATCCTGTGTTTCAGAATTTTTGTCTGTTGGCATGAGATGTATCTGCTTTATTAGCCTTCTCACGCTAAGATAGCTAAAGGGTGCTGCGTGAAACAACTACCCCCCCCCTTTCCTGCTGTGGCAGAGACTGGAGTGAATGGCTTTACTTGGTGCAACCCAGCTTATTCCACTGGAAAGGTGCTGTGACATTAAGGCCTTCTGTTTGGTGCTTTTATCATACATATGGGGACACCATGCAGGATCACTTAATTTTGAACATGCATGTAATTTTGAACATGCATAATAAGAAGTAAGCCTAACTGAGTCCCATGGAGCACAGTCCCAAATTGCGTAGGATTGCACTTATCCTACTTACTAGAACGTCAGCTCCATTGGACATAGAAATAGGATTGTGGTGAAAGAGACTAACGCTAGAGTACGGAAATTAAATGTCCTTTCTGTGTTTTTCTCAATATTCACAATTTTATAGTAATAAAGACAGTATTTGATCATTTGATTGTGAATATTTCATCACTGATTGTGTTTGACCTCAAGAACCAGATATTTTTGCTCCTGGTATTGTCCTTTTATAGAGAAAGCAGGCTTCAACTAAGACCCTTTGAAGAGTGGGTATAGACATTATACATATTGGTCTTTGAATTAAATTTGCATTGGGTTTAAAATTTCCTCTGTCTTTGAGGGCATTTTATATAACTGAGCTTTTAAAAATAGTTTCCCCCATGAACAGCCTTTTCCAATCCAATCTCCTATGTTAATGGCTTGCCTTACAAACCAAGATGAGGGCCATGTTAAAACTTAACTTTTTTTGACATAAAGTTCTAAGCAAAATACCTCAGTTTTTGAAGAAAGATTGAACAAATATAGTTCAATCTCGAACAGGTGAAAATAGACTATTGATCTTAGTTTGCTCAGAGCTTTCTGATGAATTATGTTGTAATTTAGTGATGCAATGACATACTGGGACTAAAAGAATTAATTGATTTATCAGTTCATAATTTACAAACCAAAAATTTGGTATTCTCATTCTGGGCTAATTTTGAATATTGTTTCATGAAGGGAGCTTTGGATCTAATGGCATTATGAAAGATCATGTGTATCTCTTTCAGTCTTCTATTTGGAATGTTGTTCCAGATATGTCTTAAATTAATCTAGAGGAATCTTATTTGAGTCAGCTTTCCAGAGAAGTAGAAAGCATTGATTGGAGCACAACATTTTTTATGAACTTGCTGTCTGGCAAATCAAATTCCCCTAGTGATAGTGGCTTACTGTGACATTGCTTCAAATTCATGATTTGATGCTGGGTTAACAACTGTGATTTATGGCAGAAGCATATTTGGCAGGTACAGTTGTCAAAGCTATGGGATTTAATTTTCACAAGTCGAATCCACATGACATTTAGTATACCAGTGAGGTTATTTTGTTTCGTTATTCTTCTTACATAATAACTTATAATGACTTGGCATTGCCTTCAGTTCCAGTGGGTGGGGGCATGGGCCTCAGGCCGAGACACACAACAGATTGATGTTTGAGCAAATACCTTGTATTTAAAACAAGAATGTGCAATGTGCATGCACTGCAGTGGTGAAGAGTATTCTGGGCTATGACTGTTTCTTAGAAAAAAGAAAGGTCAGGTCATTTGTCTCACAGTCTCATATGTAACTTAATTTTTTTGGAATAGTAGCTGTGTTAGTCTGTGGTTCAGGCATATCAGAAAACAAAACAAAACAAAAAAACACTGTAGCACTTTAAAGACTAACTGCTATATTTTTATTGTTAGCTTTTTATTGTTAAAAATATAGCAGGTTGACTTTTTGTAGGGTGAGGAGGTGAGGGTAGAGACTTTACAGCTTTTTGGCTGTAGTTCTGTATAACTTCCTGGAAGAATTAGTAGATTCTTCAGTGGATTCAATGGCAGTCTTCTGGGGAGTTGTTAATATGGTCAACAGGCTGGTAAATTGCCTATAGCTGAAATGGGAAGCAAAAACACTTCTATTTTAGGCTTTGGGGAAACATTCAGGCAGTTTGATCTTAGACATATGAATTTGAAATGAGGTTGGGTTAGTCCTTGACAGCGTGTTATCACTCACAACTACTGTATAACCCTAACTCCATACTTGACAAATATCATTAAGGGTCTGATCTTGCAAGAAACATCCGTTCAGCTTTACTCAGATGTTGTTCTGGGGCATTTCAGTTCTATTCATACGGATAAGATTAAACAAGTATCTGGGTATGTACCTTGTTTATATGGGTGGGTGCTGTTTAAAAGATTATCTGGTGAATGTTCAGCTTCTTTGCAAAAATAAAACGTTATACAGTAATACCTCGGATAACGCTAAGACTTGGTTCCACAAGTCTTGGTGTTATCCGATTTTTAGTGTTATCCGATGCATGTTAAAATCCTATGGGATGGATTGGATAACGTTAAAGCTCCATAGAGATACATTGTAACCGCACAGGCTTTAGCGGTTGTTATGGTGTTTCGCTTAAAGAGCAATCCTGTGGAACACCTTATGCTCTTTAAGTGAGGTACAACTGTATGTTATTCTTGCAGTGGTGTTAGATGAATTCATGAAGCTTAGGTCCACTAGGAGCTACTGCTCTGGTATCAATCAGTTTGCCTCTTGCATACAAGGGAGGGACTCATTCTACTTATATTGTCCTGGATAAGTAAAATGGCACCCTCCAGTCCCCTAAGGTGATAGATTGACCAATGTGGGGACAGAAAGGTTGTTAGGCTAGGATGTGAAAATTCAGTCATAGGCAAACTTTTCTGCACTGACTTTTGCATTCTCTCTTCTGGAGGTCTAGCACTTCCCTCTCCTTCCATTTGTCTTAGTTTCATTTCATTTAGTTAGACATGTGGTTCTCAATGTTTTCCAACTGTGAGCCAGACCACACCCCCTCAGACAACTGAGCGGGCTGGACTGGTGGCATAAAATTTGTCCACAGCTATCGTAAACATGTGTACGATGGCTACAGACTCATTTACTGCCACGTAAACACACCACTAAGTTTGACTAGAACTAATAAGTTTTTATTAAATAACAATGTTATTCACTGGTTGTATATTGGCAAAACCTTTAAAGTCAGTGGTGGTCATAATAAAACATGGAGTTTTCAAATATATCTGGCTTTTTTGTAGTTTTAGAAAACTACTTAGGCTGACTAAGACAATGGCTAAAATTTAGTAGTAAGTCACAATTAGACTAAGCCCATGGAACTAGTGGGGGATTTGGTGATTGATTTGCCAAAATTTATTGAATCTGTGGATCTTCTGTAGTTGTTGCTGGGTTTCAGGCAACAACTGGTTTCACTGAAATGCTGTTAGCAAACTTGGCTGTATGATAATACAGTACTTGTGAACAGTACATAGTATAGCATTATGCATGCGTAGGGAGAAATAACAAGTTACTGATTATGGACTGTAGCCTGAGTATATTGTGTTATATTTATTTTATTTTGTTTTGTTTTTTTGCACTGTATTTTATTTTATTATTGATTTATTGTAGTACTGCATCTTGATTTATTTATTAGGATGTCCTGATGTTTTGTAATTGCAACTGTTATTGGAGATATATATACTGTATATGTGATATTTGTAATTTATTATGTAATATTTGTAACTGTTTTAATGCTATGAATGTGCTATGTACTGTAACTGTTTCTTCTGTAAGCCGCCCAGAGTCGCTATGCGAGTAGGGCGGCATATAAGTCGAAAATACAAATACAAATACATGTACAGTACTCTATATGTTTTCCTGGGCATTGCTTCACTTGTTACCAGCAACAAACTTGGTGTGCAGTGCTCAACACAGGAGTCTAGTTGAATGTCTTAACATAAATGTCTTGATGCGTTGAGTATTTAGGGAAGGAGAAGCATTACTTACCTCTCTCATTGTCTCTTTGCTTTTTCTTAATAGAATGCTTTGCTTTTTTATAGGCTTTCAGAGTATCTAGGAAGGATTCCTATATGATGGTTTGAGGAGTAATTGACTCATTGATTGGGTGGCAGGTTATTTGATATGGCACCAGTGAGGTTAATAATTCCACAGTATTCCCTGCATACATTACCTGATTTTGCTAGATAGATTAATGAATTAATATTGGCTTTATTCATGTTCTGTGATAAGTACCAAGCTGTAATTAGTCCAATTAGCATTTCACATTTATTCACATTTCAGTACTCTGTGGACAAATGCTGCTTCGTTAACCTTATGATAAGATTTAAAACCCAGAGGTTTCAGGAGAGGTGTATTTAATGTTCATAAGAAAGTTTACAGAAGGGCCTTTGCAGGAGATCATAATGTGATCTCTTGTGTGTGTTATGTTCTTAAAAAAGAATTTGTTGTGAGACTCATTACTATGTCAAAAAAGTAATTTGTTAAAAGATATCGATGTATTTAATACTTAGATTTGTTGCTATACATTGCCAAATTGCTATGAATTATTTAAAAAAGCACATTAGTCTGTTCAAAATGTTGTGTAATGCTGTCCCCCCCCCCCCCGGCCAATGAGTTCACTAATTAAGCAGGGTTTTGAATCCAGGTCCTAGTCTGGTACTCTAACCAGGTTGCCTCATTGGCTTTTGGCTAGTAGTTACACAACTAATTTTTCTGTTACTATAAAAACAATGGCAACACATGATTTATAAGGAAATGATCAAGAGCTCCTGCAATGTGTTAGGAAATGTTAGCCCCCTCCATCTGTTCTTGTTCCCCATTGTGATTCTGTTCAAAGCTACAGGTAACCATTTGTTGGTAAGTTTCTACTTCTGAGCGTAAAGCCCCATCTTTCTAGCTAGAAAAGGCATGCAGTGCGTACTAGCTGGTGCCAGTCATACACTATCCCTTGTAATAACCTCCTGCCAACTGAGCTACGTCTCCTGACGGAATTGCTGCCCTTTAGGAAGAATTTAAAAACATGGCTGGCAGGGCAGGTATGGGGTGCAGGAAGTATAATGACCCCAGCCTGCTGGATGATTTAAGCCCCTCCCTCCCTCAAGATGTAGTAATTTGGTGTTCTTTTAAATGTTTTAGATTTAAATTTTTAATCTTTAATCGTTTTAAATTTGAGGGCTTTTAGGAATGTTTTAAAAGAATGTTTTATGTTTTATTGTGGTACTTTTATGATCTGTAAACCACCCTGAGTCACCTTGGTGAGGAGGGTGGTGGATAAATATGAAAAATAAATAAATAAATAAATAAATAAATAAAAAATAGGTGTACATGATGTACATGTAGAGCTAGAGTGAGGAGAGCTCCAAGGTTGCTATTCTATGATGTGTTTCCTTCCAAAATGGAGTCAAACTGCCCAAGAGTCCTGACGTTATACTTATTACATTTATTCCAGTGAACTTTCTCAGTGGTTGTACCCCATATTAATTAACTAGAGGGATATGCTTCTAGGTTCAAATCTTCCCGGTATAGGAACAGGCTCGTTTGGATATTGTCCTATTCCTGCCCCAACCTCTACCATAGATTGTAGATCCATGGTTCCCAGTGTGGGGCATATGCCCCACCGGGGGGGGGAATTTGATTTTTAAGGAGGGCAATTCAAGAATGAGTTCTTAATAGTTAATGGCCTTTTAGACTTCCTCCATGTGAATAGGAGTTCACTTGTATAATAAGAATTATATGTCACAGGGGGAGGGGAATCAGGATTTTAGAGATGCTTAGGTAGGTTATGGCAAAACATTTTTGGAACCACTGTAGACCTTCCAAGGTTGTTGCCAGTGTTTTTTAACTTTAATTGATTTTAGATAATTTTTTAAATTTCATGATTTTATATGTTTTTATTTTTTACCTCCGTTTTGTGACGATGTAAGCCGCCCAGAGTCGGGTTCTCCCGAGTGGGGCGGGGTAATAAATTCAATAAAATAAATAAAATAAATAAATAAGAAGCACTTCTGGGCAATTCTGAAAACTAGATGTGGCCCTTTGCAAACTCTGGGCTAGTAATTGTCTGTAAGAAAAACCTTGGAAAATAAGTATGTACAGTCATACCTCGCAGAACGAATTTAATGTGTTCTGAGAGGTTGCTCGCTATGCGAAAAATTCACTATGCGAGTCTGACTCACATAACAAATTTTTCGCTATGTGAGTTGGACTTTTCCCTATGGAAAAACTCGCATAACAAGCGTTTCTATGGGGAAAACTCGCATAGCTAAAAAAATTTGTTATGTGAGTTTTCCCCATAGAAACGCTCGTTATGCGAGTTTTTCCATAGGGAAAAGTCCAACTCGCATAGCGAAAAATTTGTTATGCGAGTCAAACCGCTTAGAGAAAAACTTGCTCGTTATGCAAGTTTTTCGCTAACTGAAATGCTCGTTATGCGAGGTTTGACTGTACTATGAAGAGAGCATTGCTCCTTTTCTGGGATGCTCCCCTCAGTGACATCAGAGCACAAAGAGCCCTGGGGGGCGCAGTGGTTAAACTTCTTTATTGTAGCAAAAACATTTTGCATTCTATCCCGACAGCGATCAAGGTTAGCTTAGCCTTCCATCTTTCTGTTATATTGTATTGTATTCGATTTTATGTTGTAAGCCGCCCTGAGTTGGTTTTTGCCAAGTAGGGCGGCATATAAATCTAAATAATAATAATAATAATAATAATAATAATAATAATAATAATTCTGAGGTTGATAAAATGAGTACCCAGAATGCTGGGGGCAAAATGCTAATTACTTGTAAATCGCCCAGCGAGTGCACCAAGCACTGTGCAACCAGTATATACCGTGTTTCCCAAAAACAAGACACTGTCTTATATTTTTTAAAACGCCAAAATATGCACAAGGTCTTATTTTCAGGGAATGTCTTATTTTTCCATGACGAAGAATACAGTATACATTTATTTCTGATACAGCGGATTGCCAGGGCAAGATTTAGGTGAGTGTCTTATTTTCAGGGGGGGGGGGCTTATATTTCCAAGGTGGGGGAAAATAGGGAGGGTGCCTTACTATATGAGGAGGTCCTATTTTTGGGGAAACAGGGTATAAGTATACAGTAATTGCTATTGCTCTTGCCTGCAGTGATGGGCTCTAGGCCTCAAGCCTGCCCAGGAGTGAGACATTCTGTCCAGCGATCTTTGTTGCTTCTATTTAAGCTTGTCCAAGATGGGTTTTGGTGGGTTAGTGTGAACAGAAGCAAATAATACAGTTCCCTTATTATTTTGCATGCTGGGAGTTTGCCCTAGTGCTGAAAGCTAACCTTGTGCCATACCAGCCGCTGGAGGGAATAAGGTCAAGCTGCCAGCGTTTGTAGCTCACTATGTTGCCTGCTGGCTTTTGTTGTCATTTCAGAAATGCTCGTGGATGTCTATTTTAGGCACTTAATTCCCTGCACTGCATATTTGATGTGAGCAGTTTTAGCCCCCAGGAGGAAGAATTTATTTCCCCAATTTAAATTATTTATTAGCTGGTTTTAAACAGCCGTCTTCTGTCTCTTCTCTCCCTCCCCCCTTGTGTTGTTGGTTATGCTGTGTACAGCAGCTCACTGGGCCTTCCAATGTGGTGAATTGTGATGCAGAAAAAAAATTAGGAGGAGGGGGAATGCCTGCCTAAAAGTATTCCCCTCCCTTCCTGCACATCCCACTCTTTCTACTGGAGATGGAGAACAATTCTCTAATTAGGCCAGACAATTTTCAGGTTTTGTTGGCAGTTCTCAGTTTAGGTAAACAGAAAGGGAAAAGGGGAAAAACTTCTTTCTAAAATGTTGTCCCTTGCTGCCTTAATGCATTTTCAGATTTCATAAGCAATGCCGGTGAAAGACAGACAAGTGTTCTGCTGGCACTCAGCCTGGGAGGCTAATTAACTTTGGAGGAGGGGCTCGTTAGTATTTTTCCAGTACACTTCAGGGGCATGGGAAAGCTACATTTAGCATAATGTCTGTAAATGAAACGCTGTTTCCAGATTGTTGTCCCTATAAACCTTAGCCTTCTCTTTCCCTTTAGCAAATAAACTTTACTGTATATTAGAGAGACATGGAAATTAATCTTCTAAAAAGACTACTTTTGTTGTTCAGTCACACAGTTGATTCTGACCCTTGACCCCATGAACCACTGCCCACCAGGCACCTCTGTCCTCCACCATCCTCCTCAACCCACCCAGCTCTGTACCCATTGCGTCTACAATACCATCTAGCCATCTTATTTTTGGCCACCCCTTTCTTTTGCCTTCCCAGCATCAAGGCTTTCTCATGTGAAACCTCTCTTCTCATTTGATGTCCAAAGTACTTCAGCTTCAGCTTTACTATTTGACGTTCTAGGGAGCAGTCAGGGTTGATTTCTTCTAAGACTGACCTATTTGTTCTCCTTGCTGTCCAGGGGACTCTCAAAACTCTTCTCCAACACCACATTTCAAAGGCATCTATTTTTCTGCGCTCAGCTTTCTTAATGGTCCAGCTTTCACAACCATACATTGCCACCGGGAATACCATTGCTTTGACTGGATGAATGTTTGTTTGCAATGTGATGTCTCTACTTTTCATTATGTTCCCCAGGTTTCTCATTGCTTGCCTCCCAAGAATCAGTCACCTTTTTATTTCATGGCTGGAATCACCATCTGCAATGATCTTGGATCCTAGAAAAGTAAAGTCTGTCACTGCTTCTACGTCTTCCCCATCTATTTTCTAGGGACTGATAGGGCCTGTTGCCATTATCTTGGTTTTCTTGATGTTGAGTCTTAAACCAGCTTTTGCGCTTTCCTCTTTCAACCTAAGCAGGATTTTCTTTAGGTCTTCCTCACTTTATGCCATTAGAGTAGTATCATCTGCATATCTAAAATTGTTGATGATTCTCCCAGCAATTTTGATCCCAACTTGTGATTCGTCCAACCCGGCATCGCGGATTATGTGCTCTGTATATAAGTTGAATAAGCAGGGTGACAAAATGCAGCCTTGTCTTACTTCTTTTCCTACTCAGTAAACATAAAATGATCCCATCTTTTTTCAGATATCAGGCCTTTGAAGCCTCTATGCCTAAGAAGAACATTGCTCACCTTGGTCTTTGTGTACTAGCTACTGATCCATTGCTGATTTGTATCTGTTGTTGAAGCATTTCATCCAAATATGCCTTTTTGTTTACCATATCTTTTACAGTTTTATCACTGGGACAAGACTTTGCAACTTCATCAGGATGCCTGTTAACAGTGGGCTCAATGGTGTTGAATAGTGGAACTGTAGGATGGCTGAAAAGATGTAGATCATTTAATAATTTCCAGAAGGGTTCCTGTGTTTGAGCTGGCTGAACAGTTATGTATCTGAGCTTGTGAGCTTGATTCCCCACACGGACTCCGAAGAGAAATCCAGCCTGCATAACCCTGGGCAAACTGCATAGTCTCAAGGTGCTCAGAGGAAGAGAATGAGTGGTAAATGGGTTTTGAGTACTCTATACCTAGAATATCTTGAGAGGAGTTGTCATAAGTTAAAGTTGTCTTAATGGCCTATTATTTATTATTCCTGTGTTAGTCTTTTGCGGCAGAAGCGACAAAGAACTTGAAAACCAACAAATTTATTATAGCGTAAGATAATTTACAGAACAGAAAACACTTCATCAGACACATGGAATTTAAAAATATTTTCCTTCATTGTGTAGACTACACATAATAAATTACTTTAGCTTTTCAGAGTACCACAGAACACTCTCTCTGGAAGGGGCTTAACATCTATTTTCTGAGTGTTATTGAAAGTTATGTTTGTTCTGAAATTGAAGTCATGGGGCTTTCTGATTATCAGAATCAATGAAGGATTATTGCTTATGCTGTTTGCTTTAGACTATAGGAGTGCATTTGATGCTAAAAAGCGAAAGAAACATGGCCAATGTTTTTCATCCAATGGATAGTGTAATTTTAATGCAGTTTTGTTAATGACAGATAGTAAACTACAAAGATCTTTTTATACAGATGATGAGAGTATTTAGACCAGGATTTCTCAACCTATGACCTGCAGGCCGGATCTGGCATGCAGTGCCATTCCATCCAGCCTTTGCTTCCACCACCGCCATTGCCGCTGTCCTTTCCCTGTCCACTTAGCTTGGCATGTCCCTAACTGTGCTCCATAGCATGTCAGATGTTGTAAGAAGGCTTACAACATCCACCCTGCTATGGAGTGGTGTTAGGGACACGCCAAGACAGGCGGAGGGGACAAGGATGGTGGCAACGTCAGTGGAAGCTACAGATGCACGTGGCCGCCCTTGTCTTTCCCGAGTGCTGCTCTGGCCGAACGTGGGTAAGGACAGGCAGGACTCCTCCTTAACCCATGGCAGGCCGGTAAGCAGGGAAGCAGTGGTGGGAGTGGGAGTGTTCGTGGGCCGGACTGGTCTTGTGGGGGAGTATTGTTGGTGCTGGGGGGGGGGAATGGTGGGGGCTTGAGGTGGTCCCTCCACCACTGGTGCCACTCACCCCCACCGCTGCTGCTGCTGAAGGTGGCGGCGACAGTAGCAGCGGGGGACGCACCAGTCTGGCCTGCCAACAGTCTGAGAGGGCACAATCTGGCCCCCGGCTTTAAAAGATTGAGAACCCCTGATTTAGATTATTGTCTCATAAGGCTGGGATGATTAATAAACTAAAATGAACATTTTATTGGTGCAAGAAGAAAAACTTCATCTTTAAAGGTATAGTAGGAAAGCCAGCCTGAGTCATTTTAGCAGGGGCAGGAAATTGCTTCTTAAGATTAGCTCTTCAAACAATTACTGTGCTGTTTGTTAGATTAAAGCTAGGGAGTGGAATGTAAAATGAATAATAATCCTCCTTTTTTATTGATCTGGGGGAAGGGCTGCACTTGTGAGGCAGACATCTAGTACAGTTGTACCTCGCTTAAAGAGCATAATGCATTCCACAGGATTGCTCTTTAAGCGACTTTGCTCTTTAAGCGAAACACCATTGTAAGTGCCCAATTGTGGGGGGGATTGCGAACCCCGATTTATTTGTTAAGCAAGTTTTTGGTTGGCTTTATTTGTTAAGCGAAGCGAACATTCAGAGAAAATTCTGCTCTTTAAGCGAGTTACTCTTTAAGCGAATCACTCTTTATGCGAGGTTTGACTACTTCTTTAACTACCTGAGGTTTTAACAACTACTGCATAGTGAAACACAGATGAAGCAGTGCCATGCTCCTTATATATTGGATTCCAGTCTGAGTGGGGGTTATATGGTTGGGTATTCTTCTTCAGGTGCCATATCCATTCCAGATATTGGCAATCATCATGGCAATAGTTCTTAACTTCTCAGAACAGTTCTTCCGAGGACATGCCACTCCAGTCTCTCAGGTTCTTCAGCCATGAAGTCCATTTATGTCTAGAGCCTCTCTTCTCAGGGATCTTTCCTTGCAGAGCAAGTTGGCGTATTCTATACTTTATGTTGTTCTTCATGATATGGCCAAGGTATTGGAGCTTTCTTTGCTTAATGGTCTTAAAGAGTTCTTTTTCTTTATCCATCAGGCACAATTCTTCTGCATTAGTTACATGGTCAAACAATGATAACCTTAGCAGCTGTCTGTAGATCCACTTTTCAAAAGCTTCAATTCTCTTTTCAGATGCTTTAGTCCAGGGGTTCCCTACCTATGGCACATGGGCTGGCCTGCATCATTGTTTAATTTCTCCCGTGTCATTGCCACTTCCGCAGTGGAAGCGGATGCACTTACGACAGCCATAAATGCACTTACGGCTGTTGTAAACGTGTTTCCGACAGCCACAGATGTATTTTACAGCAGCGTTTGCATGGGGGAGACCACCAGTCCAGCCCGCTCAGCTGTCTGGAGGGTGTGGTCCGGCCTGCGGCGTAAAAAGGTTAGTCAGTGTCCAAGCTTCAACTCCATATAGTGACACCAGGAATACGTTACATCTCACTATTCAGATCTTTGTAGCAAGAGTTAGAGCTCTACTGCATAACAAGTATCACATTTTTATGAAGGTGGATCTTACTTTTTCTATTCATATTTTAATCTAACTTGGGATCCCAATTTTCATTTAACATACTCCCCAATAGACAATTTTATCCACTCTTTCGATTTCTTGTGTTCCTGCCATTACCTTGCCTTGAGTTGGTGTTTGGCTTATAACCAGATACTATATTTTATCTTTTTGGTGTTGAGATCCAAACCATATTCTACACTTGAAGTTCTAACTCGATCTAGCATCAACTGAAGATCTGCAAGGTTTGTGGCCAACAACACTGTCATCAGCATATCGGGTGTTATTCAGGTATTCCCCATTAATTTTAATGTCAGTTTTTAAATCTGAGAATGTTTATGAAAAAATACTCTCTGAATATATATTAAACAGTGTCAAGGACAACATACAGCATTGTTGCACACCTCTGCGAATTTGAACCAGTTCCGTCAGGTGCTCTTCAACTCTGACTTGAGCTGTCTAATTCCAATAAAGGTTGGTTATGATTCTGATACCTTTATCATCTATATCTATTTTCTTCATTGCTCTGATCATCTTCTCATGCTGGCATCTGTCAAAGGCTTTTGCGTAATCTATAAAACATGCATGTACGTCACATCTCATGTTACATCTTTGTATGAGGATCTGAATTGTAAACAGTGCTTCTCTGCATGACGGATTGAGCACATGTCTCTTTCCCAGCTCTTGGGGACATGAAAGGAGCCTCATTCGGGTGTCCCCTGAGTGGAGTTTCTCCAGCAAAAATCCTTTCAATCCAAAATAATTTCTGACACACAGGGCCATAGCCAGGATTCTAGATTTTTTGGGGTGGTGGTGGTAATTTTTTTCCAGGACAGGCAACAGTGTCACACACACATACATAACATTGGCATTCCGGGGTGGGTTGGGGGGCAGGCAGGCTGTTAGCTCAGGAGGGTTTTTGTCCCCCCTGGCCACCTCTGGCTATGGCCCTGCTGACACAAAATTATAAATGGTGTTAAAAAGGTCTGTCAGTTATCTGATGTTAACTGTGGACAGAAGTTTCAAAATTTCTACTGGGATGTCATCTGGTCCTCTTGCTTTCCCATCTTTGGATCTTTGCAAAGTTCATACAACCTTGCTCTCCAGTATTGGTGGTCCAGTATTGCCATTTATGACAGGCTCTTTACCTCTTTCATCACTAAATGGCTCTCCAGTGTATTCTTTCCATACATTGCTCTTATCCCTTATTTTAACTGCAAGATTCCTGTCACTCACTGTCCTTTAACAATGTATGTGTCTTCTGTTGTCTTCTGCCAGTAACTTCCATGATTTTTTATGTATATTGGAAAAACATGCTTAATTTGTAATTCCTCTATCTCAGTGCATCTGTCAGCCATATAAGCTTCCTTTGCAGCTCTTATTCTGCACCTAATCATCCTCTGTAGATCATTATATTTTCCTTTGGCCTGGTTCTTCTAGATCCTTCTTATTTCCATTAAACTGAGTATTTCATCTGTCATCCATTCCTTATTCTTATGGTTTGACTTTTGTCTGCAAATGAGTTTCTAGCTTTCTGGTTCTTTCTTTTATTATTCCCCATTTCCTCTTCTACACATCTTTCCCCTTGATGTTTTCTCATTTTGTCTATCTCCTCTCTCATTGTCTTTTTCACCACTGTTCTACATTCTTTGTCCTTAAGGCCATTGACATCAAAACCAGTTTTAATTGTTCTAGTTATGGTTTTATGCAATTTTGGCAGAGTCGACATATTATCGGTTTATGATCTGATGAAATATCTGCTGACAATGTTCTTTGGGCTATCGGCAGGGGACTTCCATGTGTAAAGTCGTCTAGGTGGCATCTTAAACCATGTGTTGGTGATCACTAGATCTTCTTTTCTGCAGAACTGTACAAGGCTGTTTCCTCTCATTCCTTTTCTAAAGGCCACATAGTCCAACTATATAATTCTCTTTACTCTGGCCAACTTTAGCATTAAAATCTCCCATAATTATGGTAACTTCATTTATTTTTGTATACTTCAGTACATTTTTGAGTTGAGCATAAAACACCTCAATTTCTTCATCCAATTTGTCTGCAGTTGGTGCATAGATTTGTATGACATTCATGTTGAAATTGACAACTGCATTTAGTATACAGAGCTTTCAAATCCCACTTAGAGATTGTCCATGGATCAAGTTCAATAAGCACAGGGCTACCACTGAAAAGGACCTGGCTTTAACGTTTGCCAGTTTAATATATCTTGATGTCTGGTATGTCTGAAGGGCTTTAAAGGCTGATCTTAAAATCTTGACAGGTTTGTACAGATGCAGGCAGTCCTATGCCCTAAACTTGGCTCCTAAGTTACCAAAATTAAGTTGCACTACTAAAGTGATTTGCCTTTGTTGTCAGACTGTCTGCTTATAGAAAAATAATTTATAAAAGTAAAAACATTTTCAGAAACATTGCAGATGGATTATATGCTGAGGCAGGTAATAACCAGGGCCAACACAAATCCATATTAAACATTGGGTAGTCACACCTGTGCTCACTCCACCAAAGATTTTCTCACAAAAAAGGGGGATGTGGGTACTGAAAAAGCCCCTATGTCCTTTCTAGTGGCTTAATAGCCCCTTGTGGTGCAGTGGTTAAACTGCTTTACTGCAGCCAAAATGTTGTCAGTTCAATCCTGACAGGAGCACCATGTGGACTCTGCCTTCTATCCTTCGGGGGTCAGTAAAATGAGGACCTAGCATGTTAGGGTAAAGGTAAAAGTTTCTGTTGCTCAAAAGCCAGTCGTATACGACTCTAGGGTTCAGTGCTTATCTCTGTTTCAAAACCAAAGAGCCAGCACTGTCTCCTTCTGCAGATGTTTCCGTGATAATGTGGCAGGCATGACTAGACACTGGAGCGCACGGAACGCTGTTTACCTTCCCACCAATGTGGTCCCTATTTATCTACTTGCCATTTCTTGCTTTCTAGCTGCTAGGTTGGCAGGAGCTGGGACAAAGACGGGAGCTCATTCTATCTTGCAGTACTCTAGAATCTAACTGCTGACTTCCTGCCCTTTGCTAATTACCTGTAAACTGCCAGAGAGTGCACTAAGTGCTATGGGATGGCATACGAGTGTAATTGCTATTGTTAATTTTTGTTAATCAATGTGAGGAAATAGGTCCCCCTGGGTTGATGGGGGCTGCCCAAAATGTGAGAGAATTGTTGTCATGCCTCTAGGATGCCAAATCTGCATTTAGACCCAGTTCCCCCAAATTTAAAATCTTTGGGGTGTTCAGGTATGCTGGGATTGCATTTAACAACTGTATTTGAGCCCCTGCGGAATACCATTTTGTCTACTTTGGTTTAAACTCCTATGTGAGGAATACACCTATTTATGATAAATAGGATGAAAATATGTGTGCAGGTAAGGGGACAAATTGACAGTGGGCTCCCATATATTATCATCTGCAAAGTTTGCATCTGGAGTGATGGCACACCATATCAACTGTCCTTAAATGTATTGGGTTAGGATACAAGATCAATCGATCAAAAATGGTTGGGCATCAGCATATTGAATGATAACATGCCTGAAAAGAAAATAATCTATTTAGAACTTGATACATTGCAAAATGTAAAATACAGCATGTATAGCAGCAACTGCAACAGAGGCAAAGGTTTTTTTTTAATTTAAAGAATATATATTGCTGGTATTTTCTTAATACTTTACAATGTGAGTTTTTAGCAGTGCCAGTTTGTGTTTTTTTTAGAGTGTAAAAAGGTGAACAAGTAGGACAATAACAGAAATGACCAAAAGTTTGCATCTTGTAACTGAGTTTCAGAAGATTGCTCCAGATTTGCTAGATACAGCCAACGACTGCTGTCTAGACCAGGGATTCTCAACCTGCGGCCCATGGGCCAGATGTGGCCTATGGCACCATTTCATGTGACCACTCACTGCCTCCACCACACCATGTGGTGGAGGAAGGGCAAAATGGCCATCCGGTCCCTGAAGCTGTCTGAGGGAGCGTGACCCTGCCTCCGGCTTAAAAAGGTTGAAAACTCCTGATCTAGACAGATAAAGAGCTCAGTTTTATATTGTGAGCTATTTCTAGGGCATGACTCTGCTGTGTGGAGCGAGATACAGTAAGATTCCGACTTACATAAAAAGTTTGTTCCGCAGCCTTTTATGTAAATTGGTTTTTTATGTAAATCGAAGCGAACCGATAGGAAAAATGAATATTTATGTAAATTGAAGTAAACCCATAGGGAAAAATGAATTTTTTATGTAAATCGAACCAAACCCATAGGAAATTGTGTTACAGAAATTGGGACATTTACATAAATCAGGATATCATTTTAGCGAAAAAGTTGAATTTTACGTAACTCAAGGCATACGTAAATCGGGATTTTACTGTACTATGTTAATGGTTGGAACACTGTAGTTTTTAACACAATTGTTTAGTCTTTTGTTCTAGAGTGAACTGGAAAAACAACAACCCAGCAACAACTCTGGGTCTCTTGTGGGTAAGGGGTTATTTTTCTAAATGGTCTTATTACTTGGCTTCATTCTTTGAATCTGGTTGCAATGGGAGGTTAAAATCAGTCCAGGCACAGTCACCTTGGGTTAATAGGACATCAGTGCAGGAAAAGGGTGGTAGAAGAAAATGAAGTGATTTGTTTCTCCTCACAGTTGAAGCTCTCTGTGACCAGAAACAGCTGTTAGAGCCAGAAAGAGGGGAGTTCTTAACACTGGTTAACTTTTAAAGTTTGGTTTTACAAATGTGGAAGGAGGGATCCTATCAACTTTTTGCAATGTTAATGTTTTTCTACCTCTAATTATGGCCTGTTGCTAATGCCTGTCCTGAGTTTTTAAATGTTTTCAGCTAGCATATTTCTCCTGTCACATCCTGATGGCGATGCCTTAAAAAACAACAGGGGGGGGGGAGTGGCCTACACACATCTACTGCTTATGTAACCTCCTTATTTTATTTATTTATTTATATATTTATTTATTTACATTTTTATATCACCCTTCTCGCCGGGGCGACCCAGGGCAGTTTACAACATCATAAAAGCATAATAAAACCCAACCCAAGCCCATTGTTAAAAACTTCAAAATTACAGTTATAAAATTTAAAAAGTTTTTAAAATTTATAAAAATCCACAGGTCCCAATAATAATTTTAAAAAGTTAAAAACTTAAAAACAAAAGATTAAAAAGATTAAAAGACCAGGGGGGAGAGGGAGCTCAAACAAGCCAGCGAGCTGGGGTCATGGTACCGCCAGGACCCCAAACCTGTCCTGCCAGCCATGTTTTTAGGTTCTTCCTAAAAGACAGCAAGTCCATCTGAAGACGTAGCTCAGTTGGTAGGAGGTTCCATAGGGCTGGAGCGGATACAGAGAAGGCCCTCGTTCTAGTGCCAGAGAGATGTGGAACAACTAGAGAGCCTCTCTGGTCCGTTCTGGTGGGACGGACAGATGTTCTTGGGGTGATGCGGTCTCTTAAGTATCCTGGCCCACTACCATATAGGGCTTTAAAGGTGATAACCAGCACCTTGAATTGCACCCGGAGGCAAACTGGCAACCAGTGCAGCTCCCGAAGCAGAGGCAAGGCATGTGCATACCGCCCACACCGAATCACCACCCAGGCAGCCGCATTCTGGACCAGTTGAAACCTCCGGATGGTCATCAAGGGCAGCCCCATGTAGAGCACATTACAATAATCTAGTCTGGAGGTGACCAGAGCATGTGTGATCATGAGCAAGGAGTCTCGATCTAGGAGCGGGCGTAACTAGTGTATTACACGAAGTTGTGCAAAAGCCCTCCTGGCCACGACTGCCACCTGCTCTTCGAGCAGTAGTCGTGAGTCCAAGAAGACCCCCAGATTACTCCTTCCCCTTTCCCATTATGGAACTGGAAATAGTATGTCAGGGGTTTCTGGATTATTTCCTCTTCAAGTACTCCCCAGGTACAGCACTGGGTACTGCGGGCTTTGGGTTGCCCTGCCCTGAGATGTTCAATCTTTTCTTTAAGACCAGGTGTCAGCAAACTTGGCTCTCCAGATGTTCTTGGACTTCAATTCCCAGAAGCCCTGACCAGCAGGTGTACTGACTTGGGATTCTGGGAATTGAAGTCCCAAGAACACCTGGAGAGCCAGGTTTTCTGACCCCTGTTCTAGATTGAAGCTATGTTTGTATTCTACAAATAGGAAGAACAGAGGACGGCCTTGGACGGATCAAACCAAAGAATTATCTCATAATGCTCAGGTTCTAAACTGGATGGGGAATTTTTGGGATGTCCACAAGCTTATGGGAAGTTCACCATAAGGAACTGAATGTAACAGCATCTCTTATTTGAGATCACTGGGATCTCCCTCCCTCTTTCTTCCAACCCCCCCCCCCCCCCAGTAAGTTTGAAGCCTTTAAAGTACCAATAATGTGACAGGCATTTAAATTATTAAACCAATGTTCTGAGGGAAGATTAAAAAAAAACAAGAAACATAGTACAGCAAATAGAACAGGAGTCAGTAGTAAAAAGTGCTATTGAAAATAATTTTTTTATCTTGTTCCCTTTCCCAGACCCACTACAATTCTGAATAGATTCCATAGAGTACTAGTAAAGTACACTGTCAAGGGAAGCATTGATTATTTGAGGAATAGATTCAGTGGTAGAGTTTCAAGTTTTTCCATAAAACGTAGAAGTTTGTCATGAATATACATTTTGCTCAGTGTGAAAGATAGATACAGTTTCTCATTGTGAAGTTTTCCTGGTCCTCTTTGAATATGGTGATTCAGAATGGTGTTCTGAATAAAAACAGTGTTTAAAATATGCCCATCTGTGGGATGTAAGTCATATTGCTTTGTACAATGTGTTGTTTCTTCCTCCTCTGAGGGAGATACTGGGTTCTGCCTTGTGTTCTTTGTCCATCTCCTCTTTTCACATATGCCTTGTATGGTTTGAAATTCCAAGACATTTGCTCCAAATGGCCTAACCACTTAATTTGTTGTCTCTATAGTTTAAAGTTGGTTCTATTCCAATTCCTTTCCTTATAGTCTCATTCCTGATTTTATCCCTTCTAATCATACTAGCAGCCTTCATTGGACATCTTGTTTCCATGTTGTTAACTTTCATTTATGTTTGGTTCTAATTGTTATTATTATTATTATATTTAGACTTATATGCCACCCCACTCGCAGAGCGACTCTGGGCGGCTTACAGAGGAAAAAGTTACAATTACACAGCAATTACAGATATCACATAGTAAATTACAATATCGGATATATAATATATATATCTCCACTAACAGTTACAATTACACACATTAAATTCTCTAATAACAGTTACAATTTACACAACATTAGATTAAAACATTCTAAGAAATAATCAAAGATACTGTAATATAAGTCATTATAATTGTCCTTGTTTGGCACTGGTAACATAAGGTGGGAATTAATATGCTTATATGAATATGTTTTTCTCCTTGCTGTTCAGAAAATGGGTTTGCTCCAAATTATATTATTATGCTCCAGTTTACAATATTAATGTGCTAGAATGTGATGAGGAGAGGGAATTATCAGACAGACTCCTGAATGGGAGATCTAGCTTCTCTTTGTTCAGTTTACCAGTAACTAGAGCCATCTACACTTCACAATATCACCCTTTCACCATCCACTTGGGCATGGAAAGTTTCTAGTTCCCACAACTGTACACACTTTCTCTTTACATTTAAGTGAATCATTTTCCTGTTACATGAAAGGTTTATGTAACCTCTTTCTAGATAGTGAATGTTAGAAGTTAATCTGAGATTAGAGGTCAGGAGAAAGGGAATACACACAGGGTCAAATGTGAAAAGTGGAATATTTCCATTTCATCTGTGTTAAACAGAAAGGGACTTCTAAGGAGAACAATCTGAAAGGTACTGTTTTATGGAAAAGTGGACCCATATTTGATCTATAAAATGCAGATGTTCGGGACTGTGATTTAGCTTGGTAAATGTCTCCTGTTTTCACACAGAATACATTCTTTTTCACTGAAAAGTGTATTTTTTATGCCAAGGAATAAAGATTTTTTGCCCTGTGTTTTCTTCCTGCTCACCTTAAGCAGAGGAAGAAGACAGTGACTCAGCAGACAAGTAATAATACAGTGGACTTGTTTTAAAAGGAGCACTTAACTCCTAGTGTAAGCTTCAGAAACAGAAATGTGCCTGCTTTTATTTTAGCTGAAGTATGAGGTGGGAGATTTCAATTGCACATTGTATAGCAGTTGGCCTCTTAGTTCCATGTTGGTTCACTTGTTTCAGCTTTCATGACTTCAAAGCACTCCCATTGCTCAAAGAAGCAAATACAGGAAGATACATTCCAGGTGTCTTTTTTAAAAACTCACCTACTTTCATTTACAGAGCCATTCTGTTTACCAAACTGCCGTTCATTTTATCATTTAAAAATGAAATCTGTGGAAGCATATACACTCAAACCTCGCATAATGAAAATATTTTGTTCTGCGAGGCTGCTCACTATGCGAGTTTTTCGCTATGCGAGTTTTTTTCGCATAACGCGAATTCCTATGGAAAAACTCGCATAACAAAGATTTCTATGGAAAAACTCACATTGCGAAATTTTTTTGTTATGCGAGTTTTTCCCATAGAAATTTCCGTTATGTGAGTTTTCCCATAGGGAAAATGTGTTTTGCATAGTGAAAATTTTCATTATGAGAGTCAGAACGTTTTTTGAAATGCCCGCTTGTTATGTGAGTTTTTCACTAAGTAACACATTCGTTAAGCGAGGTTTAACTGTATAATGTTTTCTTTCAACCATGTAGCTTCATGCCATCGACTCTATTTCTCTGCTAGTTATAAAAACCACTTGGTTACCAGTTTGTAAAATGCTACAAGTTATTCATATATCTAGGGGATCTTATGTAACTTCCTGGTCACCTAGTTCTCATGGATCTACCCTAGGTCCATTTTGTTTTTTAAAAGCTGTCATTATTTCCTTCTCTATATTATGCTGCCTGCAATTTCTTCATGGCCTTTTCATCCTGGAAGCTACAGGGTGGCCCATAAGTCCCTACCCATTTTCTCCGTGGGCACGCACCCTGCCCTTCTGCCTAGCAGTCCAATGGGAGTGCTTCCTCCCTCCTACTCTCTTTGTGACCAGGTAGGGACTTAGGGGCCGCCCTATAGAGCATCACTTTACACATTAATAAAATGCAAAGAATTATTTACTTCTGTTAAGAATTCTTGCTTGATCACCTGATGGGGCAATATTTTTTGTAGGCTACTGACTCCTGCATAACTATTTTCAACGTTGATACTATTTTATGTTTACAGTACAGATTCTTCCTTTTTGCCTTAGCTACACCTTTTTATCTTGTTAACCTGAATGTCAGACTTATTTCTGGCACATGTGCTTCTTAACAAGATTATTGGGCCCCATTCATTCTGAGGATACAGGAACTGCCAGAAATATATTTATCATGATGTGATTAGCCTACTTGCCTGCTAACAAATGTTGTCAGCAGGTAACAGAGGTGGGAGGGGGGAGTTGAGGCTTGTGGACTACATGCCCCCACACTGCACCACCATGATTCAGCAACTAGCTGTCAACTTTCAACATAAGCTTTTAAAGTGGTTTCATTGCTGCTGAATTTCCTGCTTATTTGAGGACATTGTGGGTTGCATACATCTTTTCTGATCTCTTACCACAGAAGAACCTCTACTGTACACCTAAAAGCTTCCAGGAAAAGAATTCTGCAGTCTTGAAAGTCTCCCACCCAAGGAATTAAGATTCCCAGTGGATATCTGGGAACTTTTCCTTAACTGTTTGTTTCTTTTCCTATATGGGAAAAATATAGTAAGTACAGAGATACATACAGAAAATGGTTCCCTGGGCTCTAGATTTTTCACATTTGTGTTTTAATGATTCTTCTTAATTTACTGAGAGCCCTGAGGGTACACAAAAGGAGCATCCTCATTGGTTGTGGTATTTTTGAACCACAGTTGGGCGTACCTCAGGCAATGGCCACCTTGCACCTGCTAATCTTTCTCACACTAGGTTGGATGAAAAGAACTGCAGAATGAACTCACCAATATGTCCTCTTGTTCCTTCTAGGATCATTCTTAAGTTTGTGGCTCTCTGATGCATTGCCTCTATCCCAAATATGTTTTCTAAATATTACCTAAAATTGGCTAATAGCCTTGGCTGTAAAGAAAATACTTTTTTGTTAAAGAAGAAAAACATTTCAGGGGCACATGAGGCATGGGAGAATAAGTGGCATATCCTCAGTCTAAACCAGGGGTTGCCAACCTTTTTCAGTTGGGGCCCTGGTCATGCTCCCTCAGTTGAAGGGATTGGACTTGTGGTCCCTCCGCTGCTTATGGCTGTTGTAAACATGTTTACGGCAGCTGTAAACAAGTCTGCGGCCAATTCTGCTGCCGGCTGGAAAGAGGGTGGGGCCAGATTTTTTGGTGCCACAGGCTGAATTCGGCCCGCAGACTGTAGGTTGGCTACCCCTGGTCTAAACCAATTCTTTCAGCACTGGATTGTCTGCTTTGTCTGGGAATTTTCATCTTTGTCTTCGTCTTCCGTTTCTGATTCTGAATATTGGCGATCAGCCATGAAGACTGCCCTGTGAAAATAATGCCATGGCCTTTCATCTGCCTTCCGCATCACAGCATGACACCCTGGATTCAAGTGGGATTAAATTCACTTGGGGACCAGCACCCTTCCCTGTGGACTTCGGCACCCAAGGCCATTAATCCTCAGGGTTGTCAGGTTATTTAACTGCTGCCTGATGCTCGGCATTGAGTTGCTAATTAATTTCCAGATCTGAAAATCTAATTGGTTTGGTGATGATAAACAGGAGAATGTTTTTAAGTACTATACATGTTACTGAGACAGGAAACTTTGCCTCAGATCTGATAACTAATAACTTCTTCTTGGTCTGTATAACTGCCCCTTAGAGACTGGTTGTTGGTGAAAAGTACATGGAAGCACCGCGGTTTAGCTGCACAGGAAATTTAAAACTTTCAGTAAAGAACTGAAATGCAGCTTTCCTTTTCTGTCAGTTCCTCTTCTTTTAGAAATGCTGTGTCTTGATGAGGATTGCTAGCACTCCCGTAAAACCCCACTTCCCTTTTTTTTCTAGGCTCCTTCTCTGTTACCAACTTGTCCTTCACGGGTTTCAATCATTTCGGTTAAATTTGTTTTTAAAAACTGCATGCTACATTTTGATCAGTGATTTCAAGGCATACAGAAATCACAACAAATACATGAAAAACAATCAGCAGATAAAAGCAGGAATGAAAAAAGTTTAGTACAGTAATACCCCGGATAACGATTGCACCGAATAACGCTAAAACCGCATAACGACGACAAATTTGGGGGGAAGATTTGTACCGGAGAACGTTCTTTGTAGCGTTATCCGATGCATCATAGCAGCAGAGTGGCTGGAGCTGTGGATCCTTTCCCTGCCTGGCTTGGTAAGGGTCTTAGCTACCCAGGCAGGGTGGTGGTGGTCTTCTTAATAGAGTCTTGGACAGGGGATCCAAACCTCTGTTAGGAAGCCCCCCCCCCATTGCTAAGCTCTTTAGCAAGCCAGACGAAGGTTTCTAAAAAGATGGTGGGGGGGGGGGAGAATCCTACCTTCTTTTTAGAACCCCTCCCCCCTGCCAGGCTTGGTAAGGGTCTTAGCTACCCACGCGGGATGGTGGTCTTCTTAATAGAGTCTTGGATAAGGGATCCAAACCTCTGTTAGGAAGCCCCCCCCCCGGCCTGGATTGGTAAGCTCTTTAGCAAGCCAAACGGACGTTTCTAAAAAGCTGGTAGGGGGGAGAATCCTACCTTCTTTTTAGAACCCCTCCCCCCCGCCTGGCTTGGTAAGGGTCTTAGCTGCCCACACGGGGTGGTGGTCTTCTTAATAGAGTCTTGGATAAGGGATCCAAACCTCTGTTAGGAAGCCCCTCCCCCGGCCTGGATTGGTAAGCTCTTTAGCAAGCCAGACAGAGGTTTCTAAAAAGATGGGAGGGGGGAGAATCCTACCATCTTTTTAGAACCCCTCCCCCCGCCTGGCTTGGTAAGGGTCTTAGCTACCCAGGCGGGGTGGTGGTCTTCTTAATAGAGTCTTGGATAAGAGTCTTTTGCACAACTTCGTGTAATACACCAGTTACGCCCCCTCCTAGACCGGGACTCCTTGCTCATGGTCACACATGCCTTGGTCACCTCCAGACTTGATTACTGTAATGCGCTCTACGTGGGGCTGCCCCTGATGACCATCCGGAGACTCCAGCTGGTACAAAATGCGGCGGCCCGGGTAGTGGTGGGGTGTGGGCGTTATGCTCGTGCTTCACCGCTACTCCGGGAACTGCATTGGTTGCCAGTATGTCTCCAGGTGCAATTCAAGGTGCTGGTTATTACCTTTAAAGCCCTATATGGTAGTGGGCCAGGATACCTAAGAGACCGCGTCACCCCAAGAACATCTGTCCGGCCCACCAGGGCGGATCGGAGAGGCTCCCTTGTTGTTCCTTCAACGAGAGAGGCGCATGTCGCCTGTACTAGGAGGAGAGCCTTCTCCGTGTCCGCCCCGACCCTCTGGAACCTCCTGCCCACCGAACTGCGCCTGCAGACGGAGCTCTTGCCCTTCCGGAAGGGCTTGAAAACCTGGCTGGCAGGACATATTTGGGGACCAGGGAACATGGGTTCCCATACTAAGTGGCTTATTTAAGGAGTGCCATTCTGGGTCTGAACTATGGGAATACTGGCGTGCAGTTTTGTACTGTTTTTAACTTTAGATAATTTTTAAACTTTTACGATTTTATATGTTTTTATCTTTTACCTTTATTTTATCATGATGTAAGCCGCCCAGAGTCGGGTTCTCCCGAGTGGGGCGGGGTAATAAATTCAATAAATAAATAAATAAATAAATAAGGGATCCAAACCTCTGTTAGGAAGCCCCCCCGCCTGGATTGGTAAACTCTTTAGGAAGCCAGACGGAGGTTTCTAAAAAGATGGGGGGGGGGAAGAATCCTACCTTCTTTTAAGAACCCCTCCCCCCCGCCTGGCTTGGTAAGGGTCTTAGCTACCCAGGCAGGGTGGTGGTCTTCTTAATAGAGTCTTGGATTAGGGATCCAAACCTCTGTTAGGAAGCCCCCCCTCCCCGGATTGGTAAGCTCTTTAGCAAGCCAGACAGAGGTTTCTAAAAAAGAAGGGACCCAAGAGAGGCTTGGGTCCCTTCTTTTCAGACCCCCCCCCTTGCTAAGCAAACCAGATCAGCCCCCTGTTCCCTTTCCTCTATGGAAAGGGAACAGGGCTTTTTTAAAACATTGTGCGATCAATGCATCGCACAACGTTAAAAACTGGATAACGTTATGACTTGGTTCCAAGGTACTAGTGTATTGTTTTTTAGCATAACTGATAGTGTCCCCTTACTCATAAACTTCCCATCTAATGGAGGTGGTGTTTGGAGAAGGTTGATAGTGGTTGTTACCCATAAGAAATATGGAAGTAGGCCTGTGGGTCTTGGCTACTTGGTCTCTTTCTTCTGCCCACTTGGTGCTTGAGTCAGGCCAGAAGGCTGACCTTTGGACATCTCCCTAAGAGTCCCATAGAACTGTATAGACCTCTATGAAAAATCAGTAACCTGTATACATCTAGTTGGCATTTGTTCCATTTACAGTTAATTCCAGAATGAAGTTACTTGGATACCATTTTATTAGGTAGGCAAAATGTTACAGCCTAAAGTGCTGGTGAACTAATCTGGTTAGGAACCAGCTTGTTCTATCTGCATTTTAGGACTTGAGGATCCCCCCCCCCCCTTTCTTTGTTTTGTTAGCAGTTTTTACTTCCATGCTTGGGAATCTTAAGTTACTATGGAAGAGATTTCTTTGTGAGGCAATATTATTTTACATTGAACTTGCATTCAGTCTTGGCTGGAAAGTTGAATGATAGCCACAACTTACCGTATAGACTTTAGTATAAGCCGTGTTTTTAGCTCTAAAAAGAGCGCCAAAAAGGGGACGTGGCTTATACTCGGGTCAGTGACCACAAGGGTCCCAAGACCGCACCGGATTAAGATGCACCAACAATTTTAATTAATTTTACAATTTTTCATGTATTTTGATTATTGGAACTCACTAGCAGCAGCTGCATTTCTCACCCTTGGCTTATACTCGGGTCAAACTATTTTTCCTGGATTTTCAGGTCAAAATTAGGTACCTTGGCTTATATTTGGGTCCTTTTGTACTCAAGTATATACGGGTATATTAAACTGCTTTTCAAACCTATTTTTAAAAACAAATTTTACTTTTTATTATACATTAATGGGGAAAAACCCAACAACAATAACAACCACAATGACTACAATATATAATAACAAAAAGACAATTACATAAACAAATATTTGTAACCACCACTAATGGGACATTTTAAACCTTTAGCTTATTCCCATTGTATAAAATTAGTTTTGTATATTTGTCCCTTCTTTCCAGAAAGTTGTATATTCTTGTTATGATTTTGTTCCTTTGTTTTAACTAGGAGATATTCAATAAATTCTCCTCAAATCTCGTCGTTTGGCTTCTTTAACTTTAATTCACATAACAATCTATCATTTATTGTTATATTCCATAGTTATTTAAACCAGTCATCTAGCTCAAATTCACAATCTATTTTCCATTTTTAACAATAAATAATTTCTTATCTGTTACCATTGCAATAACCATTTCCTTTTAACTGTTTATTTGGTTAATTTCTTCAAAAACTTTATTCCATATTTTCTTAACAATCTTAGCGTCCTGCCATAAATGAGGATATAGCTCTAGTCTCTTTCTTACATCTCCAGCAAATCTTATTTTTAAAAAGCACAATGTATACATTCAGGGGGTCTATTTAATTTTTTTTTACCAGTATGTAGATAAAAGTTCATCGCTTGACATCTGGGCCTCCTCTCCCCACCTTATGAACATTACATGCTGCTCCAGCTATTTATCCCATTGGTTGTGAACCCTCATAGTTAATAACAATTATTCTGTGCTATCAAGACAATATGGACTAATGATGGCTCTTTTCAATTTTTTTGGATATTGAGTACTTAGAGGTGGTTTACCAGTCCCTCCTCTAGGATTTCTCTGGGAGTGAACAGCTTTCCCAAGACTATGCAGACTGGTTTTATTGGGATAATAGCAGTTTTTTGTACACTTAATGTGGATACTAATGGGAAAGGACTTTTCAGCCTTACAGTCTGTGTTAGATAGGTCTGAAGGATAACACCATTGCAGTAATACCTTGGATAACGTTTACCTCGGATAACGCTATAATCGCATAACGTTAAGTAATCTAGGGAGGAGAATTGGATCGAATAACGTTAAGGTCCTATGGGATGGATCGGATAACAACCGCTAAAGCCTGTGCGGTTACAATGTATCTCTATGGAGCTTTAACGTTATCCGATCCATCCCATAGGATTTTAACATGCATCGGATAACACTAAAAATCGGATAACACCAAGACTTGTGGAACCAAGTCTTAGCATTATCTGAGGTATTACTGTATATTCAACCCCTCCTAGTTCAGAGCAGTGCCAATCCTTTTAAAACCTGAGAAGAAGGGAGAGCGACACACAGGAGAAAAGGACAAAGATGGAGATGCTAATGAACTGGAAGAGGCATGAAGCCACAACATTTCAGTGTCTGTCATCAGATGCTCATTGTAACTTAATAATGGTTTACAACCTCCTTGCAAAGTCATCGGTTGATAAATGAGCCAATAACCTAGGAAGAAACTGAACGGATGCCAGTAGCAGAAACCACCAAATGGAAAAAAGCTGCAAAAGAAGAGGTAGAAGCACCACACAAGAATGAGACCAAATTACCAAGAAAGCCATTCAGTACCAGTGAGTCTTCATTTCTCTCACCTCATTGATTCCCCCCCCTCTCCTGTTTGTCTCTCCACTACTTTTTCCACTTCCTTCTTGGTTTCCTGCCATGGAAGGAGGGGAAACGCCGTTGCTTTCTGGCTTTTAAAGGTAAAGGTCACCCTTGCTTGAAAGCAGTTGTATCCAACTCATGTGTGCATGTGCACGTTCTTCTCTGTTTACAGCAAAAGAGCCAGTGCTGTCTGCGTCTGCGGGTGTTTCCATGCTCATGTGGCAGGCATGATGACACCAGAACACACAAAGTACTGTAACCTTTCCCACTAAAGCGGTACCTATTTATCTACTTGCAATCTCTTGCTTTTTAACTGCTAGGTTGGGAGGAGCTGGGACAGACAATGGGAGCTCACTCCATTGCACATTACTCAAGTCTCAAACTGCTGACCTGCCAACCATTCGGTCATTAAGCTCAGCGTCTTAACCATTAGGCCACCACAGTCCTAAAACTTCTGGCTTTTATTCACCATCTTATTAATGGTTTCTTTGTGTAGCAGGTAAGAAGCTCCTTCCTAACTTTGCAATGCCAGCTTCTTTTTGTTGTTTTGTTTGTTTGTTAAAAAAAGTATCCTCTCTCCTTTTTCCTTCCCTTCAATTGGCAATGTTCAAATGAAAGGTAAAGTATTAGACAATTGACAACAGAAGGAGCTGGAGAAAGAAATTGCGCTAAATGTCAAATTGCCTCTCCCCTGCCAAATTAACTGACCCAAAACAGCAAAACAGCTTGTCTGGACAGCCCATAAAATTGTTTAACTAGCCACAAAAGATAGCGGGAAAGTATGGTTTGTTGGTGGGTTTTTTTTTTTTTTTTTTGCTTATTCTAGCCCAGTGTCTCCCAGCTTTTGGTTTTTGGACCTGAATTCCCAGAAGCCTTAGTCAAATCCCCAAACCACTGATCTGCCAATGGACTGACATAGGTGTCTGGGATTTCAAGTCCTCTGTGGAGCTTCTGCTACACATTGGGAACCACTGTTCTAGCCCCTGTAAGTGGTGGTTTTAAATATTTCCCATTATTCCCATTCTTGGGCTTGAATCTTAGGGACATGGAAATTTGAGGGCAGTATGAAAGCTGTACGCACTCTGATATATACATTAAAATACATTAGTGTACTGTCTTTTAATACATGGTCTTCTGCAGTGAGGCATTGCACCCACTCTGTACATCACTAGATCTTCTGACAAAACACTCCAGGCTCAGTCTAGATTTACTTTTAATGTCTCTTGTTTAATTGAGCAAGAATTCTGGATTGTAAAATGGGCTGCGAAGAGATGCCTAGTACAGCAAACAATTGGTCTATGATGCATCCTCATTGAGCTATAGCTGTGCTTGTGGTTGTTTTTTATCCTCAGATTAATAAAGCAGTCTATTTAGGATTTATTTATTATTTCGCAAGAGCAGTAACCATTAAACAAATGGTCTTTGTGTACTTTGGAACCGAAAGAACAGAACGTGATGGCATTTGCGCACCGAGTTCTCTTTGGCTTTTTGAACTTCAAAGCTTCCTGTCCTGGGGTTTGTCTGGCAGGCAGTGCCAGGGAGTGAAAGGTAGCTTTCTCTTGAATTGCTCCATGTGAGGAAATGGTGTTAGGATATATTAAAGGATGACACATCTGTATTCTGTACTGTGGACTTAAGTTCTAAGGACAGAAAGACCTAATGTTTGCTTTACATACATGACTCCTTTGGAAACTTATTTTCTGGGAACTGTGAAGTCAGGGACAGGGTGGGGAGTATCTCAGAATATCTCTAGTCTTGCATGGGGCAGTTCATTTGGGGTCATCTCTGGATGGAGGAAATATTTTCTTTAATAAGTGGAGAAATTGGAGAACTCTTGGTAATTTCCCCCCAGCAGTTGTTAAGTTTTGTAAAAATATAAAACTGTTCCCTCTTGCACCATAGTGTTGGATAACATTGGGGATTAGTGTGATAATTGTAACATTTTTTCCCCTGTGAATGTATGAAAAGTCACCTTATATTAATACAGTCCATTTGTCCGACTGGCCTGAAGATATGCAGTGCATCGTTCTCCACCCCCAGTGTTGGACTGCAATTCTTGTCAGTGCTAGGCAGCATGGCCGGTGGGGTACACAGAAAGAGCCTCCTTGAAAATTCTAGTACGGAGTGCCCAAACTATGGCCCATGGGCCAGATCCGGCCCCTGATACCAAATCATTCAGCCCGCAAAGCCCTCATCGCTACTGGGAGTGGAAATAAAATGGGCACGTTTTACTTCTGCTCCCAGGAGCGACAAGGGCTTTGTGGGCTGGATGAATTGGTGTCGTGGGCCAGATCCAGCCCATAGGCCATATTGACTGGACCATTAAACCACGTGACTGGTCTGTGGCCCAAAAAGTTTGGGCACCCTGGTTTATAATATCAGTACATAGAGATCAAGGTCTCCCTTGCTCGAAAGCCAGTCGTATCCAACCTTAGGGAGCGGTGCTCTTCTCTGTTCACAGCCAAAGAGTCAGCGTTGTCTGCCTCTGCAGATGTTTCCATTATCATGTGGCAGGCATAACTAAATGCTGGAGTGCATGGAACACTAATTATCTTCACACCAAAGTGGTACCTATTTATGTGCAATTTTCTTGCTTTCAAACTGCTAGGTTGGCAGGAGCTGGGACAGAGACGGGAGTTCACTCGGTCATGCAGCACTCGGGTCTTGAACCGCCGACCTGCCAACCTCCCAGTCATCAAGTTTAGTATCTTAATCATGGGTAGGCAACCTATGGCCCATGGGCTGGGGCTGGGCCATGACACCAAATCAACGGCCCACACCCTTGCTCCGGCCATGGACTCATTTACTGCTGCTGTAAACATGTTTAAGACCAGGGGTTGCCAATCTTTTGAAGTCGGGGGGCCTGGTCATTTACGGTTGAGTCCCTGGCCGATTCCGCTGCCGGCAGCTGGACCACCTGGCTGGCCCACAAACTGTTTGAGGGAGCGTGACCTGGCCCCCAACTTCAAAAGGTTGGCAACCCCTGTTCTAGTATTTTTGAACCACAATTGGCCACCTTCAGCCAGCTAATCTTTCTCACAGGAACTGCAGAATGGATTCACCAAAGGTGGCTTCATTTTGGCAGTTTCATGTCTGGCCTAGACACAGGAGAAGAAGAAGGAGAAGATGGTGATGGTGGCCAACATTGAGTGGTCATGAAATTTGCAGTCCAGTGGGATTTGGAGGGCTGTGATCTCAGATCGAGCCCAGTATTCTCTGCCCTGAGTTGGCAGATGCTAAAATGTAGGATTTGACACTGGCCAGTGATACTCAGAGATTTGTATGTGCAGAGTCCACATTAAAAGAGTGCATGACAACTTTGTAGGAGCAGAAGCATAGCAGAAAAGGAGAAGGACAAGTAAGATATGCTTAGTTTTCTACTTTCAAGGTTAGTGTAAATGCATCTCAGGGTAATAAGATTAGGTTGCATGCCAGCTGAAATTAAAGAAATAACTTTGATTATTGGCAATCTGGTGACATCATTTCTGTTGCACAGAGAACATGGTCAAGATTTTGCTGGTTCTGTTCACAGTGACAGGAAGCATCTTTCTTTCTCACAGAGTGAGCAAACAGAGAAAGCAGTTTTTAATCACTTCCTGCAAGAATAAGGTAGAACAGATTTTTTTCCATCACTAGCAAAACAGTGGCAATCTTTTTTTTTAAAAAAAAAAACACATTGTAGAATAATCTCTGTTACTTAAATGACAACAAGTGGCTATATAAATTGTCTCTTAAAAGCAGCTGGCAAGAAAAAAGTGTTTGTTCTCTTGACATTGCAAGTGGTATGCTTTTCTGGGTGAAATGGGAACATCAGTCTTGCCAGTTTTCTCTCCAGTTTTCTGAAAGTAAATAAATATGTGCTACTTAATCTTATAGGCAAACAATGGAAAGCAAAACATATGCAGGATGTTTACTTAAGCAGAACCAAAAAACTATGTACAGTACTAGCGTTTTAGGGACAGATCTCTGGAAGACAAATTTAATTTTCTAAGAATATTTCTGAAAATGTTCTGGTTGCTGCATTAGCATGGTGAACTGCTGCTTTTATTTTGCTCTGCTGCTTCTTCCGTATCCAGGCCAGATGTGGAACTGCCCAAATGAAGGCACCCTTTTGTGAATTCATTTTGTAAGCTCCTGTCGCCTGACCTCGTGTGAGAAAGATTAGCTGGCACAACAAGGTTGCCGTTGCCTGGGGTCCCTCCCAACTATGGTTCAAAAAATACAATCTTCAAAGAGGCCCTTTTTGTGTACCCAGTTTTACTCTGCTGAATACACGGGGATGTCAAGGATTGTTGTCAACCATCCATAAACCGCAGGAGCCGGTATCAGAGTAGGTAGCATTGCTGAAAGACAATGGCTGACCTGGGTTGCAGTCAAATAAATAAAAATTATCATTGTGCTTATTTCCATACTCTTTATAAAAGAAATAGATGTAGTATTTGCCACAAGTCAATGACTTGGTATTAAATGAGACAGATGGGTAGGATAAAATAATTTCTTTTTGCTTAAGCAGTTCAGGTGAAATACTTTCTGTTGGGGAGGACACTTGCCACTTACAAAGTAATTGAGATCCCATTATTTGTGTGATATGTTTTGTCAGACTTAGGAAACTAAACTAAAATTCATTTAGTAAATAAATAAATAATTGCACCATTTACTGAAATACCTCAGGCAAAAGGAACTATGGAATGAATTCACCAAATGGTGGCTTTATTTTGCTAGTTTAAAGACCAATCTAGACACAAAAGAAGAGGTTGGGCAAGAACTGAGGAGAACGCAACCATGTTCACCTAGAGAGTTGACCGGATGACCTTGCCTCTGGGAGTAACCTACCCATAAGAGTTATACCTGAGGGTTTAAAAATAAGAAGGGGGAACATTTACAATAAAACCTCATATAACGAAATTAATCTGTTCCACGAGGTTTTTTGTACAGTGTAATTTTTGTTATACAAATTTCCCATAGGAATGCATTGGGTGTTATTTCCCATAGGAATGCACTGGAAATGAAAATTCGTTATGTGAAGCACGATTTCCCATAGGAATGCATTGACAATGGGGGAAAACCCATTCCGAAAAAGAGGCACCATTTTTCTTCAATTTCCTTTTGCTGTACAGTGGTACCTCGCTTAAAGAGCATAATGCGTCCACAGGATTGCTCTTTAAGCGAGTTTGCTCTTTAAGCGAAACACCATTGTAAATGACCAATTGTGGGGGGGATTGTGAACCCCAATTTATTTGTTAAGCAAGTTTTTGGTTGGTTTTATTTGTTAAGCGAAGCGAACATTCAGAGAAAATTCTGCTCTTTAAGCGAGTTACTCTTTAAGCAAAACACTCTTTATGTGAGGTTTGACTGTATGTTTTTTTCTCTATTAGAGCCCTTCATTATATGGGTTTTGCTGTATATCACTCATAGCTTCTTAGCAGAACGATGAGGTGTAAAAGAAATCCATGAAATGAAATGGATTGGCAGGGTCCCTATCTTAAAACTGTAGAAGCTGAGGCTGAGACTTCTATGTCTAAGGCAGGATGCAACAGGTTGGCACCAGTTCACCAGAACCGGTAGTAACTTTCCCCGGTGTCCTGGAGAACCAGTTACAGCTTTTGGGGGGGAACCACCTTCAGGGCTTATCTTTTTACTGGTTCCCCCACTGCGCATGCACGCCAAGCACTTGGTGTGCATACACGCCTACAGTGCTTGGCACGTATGCACGGCCTCCTTGCTGTCCTCCCAAGCTTGGGGCCTGGCTTGGGGTTTTTAAGCAAAGTCTTGGAGTTACCTCATCAATAAGCTACACCTGTGCTGTTCCAATTGCTGTTCCAATTAGAGAACCCTTAAGGAGGTAGAGCTGTTTTACATTTACATTAAGGCATATTTTCCTAGAGAACTGGTACGATGACCATATCCATCTTGCAACATGGTGCTGCCCAGGCACTTATACTAACAGGTAAGTGATGGATTTGGGCTTGGGGTGGTTGGGTTGATTTGTGTTTGGAGTGAGTGGGTGGGTGTTTGGGTGGGTGGATATATTTTAATGTAATTTTTATTTATTTATTTAACTTAATTTATTTATGGGTTTGTGTTGTGGGTGGGTGGATTGGTTGAGGGTGTGTGCGTGCGTGCTTATTTTTATTTTATTTTATGTTTTTATTTTTCTTTGGCCCCGCCCACACTGTGATGACATCATGATGTTAGCTCCGCCCACACTGTGATGACATCACAGAGGGGTAGTAAATTTTTGTCAACCCACCACTGGTCTAAGGTGACTTATATTGCTGGCTTCATGTGTGACCTGACTTAAAATTGGAATGTTTGCGCTCTCACCTTCACATGATGACCCACAACATTTATTTGCCAGCTTCAGCTGATATTGCGTAACATCACTTTAGTCCATTCTTTGAAGATTAAAATTGTTCTTCAAAGAAGGCTTCTTCTAGCCCTTTAATTTAGTAGTCGATTTGGATTTATGGCAGGTTTTCTCTTTGTTTGGCTAGCTACTTTTCAGTATACAGTACATATGTTTCCCTACCTGCCCTCTCGGTGTCTTTAGATCGAGAGCATGTCATTCAGCATGACTACTTCATGATTGGCAGTTATTTGTGTTGCTTTGAAACCTTTAGCAAAATAGTGAATTCCTAGGTCTCTGTGCACTTAAGAGAAATGAATACTGTACAGTAAAACCTCACATAAAGAATGCCTCGCTTAGAGACTAACTCGTTTACAGAGCAGAATTTTCTCTGAATGGTTGCCTTGCTTAACAACTAAAACCAACCAAAAACTCACTTAAAAACTAAATCGGGGTTCTCAGTGCCTCCTCTCCAGAAATCGCAATTGGTCACTTACAATGGTGTTTTGCTTAAAGAGCAAACTTGCTTAAAGAGCAATCCTGTGAAACGCATTATGCTGTTTAAGCGAGGTACAACTGTACTTGGTTTCCAGCCTTCATCCATAGATGTTTATAGATGATGACAGCTGCGGAATTCAGCGTGGCAGGCCAGTGGAGTAGCAGTCAAGTAATGTTAAGGAATTTACATTCACTGAAGTGTTTGAGAGGTAGAATTTAAACAGTACCCTTGCGAGAACCACATTTCTTCCACAGCAGGAAAATAGAGCATCGGCTTTTTCAACAATGAGTTTGATAATGAACTAGTTATTTGTATTGGTATATGTAATCCAAACTAGCATATTTTACTGGTTGTAATGTATGTGTAAGAAATTGAGTTTAAAAAAAACCAACAACCCCAAACACAAAGAATGTTAACTCCACAGATGTTTTCTGCAATTCTATGTGTGCCTGATTTCTCCCCTCATGTCATATTGTCTCATGGTGTTAGAAAGAGCTGTAAGATTTCTGTTTTTGTAAAGCTGACTCCAATAATGGCACATCTCGATTACCAAACATTTGCATTGGTTTTGCCAGGGTCTGAATGATTAAAGACCAAGGAATACACAGCACAGCTGAGGCGTGCATTAACCTGCCAACATGCAGGTTAGTTTAAAACACCTTTCAAGGGTCTTTTATTTTTGCACCAGTTCCTGAACCGTTGTATTCTTTTGTGTGCATGTGTGTGTGGTCAGTACATATTTTCCCCTTAAATTTGCCCCATGAAGTTTGCAGGATTCCCTGCAGCCCACAAATTCTCCCCCACCCCCAATTCCTTACAGCTATAACACTATGACAGTTTAGTGGTTTGTTTGCTGTCATGGCATAATAATTAGATATAATTCAAAAAATAATAATTGTTAGCAGCCCGTTGTGTAGAGTGTTTGCAACGGAGGCTGGAGCCATAGATGGTACAGTGATGAATGGCTCTCCAACAGAGGCAAAAGTGGCAACTGCAATAGCAGCAGATTCCCCACCTTGCTTTGTAATAGAGACCAGCCGCATAACAGTTGACTTGTGATGAGGATAAATCAACAACCAACCAACCAACCCTATGGCTACTAGAGGGGAAAATCAGGAGGTGGCTTGATAATTATAGCTGCAAGGTTAAAAAAACCTGTTTGGGCAAGTTTTCACAAAGGATGTGTAAACTGATGCAAGCAACAGATGACCTTAACTTTATTTTTTTTAAAAAGTCCAGTTAGAAACTTGATTCTTTTGGCAGTCAAGACACACCTTAAGTTAAATATATGGCTATGGAGTCAAAGGTTGGGAACTCTAGCCCTAACCCTGTGTTCCAGAAGAGGCAGCCTGGGTGACCTTTGGGGAAGCTGCACAGTTCCAGAGGTGTAAACCACGTCTATATATTTTATTTATTTATTTATTTTATTTATTCTTCAAATTTATACCCCGCCTCGCTCAGGCAAACCTGACTCTAGGTGGCTTCCATACTAAACAAAACAATATCCCACCAACCCCCCCCCTTGAGTCCTCTATAGCCGCCCAAGACCCCCAAGTTCTCTCCCTTTGAGGCCGGGTGGCCAAGGGAGAGTCCAACAAAGGGGAGCGGCGGCGGCGTCTTGCGCGGCAGCGGCGGCGGCGTTTCCTCGAGCCTCCCCCGGCCAGGGAGGCCCCTTTTATCTTCCTCCCAGTCGGTGACGGGGGCCGGGAGGGTGCGGCGGCAGCGGCATATGGCGCGGCGGCGTTTCTTCGGGCCTCCCCTGGCCAGGGAGGCCCCTTTTATCTTCCTCCCGGCCGGTGACGGGGGCTGGGAGGGCGCAGCGTCGTCGTCGTCGTCGTCGTCTGCCTACAACATTGTGGAAAGGGTTTCTATAAGTCAGACCTGACTTGAGAGCATGCTGTTACTGTTGTTATTAGAAAGGGAAAGTCACTTGAGAGTAGGAGGGCAAGAATCAGACCTTTTTTAAAAGTGAATTCATTTTGCTGAATTGCTGTCCTGGACCCAGATTTTTAAGGAGTTGAATGAAGAACAGTGCAGAAATGCCTTAAACACTCAAATGTTGCAAAATATGGCATGATGATTCCATATATTGTTCCAGAATAACAAGCTGCAGTGGCTTAGCGGTTAAGAAGCTGACCTTGATGACTGGAAGGTTGACAGGTCAGCAGTTCAAGATCCGAGTGCTGCATGATGGAGTGAGCTCAAGTCTGTCTGAGCTCCTGCCAACCTAGCACGGTCAAAATCAAGAAATTGTAGGTAGATAAATAGGTACTGCTTTGTCAGGGAAGGTAACGGCGTTTCATGTGCTCTAATATCTAGTCATGCCTGCCACATGAACACAGAAACGTCTGTAGATGCAGATAGCACCGGCTCTTTGGCTGTAAATGGAGATAAGCACCACACCTCAGGAGTCAGGCACAACTGTTTTTTGAGCAAGGGAGACCTTTACCTATTCCAGAATATTAATTTTGGGAGATTTTTTTTTGTTCTTTTTGATTTTAAAAATAAAAATATCTTTCATCTCCCCCCTCCAAGATTTCCCCATCAAATCTGCCACCCAAAGCTAAACTTTTTGAAGTTTTAGAAACTTCCTCCCCTTCTTCACCTCTCTCTTTAAGCTGTGCTGAAAGATTTAATGGTAAGGGTTGACATTTTATTTATTTTATTTATTTTCTTCAACTTGCTATCCCGCCCCAATCGGGTAAAAACCCAACTCTGGGCGGCTTACATAAACAATTTTAAAAATACATAGCTGAAGAACACAAATCAATATACATTACCCTATTAACAGTTAAAAATGTGAACTAATACAATATTAAAAGTTGAGCTAAAAGAAATTAAACAATTCCAAGTTATAAAATTACAAAAATTATTTAAAAAAATTATTTTGTGGGAGGGGGAAGTGTATATGTTTTTCTTTTAAATTTGTCTCTCTCATAGCATTTCTAGAAAGAAAAGCTAACTGCAAGGCAGAAAATTCACATAGCTGGCTGCAAGTTTTCAGGCTGGCAATCTCTGATTCTGTTTCTGATCACGTTGAGTCTGAACACCAAATCCAACCTATTAATATTAAAAGAGCCACTGGTGGGGGAAGGTAGCTGGAGCAATTCAGGTAAATGAGATGCAGCAGCTTCTGTGCCTCTTTCACAGCACAGTCGTATCCTTTTACATCTTGAGGATCTGCTCTATAAATGCCTCTGGGACTGAACAGGAAGAACACTATTATCTCTGCCAATGGATCATATGTTCTTCTGTCAATAGTACCTTCAGTGAGCTGGAAAGGAGTACAGAGAGCTACTGCAAAAGTTGGCTGGCATCTGCAAAACAGCGACATTCTGATGAGTGGCTGGATTTAAACGTCTGTGCAGTATTTCCTTGTCAAAGCATAATAGCACCAAACAATTCTTCCCTGGTAGTTAAGAAAATGTATTACATCCTGTTTGTGTCACTATAAGGTGGTAGAGCTGGGCCTCAAACTGACTTCTGACTTCCTTGATTAGCTGCTTTGAAATGAAATGTACTGTATATGCTGGCGTATAAGACTACTTTCCCCCCTGAAAAACATGCCTCCAAAAGGGGGGGGGTGTTCGTCTTATAGGCCGGTGCACTTCAGTTGGGATAGACATAGCTGCCCATAGTGGCCTCCCGATGCTCGCCCGGTGCCCATAGTGGCCTCCCGATGCCCACCCACCTCATTCTACATACCATCCAGTATCATGCAGTATCCAGCTTGGCTGCGGCGAGCATCAGCAGCGAGACAGGGGTGCCAGCCTTTTCGGCATGACCGGCCCGTTCTGCTCTGCGGGAAGCAGTGGTGCTCTGCCCCGCCCCTTGTCTATGCAGAGCTCGCACACGCGCACTTGCTCACTAGTGCCGGCCACAGGGAGATGTTGAAATCAAATCTGATGTTCTTATACGGCGAGTATATAACAAACTCTATATTTTGAGTGGAAATGTTGGGGGGTCGTCTTATACGCCAAGTTGTCTTATACGCTGGCATATACGGTAGTTGCCTCCATGATTTAGGTTGCAGGAATGTTTTATGTTCTTGCCCTTAATAGTTTTAGCAAGAAATGGTGACTTAAAAGTATGAGACTGCAAATAGACCACATGCATGAGGTTAATGTTGTCTTAGGTTTCTGCATGTTAAGGACTGATAGGATAGTTGTGCTCTAAAGGTCATAATACTGTATGCGGATTTCATTATGGGTATATAAAGTAGCAGATCTATGCAGTGCAGCTAGGTGGTAATAGAAAGAGTCTCTGGAACTGGAAATGTAGGATTACCTTTAGATAGAAAGGAATAAGATACTGTAATAAGAATGGGGTGGCATCTTACTGAACTCTTAAGAGACTCTTAGGTATTGAGAAAGGTAAAGGTCACACTTGTTCGAAAGCCAGTCGTATCTGACTTGGGTTCAGAGCTCATCTCTGTTTATAGTTAAAGAGCCAGCACTGTCTGCTTTTGCAGACGTTTCCATAGACATGTGGCAGGCATGCCTCAACACCTGAGTGGACGGAAGGTTGTTTACCTCCCCACCGAAGTGGTCCCTATTTATCTACTTGCAATGTCTTGCTTTCAAACTGCTCGGTTGACAGGAGCTGGGGCGGAGATGGGAGCTCCCTCTGTCGTGCAGTACTTGGGAATCGAACTCCAACCTTCCAGTCGTTGAGTTCAGCGTCTCAACCTCTTGAGCCACTGCAGTCGCTGGGAATTGGGTAGCTGGTGCATAAAAGGATTCCATCAAGACACTCCCAGAGAGTGTTGTGGTGTTTGAGATTAGAAAGGTGCACAGCAAAAATGTTAGTACAGCGGAACCCCGTATAACGAAAAAGTTCCATTCCACAGAGCTCTTTGCTCTATGCTTTTTTGTTATACAAAGCGCTATTGGTGATACCCCGCATAACGAAAAAATGTTCGTTATACGGGGTTTTGTTAAGTGAGGTTTTAGACTTCAGTTTGTTCCTGAGAAGCTGAAGTATATGGATCTTTTAAAAAAGTATTTTCCCTTCTCCTTTTAAAAGGACTCTCCCATATATATTGGCAAGCAAGTGAACTTCTGTTTGCGTTGTTGCAGTTACCTTGATCACTTCCTCATAACTTTTTAAACCCTGTAAATATGTGATTCTCTCTCTGTGAACTGACAGTAATAGCTAAGGATGGGAAATGGCAAAACTCAGCCATTTTGAATCAGAGAGAACATGAGAATAGATTGCTACACTTAGAATGACCAGATCCATTTACGATTATTCAGTAGCCTCTCTTGACAGCAATTTACCTTTTCTTTCCTTCAATCTCTAAACAAACTCCATTTTTAATGCCGAAGTAAATGAGTTAGAGATTAATTATAGCCCTGATCAGTCATTCAGTATCCAGGTGGTCTAAATAGCCTGTCCTTTTCATGATCACTTTGCTCATACAAAGTGAAAGGTCTGAGGAAGACACACTTATTAACTTGTGTAAACTCATCATAGGAACCAAAACCTTAATTTCCTATTATTTTTGCTACACTTGGATAGCCTTCATGGAGTCATCTGTTTCCCTTAGGTGGTTTTGCATGACATTTTTAGTCCTTCTTAATACTGAATGACTGAATAGGACTTAAAGATCCCAGTGTTCTGGGTCATGATGGAAACTTATGAGCATGTTTGGGAATCTCAATTTTGTTGCCAGGAATGCAATCGAGTTTAAAGGTAGATCTTACATACCCCCAAACTTCACATCAGCTTTCTCTTCTCCACAATTTATGGGGAAGGGAAAAATAGGGCAAATTGTGAAACATTCCGTTTTTGGGGAGATCAGTTCTATTCATGTCTCCTTTGTGTTTGAATTATGGTGTGTTTGTTTCTTACTGATCCCTCATCTACTTCATTGATTTTTTTTCCACTATCCTTTGGAATATTTTTTTATCTTTGTTGCAGGAATGGTATTTAACTTGCTATATCTGCCCTTCTATTACTACTGCATCCAGTACAGATTTACAGGAGACAAATGGATATCACAGGAATCCAATATACAGTCAAACCTCACATAAAGAGCGCTTCGCTTAAAGAGTAACTTGCTTAAAGAGGAGAATTTTCTCAGAATGTTCGCTTCGCTTAACAAATAAAACCAACCAAAAACTCGCTTAACAAATAAATTGGGGTTCGCAATCCTCCCCTCCCCCATTGGTCACTTCCAATGGTGTTTCGCTTAAAGAGCAAACTCGCTTAAAGAGCAATCCTGTGGAACGCATTGTGCTCTTTAAGCGAGGTACCACTGTATTACTGTTCCTTTCTTTCAGGCTGCCTGGCAAATGCATGCTCAGCATAGTACACAGAAGGGCCAGATTTACAGATGAACTTTAACTCAGTTTACCTAAATGAATATGACTTTCTGAGTGTAAATGTCTTAAATGCCGATGTTAGCTTTTGGCATTCATTTGAGCCTTGCACTCAACATCCTATAATACGATTTGCTTTTTCAGAAGTATTCCCTAAAGTTTAAAACAAAAAAGTCTATTGGGTGACTGTGTAATTAGTAGTCGTCATTATTATTGGATACAAATCAACCATTTGATTCACAGCCAAGGACTGGAATAAGTTTTAACAGTTCAAGCCCTAACCAAGGACCTAGGACAGTGACGGTTAACCTTTTAAGTGCCCAAAATGCAACCCAAAACCCACTTATTTATTGCAAAGTGCCAACACAGAAACAGGGTAGGGAGGAAGTCCTCCCATTGGGCTGCTAGGCAGAGGGGCGGGGTGAACTCTGTGTTGGGGAGGAGGAGGAAACATTCCCATTGAGCTGCTTGGGCAGAGGAGCGGGGCAAGCTCTGTGCCGGTGGGATGGAGTAAGCGCTCCCATTGGGCTGCTGGGCAGAGCTAATGGGCAAACTCTGTGCTGGGGTGACCGCACAGCTGCCCACAGAGAGGGTTCCGCATGCCACCTCTGCCATAGGTTTGCCACCACTGACATAGGAACTGTTGTGGTAATATCTGAATATATATGCAGTTCCTAGTAGAGTTGTTTTTTGGAGAGTTAGGATGTTCAAGGCCAATAAGTCCAAAATGATGATGATGATGATGATGATGATGATGATGATGATGATGATGATGATGATAGTGTTACAAAAATATACCTTGATGCTATATTTAGCAGTACTGTATATTTGTTATAGGTGTGGAGATGGGGATACTGATATTTGAAAATTGAATCCAATGGAATAAAGGTTTAACTTGTCAGGTTGTGTTCACATTAGTCATCTGGACTGACCTATTCTCTGTGGCAAAGATGGAGAAGATTGAGAGCTTAATTAAATTTTAGAGAGAGGCATATCTCAGTAATGGTTGTTGCCCAAAGCAAAAGCCAGTGACAAAAAAATCTGAGTACAGTAACACCTTGCATAAAGAGTGCCTCGCTTAGAGACTAACCTGCTTAAAGAGCAGAATTTTCTCTGAATGGTTGCCTTGCTTAACTACTAAAACCAACCAAAAACTCACTTAACAATTAAATCGGGGTTCACACTCCTCCCCACCAGAAGTAACAATTGGTCACTTACAGTGGTGTTTTGCTTAAAGAGCAAACTCCCTTAAAGAGCAACCCCATGGAATGAATTATGCTCTTTAAGCGAGGCACCACTACATTTTAGCTTTTTGAACAAGAGCCTATACAGAAGCTAAAAATATACAGTACTGAAAGTGGTGTCATGAGGAAAAATGGCAAATCCCAGACTGCTCCCCATCCCCTGGCATATTTGGTTCTAAGTATGAGATATCTCAATACAATGTAATCTGATGAGGTCTCCTACTTTAGAGTAGCTTTGCTATCATCACGATCCTCCTAAAGTTGTAAGAAAGATCATACCACATAGTATGTGCAGAAATGTTATGAATCCTATGCAGGCGTTATGCAGAGCTAAATGGGTAGGCGGATGTTTGGCTGCATGTAATCCCCTAGATCTCTAACCCACGCAGCAGTCAGCAAGATTGTCACATGCTTAACAATCAATGGTTGTTTGCATCCATTTGTTTGAAGTTATGAACTAAGTATGGCCTTGTTGAATTAGTCGAGTGTTAAGCAGAAATTGTATAGATATGTTCCTTCTTGGGAACTTCCTTGTTGAGTAAGATTCTGTAAACAATAGACTCTTGTGCTCTTTTGTTTTACATAATAGTCTCATGAGTTGCTGTTTCTGATTATGGTGGTGGTTTACCATGCAGGGTGGAATATGTAGCAGTTAAGCATCAATTGGCACCTGTGGTTTGGATTTCCCCAGAGAATGGGGTGTAACAATTAAATAAAGTTGGAATTGAGAAATTAGCTCATTCGTGTCAATATTTAAGTTGAATATATTCAATTTGTTAATTTGCATTTTAATGTGTTAATTAGCCTGTATATAAAAACTGTAAGCTGCCTTGGGTACTACTTTCTAGTGGAAAAGCAGGTATAAATGTAATTAATAATAATTATTAGTAAATAGATTCTTCATAGAGTGCTTGTCATTTACGCTTTTCTACCTCAAAAGTAAAAATGCCATTCTTTTCAGGTTGGGGGCCGGGTCACGCTCCCTCAAACATTTGATGGGCCGGACTGGTGCTCCAGCCACTGCCTCAGGAATTGGCCATGGACTCATTTATGGATGTTGTAAACACTGCCTCCTGCCTCCTGCCCTCGTGTTTACAACAGTCGTAAATGTGTCTGCAGCTGTTGGAAAAATATTTACGATGGTCATAAATGAGTCTGCAGCCAATTCTGGTGGTAGTGGCAGTGCTGGCTGGAGTGAGGACAGGGGCTGGACTATTTGGTGCTGTGGGGAGGATGTGGCCCATGGGCCATAGGTTTAGAGCCCCTGCGCTAAAACCTTAGCTGACAGTTAACACTATATAATATTTATTTGGGCTTCTGATGGTGGTGGTTGTATAAGACCATCAGCAGCACCAAGGTTGGGAATCACTGCTATATAAAGAGCCAGTTGGCTATTTCCATACTTCTTTAGTTGTCAGCTGGATTAGCTTTACAAATAAAATTAGTTGAATCCACTACTGGCATAGCGAGGGGGCGGCCTGCCCCGGGTGGCACTTTTTTTTTGGGGGGGGGGTGTGACACTGCTGCCCTGGACCTCCTGGCAGCCGGGGTGGTGGTGGGACCCTCTGTCACCGCCGGCACCCTGGGCCCCATCCCGGGCTAGAGGGTTCGGGCCCGACAGCATGGTGGAGACCAGGGGGTCCCCCTCCCCTCCTCCATCCCCTTCCTCCATCCCCCTCCTCCCCAGGCACTCCCTCCTTACGGCCTGCTGGGCTGGGGCAGCACAGCACAGCCCCAGGGGGGAGCCACCGTCGGGGTCCCAGGCTCCTGATCAGTTTAGAGGCAGATCAAGGAATAGCGATTCAATCTGTGCTGAATGAGATTACAACTTTCCCTGAAAAAGTAGGCTTGCAGATGAGGTGAAAATCTGCAGTTACCAGCAGTGTGTTTGTACAGTTAATGCCAGGGTGCCAACTGTACATTTTGCTGGAGAAGCCTGTTCAGAGTTGCATTCACTTTTTATTACTCTTAGAAAGCATTTGAAAACTAACAGTTGGTCTGTCAAGCCACACTACCCTGAATATTCCAGGTGTATGTCAGTTCCAGGTGGGCTAATGTGCCTGTGCCCGTGGCCAATCTCCCTGCTAGGTCCTTCTCCCACACCTTGAGTTCAAACACATCCTAGTGTTTCAGGAAGACTCAAACACAAGATTGCAACTTTGACTTGCATGCTAACCTTACAAGTAGCACAAACCAAACACCCTCAAAATGAACTACTTTTCTTGTGGCAGAGTCTGTTACTGGAAATAGTACCATAGAAGACCCATCTTTCAAAAAGGAAGAAAATCAGGTTAAATTATAAAAAATATTTTATTTAAGAGATGGTGCAAAAGTTCCAAAAAGACTTTGAGGACGTATAAATGAAAAACAACACCGGTTTTTGTTTCTTAAAATAGGTTCTGTTCTTCCCTTTTCTCCAACTACAATCAGTTCTTTTTAATTAGCAGTTAGCCCTGGATATAGGCACAGCCAGGCACTCTGACCTTGAGCTGCATTCCCACTTCAGATAGATTTATAGATGTATTGTTCTTCTTCCTGGTCCCTGTGAATCCACCACTAATGGGTTAATTTTATGCATGTGTGAAATTAACCCATTAGTGTGAATTCAGAGGTGATTACTCAGAACTACAGTTACAGGTAAGCAACCTGTCCATTCACACACACACACACACACACAGAAAGAGAGAGAGAATAAATATAAGTAATGCAATAAAGTAAGCACTAGCATGGTGGCAGAAGAACTTCATAACAATAAAACAACAATAGAAAAATGGTTCTTATTGGTAGAGTAAACCGTAAACCTCTCTGTAAACCTCTCTGGATTATTCAGTTTTAAGATGCATTTCAGTGGTTTGGAAGCAGAGGGCTTCCACCATTTGTGGAAGATAGTTCCATAGTGATGGGAGCTCAGAAAAGGCCCTATTCCTGATAGTAATTTTCCTAGACACCATTAGTATATGTGTACCTGGAGCTGCATGGTCAAGGAGTACCTCTGGAAGACGTGGTTGTACAAGTAATAAGGTCCCAAATCATTCAGGGCTTTGTATGTTAATACTAACAAATTCAATCTTACACAGAAGCAGACAAAGGATTCAGCTCAGGTGAGCCAGGATTGGGATGATATGATCAAATTTTTCTACCCCAGTGACCATCCTGGCTGCTTTATTCTGGACCTGTTGGAGTTTCAATACTGGTTTCAAGGAAAATGCCAAATACAGAGTGTTACAGTAGTCATTTTCAGTGCATGGACCAAAGTTGTTAGGGACTCCTCACCCAATAAGCCTGAGGTAGTAAAAGGCAGAAGGGGCCATGGCAATTATCTGCTGTTCCATTATGTATGCTGGGCCCAAAGTACACTTAACCTGTGCATCTGATCTTTAAGAGGGAGATAAGTCCACCTAATCAAGTAGGGATTCTCAACTTGCAGCCTATATGTGGCCCACAGCACCATTTCATGTGGCCCCCACCGCTTCCACCACACCAGGAAGTGCCATGTGGTGGAGGAATGGCAAAGTGGCCATCCAGCCCCCAAAGCTGTCTGAGGGAATGTGACCCGGCCTCCGGCTTAAAAAGGTTGAGAACTCCTGTAGTGATACCAGGATATTTAAGAGACCGCGTCACCCCAAGATCATCTGCCCATCCTACAAGATCAGACCGGAGGGGCTCCCTAGTGGGCCTTCTCTGTATCTGCTCCGGCCTTGTGGAACCTCTTGCCGAAAGAGTTGCGCCTCCAGGCAGAGCTGCTGGCCTTCAGAAAGGGCCTTAAAACCTGGCTAGTGCAACAGGTGTGGGACACTGCCGGTGTGGTAGCCCCCCCCCCCCCCCCGGGGCTGGCTTATATAAATCCATCCGGGTTTTTCAATTTTATGGAAGGGTATTTTAATCTGGTTTTAATGGTTTTTAAAGTTTTAATTGTTTAGTTCTGGATGATGGGGACATTTTGTATTTTGAACTTTTGATACTGTTGTGAGCTGCCTGGAGTCGCTTTGGCGAGGGAAGCGGCAATAAAAATACAATAAACAAACAAATAAGCAAGGAAAGAAAGCATAATCGCACCCAATTTGTCAGTTACAAATAACATAATCTTACCTCCATCCCCTGATCACCTACAAACATCCTGCCTGCTATGAGTATCCATCTGTGACCTCCTACCATGCTTATGGTAACTGTTGAGATCACTGTTTTCTCTTAACTCATTTCCCTTACTTACTGATTTACTGTAAATTTTAATTATAAATACCTCAACAGATGACTTGTGAACGTTTAAATATACTTTTTGGAAATTCAGCTTTTGTGACACAAGTGGAATTTTTGTTCTTTGATAGACTGACCGGAAGGTTGAAAACTACAGCTGCAAGGCACATGGCAATTAATTTAGTATAACGCCAGCTGTTTCTTGTCAGGCTGCCAATAGCAAACCACATATATAATGCATCTTTTAGGCCCCAGAGGTAGAATCCAAAAACAGCTTCAAAATCCACACAGCATTTTGCACACAACATTCAGACAGCTTTTTTCCTTAAGAGTTTCTGATTCTCTATTAAGTTTTTACCCAGGGAAAAACCATTAAAATTGGACAAAAACTCCTTAAAACCTTTAAAATTTGACAATAAACGAGGATCTCTTATTGTCAGGCTGACTGTTTGATAGAGCTGTAACAAATGACCAAATACTCTGGCATGGCTGAATGTATAATAATATTTTCTGGGACAAACAGCTATGGGTTGATAGTGGTTTTTCTTCCCTTCCCCACTTTTGTGTGGTTCTTTGTCACCATTTTTATTTGTTTGATATGTTTATATAAAAATCTGCATCCCATTTTCCGCTCCAAAAGGAGTAGAAACCTAGGGTAGCTCACGATGTATCAAAACAGGTACTGTATACAAAAAATACCATCCCAATATTAAAATATAATTATGAGATAGCAGACAGTCCCAAAAAGAGCATAAAATTCTTAATAAATTTTAATTTTTTTTTAAAAAAAAGAGATGGTTTTGAGTTTGTAGTGGAGCATGGAGAGGAATGTTCCATGAAGCACAAATGGAAAGGAATTTTCCATAGAAAATCCAGGAAAAGGCAAATACAGTAGAAAACAGTGCCCTGTGTATTGGGCCACCGCCACAGTGAAAATCTTCTCCCATACTGCCAGTAGCATGTACAAGAAGGTCACAACAGTTGAAAGAAGAGGCAAGTAGAGGCATTGTTACTGTGTAATGAAGATGCTAGTTCTGTTTATTGTTAAATACACTGGTTTCATGATTTAGAACCATTTCTAGTCCTTTGTTTATATAAGTTTGTTGTTATGAGTTTGCAACTTGTTGAAAATTGTTTGCCCGAAAAACATTTTTTTCAGCATTTGTTTCAAAATATGTACTGTATGAATAAAACAGGGTCCGGAATCCACCTCACTGCATTGCAGAGTAGACTGCTTAATGGGATGGCACAATTGGCTGTATTATGGCCAGCTGCACAATGTGTTGACGGACATGCGAGGCCTTCTGGATCTTCCCTTGTGCACACCAAACACAGTACCATGCGTCTCAAACTTATGAATGTGTGCAAACTTATGAATGTGTAACTTATGTTAGGTGTGTTGGAGGTTCTGTTGTATACTCACGTCTACATTGTCATTGTATTTTCACAAAGTTTGGTAATTTCAAATACCACTTCAAAATGGTCTTGCGCTCCTCGAATGAACACCCTGTTTCTGCCATTTTCTTTGACTGTCCTACCTGTCGTATTGTGTCACTAACATTTTTTTTTACCAAACTACACATTGCTACCGCAATTTAATTCAACTCCAAAAAGTAAGATAGATAACATCTTTTAAAATGTGTATACATTTTACACCCTCTGTATATTGCCTAAATGGCGCAGGCTCCTTTAGATTTTCTTTTGTGCATAGTTATGGTACACATGTTACAATCTTAAAATGCACATTATGAAGAAAACAGTACAGTAAATATGAAAGTCCTTGTTGCTACCTTGTTCTTTTGGGTTTCTGTTCATATTGGTAATGTAATTGAGTGAATATGCTGAGCTAAAAGCTTTGTCTTCAAAGCATGGCAGGGTGAAAATTGCATACAAAATTTCCTATTTTTAAATAAGTAAGCAAATATCAATTAAAACACAGACAATAACTTCCAGTCATGAGGTATTGTGTCAGTTCTGTTGTCAAATAGGGTGAAGAGCACCCTATTGTTCCGGATTAGGCACATAACTCAATTCCCATTGTAAGGCTTTTCAACAAAAGGCTTTTTATGCTCAGGGTGTATTCATCTGGGACATGTCGATTTCACAGACAGAGTGGAACACAGTGTTTGAGAAGGCCAGCTGGGGTATCTCACAAGTATGTCTATTCATTGAATCAGGTAAAACAATAAATAAAGCAGGACTTAAAGGAAACATTCAGTTTTGATGTGTGGATTAAGCAAAAAGGTCAGATACATATCCCACCTTCAGTAAGCACAAAACAGCATATAAAGTTCTCTGCCTCCCCAAATTATCCTCACAACAACAGCAGACCCATGACGTTGGGAGAGAATGATTGGCCAGAGGTCAGCCAGTGAGTTTCTTGGGGAACTGGTCACTGGATCTCCCAAATCCCAGGGTTTTAATTACTAGGCGAGTGATGGCAAACCTTGGCACTCCAGCTGTTTTTGGACTTTAATTCCCAGAAGCCCAAGTCCCTGTTAATCCACACAAATGGGCTTACTGCACGTATATGTGGATTCACAGGGACTTGGGCTTCTGGGAACTGAAGTCCAAGAACAGCTGGAGTGCCAAGGTTTGCCATCACGACACTAGGCCATCCTTGGCAGTTCACTCTGCTCTCATGCATAGGAATGTTGAGAGTTGTGTGCCGTTTTAAACATTGGGATTATTGTCAGATGATATTGAGAATGGCAAATTAGATGCAAAATGCACTTGTTTGTTTCACCACATTGGGGTGCATTCCTTTAGAAGTCGCTTTGAATGACAGATGCTTCTAGAACAGATTTTACTACAGACTAACGTTCTATGACTGTATGCGCTTTATTTTTAATTTCCTTTCAAAAAACCATTTGTTAGTCTTTATGTGTCTTGGCATTTTTGTCATTAAAGTTGTTCTTATACAATGCTTAATTTTTATTTTATTTTTTAATAAATCAATGTTCTCACCAACCCTTCAATATCTAGTAAGTGAAACAACCCTTCATCTGATTGCCACCTCTTTTGGGCTCAAAATCTGAAATATTTCCCCTTCAGATCCTGCTTTTATTAGTGAAGCTTTTGTCTGTGATCAGCCAAGAAAGTATGAAAGTGTGTTAGTAGAATTACTGAGAAAAAAGTTTGGATGGGAAATTAAAGAGGCAGAAGTTGTGTAACTTAAAAATGACCCACTTCCTTTTTTTGGCTAACCTAAGCTTTCTCTAGGTGGTCTGTGGTGGCTTAGTGGTGCTGTTTTAGGATGGGGAAGGAGCTAAATGAAGGGTAGCCTGCTCTCCCTGTTCAAACAATGCAAATGACATTAGCTCATATAGTGCCACTTTACCATATGGGCAAATAAAACACTTTTCCTGCTCCTTTGCAGAGGGAGCAGGGAAAGTGTACCGTAATTATTCCCACCCCCAACTGATTGTAGTAGCGCTGGATTGATTAGAAGGGTATAATTCCCCTCCCTCCCATTATTTTTCCTTATAGCATCTATTGAAACCGTCTCTTGATCAATGTTACGTGAAAAAATGAAGAAAAAAGTACCTTTGATGCAGCACTAGGATGATTAGCTGGGAGAAGAAAATTATTATACTTTCTCTGCCCCTCTGCAGAGCAGAAGTATTTAATGGCAATGTCTGATGTGCTGATAAGGCTCATTAAAAAAAGGGCACTCGGAAGGAGATTGGGGCATTCCAACATCTGTGGTACATGAATGCTGGAGATAGGGTTAACCCCCAAGAACACCAATGAATGGGCTGAATGCCCTGTCTGGACATGTTCTGAGTCCAAGTCCCTGGTCCTAGTTCTGTCCACTAAGTCATAAGAAGGATTCTATATCTACCATCCCCTGATTCCTTTCACCAGTAGGGACTTTGGTGTTTCATTGAGCCTAGTTCCTGCCACTGGACCTCTTTCTAGCATAGTCCTGGAGACTCTAGTTTTGGGTTATCTCTCTGCCAAGGCACCCCTAACAGTGAGGATTGGTAAGCTTGCAGTGACGGTCTTCTTGTGGGGATCTGCCCTAGCACTCCTTTGGCTTTCCTCCGAGTTTCTCTTAATGCATCGTCTCTTTCTGCACCCGATAGGCTCTATGTTGGGATAGGTTCTCCTGTCTTCAGTGTTCCCTTTCTCTTCAATAAGATGATCAGTAAGGGAGGGAGCTTGGAGTGTTCCTGTTTCCTCCCCCTTCTCGTTTGGGGACCTTTAGCCATCTCCAAGTCTTCAGGTTCTTCCCCTGGGGAGTCTACATCCCAAAAAGTCCTTAAAACGTCCTCCTGGGATCCCCCCCCCCAGCTTCTCCCAACACCCTGGTTTTCATTTCCCAAGTCCTTCCACCTTAGTCAATGGTTTTCATAGAAGTCTTAGGCTCCTCTCCCTTGGTAGGCTCTGTTTAGTAGTGTGTCCCTTCCATTGTGGTGTCTATGGAAATTCTGCCCCACTGGTGGCAAGGCATCCTTTATATCTAACACCCTCCAGGGATAGAGGTGCTCTCTTCTCTCCCCCAGGAGGTTGCCTCCCGATTTTCAGGGTTGACATCACAATAAGGGCTCTTACGAGGCAGCAGCCTTCTTTTCTTCCTGCTCTGCCTGGGGAGACCCTGCTGAAGACGTGGCAGCAGGCCGTGTAGGAGGATTCTCAGGCCGTGTAGGAGGATTCTCATACCTTGAGTTAGAGCACAGTGGCATGCCAACAAGGGGTATCAATGGGCCTGTCCTCTTCACAGTATTGTTTTGGTGACCTGTCTCTCTGTATGTCCCTAGAACTGCCATGTTCTCTGAGCATTCTTGCTCTAGCAGTAATTCTCATCCTTTGCTGCCCCCTCCCCCAAGATATTATAGACTTCATCTCCCAGAGCCCCCAGTGGTCAGGGGTTATGGTTGTTGAAGGCTAAAGCATCAGGAGAGTGAGAGGTTGTGACTCCACTGCTCTAAGTGTCCATATCATATGACCCAGGGATCTCTATTCTTCAGGTAGGCTAGGTTGATATTTGCCTTGAGATCTGTTGCTGATTTTTGTATTGAGGAAACTCCTGACAGTCCCAGTGTTAAATGTTTAATTTCATTTGTTTATTTTAGAATACAGTTTGGAAACAGCTAATGTGCAGATTTAACCTCCCCCCTGTTGTTTATCTCCTCCAGGTAGTGGCGCCACAGCCGTAGTTCAAGCAGCACTATGCAAACCGCGGCAAGAGCGTGTAGCAATAAAAAGAATCAACTTAGAAAAATGCCAGACCAGTATGGATGAATTACTTGTAAGTAAACTATGTATATTGTCCACATGCTTATATGCATAAACATTTTTAATGTAATGTTTAAGTACTGTTGTTTGACTATCGCCACAGAATAAAGTTTTGTTGTTTTTTGTCCTGTTGAAAGAAGTAGTTTTTAAAAAGCATTGCAAAATAGGATCTATTTGCTGCCTTGCTGTATACTTGTATAAGAATGTGTATTTGTAGTATCTTATTTCCTTTTCACTCCCTTTTTCTGCTTCCAAAAGTGTGTTAACATCTTTTTACAGCACGTTACCTTCCACTAAAGCTTAAAATTGATCCCAGGAAGCATCCAAGTTTTAATTAAATTAACATAGGCTCTCTATAACCAAATTTATTCTCTGTAGGTTCTCCTCCTGCTTAAACAAATGTCTGACTGAGCCCTGGATTTCTTTTTCATGTTCATTTTCTCTGCTGGTTTCCAAAGCCTATAGTCAGGGCTTCTGAGAATTACGTTCCAATAACATCTGGGAGCCACTATTTCCCTGCCTCCCTGTGTCCGCAGTATGGAAGTTCTGAAAAATGAGTCATTTCTAAAAACATGAGATTGATGCACTGGGACTGCAAGGTAGCACAGGGACCATGGTAAAAAGAGAGTATGTGTTCACAACTACGGAAATGTTGTTGGCTCCACCTTGGCTGATTGGCAAAACAGAGGTCTTCAGTTTTCCTTGTTTTTCAGTACAAGAGTTGGGGCTGGAAACAGTTCTGAATATACACATAAAATCCCTGTTGTTTTTAATAATGGGTTAAAACTAAACTGCAAACTGAAAGAATTATCCCAGTCAGGGAAAAACCACATAGGTATATTTATGCTATTATGAATGCTATATTCTTAACATTAATTTCCTTTCTGGCTGTTTTTGGTAACATACGAAGGTTCTTTCCAGCTGTAGTTCTGTGGTTCAATTGGATGCCTCTTAAAGTCTCCCTCCCCAATCCTCTTGCACAGTTATGTCTGCATAATGCAAGTGGTGTAATGTTTGGAGGCCAATTGCCTCAAGAAATCACCACAAGTATTAGTGTTTGTTGCATGCATCTTGCTTAACTCAGCTAATATCTACAATGGTTTCTTAATTTAAGGCAGATCTCTTCCAAAAATTGTGCTGTTTGCGTTGCATTGGTGTAACTATGCAGGAGGATTTTGACCTTTGTCTGGGAATTTTATTTGTTAATACAGCAAATGTATTTGCATGTCCATGAGCAGTAAGGTGATCACTGGCTATTAGTTGTAATGTTTGCAATACCTTCAGAGTAGGAGGGAGGGTAGCCCCTGGTATCAGTTGGTGGAGACAACAAGGGGAAGGTTGCCATTCTAGGCATCATGTTTTGCTGGTGGACTACCTTCTGAGGCATCTGGCTGGCCAGTGTGCAGACAGAAGGCAGAACTAGAGAACCCTTTAGTGTGGTTCTGCAGGTCTTTCCCTACATTCTTGCATTGTAAGGTTTGGGTACACAGTAATACCTCAGATAACATTTACCTTGGATAACGCTAAAATCGCATAACGTTAAGTAATCTGGGGAGGAGAATTGGATCGAATAACGTTAAGGTCCTGTGGGATGGATCGGATAACAACCGCTAAAGCTGTGCGGTTACAATGTATCTCTATGGAGCTTTAACATTATCCGATCCATCCCATAGGATTTTAACATGGATCGGATAACACTAAAAATCGGATAACACCAAGACTTGTGGAACCAAGTTTTAGCGTTATCCGAGGTTTTACTGTACAGTAATACCTCGGATAACGTTAAGACTTGGTTCCACAAGTCTTAACGTTATCCGATTTTTAGCCTTATCCGATGCATGCACCAGATAACGTTAAAATCCTATTCAGGTGGATCAGATAACGTTAACTCCATAGAGATAAGCAACAGAGGCTTCAAGGGAAAGTCAAGGAAACATGCTGGAAACTTAAAGAACTTTAAGAAATAATTGTCTAAAGGGTAAATACATTACAAAAACATGCCAGACCACCCTGACTTTAGGGGAACAAAGCCATACAGCATTTTAAAAATTTTAAAAATTTTATAAAGTGCTGTTTTAAAAGATCTGAACAGAAGCTAGGAAAATGTTTTCGTTTAGAATCAGCCCACCTACCATTGCTGTAATAAAGGAAGTTCCCTCAGGACTTTGCAGGGTGTGAAAAGCTTAATTGCTTTGTAGGTGAAAGGTTTCAGTCTCTGCTTGTTTTCCATTGATAATGCATGAGGCTTGCGGAGCTACAATCTTGGGTTCAGGCTGTTTAGAATTTAAAGGGGAAACTTTATAAAGGTAATTGGGTCAAATTGTCTCTTTGCTATTATTTTTCTGCAAAGTGTTCTGGGTTACACTGGGGAAAGGGTCCTAAGCCTTTCCTTTGCTAAACTAGTCAGACTGGTTTTTGCAAACCTTTGTTATTCAAATGTGGCAAGCTTGAGAGCAGGCAGCCCCTCCCTTTCTTCCAAGAGAAACTGGTGAGTCACAGCCACACCTCAGGGAATTTGAGGCAAAGGTTATCTGATGGATTGGATAACGTTAACATAATGGTTAACATAATGTTATCCGATCCAAATGTTTGCCTCAAATTCCCCAATGTTATGTGATTTTAGCGTTATCCGATCCAATCGTTATCTGGTGTTTTACTGTATTTTCATAAGTTTAGGCAAGATTAAGGACGGGTTTTTGTTTGTTTGTTTGTAAATTTGAATCAAAATATTTAGAAATCTGTTTCGTTTTCTTGTTCTTCTCCTTACTGAAGGAAAATAAAGCCCACAGTCACTATGTGTTGAAGTACAGTATTCTTATTCAGTAGCATTTAGCTGCACACTCTGTTGCAAATAAACAAAACGGGCACAGGACCCTTTTAAGTCATTTTATTATTAATATTATTATTAAATTAGATTTATATGCCCCTCTACTCACCTCACTGAGGCAACTCAGAGGGGCTCACATAACACAAACATATACAGTATCACAATCTCAAATATAAATACAGCATAATATAAAATTATAACAACAGATGCAGCACAGATAACACAATAAATTTTATATAAAAGAAAAAAACAATACAATAAAATACAGTGTAAAAAATACAATACAGTCAAGAGAGACAGCAAGGTCTTTATGGCTGAGCTAGCTGGTCCACACAGCTGGCCCTCATTCCCCCTCTCCAGCAGGCAGAGAGAGTTCTGTGATGTTCCTGAGGTGGTCATGGAGGCAGCAATAGCAGTAGCAGCAAGGTCTTTATGGCTGAGCTAGCTGGTCCACACAGCTGGCCCTCATTCCCCCTCTCCAGCAGGCAGAGAGAGCTCTGTGATGTTCCTGAGGTGGTCATGGAGGCAGCAATAGCAGTAGCAGCAAGGTCTTTATGGCTGAGCTAGCTGGTCCACACAGCTGGCCCTCATTCCCCCTCTCCATTAGGCAAAGAGAGTTCTGTGATGTTCCTGAGGTGGTCATGGAGGCAGCAATAGCAGTAGCAGCAAGGTCTTTATGGCTGAGCTAGCTGGTCCACACAGCTGGCCCTCATTCCCCCTCTCCAGCAGGCAAAGAGAGTTCTGTGATGTTCCTGAGGTGGTCATTGACTTATTAATATTCCTTGTTTGTGATTCCCTGCCTGCATAAACCCATATAGCAGACAAAATCCTGTTGGTTAATGTTGTAATTTGTACTACAGTAGGCTCACTTAGTCAGTGGGATTTAGTGAGTCAGTGCCTCCATAAATTTAATTGATTCAAATGTGTCTATGCTAACTGCAACTCACAGTGCTAAAATAAATTGCAGTTAGAATAGGCCCATATGATTCAGTAGACCTTGCGAAAGAGTTGTCTCACCAGATCCTCATGATTCAGTAGATCGACTCTAGTGTAATTTACTACACTAGGGATCTGGGCCATTATGTACCATGTCTGAATCTGAGTAATCCAGTACAGGTTCCCTCCATATCCATGGGTTCAGTATCTATGGATCTAAAATTATTCATTGAAAAATCCCTGAAAATCCACATATATTTCCAAGGCACATTATCAGAGTTGCCCCAAAGAGGCTGTTATCTAAAAAGTAATGCTCAGAAGGAAGAGAATGTTTCCAGGGAAATAATTTCTTCAGCAGAACTGAAAGATCAGTGGAAGCATTTGCAGCACATGCATACATGCCTTACTTGACTCCGGTATGTGTGTGGTAATATGGGGTTTGCTGCTTTCTGTGGTTTCAGGTATCCATGGAAGAGCTTGGAACATGTTCTCCACTGACTGGAGGGCGGGGGGAGGCTACCTGAACTTAAGCCCATGCCCAATTTTTCCCTTGTTAAACCAGAAATCACAATTTTCTTCCAGATCTTCTGAATGAACTGGGCTTTTTCCTCAGTTTGTTCAGTTTATGGAAAATCCATACATGACATTTCATCTTGGTTAAATTCATTAACTGGAGCTATGGCAATTTTAATGTCATTGTTCTGCAGTAGTAACATGGCATGTCTTTGTTTGTCAGTATATCGAAACAGTGCAATTTACTTGCTTCAGAAGACTCCCTAAAAAAAAGCATGTCTCATTGCACAAAAATATTATTAATAGTACCTCAGGAATGGAGAATGTGCACCCTTGTGACATTGCAAACAATTACCCATTGTTGGATACTTGCAGGACTAGTTTTTAGACCTTGCTCCTGAAGAGAAGATGCATCTTGAATAGTCTAGATCAGTGATGGCTAACTTTGGCACTCCAGGTGTTCTTGAACATTTGCTAATCAGGGGTTTTGGCTATTGAAGTTCAAGAACATCTGAAGTGCCAAGGTTAGCCATCACTGGTCTATATGGTCACACCAATAACACAATTGCTCCTCTTCCTTCTAAATGTTATACACTGTCCTTATTCTTGGAGGCAATTTGCCTTTCTCTTGCATGGGCAATGAATTTTGTAAATACCTGTAGTTGCAAAGTGAGAAGAAGGGTTTTATAAGAAAAATGGTAAAACCATGCCAGTGATCCAAGAAAAAAGTGTTTTGGGCTTTAAAATTCTGGGTGTTGTCTTCATTCAGACATACATCACACAAATAAAGCAAATGAAGCCAGTGTTGGTATTGTACAAATATTTAATCTGTTGTACGCTGCCCAGAATGGGAGACTATGCCAGATATACTGGATATAGATGTAATAAATAAAATTAAATTAATAATGGGCCTACATCTTTTCCCTCTAAGTCAGGGGTGGCCAAACTTTTTGCACCAAAGGCTGGTCACATGGTTAAGCAGGCTGTTCACATGGTCCCTCCCACCGTAAAACGTGTCTGTGGCTGTCATAAATGGTGTTTATGACAGCTGCGGGTGCATTTACGCAGCGTTTGCACACATGTGGGCTCTTTTTACTTCTGGTTCTGGAAGTATGTTTGCATGCATGTGTGTATGTGTTTTACTTCCGCTTCCAGTAGCAATGCCAGCTGGATGATTTGGTGGCATGGGCCAGGTCTCGCCCATGGACCATAGTTTGGACACCCCTGCTCTAAGTGAAGCTGGCTCTTGTGCTAGCAGACAAAAAGTATTAAATTTTTGTGCTTTATTATTACTAACACATTTTTTTATGTTAAGCAATTGATGTTTAAAATGATCAATGTATTCTACATGTTTTATTTGTGACAGAATTCCTAAAAAGTATGTATGCATGTACTTAGTATACAAACTGAACACTGACTGTGATGAGCATTTCTTGTTTGCCAGGCATGATAGTTTAGGGGACATTCCAGAACAGGCTTGCATAGGTGAATCTCCACATGGGCAATTATGCATTTTACCTCAGATGAACTATGTATATCATTATCGCTATATCATGGGGCATAGGGCAACACAAAATCTGATCATCTCCCCATACTTTTTAGAATTAAAGAGGATTCTTATGCTTAATGCTAAGTTTTAAAGCTTCTTTTAAAACTTTTAATTTCTGAACTGGTTTTAAATTGTAGTCAATATGCTGTTGTGTTGGGAATCGCCCTGGGTCCCTTCGGGGGGGGAGGGCGATAAACAAATTTTAATAAATAAATAAAACACTCTTTCAGGTCTACTGATTGTTTCACCTGAGATGCATAGCTTTCTTTTCTGCAGAATGATTGTTACATACGTGATATAAGCCATATTTTTCTTCCCTGAAAGCTGCACAGTGAAGTGTTAGGTTTTTTTAAAGTGTTTCCTGAAGCACCCTTCACAGTCTCTACAGATGTTTAACTTCAATTTCATTTAATGGTCAGCACAGATTTTTTAAAAGAACATTTTTCTTGCCAAAATACTTGAGTCATGTTTTGCATTACTTGCAGAAAGAAATCCAAGCAATGAGTCAATGCAACCACCCCAATATAGTTACCTATTATACATCTTTTGTGGTCAAAGATGAGCTTTGGTTGGTTATGAAGCTGCTAAGTGGAGGTAAGTCCATGCATGTAGTACAACTAAGATTTTGTGATACTATATTTGTCCTAACTGGTCCAATCAATTAACCACTTAAAGTACCTAAATAAAGTGTTGGATTTCTTCCATAGCTTCCTTAACAAACAAACAAAATTATCTGTCAAACTTACTTTTTGAGTTAGCGTAACACATTTATATAATGAATCAGTAAATCTGCACTAATATTATCATTAGTATTTGTGTTGGATCCTTTTAAAATCTGCGACAGTTTCTGAAGAAGAATATTTGGTAGATAATGTCTTGGTTCAGCCACTAAAACAAAGAAAGAAAGAAAGAATTGGTCACTTAATAGCGGCACCCTGTGTTTTAATGGGTTTGGATCTGAGAAGAGTGTTGAGAAAATATAGTCTCCCCAGTGTGAGGGCAGTGCAAACATCCTTCTTTTAAACTTCTTTCCTGTTTTGGTAAATTTCTAAATTATTTTTTAAAAGTATTTCAAATATAGAAAATAAAAAACCTATCAATACATAAATAAGACAATCTCTATTTGCCCCCTCCATCTATGGGACTTAAAAACAGTATCTAGTTATTATTTTACATATCATTACATTGCCATATTTCCCCCTTCGCCTCCAAAAGGATGCTATGTCTTGTTCTGGCTTTATCCCTTTCCCCTGTAGTGGTAATGTGATGGGTGGCAAGTCATAAAGAATTATCCTATTTGCAATATGGTTTGATTGGTAACTTTTACCAGGAAGAGGTCTGTGATGGCTTTAGTGGTTAAGACACTGAGCTTAATGACCAGAAGGTTTGCAGGTCAGCAGTTTGAGACCCGAGCACCACATGATGGACTGAGCGCTTGTCTCTGTCCAAGCTCCTGCCAACTTCGTAGTTCGAAAGCAAGACATTGGAAGTAGATAAATAGGTATTGCTTCAGCAGGAAAGGTAATGGTCTTACGTGCGGTCCAGCATTTAGTCATGCCTGCCACATGATCATGGAAATGTCTGCAAATGCAGACAGTGCTGGCTCTTTAGCTGTAAACAGAGATGAGCACCATCTCCTAGAGTTAGACATGACTGGCTTTTGAGCAAGGGAGACCTTTACCAGGAAGAAGACATGTGACACCGAAAGCTTTCCCAGATGGACAGCTAAATATGATGATCGAGACACACGTGTGTATCAAAAAACATTGTGGGAGCTGAAAATATATTAATGGGAAAAGGTTCAATGCAGTTTCCCTTATTTCTGGTCTCTGTACTAATGTGAAGATGAAGAATCAGAGCCAGCCAAAATATTAATGATTGAACTTGAATTGTGTACTGCTTCTAAAAGAGATTTACTGTACTATTCTTCCTAATCTATAACCTTTTCTACCTTCTAGGCTCTATGTTGGATATAATAAAGTATGTTGTAAATAGAGGAGAACACAAGACTGGTGTTCTTGAAGAATCAATAATAGCAACAATTCTTAAAGAGGTTTTGGAAGGCTTAGATTATCTTCACAGGAATGGGCAAATTCACAGGTATAAGCATGTCTCTTCTCTGTCACTGCCTCATAATTTCTTGTTCTGCCCTGTCCTGAGAACTTGGTGGTCTGTCCATTGTTGAAGGAACAGGAAGTAAAACCATGACTTTAGTCTGGGAATGATGGAGTTCTCACGTTTCAGGTTCATTTTGGCCCCCTTCCTTTCTCCTTCCTTTTGACCCATCTGAATGAAGGAAAATTCTGAAGCCACTTTAGCCCTTAGTTTGCTGCAGCAGATTATCAGTAGGATAAAGATATGAAAATCTCCCACTCTTTGTATAAAGATGTGAAACTTTGTTTTAGTTATACTGTGCTGAAATTTCTTAATGTCTTTTTCTTGATGTCTGTCATTCTTTACGCAACCCTGCCTGATATGCACAATCACTTCCTTGATTGAAGCATGTTTGTGCATAGTTTAACTATTCCCTTTTAAAAATGCATGCTTTGTTTTATGCACACTTTACTCCTCTGAAAACACTCATAACCCTTGTAGCATATCAGCTTTCAAAGTGCATTTCTATGAGTCTTGACAATGTGATAAGGCTGATTTCATTGAGACTGCTGAATCCAGGGAAATACTTTTCTACTCCTTGAGTATCGAGAAGGGCACATTGAAGGTTGGTAAGAAGATGTGGGCTGTTATTTGTAACATTGCATGCTATTTATTAATGAGAAGATCTTGTAATCAACATGTTTTCAGTAGTTCATAATTATCCTGCAGCATGTTTTCCAACAAAAAATTCATCAAGTATGTTTGTATCATTTAACCTGAACTGAAATGTTTCCTGTTTATGTTCCTTTTTATAGGGATTTAAAAGCTGGTAATATTCTTCTGGGTGAAGATGGCTCTGTACAAATAGCAGGTAATAATAGTAATTATCATCAGAACTTCAAAATACGCCTGAAGAACCTGATAGACACTAAGTGATCCAGCTAACACTTTAAAAAGGTTAAATTTCATCAGATTGTAGAACATGGTTTCCACTGGATGATGGATCACAAGCTGAAGAATTCAGTGTGTTTCGCAAAAAAATATTTCTGGGATATGGGCCAGTTAGCATCGCAAGGTAGATTTGTTTGTTTGTTTGTTTGTTCGTATTTCTCCACCACCCTTCTCACCTAAGTGACTCAGGGCGGTTTACAAGTAATAAAAAACCAAAAACAAAACCCATGACAATAAAACACAAACTCCCCCTAAAAACCTCAAAGCAATTAAAATTTAAAACAAAAAAAGATTAAAAGCACACCAAATGCTACATCTTACTAATTAAAAAAGTAGAGGGAGAGAGGGGCTCAGATTGTGCTACCGGAAGAGCTGTGAACAGAGGATGTGAGCTGGCAACCACAGCTAGTGTTACCTTTTTGCTATGCACTTTGTAGTGATTAGGTTTCCAAACTACCATTGGAAAAATGGCAGTTGTGTGGGTATGTTGTAATCAAAACTACTGGAATGCTCAAGGTGCCATTTAAAATGAAGAGTTTGATTTCATTATGGTCTCCTTCCAAAGTCACGAGAACAGACTTCTGCTTTAACTATGAGATCTCCCATCACTATGTATTCCATAAATCTACTTTGGTGAGGGAGAAGCTGTGGAGGAAGGAACAATGAAAACATTTTCCATTCTGGTGTCATATTGAAAGAAAGAGTAGTATCACTCTAGTCTCCTCTGCTCAAACCTTACCTGAAATTCTGTGCTCACTCCACAGTTTCAGAAGGAGCGATATTGGCCAGAGCTGGAGATCAAAGTAGTAAAGGTTTTAGAAACCAGACACTATAGTGGACTTTTGAGGAAACTGGTTGTGTTTAGCCTGGAGATAAGATTACTGAGATATTTGACACAATAGCCATCTTGAGATAACTGAAGGAATGTCTTCTGGAAGACGAAGAATACTGGTACTGTACTTATTTTCTGCAGCTCCTGAGGGTAGGACCTGAGCTGATATGTTTCTATTCCTAAGTAGATTTCAACAAAACACTGTGCAAATCTTTCTGATTGTAAGATCAGTTTGACAATGGGTTGGACTACCTAGAAAAGCAGTGGCCTCCCCTTGTATTGGGAGTATTTAATCAAGGGTTAGATGGTCACCGGTCAGGATTGGTTTGGCTCTGGATTTCCTGTTTTGGTAGAGGGTTGGTGATCCTTAGGATGCCTTCCAACTCTACAGTTTGATGATTGTGTGGTGCACAGTGGAAACGGCTCACTGCGTCACTGTTCTAATGCAAGCAACTTTCATGGCCTGCCCCGCTGTGTGTGGTGGTGAGTTGTGGGCCACACTCCCAAGTGCACATAGATGCATATATGCATACATGGGCATTCTTCCCCCCACCCATCCTTATCTGGCACACATGCATGAAGAGATTTAAAATAGGATCAAGGGAGGTCATGATCCAGACTGGGTTTGGTGGAGGAGGTTGCTTTGATTGGTAGTATAGATGAAGCATCGAGATTGATTGCATTGATTTACAGAGTGGTGACAGAACTGTCCTCCCAAATGCTAAGCTACATCACTCTTAACAGCACTGCTAAAGAGGGTGCCGGAACAGCTGCATTTTTCTCTTCATATGGGGTGCATTTCACAGATACATTTAATTTATTAAAATTGTACCTTTTCTGGATTTTATGAAAGGTTCTACCAAGTTAATTCAACGTGGCTAGTAACCTTTCATGTGATCTCTCTATGGAAGGAAGCCTACATGAATGCGTGCAACTTCACGCACGCACGCAGACACAGAGTTGCAATCTCCACTTGTCCCTGGGCAAGTAAAGCTCATTTTTGACATTTTCATCAAATACACATTGCTCTGGTGAGAGGTGCAGGTGCACAACTCTTTTTTTTTTTTTTGGCAAGTTAGGTCGAATGATAAAGAGTTTGGCTAGTTGCTGAAGGTCACTGAAAAAGAAATCTGATTACCAGAATTCTGTCCTTTGGCTCTTGAGTTTTTATCAGGTGTGGCCCAGCAGATGAATAATTTACTGCAGTGTTAAAAACTTGAAACTTTTGGGTGTTGGTGTTGGGGGAGAAGGGGCAGTGATCACCTTGTGTTGCCAGCTAATCTTTCTCACACTAGGTCAGATGAAAGGAACTGTGGAATGAATTCCCCAAAAGATGCCTCCATTTTGGCAGTTTCACATCTGGTCTAGACATGGAAGAAAAAGAAGACATAGATTAAATTCACACCCAGTATCCGTATATGCCTGTGGGTTATCTTGACAGTGTAGTTTTTGTGTGGAGGTATTTTAAGTAATCTAGTCTGTTCTCTGCTTCCTCTTGTCACATTGCTGGTTGACTTGAAATGAAGGTAACTTGCCCAGTTACTGATCTGGTTTGGATGATAGTGTTTCTCATCAAGTCAAGAGGTGCACCAAGTTTTTGCCTCTGCTTTTAGTCCCTTAACTGCCTCCTTCATGAAGCAATTGCATGACCAGGCAAGATACAGTTCTTGCTTATTGGAGCAAAATGGCTTTTGACCTACCGTTTGAAACTCATTTGATATTCCTGATTGTTTTGAAATTGACGACCTTATTTTCCTAGTTTGGTTAAAATAACATGTTTGATTTCCAGGAATTGTATTTGTCTGATGTATTAAGCAACCAAGAGACATGCGGGGCACCTTTGTACAAGTGATAGATTTCTTAAGGCATGACCTTCTCTGGACCTGAGGTTCACTTCGTGAATAAAATTCTAAAATATTGTAGGGGACATAATTTGGAGCAGGAATAGCCTGAAGGTCAGAGTTGCCATGGGTGGTTGTGGTGGGAGAGAAGAACAACCTTAGTGGCAATTAATTAATTAAATATTTTAAAGAAAGTGTTTAAGGTGAAAAATGGCAAGGTGTATTGATGGTGATAACACAAGCATTCTGGCATTGTGAGCTTCTTTTGTGTCTGGATCAAACCCTGAGCTGCCAAAATGAAGCTACTTTCTTGGCTTTGTCATTGGCCAAACTTAAGTCCTCATCGGTTTAAGTTTCTGGCAGTAGTCGGCAGAGCAGTAAATGAGCCAGATTCTGTATCTCTCCACATTCACAGTGTGTGTTGTTGTCCACTAGCAACCTCCACTTGAGTATACTGGTCTTGCATTTAGGCATTCCAACCCTCAGTCTATTCAGAGTCCTCCAAGTGATATAGAGGAGGTTGAATTCCTCAATCATATTCTCCTTTAATCTCATTTCTTGTTCAGTGAACTGCTTCCTCCATTTTCTAATTTCGTTTTACTCTTGCACACCCCCAAGAATGTTTTTTTCTTGCCATAAAACTCTTCCTGGATTTGAGCTGGCAGACTTGAGGTTCATATCCATTCAGAGGATGTCAAGGGTCATTTTCTTGCTTAGTCCTCTCAGTGTCTGCTGCTATTTCTCTCCTTATCTTAGATGGAGTGTTACCAACAAGAGCTGATTTATATATGTATAAATACATAGATTGTGGAGAGGTGGAGACAACTACACATATGTACACTTGCCCCTCGGGCCCTGCTCAATGTACATTTGAGGCCTTCATGACAGCACAACAGAATGCAGTCGATGTTGCCCACTTTTGGGCAAGAATTGTCTGAACTTAAATATAAATGCTACATTTTAAGTTTAAATACTAAGTTTTAGTGTTTATTTTAATTGTGATGCTTCTGATATGAGTAAAGAAATTAAGTTAAGAAGAAAGTCTTCACAATATATATCTCTTCCTGTGTAAGCAGATTACTTTTATTTATTTCTTTAAGGCATGCATATGCAAGTTTCAGGTGTAATAAAAAAGCCCGGTGAAAGTACTGTGTCGAATAACCAGTATAACCAGTTGTTGTTTTTGGGAGATGCTGGGATTTACAGTCCAAAGTAAGTTCCCCAGTTTCAGTGTAACCAGAACTCTGGAGTCTAACGGAAGGATCTTAGTTTAGCATAACAGAATGCAGCTGTTCTCAAATTGCTGCCATTTCATATCCAGAACTGGTAAGCTTGAACTGACTTAAATGTTTGTCTGAATAGGGCGGTTTCACTAGCGATGCCTAAAAAATTTCCAAAGACTGATACAGTCTTTCTGTATCCAGTGAAAGTGAGCTGAGTTCTTCTGACCCTTCTCTCACAAAGAGTTTCTTGATGGAGCAATTCTTTATCTTTCTCGAGGGCTGCTTTCCCTCCCTTCCTTGTAATCTTGAAATTCTTCCTGCTCTCCTATGGTTTCATTTCTCTGTCCAGGCTTCTTGATATGAAAATCACTGGACAAATCAAAGCAGCTTAGAAGAAAGAGTGAGGCATAGATGGGCTTTAAAAGAAACAAGTAAACTTTCTAGGTTAAATAGCTCTTTGCAAGCAGTACATGGAATAAGCATGCATGTGCTCATGCATCGTATAGCAATTGTTTCGTACAACAACAAGCCCTGTAGAATGGATTAAAATCGTTGTATGAGGTACTACTATATCCCCATTTTACTTTATTACGCTTTGATTTTCCTATTTCATTTCAAAGTTTAGTAAGTGACTTCCAGCTATCTTGAAAAAAGATACTTCCCTCACAAGTCAGAGAAATAATCCTGCAACAAATTGTGGCTTTCTTTTCCTGCTAGTTTGGGGAGAGTTTCGCGATAGCTTTTTGTGGAGTTGAGTATCATGCTAAGCTCTCCAATCTAAGGCCTGTGGTTTATTTAGATGTTCCGTTTTGCTGCACAAGTGGTTAGGCAAACCAGGGCTTCCCATGGAACTTGACTCATGATGTGCAACTCCTAACATGGTGTGGGTTCTATTTAAAAAATAACAGTAATTCTATAGTACTTGTCAATTGCATGGAATTGATATTCAATTCGAATTCCTGCATGTCATGTCTCTGCCACTCCCTTGACTTGAGTTGATGTCATGCCTTTGATGGCAAGATGCGCTCCAAAGATGTTTGGAATGCCTTCAAAGAGCAGTACAGTTGGAGGGAATGATTCTTTTCTTGATCTTGGAACCTGAAAACCCTGGGACAGAAGTGTGGTTTTGCAAAGCATAGTGGAAGTCACCCTACAGACATGTAAGGTCGCTTTAAAGCAGGAGTGTCAAAACTACGGCCTGTGGGCTCGATCCGGGCCCCAACACCAATTCATCTGGCCCTTGCCACTCCTGGAAGTTGAAGTAAAATGTGCCCATATGAGCATGTTTTACTTCCGTGTCCAGAAGTGGTAAGGGCAGAGTGGGCTGGATGAATTGGTGTTGGGGGCTGGATCCAGCCTGTGGGCCCTAGTTTGGACACCTCTGGTATAAGCAGAGAAAATGGCAGCCTAAATATCTATCTCATCCTGTTGCAAAACAGATTGCAGGGCACATTTTACTTCTTCTGGTGGGAGGAACCATATGACTGGCCCACTGAACCACTTGACAGGCTCGCTGGACCACGTAACCGGCCCATGACCTGAAAAGTTTGGGCACCCCTGCTTTAAAGGAAGAAGAAGTAGAAGCAGAGTTTCTTACAATTATGTGCCATAAACCCTCTTTGAATGCAGATGGCACAACTCAGTTAATTTAAAAGATAATCGTTTCTGTAGAGTATTTAAGGACTGACTGGTTAAAGCTATTCTTATGTAAGAATGAAAAGGTTGCTAAGAAGGATTGTTCCATTATTTTTTCACCTCAAATTTAACAAGCTAATGTGTTTGAGATACGCTCCTTGTGTGTAATGGTTTAATAAAGAGATATGAAACTTTGGGTCTTAACATCCCCAAATTGCAATTTAAATACAGTATCTAGTTTTCCTGTGTAATTTGGCCCCTTGGGCAAAATCCTGGACCCCTTTCAGTCAGGATTCAGGCCCGGATATGGTACCAAGACTGCATTGGTCGCACTGTTGGATGATCTCTGGCGGGAGCGGGATGGAGGTCATCTCTCAGTCCTTGCTCTTCATGACCTCTCAGTGGCCTTCAATACCGTCAACCATGGTATCCTTTTGGAACGGCTCCAAGGATTGGGGATCCAGGGCACCATGTGGTACTGGTTTGCCTCATTTCTGAGGGGCTGGACCCAGTCTGTATGGTTGGAAGATGGAATGTCCAGCCTTGGCCTCTCCAATATGGGGTGCCTCAGGGCTCGGTGCTCTCACCTCTCCTATTTAACATCTACATGAAGCCATTGAGGAAGATAATCCATTCCCATGGGGTGAGGTATCATCAGTATGCAAATGATACTTAGCTGTATATCTCTGTCCATGGTGATCCAAGCGACGCAGTCAGAGTCCTATTCAGGTATCTGGAGGCTGTTGGGGTCTGGATGGAGGACAACAGGCTTCAACTGAATCCCGGCAAGACTGAGTGGCTATGGGGCCCCGTGTTATCTTGGGAGCTACCATCTTTGGTTTTGGATGGGGCTATCTTGCCCCAAACAGACCCGGTGCCTAATCTGGGGGTCCTCCTGGCCTTGCAACTCCAGCTCGATGAGCAGGTGGCAATTGTGGCCAGGAGGGCTTTTGCACTACTTCATGTCATATGCCAGTTAAGCCCGCTTCTAGATTGGGACTCCTTGCTCATAATCACCTCCAGACTGGACTATTGTAATGCACTCTACATGGGGCTGCCCTTGATGACCACCCCGAGAACATCCGTCTGTCTCACCAGAGTGGACCGGAGAGGTTTTCTAGCACCAGAAAGAGGGCCTTCTCTGTGTCTGGTCCGGCCCTATGGAAGCTGCTGCCAGTTGCGCTATGACTCCAAGATGGAATTGCTGCCCTTCAGGAAAGGACCTGGCTGGCAAAGCATGTGTGAGGCACTGGTGATACAGTGACCCCCACCTGCTGGCTGATATAGTAATATCGCTCCCTCACTCTTTTTTAAGTTGTTGGGCTAATTTTTATTGTATTTTTAATTGTTTTTTTTTTTACTGGTTTTAAGTTTTTTATAGTTCTCAAGTGGGATTTATGTAGTTCATGATGTAATTGTTGTACGCCGCCCAGAATCATTTGCCGAGTGGGCAGCAATACAAATGTGAAAAATAAATAAATAAATAAATAATTCTTCTGCATGCATATTTAATCTTAAAACATGATTGTACATTTACAAGTTGCAGTAACCTTTCAAGATCTTCAGTATAGTGTTGATGGGTTATGCACATTTATTGCCATTGCGATAATTACATCAGATGTGAAGGACATGTATTTATATCCCAGTGATCTTTGGGTTTTAAAAAATACATGAAAATAAAAGATGGTCATTTTATACCTTGTTCTTACACAGAGTCCAATTTTTCAATTATATCTATGTGCCCGTGCAGTATGTAGTTCAGAACATAGTAATTTTTTATTTGGGCATGTTGTGAAAGGAAAAAAACCCATTTAAAATTAAATCATCTATAAATTAACTCACTAAAAATGACTTTTAAACTTGGGGCTGATGTATGTGCTTGTGTGCCTAAATTATCACCTTGTTACTAGATGTTGGAAATGACTAATAGCAGGGGTTCCCAACCTAAGGCCCACAGGCCAGATATGGCCAGCAGTGGCTCCCACTCCAAGGGCATTTGAAAAAACAAAATGGCCACCCCCTTTGAAGGTGTTGGAACAAAATAGCCGCTCCCATCATGCAGGAAGGGCAAAATGATCATCTGGCCCTCAAAGCTGACTAAGAGAGTGTGACCCGGGCCCCAGTTTGAAAAAGTTGGGAACCCCTGACTTATATCAAGCCTTATAGAGCTGTCAAGATAAGTGAGCCTCCATAGCCAGATGGGGATTTGAACCCTGGTCTTCAGAATCCTAGTCCATCACTTTTTTCACTTGGTACCAATGTGACTCTTAATTTGTCTTAAATTCTTTGGATGTAGGAAAGGTTGCAGTTAAGATACAAGGAAATCTGATAGCTTTTAGCCTCTCAAGTAATAGAAGTGGGATGCCAAGGAACCACTGGCATTATCTACTGCCTTCCTGCTTGTAAGCTTCCCCTCTCTGCCTGCTTATGAAAGGATTAGAGTAGCCCTGAGACTCTTTCCTGGCTCTGCAGGGGTCCTCATCTGTTCCTGTTTAGCTATTTATCTGCAGAGGCAGTTGCTACACTTGAGTTGCCACACTTGATGTCTTAATCTTTTTCTCCCACAACCATTTCAATGGTTAACATTCTTTCTCTGATCTTGCAAGTTCAGAAGTAACAGGAAGCCAAACAGAAGACCAGTCTCCCCCAATGCTCCTTTTTTGCTCCTCCTCTGGTGAAACTTTGATGTAGATACCTAGCTAAAAATAACATGCTTTAAATTTTCTCACATATGGCCACATACGGAACAGCTGGCCCAAACCACTAATCTGAAAGAGACAGCCTTGTTAAGTGTCTGTGTCTTCTTATGTGTTAGTACGTAAATTCAAATATCGCTTAAAGGTGTTGATGCATAAGCTGGAAAAGGTGTTCTGTGACTTTCACAACACCTCTATAAATTGCACAGTGTTACATCTACTGAGAAAACATTAGCTTCGCAGAACCATTTAAACAAGACCATTATATTTTTATAGAGAGTCAAATAACATAGTTATTTGAAATAACATGGTTACCTTGACACACTAATCTAATATTGAAGGGTTTTTCTGGCTCTTTTTCTCTTCAGACTTTGGTGTTAGTGCGTTTTTAGCCACCGGAGGTGATGTTACCCGTAACAAAGTAAGAAAGACGTTTGTTGGTACTCCTTGTTGGATGGCACCTGAAGTCATGGAACAGGTACATGTGCTATTTGAGTTTCTCGTGTGACACCTTGTGTCAAGCATGTTGGTGTTTCATTAACACATTTCTTTGGTGTCTTCCTACCATAGGTGAGAGGCTATGACTTCAAAGCAGATATTTGGAGCTTTGGAATAACAGCCATTGAACTAGCTACAGGAGCTGCACCTTACCACAAATATCCTCCAATGAAAGTAATTATTGTCCGAAACAACTTACACAGTCTGTGTATAAAAAAGAAATTTTGCTTACTGTATTTGCTGTCTTATAAGACACATTGAAGTATAAGATGCACACCGCTATTACCAAAATGACCCACTAGAGGCCGCTATGTACCGTGAATACCATATTTGCCAGCACACAATACGCACTCCACTTTTCAGTGTATTTTAAAGGGGGAAAGTGTGTCTTAAGCGCAAGCAAATATGGTAATTACCATTCTTTCTAGAATTGTTCAAATGGGATCTATAGAAAAATGTTGCAGGATATTGCAATCCCATAACAAGAGTAGATCTGTTCAGGGTGCCAGTTAGGCAGTGCTTCAAAACACTACAAAGAGTTGACGGAGGTCAATTCATGGTCTTCTTTATTCACCTGACTGGCATTCCAGCTGACACTCAACCCATGGTGCAGCTCCTAGTGATGCTTGAGTATAACCAGGGCTCAGTGAGCAGGTTATTTTGTGGGAAAAGAGGAAGACTTTTGGATTTAAATTTAGCTTTGTTCTTTTGCTTGTCTCCAGGGTTCACTAGTGGTGTTCCTCTTTCTTCCCTCTCCCCAGGGGCCTCATTTTAAAGTCTGTTCTACTCAGCCATCAATCACTTGAGTTCACTATTATAAGACATTTCTATGTCATCTTTAGCTTGATATACAAACCGCATATACTCGAGTATAAGCCGAGTTTTTAGCCTCAAAAATGAGCCCCCAAAAGGGGACACGACTTATACTTGGGTCAGTGATCATAAGGGTCCCAAGGCCATGCCGATTGAGACATGCTGACAATTTAATTAATTTTACCTCATTTTCATGTATTTTGGTTATTGAAACTCACAAGCAGCTGTTGTATTTCCCACCCTTATACTTGGGTCAATCTATTTTCCTGGGTTTTCAGGTCAAAATTGGGTGCCTTGGCTTATATTCTGGTCGGTTTATACTCGAGTATATACGGTACAAACCAAACAAGACTTACTGGTTTTAAAATGTGAAAAGAGTAGTATTTGGACACTGTTTTCTTAAAGCTGAGGGTTCCGAGCTTGCATCCTGAAAAAGGATTATAAAAATAATGTGTAACAGTGGCCACTATTGAATTTCTGATGTACTCAAGAAGAAAGAAGAATCTTGTCAAGATACCAAGGAAAACACCAGCCTTTCTCAGTAAATCCAGAATTTGAAGTTTGAGATTTTTCATTTCTAGATTAGACAGGATTGCTCATTGTTATTCTTTTGAACATGTTTGCCAGATCCTCTGATAAGCCAGTCTGGTGTTTATTTTCACTCTGAAATCAGTAGAAGAATTTTCAAAAGCATGCATATACAAATCTGTATGATTTCTGAGAAATGTATATCAAAAACAGTAACTGAGTTCATTATATAACATCTTCAGATCAGCTTCTTACTTGAGAGCATGATCACACAGGCATTTAACTTGCATTTTGAACCATGTGTGGCACAATCTGGGGCATATGATTTCCTGGTGATCCCACAAAATACAGGCAATAGTGCTCCAGCTAACCCTCATCTGTGCTCACTTTGTGGTCCAGAAGTAGAGATACTGTTTTTGGAGCCATTCTCTGATGAACAGAAAAGTCAGTGTAAGGAAGGTTGCTCCTGGCAAAGCGTCCCTTTCCTGTCTGATCATCTCTGATCCTTTTGCAGTGTCTGATTTCACCCTAAGTCCTTTTATTATCCTAACTCTGTGGTGGTGAACCTATGGCACACGTGCCAGAGGGCGCACTCAGTGTCCTCTATGTGGGCACGCGTGCCATCACCCTAGGACAGAGATCGGCCTGTCCCTCTGCCCAGCAGCCCTATGGGAGCGCTTCCTCTATGCCCCAGCACGGAGTTCGTCCCCCTCTCTGACCAGCAGCCCAATGGGAGGGCTTCCTCCCTTCCCCCCAGCACAGAATGGGTTTTGGGTTGCAGTTTGAGCACTTGATCTTTAAAAGGTTTGTTCTAGCTCCTACTTCATTTGTCATCTCCCACTCCCAGGATAATATTTGCAACAAGTCCTAAGCTTGTGATTGTTTCAGTGCATGAGACATAGTTGGATCCGCTCTTGTGATGTGTGCATAAGCATGCACATGGGAAAAGACATGTAGTATAGAATTCAGAAGTGTGAACGTCTACGTGGATGTTCTTCTATACTTCAGTATAATCAGAAATCTAGTTCTTGAGTATGAAGTGCAATTTTATCCCTTTGTTGAGTTACCTTCTAAAATAAGATTTCCTTGGCTGAGACTGTTTTTGTGTTGCCACTGTTTTTTAATAGGTATTAATGCTGACCTTGCAGAATGATCCTCCAACATTGGAAACAGGGATTGAAGATAAAGAAATGACAAAAAAGTATGGCAAGTCTTTTAGGAAACTTATTTCACTATGTCTTCAAAAAGATCCTTCTAAAAGGTAAGTTGCTTTGAAATAAGTATGGATATGCTGATGAGAATTGCTGAAATTAAGCAACGTTTTCTGGAAGAAAGGGAAAACATAATTTAAATCTCTCTGGTAAAGGGTATCTCCTATTTAAATTAATGTCTGACCTTCTTAAATCTCTAAATACTATGTACTGGACATCACATTGGATTATACAGGTTCACATGCTTTAGAACTGGATCTCAAAGTAACTCTTTAGGCTGTAGGAAACATAAGACTTAGTTCCTGTCAACACTGTACATCTCACTCTTGATATATAAAAAACACTTTTTCTGTTTGATAGCAGATGGACTATTGGGCTATCTAAAGTTTACCTTGGATCAAGTCAGAAATTATCTAAGGATATCATTAAAAATATCCAGAAAGGCAGTGGATATTAAGTTTTTTTGCCAAGGAAAAGAAAAGTTGTTTGGCATCCTAAATACTGACACGCCACATAACCTTTCATGGGCAGAAGCACGCTTTTTCAGATGCCTGACTTGCAGTTTGTCTTTGCAGGGAATACTGGCACATAGGGCTAGGTATGTGATATGTGGCAGCTTGCAGTGTTTGCTGGCATATGGTATGACAGTTGAGTCCCAGTAAATCATATCCCAGGCATCTAACTATATCAAATACCAGATATCCTAGGTATCTGGAGATGATTGCAGTCCATAAAAATAGTGACATAAAAGTTGTTACACTTTTAAGGTGTCACAAGAGTCTTCGTTGGTTTTGCTGCATTAAAGGAATATAAATGTATAGCAAGATCTTGGCTACATTTTCCCTGATAATTCAAGGGCTCAGAGATATTAAGGGATTCTTCTGTCATGTTACTGATGTGACCCTTTCTTATCTCAAAAGTCAGCCATGGCAGGCTCTCATCTCCAAAATTTGACTCCCTATTCCCAACAATTGTATGCTAAAATGCTGCATAAGGATATTGTGTGTTTTTATAAAGAGCAATCATTTGCTTTGTGGTTCGCCTACTTTCAGAATCTCAAAATTATATCCATCACATTTATGATGAAATTTGTGGATTTTAGTAAATGCTTATTATAGAACAAAGTGAACAAAATGCTCAAATGTCAGCACTGACCAAATTTAAAAGGTACATCTATAAATTTACAAGGTACGACTATAAATAAAATAAAAATAAATAAAAATAAATAAAATTTCATTAAGGAGAGGATTTTTCTATACCACCATATTCTATAGCCGTTAATGATAAGCAGCTTGCCAGTAAAAAAAGTAGCTACAGCTCTGACTTGGCATCAGAAACATGGTTGAACACTCAGAGATTCAAAGTGACACTAAATGCGAAGCACTCAAAGCCCTCTGCCTGGTTGAATCAGTTGGTCAGATTTATGTTCTTTCCTTCAAATGTATGAAAACATTTGAAAGTTTTGGGAAGTTCCAAATTAAAAAGGAACCAAGTAAAACTATCAATTTATACCTGTTTAAATAGCATTCCGTGCACTCCTGTGTCTAGTCATGCCTGCCACATGGCCAGGGAAACATCTGCAGACAGATAGCACTGGGTCTTTGGCTGTAAATGGAGTTGAGCACCAAACCCTAGAGTCGGATACAACTGGCTTTTGAGCAAGACCGACCTTTACATTTACGTGGGGCCACAATGGATTCGTGGCCATCTGTCCCAGCTCCTGCCAACCTAGCAGTTCGAAAGCAAAAAATTGCAAGTAGGTAAGTAGGTACCACTTCAGTGGGAAAGCATTCCATGTGCTCCGATGTCTAGTAATGCCTGCCACATGACCACATAAACATCTGCAGATGCTGGCTCTTTGGCTGTAAATGGAGATGAGCACCACCCCCTAGAATTGGATACAACTGGCTTTTGACAAGGGAGACCTTTACCTTTACTATACATAATATATGTAACTTGTGGTTTCAGAGCACAAGTTGTTATTCTAACAGTTCATTGTTTACAGCAGAAGTTCTCAATTTATGACCCACAGGCTGGCCCTGGTCTGTGACACCATTTCATGTGGCCCGTGTCGTGCCACCACCAGAAGCGGACGTGTTTACGACAGCTGTAAATGTGACTACGGTTGTCATAAACTCGTTTATGACAGCTGCAGACGCATTTTACGGCAGTGTTTACGGCAGGGGAAACCACCAGTCCGGCCCGCTCAGCTGTGTGAGGGGGCATGGTCTGGCTTGCCGCTTGAAAAAGTTGAGAACCCCTGTTTTACAGTATTCTTTAGATGAACTGGATCTCTGAAAAGAATGGTGCAAACAAAGCCACATGCCGTTTAAAATAAAATTATTAAGTCTGGATCCCCAAACTGTAAGATTTAAGCAAAGGTTTACCACTTGGTAGTAGATTAAAATGTGTTTGTTTACTCTGAAATGACATGGAGCACCCATTTTTATTAAGCTGCAAACCTGTACAAATGGCCTATTACTCTAGTATTATGTCGAAACAGCAGTCAAGCGATTGTCTTGTTAAGAACACCATAAAGACTTTCTTCAGAGAAATTTATATAGCTTCTAACAAATAATCTTGCTTCTTTATATTTTGCTGTTTATTATAAAATATAACAGTGAGCATGGTGAATATTTCTCTGCTGATTTAGGTTGATAAACTGAATGATGTAGTTTTCAGTCCTATTTTAAATATCCAGCTGCAGAGAAACCCGTCTTTCCTTCCTGCGAAAAGGACCCATTTTCTTTTAAATTAGTGTTACTTATCAGTGTACAGTAATACCTCGGATAACGTTTACCTCGGATAACGCTAAAATCGCATAACGTTAAGTAATCTGGGGAGGAGAATTGGATTGAATAACATTAAGGTCCTATGGGATGTATCGGATAACAACCGCTAAAGCCTGTGTGGTTATAATGTATCTCTATGGAGCTTTAACGTTATCTGATCCATCCCATAGGATTTTAACATGGATCGGATAACACTAAAAATCGGATAACACCAAGACTTGTGGAACCAAGTCTTATCCGAGGTATTACTGTATTGCCTCTGTTTCAAATTCATGGTCTTCTCCTTTCAGTCTCATCTACTGCAGAGTAAAAACCAGTCCAAAACTTGAAGAAAAAAAAAGTATAGACTTTGGTTAGAACAACTCCAGTCTGCATCAGAGATGTGTTGTCTTATGTACAAAACTGTTATAAAACATTAGTGACCAAATGTGAAACTCATCCTATTTTATAAAAGCAATGCATATACACTGTGAGAAGATGTTAAATGTATCTCAAAAATAGCCTTTCCTGTACTTCTGTTGTACCATGTTAATGGGATTTAACAAAGGGTTTGGAAATTGGCAAGTGTTATTTTTACAAGTTTAATCTTTTTAACTTTTAATAATCTGTTGGGAGACATTATAGATGTCTATATTTCCCAAATAACAATTTCCCTTACTTTTTAAATTTCAAAATACTGCAAACAAAGTGTACAATACATAATAGAGCATGGAGTACTTTGACTTTTGAAGTATCTGTTCTTATTTTTTTACCTGAAACACTGAGGGGTTGCAGTGGGTCACTGTTTAAGAAGCTCACCTTGTTAGCTGGAAGGCTGGCAAGTTGCAGTTTGAGGCCTGGGTACTGTATAACGGATTGAGCACCCGTCTCTGTCGCAGCTCTTGGGGAAATGAAAGGAGCCTCATTCCCTGAGCAGAGTTTCTTCTGCAAAAATCTTTTCGATGCAGAATAATTTCTGACACGAAATTAGTATTATTATTACCTGAAGTACTACATTGGATAAAAATTCAAAGGAATATTTTGGCACTTCTCTGAAAGTTATTTTCTACACTTTAAGGGAATAGGTGTCCCAAATTTCCTTCAGGCAGCTTTTCCATCTAGTTTTCAACTAAAAAAATCAAGGATTGAGTGCTCCTATATTTACGTATTAACCATCATGCATGTATTCCTACATTTGGAGGTTACCATTTTAGGAATGGTTGTGATGTTAAAATGATAAAAGATTTTTGAAATTGAAATTATTTTCACAAAGAATAATTTTAAAGCCACTGGAAAGCTTATATTAAACTCTGGCACAACAGCTAGCATTGCTGAAATCTGTAATGTTGCAGAAATACTTGAGAAAGAATAATGTCTTGATTTTGGATGCATTGGTTGAGATGTTTTTGTCTGGTTTTTTTAAAAAAACTTTTAAATCTGTCTTTCAGACCTACAGCTGCAGAACTTTTAAAATGCAAGTTCTTCCAGAAAGCAAAGGTAAAACATTTGATACTGCATCAAAATCTGCTGCACCTTAAAATCAGTATGAAGTTTCCTGCTTTATGAGGATTGTCTCACTTAATACTATGTTGGCTTTTGCAGACTAGAGAATACTTGATTGAGAAGCTGCTTACAAAGACACCTGATATAGCACAAAGAGCAAAAAGGGTAAGTAAGGTTCTTTATACTTTTAAATCAGGAAAAGTAGAAGGTAACTGAGGGTAGGGAGATAATTTACAATAATCTGGAACAGTTGTGCTGTGATTGTTGGTCGTTGGGGCTTATTTCTACAGTAGGTGTCAGAATACAGATCTGTTTACTGGTAGATGGATCCCACCCTGATCATCTCGTTGTGCGAGCCAAGTTTGGTGCTAGAATTGTTATACTATGTTTATGAATGAACTAGGAAGAAAGTAATGTCCCAGTCCTGACTTTGGCTATCAATGTTTTATTGTGTAGGCTGGAAACCTGCTCATGTTCTGGAAAGAGAGAGAGAGAGTGTGTGTGTGAGTGTGTGTGTGTGAGTGAGAGATTTTCCAAAGGATAGTTTAGTTAATCTTATTCATCATATACAACTAAGTAAAAAAAGAAATTGAGATATAAAAATTTATTTTAGTGTGGGCTTTTATGGATTATGATCTACTTCATCATACCCATGGAATCCATATGCCAAAAAAGTGGACTGTAATTAATGAAAGCTCATACTGGAATAAATACGTTGGTTTTTAAAATTCCACAATCTATTTTGGTTTGATTTTCTCTCTGTTACATATCCTAGAAGACACAATGGCTTTTGTAGATCCACTCTTGTAATAGGTGGCTAAACTTTTTTGAGTTGTGCTGTCTTGACATTTTGAATTTTACACAACTCCCCCCCCCCCAATCCCTTTCACAAAGCTGTAGCATGTACAGAAAGGTAATGGCCCCAACACTTGTTGAACTCTTGAAACTGACTGAGATGAGGAAAATATGAATGTGGGACATCCTTACAAATCTAGGGCCAAAGTAGACATCATAGTGTGTACAGCAGTGGCTTAGTGGTTAAGACTCTGAGCTTGGAGACTGGAAGATCAGGGTTTGTCGATACTCGAGTGCTGCATAAAGGTTCTTGGGGACATGAAAGGAGCCTCATTCATGTGTCCCCTGAGCAGATTTTCTCCAGCAAAAATCCTTTCAACCCAGAGTAATTTCTGACACGAAATGTATTTATTTACCTGGAACAATTGCCAGTTCACATCTTTCCCCCATGTCTCCTTCTAAGGTTACATTTCAAGTTCTCAAAATGGGGTTGCTGTACATGTGTGGGCTATAGTGCCTGTCAGCTTTTGGCTGCACTGCCAGGGTTCAGCAATGGAGAGATGTAGCATCATCATCCTCAGATGATGCTAACATCTTCCCTACTCCCCTAGTATACATTAGTGGACCTCTGAGGTGGAAAAGATGTTTCTCTCCAGGTACTGTTCTACGCACCAAGGGGGCGATGGTGGCTTAGTGGTTAAGACGCTAAACTTGACGGCTTGAAGGTCAGCAGTTCAAGACCTGAGTGCTGCACAATGGAGTGAGCTGCCATCATCTCTCCCAGTTCCTGCTAGATTAGCAATTCAGAAGCAAAAAAATTGCAAGTAGATAAATAGGTACCACTTCAGTTGGAAAGAACAGTGTTTCATGCACTCTGACATCTAATTGTGCCTGCCATATAACCACGGAAACATCTGCAGATGCAGACAGTACTGACTCTTTGTAAATGGAGATGAGCATCACTCTCTAGAGTTGGAGATGACTGACTTTCAAACAAGGGAGACCTTTACTGTTTAGCTGTACTTTCCATCAGACTTTACAGGCAGATCCAGTGATGAGGAACGGTGAAAGTTGCCCTCAGACAACATCTAAAAACCCACACATTTGTTACCCGTCATGTAGGTGATATGGAAGGAACACAGTGTAATGCTGTATAATACTGTCTTCTTTAACTGTAGACCACTGGGGCATTTAGCAGTAGTTTAGTTTAGGCCAGGGGTTCTCAACCTTTTAAAGCCAGGGGCTGGGTCAAGCTCTCACATACTGTTCTGGGGGCTGGACTTTTTAAAATAGATTTTTTTATTTATTATTTATTTATAAATTTCCTACTCTGGGTGGTGTACACACAATATCAGATACTTTTTAAAAACCCACAACAAATCAAAAACAGAACAACCAAACAAATACTCCCCCCCTTTCCCTCCCTACACACATGTAAACAAAAGAAAATGGCATTCAGACAAAGCAACAACACAATGAATTCTATGCTGGTGCCTGAATGCAAAGCTTTCTGGTGCTTTGCAAAAATGGATTGCACTCACCAAAAAGTTGCATGCACTTTAACAAATAACTCCCTTATTTAAAAAAAATACTCCCCCTCCCCTCCACACACAGATAAACAAAAGGTGCCTTCCTACCTTGCCTGCCTCTTTCTTTTTCTTTTTTGGCATTTTAGAACATGAAATTGGTTTTCAGTGCTTTCCTATGGAAAAATCACACTTTGTGCTATCTAGTGGCCATCACTGGTAATGACCCCCAAAAACTCCCCCCCCCCCGGTGTTGTATGGAACGGCGTTTGGAGCCAGGTCTTACCCATGGGCCATAGATTGCAAATGCCTGGTTTAGGCCTTTATATTTCAGTGGGAATATAGAACATGGTCTTGGGATTCCATGCCGTACAAGCCATATGTAAAAAGAGATGGACAGGCGGACCCAGATGAAGATGGAGGAACAACATCAAAGATAGCACAATATAATGCCAGTATAGGCCGCTAAAAAGCCAAGAACAAGAATCTTGTATCCATCTGAACACCCAAAGCAGTAAAGGAAGAAGTGAAGAAGATTTCAGTGGTTTCCAATCTACGGCACACACGCACCACAGGGTGACTTCAATTCCCAGAAGCCTCAGTGCTTTGGGGAATTGACTTAGGTTTCTGGGAATTGAAGTCCAAAAACCAAAGGTTGGAAAACACTGAGTGGGATGGAAGAGATGCAAAGCAGTCTGTGCTCAAACATTTTTCAGCTTGGCAGATTCTGCCAGAACAACATAGATTTCACCACAAAGTAATTGGTTTTTGCCCACTCAAAGCACTTCAGTAGTAAATGTGTGTATGGTTGTACCTTTTAGTAATGGCTACAGGCAATCATTCGCTTCAGATCATTAGCTTCACTGCATCTGTAATTCCTTATCAGGCCAATCTCATCCTATTTCTCAACACCCACAGAGCAAGTGTCTTTTATTGCTTTTCCAACGGCTATTGATAGCACAGCACTATTTTATCACAGACAGATGAGGTGTTGGTTCAGAGGCAGCCGCCAGGTGGCAATCGTGGATAAACCATTATCTTTCCCATCAGGGCTGTATGTGAATTCTTATTAAATGTTATGGTAATAGTGCCTCATGACATGGTTTCTGGATAATGCCAAATGCCGATTACTGCAAATGTTGAAGAGGGTACTGCTTATTGGTGACAGTTAGTCTTAAAATAGAAAGCTAAGTCTCTCTGTTTCTCTTGCACTTTTAAAATAGAGGAACTTTTAAGAGTTGTCAACGCAATAATAAACAAGTTCAGACAGGGTCTTCAATTAGCAGTACTATTTGCTATTGTCAGGTCAGAGAGTCATTGCTCCAGGAGCCCTACTGAACTTTATAGACCTCTGGTGAAAAGTCAGAAGCCTGTGTTAGTCACAGTTGGCATTTATCCCAATGAATAATAAAATTCAGAAATAAATCAGACATTTGTTTCCAGTTGTATAAAAATTCATTTGGATATCAATGTAAATGTCCTTCAACTGTTTCAAATACAGTGTAATACTAGGCATCATAAATCTGGCCATTTCTACAGGCTTTATTTATTTACATTGTTTGTACTATATGCTCAAAGCTACTCCAAAGTAACGAAAACATCCACAAGTTATATAGTTATGACATATTGTAAGCACAAATGCTTAAAATATGCTAAAACTAGGCACATTCTTAAATCATGTTAAAAAATAGCAAAAACTTGTAAACATCAGTTGTGAAGAGATTGATATTGCAGATAACGACTTGAAGTGTGAAAGGGGAAGCGGCACCTTTAAATATATTTAGCTTCAGGCTTGTGAAGTTTATTACTGTTTATGAATAGCTATAATACAGACCAAGTATTAGTTGCCATGCCCACTAGAGTGCCAATCTGTTGTGTATGATGTATTTATCATATGCTGAAAGATTTTTGGGAGGCTGCTAATTCATAGGGTTACCATATATCAGAAGTGACATGACAGCAGATAACAGCAATCTATGTACAGTCATACCTCGCATAACAAATTTAATTCGTTCTGCAAGGTTGCTCGCATAGCGAAAAATTCGCTATGCAAGTCTGACTCGCATAACGAATTTTTCGCTATGCGAGTCGGACTTTTCCCTATGGAAAAACTCGCATAACGAGCGTTTCTATGGGGAAAACTCGCGTAGTGAAAAAAATTCGCTATGTGAGTTTTCCCCATAGAAACGCTCGTTATGCGAGTTTTTCCATAGGGAAAAATCTGACTCGCATAGAGAAAAATTTGTTATGTGAGTCAGACTGCTTAGCGAAAAACGTGCTCGTTATGCGAGTTTTTCGCTAAGCAAAATGCTCGTTATGCGAGGTTTGACTGTATAGCATAGATGTACTGTATGTCAGTTTGCCTCCCTTCCTGGGTTTCCCCCCTAAACCTTTTCATTGTGGATTCTTAGAGCAGGGGTGGCCAACCTTGGTGCTCTAGGTGTTTTTGAACTTCAATACCCAGAAGGCCTCATCAGCTGGTGTGCTGACTTGGGCCTCTGGTAATTGAAGTCCAAGAACACCTGGAGCACCATAGTTGGCCACCCCTGTCTTAGAGGGACAAAACCTTGTCCTCTGGCACCATCTTGACTGGGACCAATATGTTTAGAAAGGCAGGGGGAGGCTTTTGGATTTGAGTGGGGATCTCAGCAGTCTGTTTATGGGACTTTGCTGTGAGGGAGCAATGGCTCCACTTAGAAAGACAGGAACTTTAACTGTATTGTCTTCTTGGGTGGGAGCATGGATGTATGTCAGGTTCCCCCACCCCGTTTTTCATTGTGTTACACTGCCTTTTCCCTTATGGTCTCTTCTTTTCCTACATGCCTTATTCCTCCCCATTCAGATTGCTGTAATGTGTTCTGTGTGAGGCACCCTTTGGAAAGCGTTCACGACTGTCAGCAAGTCCAAAATGACACTGCCAGCTTGTTAACTGGAGCTGGTTGCATAGATGACATCACTCCCCAGTTCCAGCAGCTCCGCTAGCTGCTGGTTTGTTTTTGAGCATAATTCAGTGTGCTGGTTTTGACCTATAAAACTGTAAATGACTTGGCTTCAGGCTATCTCAGAGGCTGTGTCTCCCTTTATGAGCCTGTCTGGGCTTTTAACCTCTTCCCTCTCATCTTCCCAGCTACTAGGAGTACTGCAAGCCATGCTGTTCACACGGTCACACCTCTCTTCTCCTCTGCATGGTAAATAATCCAAACCATATTATTTATTTGAGCAAAGCTAATTTGTATCAGGAGGCTTGGATGCTTTTTCAAAACAATCAGCGTTCACAAGAAAGGGTGTTGAAGAGGTGCCCGTCTCCCTTCAGACTTGCCTGAGCCAAGAAACTCAACATGGCCCATCTCCAATATACACTTTTACAGGGAGGTGGAGTTGAAACCTGCTTTTTCTAACATCTTTTGTAAGGACATCACAGTGTAGCCAAGGAATTAATGCAAGTTTCTTTTATGAGTCTTTTCCTTTTGATCTACTTTAGAGGAGCTGCTTTCTGGACTACTGTTCCCAGAACCTCCCATTGAGCAAGGTGGATATGCTGGCTGGGGGTTTCGGAGACTTAAATATCAAAAGTTATTAAAATTTAAAACAGTACTTTGCCCAAAGTAATATTTCCAAGCTCTGCTGTTTGTTTTTTGTTAGATTTCTATACCGCCCATGTGGGATATTTTACCCACTTTGGGCAGTTTACAATAGTTAAAACCAGAAAATTTTGTTGTTGTTCAGTCGCACAGTCGGTTCCGACCCTTTGTGACCTTATGGACCATTGCACTCCAGGCACCGTTGTCCTCCTCCACCATCCTCCTCAACCTGCCCAGCTCTGTGTCCATTGTGTCTACAATAACATCTAGCCATCTCATTTTTGGCCGCCCCTTTCTTCTCTTGCCCTCCACCTTTCCCAACATCAAGACCTTCTCAAGTAAATCCTCTCTTCTCATTTGATATCCAAAGTACTTTAGCGTCATCTTATTTATTTATTCAGTCAATCAGTCAGTCAGTCAGTCAGTCATTCTTTGAATTTCTATTACTGCTCAACTCTGCAACTACTCTGGGCTGCTAACAACAATTAAAAGCAATATCAAAATTAACTAAAAACCCTTAAAACTCCATTAAAATTTGTAATAGTTTATCTTTAGTATTTGACCTTCTAGGGAGCAGTCAGGGTTGATTTCTTATAAAATTGACCGATTTGTTCTCCTCGCTGTCCACAGTACTCTCAAAACTCCTCCAACACCACATTTCAAAGGCATCTATTCTTCTGCCCTCAGCTTTCCTTATGGTCCAGCTCTCACAAGCCTAATGGTCCAGCTCTCACAACCATACATTACACCTGTTCCCTGGGTTTCTCATAGCTTGCCTCCCAAGAATCAGTCACCTTTTTATTTCATGGCTGCAATCACCATCTGCAGTGATCTTTGATGCTAAAAAAGTAAAATCTGTCACTGCTTCTACTTCTTCCCCATCTATTTTAAAGGGACTGATAGGGCCTATTGCCATTATCTTGGTTTTCTTGATGTTGAGTCTCAAGCCAGCTTTTGCACACTCTTCTTTCAACCTAAGCAGGAGCTTCTTTAGGTCTTCCTCACTTTCTGCCATTAGGGTGCTATCATTTGCATATCTCAAATCGTTGATGTTTCTCCCAGCAATCTTGATACCAACTTGTGATTCATCTAGACTTGCATTGCTCATTATGTGCTCTGTGTATAAGTTGAACAAGCAGGGTGATAAAATGCAGCCTTGTCTTACTCCTTTTCCTATTCCAAAACACTCAGTCATTCCGTATTCTGTCCTAACTGTTGCTTCTTGACTCATGTACAGATTTCTCATGAGGCATATAAGGTGTTCCGGTATTCCCAGCTTTTTAATTACTTGCCACATTTTATTGTGGCCTTGGTGTAGTCTTGGTGTAGTCAATGAAACAGAAGTAGATTTGTTTCTGATATTCCTTTGTTTTCTTCATGATCCAGCATACACACAAGTTAAGTAAATAGTGATTTATTTATTTATTTATTCAGATTTATATTGCCGCCCACTCACCGAGGCGACTCAGGGCGGCTTACAGTCAAAACAGCAACAGTACAATAAAAATTATAAAATATAACCTCACAAAATACAAAATACAACCAAACCAGAATACAGACTAACTCCTCTCAGTCCGTTGTTGTGGGCCCAGAGGAGGGGGTGATGTTCTCAGGCACTACTAGGCCATGGAGTCTTCTCCCTCAGGCCGTTGTTGTGGTCCCAGAGGAGGGGGTGATGTTCGCAGCCACTGCTAGGCCATGGAGTCTTCTCCATCAGGCCGTTGTTGTGGGCCCACAACAGTGATGAATACCATATGAGCTATTTCCCATTACTTTTTAGACTCTTACTATTTTCTTTTAATAGCCTGAGAGCAAGTCTCCCAGGAGATGATAAATGCTAAAGAGTCAAGTGTTCTCTATTTTCCTCATTAAATAGGTAAAGCAAAGGCCTCTACTTTGGATTAGTTACTTGATGTAGGATGGGTAGCCCAGCAGTTTAGGCCTTTGGTTGCAGAGACAAGAGTTAGAGGTTCATTTCTCCACAGTGCTTTTACAAAAAAGAGCCAACCTGCGTAGCTTTAGCCCCAGAGTCACCACCACCACCACCACCACCACCACCACCACCACCAGAAGAAGGAACTAATAGATTACTTGTGAGTACCTTATAGCTAGAAAACCCTGCATAGGATCTCTGTAAGCCAAATTCTACTTAATGGCACATAATTGTTATGAAAGATCATGAATGCACTACCTTTTGGGTCCCCAAAAGTGAATCTGGCTTTGACTGGGAGGAATTGACACAAGGAGTTAAGTAGGACATGTGGTTCCACCTTGACAAAAGCCACACACTCCCCACTGGAGGAGTCCCCCCCCCCATGATGCCAGATTTTGGCATTTGCAGAAAATGGAATGAAATTAGAAATGAAGAGTAGAACTATCCCCCAAAATTGGTGGACTGAATATAGTCCATGTAGTGTGAGTATCAGACTCTACGATGTTAACCCCCTGTCCAAACCGCCTTGTTCTTTCTGAGCAAGAAAACTAGCATTTTGCCCCCAACATGCTTGGTCCTCATTTTACTGACCTCAGAAGGATGGAACGCTGAGTCAACCTTGAGCTCCCATCAGGATCAAACTCACAATAGCAGCAGCAGTTTTTGCTTCAGTACAGTCAAACCAACGTGCCACAAGGGATCCTATTTATTTTATTATTTATTTTGAATAATCAAGTGCATTTTGTTGCATAACTTTTTTCATATTAGTTCTCGTCTTCATTTTTGTCACGACTGTCGCTTAACTTGACCTAATATGTGTTAACACAATTAAAGCCTAGAGCTGATCAACAAGTATTAACTAGCGTACATTATTTCAATTTGAGATCACAAAAGCCAATTTCTACTTATGCTGAATTATGCATTTTTAAAATGACAAATGCTTCTGATATCTTTTATATAGAGAATAGCAACAGTTAAGATGGTTTCTCTCCCACTCCCAAAAAATATGCAGCAGAGGGCAGTAGTATACTTGTTTTTCATTTAAACATACATTAAAAATAAAAAAGGTAAAGGGTTGAATCATCTGTGTGTAAATTTAATTTAAAGAAAGTTGCATTTATTTCTTCTTTGTATATGCCCACCTATGTCTTGTCTTGCAAAAGCAACATTATAGGTAAATTAAAACCTCTAGGTCAGTGGTGCCCAAACTTTTCTTTTGGCGGGCCAGTCCTGCCCCCAACATACAGCTGTGGGGGCTAGAGGTGGGCTGCTCCCACTGCTGACAGTTTTGACGTTGGCGGCGGCGGCAGCAATCAAGCTTTGTCCGGGCTGCTTCGAGCAGCCTCTTGCTTGGTCCCATGCCCTCTGCAGCCTTTGCCAAAGCTGATCGTGGCGTCAGGAAATTTTTCAGAGCGTCCTGTGTTTCAAAATCTGCGATGCTGGAAGGGTAAATCTGGCGCGCTGTGGTGATGTCATCTCGGGCATGCCAGGGGACTCTCCTAGCAATGCGAATTTTGAAACACAGGAGGTGCTGAAAATTTTCCCAACGTGGTGTTCGGCTGCAGAGCGCTTGGGACCAAGCAAGAAGCTGCTCGGAGCAGCCCAGACAAAGCTTAATCGCGGGTGGGGGGCGGTCCACAGTGAGCCCGGGTGCTCACTGTGGGCCACATTAATGATGTGCAGGGGCCTAATTGGGCCCATGGGTCGTAGTTTGGGCGCCCCTGCCTAGGTGGTACTCAACATTAGTAACTGTATGTGGTCAAGTCAGTTCTGACTTTATGGTGACTTTCAGTTCTGTCAAGTCAGTTCTGACTTTCTAGGGTTTTCTAGGTACAGAAAACACAGAAGTGGTTTAGCATTCCATTCTTCTGAAAGGCTACACAGTCTAGTTCTTCTCCTGGAAGGCACAGTGGGAAATTGTCCCAGATACCTAAATACCTGTGCTATCCAACCCGTTCAACATTACACTAGACTGAAAAGTGCAAGAGCTGATGATGCCGGTGTTCTGCTATCCATTGTGCAAACACTAGCATAAGCAGTTACAACGACTTTGTAACAAGTACTGCATCCAGCTGTGCAGTATACAGTCAAACCTCGCATAAAGCACATTTCGCTTAAAGAGTAACTTGCTTAAAGAGCAGAATTTTCTCAGAATGTTCGCTTCGCTTAACAAATAAAACCAACCAAAAACTCGCTTAACAAATAAATTGGGGTTTGCAGTCCCCCCCCCCCCTTGGTCATTTACAATGGTGTTTCGCTTAAAGAGCAATCTTGTGGAACACATGCTCTTTAAGCGAGGTACAACTATATTAGAAATTCTAGCATGTGTACGGTCTATCTTCCTCTGACTTTTGCTCTTGGCTTACCTGCTTGTTTCCAGTTCTAGCTCTGCTGTACTGCAGCTGGAGAAAAAGTCATGGGAACAGTAATTATAGATAGCACTAGAGGGAGCAGTCAGAACAGATGATTTCAGAACTTTGTTTAAATTGAGAAAAAGGAAGGATTTTGTCAGACATGGCATTTTCACATCAACAGAAGAACACACCTTCAACATTTTTGAGACTTTGGGGGTGTTTCAGAGCATAAAGCGAAAGCTATAGTTGGAAAATGAGCAGAAACATAATTTTCTTCAAAATGGTAAAATGTGGAAATCAATGCACGCATTGGGGATAATCTCCAGAAAAAGATACCATGAATTTTAATACAGCTGTACCTCGCTCAAAGAGCATAATGTGTTCCACAGGACTGCTCTTTAAGCGACTTTGCTCTTTAAGCGAAACACCATTGTAAGTGACCAATTGTGACATCTGGTGGGGGGGATTGCGAACCCCTATTTGTTAAGTGAGTTTTTGGTTGATTTTATTTGTTAGTGAGGCAAACATTCAGAGAAAATTCTGCTGTTTAAGTGAGTTACTCTCTAAGCAAGGCACTCTTTATGCAAGGTTTGACTATATTGGAAAGGGGGGGAAGTCTAGAAACCTGTTAAGAAACGGAGAAGGGGAGAAATATGAAAAGTAGAGACAAACAAATTTTCAGATCCCCGTTTTTTTAAATACAGCAAATAAAACTGCACCAATTCACCATGCTTAGAACGTCTCTGGTGCTGATTTGTCATGCATGCACAGTAACCTCTTTGAGCTATGTGAACACATAATATTAGAAACCAAATCAAATAGACAAGCAGCTAAAGGCATTTTTTTGGTGAAGTCCTGCTGAACAATAAATACTTTAATCACCTAACTTGGTAATTGTTAAAGGTAAAAAGGTAAAGGTCACCCTTGCTCTAAAGCCAGTTGTATCCAACTCTAGGGTTCAGTGCTCATCTCTGTTTATAGCCAAAGAGCCAGCTCTGTGTCTGCAGACATTTACGTGGACATGTGGCAGGCATGCCTCAACACTGGAGTGCACAGAACGCTGCTTACCTTCCCATTGAAGTGGTACTTGTTTATCTACTTGCAATTTCTTGCTTTCGAACTGCTAGATTGGCAGGAGCTGGAACAGAGACAGGAGCTCATTCTGTCGTGTAGTACTCAGTACTGCTGACCTGCCACCTTCCAGTCAGCATCTTAACCATTTGAGCCATTGTTACAGGAAGGTATTTGGAAGTTGCCATCCCTCTCCCCAGAGAGGATGCTTCAATCTTCTCAACTTGGATGTCTGTGCAAGTAATTTGGTTGGAGGATCTCCAAAATGATAGTGATTCTTGTACATCTATAAAAGGGGTTAGGATTTCCAAGTTTGATTTAACATAGAACAATAGAGAAGAAACCATTTAGAACTCTTATTGTTTTTTGATCTTTCACTTTAACAGAAGTACCATTAACCCTATTCATTCACTTAAAAACTGTGTACAGCCCACACACATTGATGGGAGCCATGCTGGTCACCTGCTAACATCACTGTTCTCAAACTGGAAATGTGACTTCTGACACAGAGATTGGTGTATCTCCTGAGAGCATCTCTATGTGAGTCTGATCCTCAGGGAGCAGGGAGACACTTGGCTAATGTGGAGAGGCTACCTAAACATCTTCCCTCTCTTTGTTGCTAGATGGCCCTCTCATTGGATGTGGTCTCCAAGCATGTCCTTAAAGAACAAACAGGGCTATGCTGAATGAAACTTTTAGTGTTTTACTTTTTCTGGTAGAAAAGGAGAGCGAATCTTGTTTAAACCCTTTGAATTAGAACAAATTGTTCGGTCAGAATCCCTTATAGATTTGTTAAGGCACTGTCGGCTATAATAGATGATTCCATTATATGGGAGGACTTTCAGTTAGTTGGTAAACCTGGTTAATGGTGAGAAAAGCTAGGAATGAGAAAGCTTTCTGTCATAAGAGTCTCTGTTGGGAAAGTGGAAAGTGAGAGATGTCCAGAATCTTTGGATTATGAATGACCTCCATTTCCAGTTGACTCTCAAAGTTTCCATTATTTATGCAGAATAATTGAGGTTAGAGATTGGTTCAGTGACTCCTGAATGTGTGTAATTACCTTTTGAAATAGTAATTTTTAAGTGGTCAGCAAAGAACTAACTGTTCTTTGCTGACCAAACATTCTGCCTGTTTAAGCCTAATATTTTCCTGGTTTTTATATAATAGCTCTAAATTATAAGATATGTTAATTATGGATACTTCTTAGTGGATTCAGCTGAGATGGTGAACATGATTATAAGAGGAGCATGACCTGCTACTTGTAGTCCTTCTCCAGTTATAACAGTTACACTGGGACTGATCAAATGGGGGATAGAACTTGTCTTATTCAAATAATTTGTGTTAACAACAGCAAAAGAACTGTAGTAAAATCTTTGTTGGAAATAAGCTTACATTATGTGCTACCCATCCTGTTGGGATTCTAACACATTCTTTTTTGGGCAAGTCCTGAGGGTGGTGGCTGCAGTTTAGCTTAAGATATTTCTTGGTACTACAGATTATATTAATCTGTTTAAGTGTAGTCATTCCTGGAGGACCAGAATGTATTTCCTGAAGGAACAAATGCTCAGCCTCATTGCCTGTATATGATGGCCTCTCACAAAGATCTGGCTTCCTTCCAGCAGAGTTTAACATCTACGTTGGAGATTCAGGTTATGAAGTTGCCATTATGTAGGAGACAATGTCTGGATCAGTATTTCCCTTCTAGCAGATTCCAGGAAGATTTAAGTAGATCTTGAGTCATTGTATTATGCAGCTGGCACACTGAATGTGAACTAGCAAACTAAGTTTAGTCCAGAATCCTAGAGATGCTATCAGTGAAATACTGTATATACTCGAGTATAAGCCTAGTTTTTTAGTCCCAAAAATGAGCATCCAAATGGGGAAACGGCTTATACTCGGGTCAGTGACCATGAGGGTCCCAAGACCGCATTGGATTGAGACGTGCCAACAATTTAATTAATTTTACCATATTTTCATGTATTTTATTATTATTAAATTATTATTAAATTAGACTTATATGTCACTGTATTGCCTCGCTGAGGCGACTCAGAGCAGCTCACACAACATAAGCAACATATACAGTATCACAATCTCAAATATAAACACAGCATAATATAAAAATATAACAACAGATGCAGCACAGATAATGCAATAAATAAATTTTACATAAAAAAACCCAATACAATAAAATACAGTGTAAAAAATACAGTACAGTCAAGAGAAACAGCAGTCTTCGGCCAGCCGGCCAGCCAGTTCACACAGCTGCCCCTCATTCTCCCTGTCCGACCAGCAGGAAGAGTTCTGTGATGTTCCTGGGATGGTCGTGGAGGCAGCAGCAGCAGCAACAGCAGCAGCAAGGTCTTTTATGGCTGGGCTGGCCGGTCCACACAGCTGGACCTCATTCCCCCTGTCCGACAGGCAGGGAGAGTTCTGTGATGTTCCTGGGGTGGTCATGATTATTGAAACTCACTAGCAGTTGCTGCATTTCCCACCCTCGGCTTATACATAGGTCAATCTATTTTCCTGGGTTTCCAGGTCAAAAATTTTTATTTTATTTTATTTAGTTCAATTTATTATGCCGCCCTACTCGGTGCAATCGACTCAGGGCGGCTCACAAAAATCAACAATATATTACATAATCACAACATATCACAATACATTTGAAATTAAACCTAATAGAAAATACAGTATAATACAACAAAACAAGGAAATAACAGCAGATACATCAATGTTATGCATATATATCATAAAACAGTTACAAACAATCACTTCCCTCCAGACAGTAATTACAATTACAAAGCAGCAGAATGGCAACAGTACATTAATATCATCTATACATCACATGGAACAACTTGCAATGGTCTTAGAGCTGCCTTAGGGGGCCTCGTAGTTTTTGTCCGTTTCCCCCTTCACTGAGCCAGTCGCAGGTGTGTCCAGATGAAGCCTCCTCCGGGCGAGGTGGTGGGGCCCAGAGGGAGGGCTGGAGAGTTCTCTGCCCGTATGCAGCCAAAAAGTTCCTTTTAACGCCTCCAGCCAAGATGTCGGGGCTCGGAGGGCGGGCGGGAGGTTCCTCTGACTGCCTGCAGCTGGCGGAGATTTTTCTTCTCTTCCGGGCGAGGTGGCAGGGCCCGGAGGGAGGGCTGGAGAGTTCTCTGCCCATCTGCAGCCAAAAAGTTCCTTTTAACGCCTCCGGCCAGGATGTCGGGGCTGGGAGAGCGGGTGGGAGGTTCCTCTGACTGCCCGCAGGTGGCGGAGATTTTTCTTCTCCTCCGGGCGAGGTGGCAGGGCCTGGAGGGAGGGCTGGACAGTTCTTTGCCTGTCTGCAGCCAAAACGTTCCTTTTAACGCCTCCAGCCAGGATGCCGGGGCTCGGAGGCCGGGCGGGAGGTTCCTCTGACTGCCCGCAGCTGGGAGAGATTATTCTTCTCCTCCGGGCGAGGTGGCGGGGCCCGGAGGGAGGTACCTCGGCTTATATTCGGGTAGGGTTATATTTGGGTATATACGGTAGTTGATTTAGTCTGGTCCAGTGTGATGCACAGGTTAAGATGTAGGCTCAGGAGACTTAGGTTCCAATTCTTTGGGGCCAGTTTCTTATCCTGATTTACTTCACTTTTTGCTTAAGGGCAGAAATGAGAGAGGAAGAAGACCATAAGCGCCATCTTGAGTTATTTGGAGGAAAGGCAGGATATAAACGTAAAAAAATGAATAAAAGTGTGTATTTATACTGCTCTGGATGGGGTTATGGGTCTTGCAAAAGTTCAGCCTGAGCTGCAGTTTGGGGAAAAATTGTTTTGAAATGGCAGTGGTACTCTTTGCCCAGACTAGACCAGTTACATGGCCTGTTGGAGAAGCCACATAGAGTTCTGCTCTACATACTTTGATAATATCCAGTATGAGCTATATAAGTGTGGGAATGTCTTTTAAAGAATGGTTGGAAAGTTCAAATAGTGCAGAATGATGTAGCAAAAATGTTGACAGCTATACTTGCTTAAAAATCACTCTGATAGTCTTAACATTGTTGTTTTTATGTTCCCATTTGTTTCAAAGTCGGATAACAAAGTGCTAGATGTTATCCTTAACCCAAAAACAACAACACTCTATAACAGTTAGGGACTAAAATATGTAGAAGACTGATTTGTTCATGCAGACAAACTGAACAGTAGCATCCTTGGTCTAGACCAGGGGTCAACACACTTGGCTTTCCAGATGTTCCTGGACTTCAGTTTCCAGAAGCCCAGGTTAGCAGTTGTACTGGCTTGGGTTTCTGGGAATTGAAATCCTCCCCTTGCTCTGGGTCTCAGTACTATCTCATAATTTTCATGGAAGAGGGTTTTTAAAGTGCTGGTCCCAGACTGCAGTTGGGAGGCTAGTCTAGCTCCCTATCAAGCATCTGATAAAAAATAGTTTTGTTCTGGTATTTGGCACGTGACATAGCCTTAAAGGCTCTCTAGGTAAGTATTTTTGCAATTACAGTAATACCTTGGATAACGCTAAGACTTGGTTCCACAAGTCTTGGTGTTATCCGATTTTTAGTGTTATCCGATCCATGTTAAAATCCTATGGGATGTATTGGATAACGTTAAAGCTCCACAGAGATACATTGTAACCGCACAGGCTTTAGCGGTTGTTATCCGATCCATCCCATAGGACCTTAACGTTATTCGATCCAATTCTCCTCCCCAGATTACTTAACGTTATGCGATTTTAGCGTTATCCAAGGTAAATGTTATCCGAGGTATTACTGTACTTGGTAGCCAGAGGTGTTAAACAGAAGTCTTTTCTGTCACCTGAATCCTTAGAGCAGGGGTGCCCAAACTATGGCCTGTGGGCTGAATCCGGCCTGAGGCGCCAATTGATCCAGCCTGCAGCACCTGTTAATCCAGCCCGCGCTGCTCCTGGAACCAAAAGTAAAACACATGTGCCCATGCATGTGCATAATGCTGCCATAAATGACCCACAGTTGTCATAAATATGTTTGTGACAGCTGTGGGTCATTTATGGCAGCATTATGCGCATGAGCTGGTGTATTTTACTTCCGCTTCCAGTGGGAGGAACCACGAGACCAGCACACTCAACTATATGACTGGCCCACAGCCTGAAAAGTTTGGCCACCCCTGCCGTAGAGAGTGAACATTACATCGTTTGCACTGCACAGAGTCGTACCATTTGAAATGCGCTCCCCAGTTTTATTCCATTGTCTTCCATTGTTGTTTCATTATATTTTAAGCCTTTTTGTTTTCTTAACTACTATTTTGTTCAAGATAGATGCCTGAACCAAGTCTTGAATGATTTTTACAGATTGAAACTATTAAATGCATAATTACCACTGTTGTTTCAAAGATAGAATTGTTTTGTAGACATGACTTTAGATTTCAGCTAAAACCAGGATGTTATTTCTAATTACAGTCATACCTCGCATAACAAATTTAATTTGTTCTGCAAGGCTGCTCGCTATGTGAGTTTTTCGCTATGCATGTCAGACTCGCATAACGAATTTTTCGCTATGCGAGTCGGACTTTCCCTAGGGAAAAACTTGCATAACGAGCGTTTCAAGGGGGAAAATTCGCATAGCAAAAATTTTTCGTTATTTGAATTTTCCCCATAGAAATGCTCGTTATGCGAGTTTTTCCGTAGGGAAAAGTCCGACTCGCATAGTGAAAAATTCGTTATGTGAGTCAGACCGCTTAGCGAAAAACTTGCTCATTATGCGAGTTTCTCGCTAAGCGAAATGCTTGTTATGCGAGTTTTGACTGTAGTTACTGTTGCAGTTCTAACAATCCCCATGTAGTTAATTACATTGGAATTGCAGTTTTTAGAAGATTACTCTTTACTTTCTCATAATTCAAGAAAACAAAACATTTATTTATTTATTTGTTTGTTTGTTTGTTTGTTTATTTATTTATTTATTTATTTATTTTTTGAGCAGACTCATGTCTAAATGCCTTTTAGCATTTATCCACATTGCTGCCTTCACAGTATCCACAAAAGAGAATGGGGCAGTAGCATGAACTTACTAGGTGAGGCAGCACAACACCTATCTAATATTCCATCATTCAAGTCATACCCCTTGAATTATAAAACTAATTTACAGGTCCATTGTATTAAAAAAAAAAAGGCAGGGAACTCATCCCTCCTTAATTTACAAGTATAATGCAATTTAGGTTATACTTCCATTATTGGAAAAATATGGTAATTAAATCAACTAATCATTTGTAGCTAGTTACTTCCAAGCTCTAATTGCGCCTTCCCCAAACTCAGTTGTAGTAGCTTGATGTACACTTGTATTCTCCATTTGCAAAATAGAACAAGTTATACATTTGACATAACTGTCAAAGATGAAGAAGAATGAGAGGAAATCATGTTGGGTTGTGAAATGTCCTCCTTTGGGAGGCTAGGTTGACCCCCCCCCCAGTGATGGGATGTCCCCGGTTCCAGACGGTTCCCTGGAACCGGTAGGACCAATCCCGGAGGGTTCTCCGGGAGGGTAGACAACTTTTGAGGCGTCCGGTTCCGGACGCCTCACCGAAAGAAATTTTTTTAAAAAAAATTGGAGCTAAAATGGCTCCAATTGACTGCGCATGCGCAGAAACTCAATCTGACGCATTGCGCATGCATCAGATTGAGTTTCTGCGCATGCGCAGTCAATTGGAGCCATTTTAGCTCCAATTTAAAAAAATTGTTTTAGAGCTTTCAGGACGGCGGCGGCGGCGGCACCAGCCCTCTGAGGAGGGCACCTCCCCCGCGGCACGTTGAGGGCTGCCTGGGCCGTCCGCTGCTGACAAGCCCCATGCCCTGGGGACGCTCGGCGCGGCGCACTGCTTCCTCCTCCGCCGGGCGCCTGTGGGCTGGGTGCCTGCAGCCGCCACCCCCCACCGCCGGAGCTGCCGCTGCCTGCATCCCTGTGGCCTCCTCCTTGGGCCGGTCCCTTTTTAGCCCGGCTGCGGCGCCTGGCGGAGGAGGAAGCTGCAGGTGGTGGCGGTGCGGCATGGGGACGGCCCAGGGAGGCTCGGCAGCTGCGTCTGGAGCCACCGCCAGAGCCACTGTTGCCTGCCGGCCCTGGCCGTGGCCGGAGCCGGGCTAAAAAGGTACCGGCCCGAGGAGGACGCCACAGGGGTGCAGGCAGCTCCGGCGGCGGCTGTGGACGCAGTCGGGGTGCCGGGTACCAAGAAAGGTAAGCGAGGGGTTTTTATTTGGGGTGGGTGGGTAATTTATTTGTGTTTTGGGTGGGTGGTTGTTTTTATTTTATTTTATTTATTTATTTATTTATTTATTTGTGTCTGGGTGGGTAGGCTGAGAGGGAGGTGTGTGTGTGTGTATGTTTATTTTTATTTTTTATTTATTTTTATTTTTGGCCCCGCCCACAACGTCATGACGTCATGACGTCGGCTTCGGCCATGACATCATGACGTCATGACATTGGCCACGCCCATGACGTCCGTGTCATGGCGTGGTAGTAGAATTTTTGTCATCCCATCACTGTCCCCCCCTTTTTGTCTTTTTGTCAACAGGAAAAAAACATCCATTTTAGACAGCCTTTTAGCAAAAAAAAAAAAAAAAAAAAAGTGAGCAGCAAAGAGTTTTGATTTTTGGTGTTGCCCATTATTATTATTTCATATGTAGCTTAATGTGTTTTAAGGTGTTTTTAACTTCTGACTAATTTTTTAAGTACTTTTGTATGTTTAATTGTCTTTTAATGCTATTATTGTGGTTTTAGTTTGTTTATTTAAAAAAATTATTAAAATTAGTCACTGGTAGAAAATCAGCATAAAATGGAATGATTTTTTTAAAAAATGCACGTGTTCTTCATTTATCATTTTAGCATCTTCATTTACAAAAGGAAGTGATTCGGAATCTCAGGATTCATTTCTGAAACAAGATCACAAAATGCATCAAAATGGCAATTCATGTATTCCCTCCCCCTCCCCTTTGAATTGCATACTGTCTCTCATATCATTTTATAGTTAATAATGAGTTAATAATTTAGAGCAGGGGTGCCCAAACTTTTTGGCCCGTGGGCCGATCATATGGTTCAGGGAGCTGGTCACTAAGGCCCAGGGGCCGGGGGTGGCCCACGAAGCCCTCATTGCTCCTGGAAGCGGAAGTAAAACGCGCCCGTATGGCTTCCAGGAGCAACGAGGGCTTTGCCGGCCAGATGAATTGGTGTCAGGGGCCGCACCTGGCCCCCAGCCCTTAGTTTGGGCACCACTGATTTAGAGCATAATCCCAAGTAACCAAGACAGCTGATGGCTGACTGAACTGACACTAAGCCAGCTGAGTCTGCGTTGAATCAAGTTCTTTCCCAGCTCAGGGATTTTAGTACTGTACTTAGAACTGGCCTAACAGAAACTCAGCAAAATGGCGGAGTCTGGGCTGAGAAGGATTTTGATCTTGTGTAACCTTGTTCATTCCCTTTACTGCTCCTTTTTTTTTTTTTTTTTTGGGGGGGGGGGGTTGCTAGCTGATCTTAGCTAGCACAATGGCAGTACCAGCAGATCAGCTAGCACAAAAGGATTGTGATAGCACAAGGGTCATTGTGCCAGCAAAAAGGTTTCAGCCTGTTCCAAACCTGCTTCTTTGAGCCTGGATTCCACTGCCTATGTTATGCATTCAGTAAAAATGAAAGGACTATTGATAAAACATATTCTCGTATAAATTCCTCTAATTGCCTTAATTGAATGGGATGATACTCATTTGTTATGAATGTTCTTAATGGTAATTTAAACATATTTAATCATAAGTGAACAAATGAATGTTTGATGAGTTGCTTGTATTGCAACAAAGTCTTCAGTTTGTGAATAGATTTAATTGAACTGCAGTGGTTTAAATCTGAAGGAGCCACATTTTGTAATTCCAGGCCATTTCTAAACTCTGAAATATTACCTAATATTCAGAGAAATTTCCTGAGGGGAAGCTTTGGTAGTCAGACATCTCTTGCAACAAAGCCAACAAATAATCTTGTGGCATGTTTATGTCAAACAGGTTTTGTTTGGCACAAGCTTCTGTGGACTCCATTCTATTTCTTCAGATGTTTTGTGGCATCAAAAATAGTACTTTCCTTATGTAAAAAAATAAGTTTCAATATTTGAAGTCTTGGAGCTTCTGTTCAGAACTAACAATTTTACATTTTTAATGGGAATGAGGATCTTTGTAAGAGCTAAGTGTTCCGTATAACAGGATTTTTTATCTTTAAGCTTTAGAATTGTGAAGAATTAAATCCCTTTCTTCAGGCTTTTACCACCTGAGGAAACAGACTGAAGAATGGTTTATACTGTTCTTATTCTGGTGCAGTGACATTTGGTTTGGGTTATTGCAGTGATTTTAAAAAAATATTAGTGAGCCTACTTATGAGAGTGATACAGAAAGGCCAGAACTAAGGTGTCAAAATGGTTAACAGGGACAGGTCACGATGAGCATGTAATGCCAGGCCTTTGTGATTTGCATTGGCTTTACCACATTGCTTCTGGGTCCAGTTTGAAATGGTGGTACAAATTTTGGGAGGCCTAAATATCTCTGAGTCGGGTTATTTAAAGGATAAGTGTCTTCCTAAAGGCCTTCCTCTGGGTGCTTACGGCGCTGTCAGGATCTAAGGCAGCTTTCAGGGCTCCAGGTGTTTGGAAAGTGGCTCTGATGACTCTCACTGCCAACTGGTAGCTACTGAAGCCCTGATGAGCTTCACCTGAGCACCCTCAGGGGAGGGGGAGCTATATAAGAACCATCTCCTTCCTTTAAGCCAGTGATGGTGAACCTTTTAGAGACAGAGTGCAACCCAAATCCCACTTATTTATTACAAAGTGCCAACACAGCAATAGGGGAGGAAGGAAATGCTCCCATTGGGCTGCTGGGCAGAAGGGTGGGGTGAACTCTGTGCTGGGGAGAGGGATGAAGTGCTCCCATTGGGCTGCTGGGCAGAGGGATGGGTCAGACTGTGTTGGGGTGAATGCACAGAGAGGGCTCCGAGTGGCACTTCTGGCACACGTGCCATACGTTCGCCACCACTGCCCTAAGCTATCTCAGCAACAAAGGTTCCTAGATTTGTGGTAGTGGTTTGTGTGGATCACTTGCTGTGAAGGTGACCCTGCCTTGGTTGCTTCCTTAGTTGTTTGATTCTTGGCCTGCTTGGACTAAGTCGCCTGGCCTGGCCCCGCCCCACTCCTGACTGTTCCTGACTTTGCTTTTGGACTTTAATTAGGACTTGGATAAGGGTTGCCTTTAACCTTTAGCTTGGTTGATGTACATCAGGGGTGGTTATACTGTTCAGGCCATGGGCCAGTCACATTTCTCCTGCCGTAAAATGTGTCCACTGCTGTTGTAAACATATTTATGACAGACACAGGTGCGTTTACGGCAGTGTTTTGCACATGTGCAGGTTTTTTGCACATTAACGGTTTTCTTTCACGTTTTGCGCATGCACATTTTGCTGCCGGGAGTGATGAGGCACAGGCTGGATAATTTGGTGCGTGTGTTGGCCACCCCTGCTCTATGTCCTGGTGCCCATGTTTCTAGTCAAACTTCCTATGTCCCAGACTGTGATAGACACATGAAATGTCCTGGGGGTACCTTGGTTCTGAAATGCCCGCCATGGACTCCACCCTACCTCCCCTACTAGATAATAACATGAAGACACTACCTTATCCTGGTGTAGCTTATTTGCTTGCCATATGGAGAAGTCTATCCCACCCAGTGGTGGGTAGTAAAAAAATTTCACTACCACACTGTGGGAGGAGCCTACATTGTGGGAGGAGCCTATGTGATTTAGTCATGCCTGCCATATGGCCATGTATACATCTGCAAACACTGGGAGCACGACTCTTTGGCTATAAATGGAGATGAGCACTGCATCCTAGAGTCAGCTATGACTGGCTTTTGAGCAAGGGAGACCTCGAACCACTTGCAGGGACAAAACCTGATGGGGCAGGGCAGGGAGTTGGGCGTGGTCATCCAATTTTGCTACTCCCCGTGCCTGAAGGCCACCCAATTTTGCTACCCCCTGCCCAGAGGCCATCCAATTTTGCTACCCCCCTCCTGGGGGGTGCAAACCTGTTGCTGCCCACCACTGATCCCACCTAATTAGGTAAAGGTGTATGTTGTAACACAGGAGTTCAAAACCTTTTTAAGGCAGGGGCCGGGTGATGCTCCCTCAGATTGCTTCAGGGGCCGGACAGCCATTTTGCCCTTTCTCCACCACATAGCACTTCTTGGTGTGGTGGGCACATGAAATGGTGTCATAGGTCACATCTGGCCCGTGGGCCACAGGTTGAGGATCCCTGGTGTAACATGTGATATGATGGCTGTGTAAGACAAGGCTTGAGAGTGACATGACTTGGCATTTCATAATTTCTTGTTGAACTTTTTTCTGAATTTCAAATTCACTGAGCTGTGGTGTTGCTACTAAGCTCTCAGCCTGCCCCAAAGGGGAGAGACTTCTCTTTCTTCCCCCACCATCTTTCTGTGAAGAAATCTGGCAGAATATTGATGAAAAGTGGGGATAATGTGTGAGGTTCAGTATTGTAATGTTGAATGATGAAGGACTTCCAACAGTTGAAGAGTGAAGTACAATGAAATCTGGTTTCTTAGTGTAGTAAATTGGAATTGGAGCAGACCAATTGAATCAGTACAGTTGTACCTCACTTAAAGAGCATAATGTGTTCCACAGGATTGCTCTTTAAGCGAAACACCATTGTAAATGACCAATTGTGGGAGGGATTGTGAACCCCGATTTAGTTTTTAAGCGAGTTTTTGGTTGGTTTTATTTGTTAAGCGAAGCGAACATTCAGAAAAAAATCTGCTCTTTAAGCGAGTTATCCTTTAAGCGAGGCGTTCTTTATGCGAGGTTTGACTGTATTTAGTTTTAATTAGCATTGGGTATAGGTTTCAACTGATATCGTGAGCCGCCTTGGGTCGCTCAGGCGAAAAAGGCGGTCATATAAATAATAAATAAATAAATAATAAATAATAAATAAAATAATAAATAAATCAGTGAAAATTTGGTGAGCCGACTCCTCCTTAAATTCAATGGATTCAAATAAACCTAGTTGACATAATAAATGCAAGTAAATTGGGCCCATCTGAATCCACAGGAAATGCTGAAGATTTGGAAAAAAATGTATTGTGTGTGGTTTGTTATCCTCTTGTTCTTTGGAATCTTGTAGTATCTGCTGTAAGGTTTTCAAATAACAGCTTCCTCCCCTTACAGGAAGCTATATAACTGTCAATGTGAAACTTGAGAACTTTGTATACTTGTGAGCAAATTAATCTGGAGTTGAATTTAATTGCCCCATATGATCTTTCCTTTATATTATCAGCACTAAGCCAGTGTGAGTTCTTATTAAAATGACTTTACTAGAAAATGTCTGGCACATTCTCAAACACAAATTGCCACAAACTGTTAACAAACAAAAAAAGTGAAGGGTTGGAGCCTTGGCAGAAGCTTACTTTGTTGTACCGCTAACTTGCTTTTTGCCACTTTGTCATTGTGTTGAGTCTCCCCACACCCAGCCTCTAATTTGTCCTGTAGTCTCTGTTCCAGCTGATGTCCTTATTGTCTTTTTTTACAGCTGTGGCTGTCTTGGCAATAGCTTGTTAGTTCTCCCCCTCTCTGTGCAAACAGCTTTCTGCTGCCAATTGCAATGTGCCAGACTCCTTTTGTGATAGGTACAGTCTAAATGTCAACCATTCGTATTCAATTTTTGTCACCTGTATGTTCTTTGGATTCATGTGAATAATGCTTTGTAGAATGTGTTATTGTCTTTTATAGAGCTGAAGGTTTTTACTTCCTTAAATGTAAAAATATGTTTTCCATGCTAGAAGTAGCCTTTTGTTGTTGGAAGACAATGGGACCAAATTTAGAAGCCCTGTTTTCCTCCCCCTCTTCACAATTAAAGGTGGATAAATTTTGGTGCAGGGAATATTTCATGGTATGTACAGTTTCTGACAGCAGAATATCCTAAAACAAAGAGGACAGGGAGGACGGCAGGTTTCCAGTGGTGGCTCTGCAGTTTCTCAGGTGTCATACTACATCATCCTCAATGAAGCCATAATGTATCTGTTGCTTTTCTCCTTCTTTGAGTTGCTGGCAGCTCCTGTTGTCCTCTGTCTCTAGATCTATAGCCATTCAGCTCCAAGGACAGAAAGCAGTGAAAACCATGGCAGCGGTTACATAAATACTGCTGTTGAGATGATTAAACAGTCACAGTACTTGAAGGTGGAAAGAACAGGGATTCTATTTCACTTCTTCCATACCATCCCTTTTAAAATCGCTGTTCCAGATTTGCAAGCCTCTTTATATTTGGAATAGGGGAAAGTGAGCTTTTAAAAAGCAAGGGTAGGGAAAACTGGGACTGAGAGATCTGTCCATCCTTGCTCAGGGCTTTGAAAGCTGTATTCTTTCAACCGAGGCCTTCAATTTCAGTGCATTCAACCATGTTATTACTAACTTAAGGTTCCAACCTCTGTTTTCCTTTTCTCCCTCTCCTCCACCCTGCCTTTTTTTGAGACAGATACAGAATGAGAGGCAGAGATGTCAGATTCAACATAGTTTTCTGCATGCTGGGAACAGTTATACCTGTTGAATGTGACCATGTAGGGAAGGAAAATTTTTATTTCATTTTGAAGAATTTACCAATTTCCATGCTTTTAAGTTGTCTTTCTCTTAGTGGTAGAAAGGGTTTAAGTATACAAGATGCAGTCAAAATGTACCGCCACAAACGTATCTACTTGCATTGAAATAAAATAGAATAAAATCAGTTCTTAAAATCGGTGCTACATTTGGGCTAGGTAATGGAACGGCACCTCTTTGAATCTGAATTAAAAAGAATAAAACAACACAGGTTTATACGGATAGGACAGCTGATTTCTCTTAGTGACCTTATGATCTCCCAAATATCCTGTCTTTAACAGTCCTGATCAACTTTTGCAAACTCAGGCCTGTGGTGGGTTTTAGGAAATCTATCCATCTTACATTTGGTGGTCTTCTTTTCCTGCTGTCTTCAATCGTTCACAGTATTATTATTGTCTTTTCTGGAACCTTCTTGTGATGTGTCAAAAGTAGGACAGCATCAGTTTCATCATTTTTGCCACCAGAGACAGGACCCTTTTTTTGTCTTTCTCGCAGTCCAGAGTATGCACAAAGCTCTCCTCCAGCATAATTTTTATCCCCCCCCCGGGCCGCAGCCAGGGGGTGGCCAGGAGGGATAAGCCTCCCCCCCTGAACTAACAATCCCACCCCACCCCAGGCAAAGGTGTGTGTGTCATTGCCCCTCCTGAAAAAATATTTGCCCCCCCCCCCCTCAATTAGAATCCTAGCTATGGCCCTGCCCCCCCCCCAATTAGTTTTTTTAACTGCACAGTGTTTGCACTAATACATGGTGACCGAAAAAACAGGAGTGTGAATTATTTTGGTCTGGGTCTCCAAATGTTGCATCTGTACATTTTATGACTTTTCCTCTCTTCTTTCATTGCTGCCCTTCCAAATCTCAATCATCTTCCGATTTCTTGGCTGCAATCTTTATTTGGATTGATGATTGAATCCAGTCTACCGGATCTCTGTGCATTTACTCAGTTAGCAGAGTGTTATTCTGGCACCTGTTTGAGCTGAATTAATGTATATTAAATGTTACTGTCATCTGAAGAAAAAAATAGAAATGTGATCAGGAAGGCTAAAATGCTATTGTATTGGCTTTTATCATTCTTTTGTGTTGGCAGTTGTTTCTTCTAATTTTTTTAACTTATACTAAAGCTGGTTGAAATGCAAATACTTTGGTGGAAATATTTACCGAAAATGATCTCGATCTAGGCACCACATTTTTTCACTTCTTGCATGCCGTTTTACCATTTGGTTCCTCTGGTGTAACTTCTTAGGAAAAGGTGTCCCGACAGATGGCCAAGAAACTGCTTGGAATTGTGTCACCAGATGCCTATCTGTGGAATCAATAGGACACCTAGAATTGCTTCAGGCTGAAGTGCATCAGTATGAAGGAAGAGATTAAGGGCAAAACTTTGAAAGATATATTACTATTAAATGCATATTTTTAAAAACAATTATAAAACAGACCTCACCTAATAAGAATATCATGATGCAAAAAATTGACAAACTTTGCACAATTTTGGTTTTGAAAATCCTATTTTGAAGCTGAGTACAACTATATACTGTCATTGGGTAAGAACGTCCCAAGGTTGGTAATCACTTCATTAGAAGGAAACAGTGAACATCATTTGCATTTCACTTGTTATTTCACCACCGGTTCCCTGTTTACCAGCCTGGAGGAGCTGCATGGGGTAGGTGAAGGAAACGCAGCTGCCAGACCCCCTGTGGGCGCTTCCAGCAGTGGGGGGAGCAAGGGGAGGGGGCTGGATGATTTGGTGCCACAGGCCAGATCCAGTCCACGGGCCGTAGGTTTGAAGATCCCTGATGTAGACAAACAAGAAGACTTCTGACATGAAATCAAGTCATTGCTAGAGTGTATTGAGTATGCGTGATATATTTTTAGCTGGGTTAGACGTTCATTAGATGTACAATACAAACTAATACCTGTTCATATGGGGCCATTCCTGTTTCTTCTAGGTGACTAAGAAAGTAGGTAAAGGTAAAGGCTGTCGTTGCCCAAAAGCCAGTCATATCTGACTCTAGGATTCAGTGCTTGTGCCTGCATCTGCAGACGTTTCCGTAGTCATGTAGCAGGCATGCCTAGACACAGGAGTGCATGGAATGCTGTTTAACTTCCCACTGAATTGGTCCCGATTTACCTACTTGCAATTTCTTGCTTTTAAACTGGTAAGTTAGCAGGAGCTGGGACAAAGACAGGAGCTCACTCCATCATTCAGCACTCGGGTCTTGACCTGCTGACCTTCCAGTCATCAAGTTCAGCATCTTAACCACTTGACCCATAGTTATTTGTAAACTTTTCAAAGTTATGTTAAACTTAAAGTATTTATTCTTCTGATGATTAAGAAACACAAGTTTGGTTCTCTTGAAATTCCAGGAATAGACCCTCTAAAGCAGTGGTTCCCAACGTGGGGCACATGCCCCAAAGTGGGACTTCAATTCCCAGAAGCCTCAGGCAGTATATTGGCTGCTTTAGGGAATTAATTGACTTAGGCATCTGGGAACTGGAGTCCAAAAACCAAAGGTTGGGAAACACTGCCCTAAATCCTTTCTTGATTATTTGTAACTTGTTTTTAAAAGGCAGGAGTTAGCATGGGGAGAACTATAAAATCGATTGGAATGAGGATATTTCTATAAGCCTATGATAGTTTGTGTTTGTAGGATAAACACTGTGGGACATAAATATTCATAAATGGTTCTTTGCAGTTTGTGTAACTCAAAGCAGAATCAAAAGGGCTCAAGAAAAACGCAGTGGGGAAATAATGCTGTTTTTGTGCTTCTGTTAGGTTAGGAGAGTACCTGGTTCCAGCGGCCATCTCCACAAGACAGAAGATGGGGATTGGGAGTGGAGTGACGATGAAATGGATGAGAAAAGTGAAGAAGGCAAAGTTGCTTTTTCTCAAGAAAAGGTGAGTCTTGGAAACTGTGTGGCTACAATGCCTCACTAATATGAAGAGTCTTTATTTTGACGTTTAACTGGCAGTTAGTAACTATGGATGCTTGTCTTCTAGTCACGAAGAGTAAAGGAAGAAGATAGTGCTGAGGTAAATAGTTGCCTTTATTTCTCTTACATTTTTAAGTAGGGGGATAATATTTAATGGAGTTTGTCTGTAAGAATTGTATAGTTCTAAAGTTAGTATAGAATATATTTTACAAGTTGAATCTCCATGTTTGCTTTTCTCAATAGTATAAGAGCAGAATATGAGACAATGGGCAAATATGTATAGCTTTTAAAAACTGTTTTTAAAAACAAAAATAGTAAATAAAAAACTGGGATTGAATTATATAGAGATTAATTAATTAATTAATTTGTATTCTGCCCAATTATTGCCTACATTACTCTGGGCGGCTAACAATATCAACAGTCCATAATAAACAATAATACAGCAATTATAATAAAACAAAAACTAATAATCAATTAGATAAATCATAAAAATATACCCACCTAGATAGCATCCAAGTGTAGTACAGGTCAACTCTAGCATTACAGTGAACCCAATAAAGGGCAGCAGCTCAAAATTGGAAGATATTTCTGAATGTTTCATAATCAAGTTGTCTCAGAAGGAAATGCAAGCTGGAAAAGAAATGTTTTAAGAGATTTCTGAAGCACCAATAGAATCTGCCAAAGCACAGAGGAAGTGTTTAATTTGCCAATATCTTCTCTTCTTAAGCCAATTCACAATATGGCAAGTTAATAGTAGCAGGCGATCAACAGCTGCAAGGATCATTTGGGTTCATTTCCAGTAATCACATACTCTGGAAACAAACCAAAATTGAGCAATCCAGCCTACATCAAAATAATTAGAAGCCTCTAATCCAGTAAAGCATATAAAATAACATTCTGGGCATGATTTAGTTTTCTTCAGCTCTTACATTGTGTGATTGCTGGGAAAAGGAGCAAACTAATCTATTCCTACCTCAGACTAAATGGGGATAGAATACCTGTCTGACCACACCGAAAGTGTCTCCAAATGGATTTTGTGCCAGTAAATCTGAAATTTAGTAACACAATAGAAATCTAATTTTTAACAAATCAAAATGTTAGCAATTCCTAGAATGGCATGTGAATTTGTGATGAGAGGCTGCAAGAGAAAAGGGAAAAGTGTAAGAATTGTTTTTTCCTCCCACTTGCAGAAGTCTTTGCTGGATTAAAGCATTTTCAGTGTTCAAAAGGATAATAATGGTGGAAGGAGCCTTGTGGCTCAAAGCCAGCTATCGTCAATTAGAGCAGACTCGTTAAATCAATGGAACTTATTATGTGTTGACCTTGATTCAGTGGGATCTGCTCTTTAGGGAGGAAAACATTTGGTAAAGTCTTCTGTGATAGTCAGTCTCTCTCTCTCTCTCTCTCTCTCTCTCACACACACACACACACACACACACACAGAGTTTTTAAAATTGTTCTTAGTAACTCTGCAGTGTTGGTATATTAAAGTAAATGATTTCTGATTTTAAAAAATATTTTAAATCTTTTGAACAGATTTCCTTGAATTCCAGCAATATCCCTGATCAAATACAGAATCTATCTATAAAAGGTTCTCAGGTACTGTCTCTGTTAAAATTAAGTACTTGTGGGCTGGATGGATTGGTTTAACAACCAATTTTAGTAATACTTGGGTGGTTTGATTCTGTGATCTTAGTAGATCAGTTCATATTTAGCATTTACTAAAATAATATCATAGTAGAATTATAAAATCATAGAATAATTGTGTTGGAAGGGGCCTATTAGGCCATTGAGTCCCAACTCGTGCTCAGTGCAAGAATCTAAATCAAGGCAGATCTGACAGATGGTTGTCCCATTTTTTTTTCTTGAATGCCTCCATCACTGGAGTGTTCACTCTTCTGACTAATTGGTTATCTTACATACTGCTCTAACCATTCAGAAGTTTTTTGTCAAATTTGGGCCCGTTATTACATATCCTGCACTCTGAGATGATCAAGAACAGATCCTGCCCTCTCTCTCTATGGTTATCTTTCAGTCTCTTTTTCTCAAGGTTAAATATGCCCGGTTTCTTTAGTCTTTCCTTATAGGGCTTGATGATCTCCTCTGAACTTGTTCCAGTTTGTTAGCATCTTTCTTAAAGTGCAGTGTCCAAAACACTTGATGTGGCCTAACAAGTGCTGAATAAAGAGGGACTGCAATGAAAATGTTGAAGAGCATTGGGCCCAGGATTGAGCCTTGTTGTATCCCAAAATTTCACCCCATCCCACTTTGAAAAGGAGCCATTAATAAACATTATGAGCATAATTCTGGAACCAACTGTTCATCCACCTGATACTTGTTCTATCCAGACCATATCTGGTTAGCTTGTTAATCAGAATATTATGAGACACTGTTGAAGGCATTTTTGAAGTAAAGATATATTACGTCTACAGCATTCCCACCATCTTACCTTACTTCCTTACTAAAGAAGTTACTTGAAAAATCCATGTTGGCTTCAAGATATGACAGTATTGTTTTTAAGATGCTTGCAGAGTGACCACCATGTTTCCTTTTAGCCCTTTTTGATGGTAGAGAACATTAGCTCTCCTCCAATCATTGTTTTATTCATCTTCCACAATTTCAAGAAAATGATAGACAATGGTTCTGAAATTTCTTCGGCCAGTTCCTTCATTATTTTGGATGCCGTTCATCCAGCTTTGGGGATTGGAATTTATTAAAAGTAATAAGGTATTCCTTGATTTTTCTTTATCAATTTCAAGCTGCAATCCTGCCCCCTCCCTTTGTAGTTCACATTTGCCTAGAGCAGAGGTTCACAACCTGCGTGCCGGCCTACAGCACCATTTCATGTGGCCCACCGGCCTCGCTCCTGCTGGAAGTGGCAGAAACAGCTGAAAATGTGCTCCCCTTATTCCCACCACCACCAGAAGTGGCAAAAGCAGCCAAAAACACACCATAAATGCACCCACGGCTGTCATAAACACGTTTACATCAGCCACGGATGTGTTTTACAGCAGCTTTTATGGTAGGGGGAACCATGTGTCTGGCCCACTCAGCTGTCTGAGGGTGTGTGGTCTGGCCTACAGTGCAAAAATGTTGAGAACCCTTGGCCTAGAGGATTGAATACTGTCTTTTGGGAAAAGACTAAGCTGACATAGAAATTATTGTCTGTCATTATTTTCCCATCTCCATTGAGTAACTGAGCCATTGTTCCTTTTCTCTGCCTTTTGCTATGCAAACTTGAAGATTGCTTTTTTTTTTGGTTGCTTTTAGCATCTTTTGCTAACTTTAGCTCATTCTCAGATTTTCCCTTCCTAATACCATTCTGCAATTCTTTGCTACTTGCCTGTACTCTTCCTTTGTATCCTGGCCTCCCTTCTACTTCCTATATATGTCCTTTCTTGTTTTTTGCTTCACTCTGAGCATTTTGTGGTTTGTTTGTTTTTGCTATTGTCCACCTTTTTTCCTTGTTGGGATTGTTTGGAGTTGTGTCTTTAGAATTTCCTTTTCTAGAAACTCCCAACTGTCTTGGACTCCTTTTCCTGTTGGGATCTCTTGCCATGGGATTTTACCTATCATTATTCTGAGTTTATTAACATTGGTTTTCCTAAATTCCAGTGTACATGTGTTCCTATACTCTGCTGTTGTTTCATTTGAAATCATGAATTCAAGCAGAAAATAGTCACTTTCCCCCAGAGTTCCTCCTGCTGTCACTTTCCCCACCAAATTATCTGTATTGGTTAGAATCAAGTCAAGGATAGCTACTCCTCTAGTTTCTTCTGCCACTTTTTGTAAAAAACTAAAAATAAATTATTAGCCATGTAAACCAGGAATTTCTTAGAAGGGAACTGGAATTCCCTTCTTTGGAAGGGAGATAAATTTAGCTATTCAGGATAATTGAAATCTCCCATTACTACTATGTCATGCAGCCTTGAAATTCCTGCACTTTGTTTTTCAGATATTTCTTCTGTATCTTCTTCTTGATTGGGCAGTCAGTAGTAGACTACAAGTACAGTCAAGTACCTCGCATACCGAGTGTTTCGCTTAGCGAAAAACTTGCATAACGAGCAAGTTTTTCTCTAAGCGGTCTGACTCGCATAACGAATTTTTCGCTTTGCGAGTCAGACTTTTCCCTATGGAAAAACTCGCATAACGAGAGTTTCTATGGTAAAAACTCTCAGTGAAAAAAATTCGCTATGCGAGATTTCCCTATAGAAATGCTCGTTATGCGAGTTTTTCCATAGGGAAAAGTCCGACTCGCATAGCGAAAAATTCATTATGCGGGTCAGACTCGCGTAGCAAATTTTTTGCATAGCAAGCAACATCGCAGAACGAATTAAATTCGTTATGCGAGGTATGACTGTACCATGTTCCTTTTGTTCCCCCCACTCCCCAAATCATATTAATTGATATGCTCTTGACATGACGACTGAACTTATTCTCCTGTGTTTTTGACATATACTGCAACTCCATCCCCTTTCTGTTTTTCTGTTTTTGTTGAACAATCTGTCCTTCAATTGCAGTCATGAGAAGCATTCCACCAAGTTTCAATTCCCCTATCAAGTTGTATTTATTTAAGATTTCCAATTTTTCTTGTTCGTATCCCATACTCCTTATATTTATATATAAACAGCAAAGATGGTGTAATTTGTGGCTTGCTTTCTGTATTTTGTGATGATTATTATTATTGGTCCACATTAGAGGTGTTTGACATCTTGTTCTTATTGTACATAAGCTTTCATAAGAGCACTGGTGACACATTGGGTAAACTGATTCTGAGTTTGATCCTGACTTGGGCTTAAGATTGACTCAGCCTTTCATCCTTCCAAGGTTGGTAAAATAAGTACCCAGCATGTTGACAGCAAAATGTTAATTACCTTATGAACCACCCAGAGAATGCATTAGATGCTATGGGGGCAGTAATACAAGTATAATTACTTTTATCGTTACTATCCATCATTCTTTACTTCTGAACTTGTCTCTCCCTCCCCTTTCCAAATCAGTTTAAAGCAGGAGTTCTCAATTTTTTAAAGCCGGGGGCTGGGTCAGCTTTGGGGGCTGGGCAGGCATTTTGCCCATCCTTCACCACATGGCACTTCCTGGTGTGGTGGAAGCCATTGGGGCCCACATCTGGCCCATGGGCCACAGGTTGAGAATCCCTGGTTTAACAATTCTTCATTAAGTTCTTAATACTGTGTCCAAACACATTCTTCCAAGTCCTTGTGAAATGCAAACCATCCCTTGCAAACACTCTAATCTTCCAGGAAATGTAGCCTTTGGTTCCAAAATGCAGATTCCTCATGTTGGCACCACCTTTGCAGCCAGTCATTTACCGATAACATTTTTCTTTCCCTTCATATTCTTCTTCTGACCGCTGGTAGAGCGGATAAGAAGATTATCTGAACCATAAAGTCCTTGGATTTCCTTTCCTAGCTTCAAAGTCTGATCTAATTTCTTCATAATTCCTCTTGGCTGTGTCATTTGTTCTCATGTGGATAAGAAGAAAAGGATATGTATCTGGATTTTATTCACAATCTAACTTTACAGTTTACTCCTGATTTAGCAGACCACCAGTAAAATTAGAAATGATGTGCTGATGAGTCTTTCTTTATCACCCATAGATGGTCAGCCCTAGTGTTAGTCTTGAAAAGTGGAACATATGTATTTGCCTTGGGGTGGGGTGGGGAAGGAAGCTTGAATAGAATTTGTGTACTTGTTTTCTAATGGTTACTACTAGCTATCATGAATCTGCAGTTATAGGTCAGTAACCATATGTTTTATGTGATAGAGGTACAAGCAAAGTCCATTACTTGGTTTCTCATTAAATCTAATGCTCTGTTGAGCCAGTAGTTAACATAGCTAATATAGCCACAGTAAGCTGTGAATATGTGTTAAAACAAAACCTCTTCAAAATATATCCAGGTAGTTTGGGGAGTAAATTCGAATGGTTCTCTTTTATTTGTGCAACCATTCCATTTGGTCTTAGATTGTTTGTAAAATTCTTGGTTACTTTATAATCAAATAAGATAGCTACCTTAGAAAATGTTCCCATCTCTGTTTATAATATGGAATGTTCCTTAGGAATGATATGCTACTGAAACTCTTTGTAAATATGAGCTGTTGTTTCTTTTTAAACAAAATTAGACTCAGCTTGGTGTTAGCAATGAACATGGTGAAGCTTCCTTTGCTGTGAATCTTGTTTTAAGACTAAGGTAAGAAGTCCCATCTGTTTACTATCTTTTTTTTTTTTTTTTGGTATGGTCATTTGTGTTGTCTATTATACTCCTCATTACCCTTTCATAATATTAGAAAGAAGTGTTAACATAGTCAGTTTCCCAGTACTGCATGACCAATATGAATGGTTGTTCCCATTACTAATTGCTCTATTTTAATTGCTCAGTAAAATAAGAGGGGGGGGGGGAATATACTGAATATGAATGTAGCTTCAGGCTAAAGGTACTCCTCATTAAGTATTTTCTTTTTTGCCCTCTTTTTTCATTCCATTGCAGGATCACAGTGAGAGATTTTTAATGAGTTTCTTTCATACTTCAGTAGTCAACCTCTGATGGAAATAAACCATATAAACTAAGGCTGTATTACAACTTGCCTGTTCAGAGCATTTTTACCGTGCTGGTCGATCAGCAGTTGAGAGGAGAGGGAATGACTTGTATATTTTCAAAGACATTTCTCCCTCTTAGAAAAAGATACAGATATAGTGCCAAGCTTCATATATCTTTGAAAGCAGACAAAAGTTGATTTCCATACAAAGAAAATGAGTTTGTAACATGTTAATTGCTTCTCCTGTGGCACATTTTTCAGAGTCCTAATTAACTTCCATGGAACTACTTGAGTATGCTATTAATGCAATCCTAACCTAGTTTTCTCTAACCCTAAACTTGAATAACTTAGGAAACATTAATGTCTTCAACGCTAATCTCCCTCTTTATTCCTCCTTTTATGGGGAGGAGTGGTATTACAATAAATTTTTGGAGGAGCTTCAGCAGTACTGCCTACTACTGGTGCCACCACCCAGCTTATGTAATAAGCAGTTATCCCTTTAGTAATTTCTCATGCAAGAAGACCATGATTGAGTTATCATGGTCCAGCTCTTTATTTCATTTTGTTTCATATCATGTGATGGATGTCTCAGAGAGAAAATGGAGGAGTTCACAAAGGATGGAGGCTTGTGTATGAGAAGAGTGGAGGTTGTTATTGTGCGTTTTTAAGTGGCATGAACCACCTTGGGTCCTCTATGAGGAGAAAAGTAGATTATAAATAAAGTAAATAAGTAAGGTGTCCATACTGGTTTTTTTCCTTTTTCTTTTGCCCTGTATGCCCTTTCTAAGGCTTGCTCTAGTCAGTCAGGAGTCTGGGAAAGCAGGACCGATGGCCTGTGAATTGTGCGCAATTGTTTCCTCCTACAGTATCTGTAGTTAGGAAATTTCTGCTGTAGCCTTCCTAACTAAATACAACCCCAAAGTCAGTGATGGGCAGCCAAAAGTTTTACTACCACACTGTGGACGGAGCCAACGTCAGGGGCGGAGTCAACATCATGGTGTCATGGGTGGAACCAAAGTAAAAAAACCCCATAAAAATAAGTACACATAAAAATACAAATTAATTAGACATAAAAATACACATTAAAAATAAATACACATTAAATAAAACACACATTAAATAGACATAAAAACACATAAAACTCAAATAAAATACACATAAAACACATAAAATACACATTAAATACACATAAAAATACACATTAAAAATAAATACACATTAAATACACGTTAAAATATACCCACCCACCCCACACCCAAAGGTGAGTCACTTACCCTGGGGAGCAGGCTATAGGGAGCTTTAGGCTAGCAGCTGCTCTTCCTCCTCCCCACTTGGGAGGACAGCAAGGAGGCCGCTGAGGGCCTTAGCAGCAGCCACCAGTTCTTCCATGGCTGCGCATGGCCACCTAACGCTCTGCGCTGCCACACTCCAAGCAGCAAATGGCTGCTTGGCTCAGCAGGCAGAGCGCTGTAGGCACGCATGTGCACCAAGCGCTGTAGGAATGCCAAGCGCTGTAGGCACACATGCGCACCAAGCGCTTTAGGCATGTCAAGCGCTGTAGGCATGCATGCGCACCAAGCGCTGTAGGTGCACCAAGCGCTGTAGGTGTGCATGCGTGCCAAGGGCTGTAGGTGCACATGTGCAGTGGGGAAACTGGCGAAAAGGTAAGCCCCCAAGGTGGTTCCCCCCAAAGCCGCTACCGGTTCTCTGAGACACTGGGAAAAACTACTACTGGTTCTGGCGAACCGGTGCGAACTGGCTGCTGCCCATCACTGCCCAAAATCCTTTTTAAAAAAAGAAAAACACCTCTTATTGTCCATGCTTACCACCTCTACACCTCACATTTATAGTAAATGCTGTCTCCATTTAGACCTTTTCTGTTCTATCTAGTGATGTTATACTGACTGGACGATAATATTAACATCTTCTACCAAATTTACCTTTCCACTTTTTTTAAATAATTCCGTCACCTTCACATTTCAAGATAACATATATTTTGTATGTATGTGTGTTTTATATGTTTTAAAAGTGCAAATAATGGCACGTGTTTACGTCTGCTTTGTCAGAGCCTGTTCAGACACAGATCACACATGTGAATGAGATAGTCAGGATCTCCTTGAACATGCAAACTTTAGTCCACTGAGGACTTTTCCACGTGGTCAGCTTTTTCTTGTGAAACTGCTCCCCAGGCTAAAAGTGTTTCCTGTGAATGCCTGTGGTTTACTCGAAAGCCAGTCATGTCTGGCTCTAGGATGTGGTGCTCATCTTCATTTATAGCCAAAGAGCTAGTGCTGTCTGCATCTGCAGACATTCCCATGCTCATATGGTGGGCATGACTAAATGCAGGAGCACACAGAACGCTATTACCTTTGTTGCCAAAGTGGTACTTATTTATCCACTTGCAATTTCTTACTTTCGAACTGCTAGGTTGGCAGGAGACCTGTGGTTTAGATTCATTTATTTTCACAGTTCCTTTTTACAGTTTACCTCTTTCCTTTCCCTTAAATCTGTGGTAAAGGATTGTTCATTTGCAGATAGCAATCTGTGTTTGATTGTAAAATTCATTCATGACAGTGTTTCTTTTTGTAAATTGGAAATCTCCATCTCATTAAGAAAAATATTAGAGAAAGAAATACCCCTAGGCCTTCATTTCATTCCAGTTGAATACAAACTGAACCGTGTTAGAAAACTACCTTATTTCAGCCCTATGCATTTTTATTCTTGAAGTTTGTTGTCTTTGTTAGTGTTGGGCTTGAATTCAGAAGACCTGGGCTCAAATCCCCATTCATTTATGAAGCTTACTGGATCAGTAACTTTCTTCAAGGCCCACCTCCCTTTTGTGCTTGCTGTTTTGAGGATAAGGTATAGAGGAGGACAACCATGCATGCTACTTTGAACTCCTTGAAGAAATAGCAACATATAGACATAAGAAATTTATAAATGATAATCACCACTCCCAAGACCAGTTGCCAACTGTGTAAATAATGTCAAGTAGGTATCTCAAATGGACAATGACTTGTAGAGGTTCTGTAAATATGAATTGACTGAAATTATTCACAACTAGAATAGGGCTACTGAAATATTGAAACTGACAGTTGTTGGCTTAAATCTGTTGATTGGGTGGGCCTACTTTAGGGCAACTTACTGCTGGATTTTAGCCACTATTAACATTTGTAGTTTACTTTTCTGTCCAAACTCTTGAAGTAGATTTTTAGCTTCTCAATGATCTTGTGAGATAGATTGTGCTGAATCCTTGCAGTGAACTTTGTAAAACAGTGGGAACTTGAAAAAAACACTTTTCAGTTCTTGAGTCTTCGACCTGGTTTGGTTCTCTGAATTATTTACTATAATGCCCTCCAATCTTGTACAACATTTATCTAAGCAAAAGGAAACATTAAACATAGCAAGACTAGATTGTGTGTAAACATGTATTGAATTTTTAAATTTGTTTGTTTTTGGTCTCTTATTTCTCTCTCCTAACCTCTCCTGTCTGGAAAAAAATTACTTGAGCAGTGCTTGAAACACATTTAATGTTATAACTTATTTTATACCTCTTACAAAGTGTAAACTTCTATTAAAAGTCTGAGTACATTCTTCTTGTAGATAGAAAGGGCAGGCAATATTTCTAGACTAGTCAGAATGTATAATAGCAGGCCAAGATAAGAGGCTGTGTTTGTGCTAATACTCTTTCTATTTCAATTTAAAGAAAAAGTGTTCTAACCAGTACAGAAACTGCATCACTTATTCTGCTGTTCACAGGTTGTGGAGTTGGTTTGTCTTTTCTTTCTGGTCTTTTTCAGATTTAGTAGTAAGTTTGCTTGCCATTAGCAAGAGCTGAGCACAGTAAGGTGTTTCTGTTCCAAAAAATGTATTGAGTAGGTTCATTTTTCACTCCTTTTCAGTTTTTTTTGTATGTACTGTATATACTCAACTATAAGTCCCGAATATAAGTCAAGGTACCTAATTTGGGCCTCTAAAACTAGGAAAATAGATTGACCTGAGTATAAATCAGGGGTGGAAAATGCAGTAGCTGCTAGTGAGATTCAATAATTAAAATACATGAAAATACGGTAAAATTAATTAATTTAGACATTTGTGTCGGTATGTTTTTGAGTTTTTATGGTCGTATTAGTGCTTTTTTTAATATATCAGGGATTCCCCTAGCGATATGTGTGGCTCGATAGCAGAGTAGCACTTTTAAGCTCTTACGTAGCGAAAGCCTTAGTGCAATAACACACACACATATGCCTTCAGTGGAAAGGTGCGCTTTACTTACAGTGAGGGGAAGACAGACATACACAGGACTATATACAACAGTCTCTCTCTCTCCAAGCCCCACAGTAAGTAGACAGCTTGGAGTCCTCTGTTGGCTCCAACTCCAGGAGCACTTAAAAAGAGTCCTGGTGATCCTTTAGCAGTTCTTTCTTCTCAGTTGAAGAAAAGCTCTCAACAGCATCACCTCCTTCAGTGTCTCAGTCCTTCTCAGTATATAGACTCCATCAGAATAGCAACCTCCTCACAGATAATCTCCTCCAGAATGAATACCTCCTCCATAGACCCTTCCCAGAGGGCCACAGTTATACCCCAGTGTTGCTGGGCAGATTCTCTAATCAGCCACAGCTGGGCTGTTACAGGAGCACATGGACCAAGCATGCACAGCCTGGCAATCAGTTTGAGGCTCTATTATGGACACCTGTGTTCAAAACACATGGAGGGCCTTAAAGTTGTACTATTCCACTGGGCAGCAATCTTTGTACAATACCCCCAAATGAAAAATGTCCTAACATGCTCCTCCTATTGTACAAGATGGATGCCACAATATACAGATCAGAATACAGAGGCAATATATACGTATACACAGTTGCAGTACAACATTCTTTACAGTACACTCAGTTTCAGTATTTATAAACAACATCAGCTTACAGTCTTCACATGCCTTTTGGCACCAGGAGGAAACAGTTTATTACTTTTTCTTGCACCTTTGGAATACCTTGGTCTCCTAAACCCACGTACCCTATGCCTTTCAGATTCTGGCATACACACAGACAGGTCTCGAGGTGGGGATACCTCCCTGTCTAATTCTGGCTGCTGTGCACACGACTTTGCACCTGGCAGTGCAGCTGCCTCAGTAGGGGTTTCTGGCTTTGCTTTATCCATTAACACCACAGTGGCCTGATATCTATCAGGTGGCCTTCTAGTCCGACTGGACCTTCGTGGCAGGACTATATCAGTGGTATTTCCCCCAGACTCCCCAGAAATGTCAGACTCCTCTGACTCACTTCTTATCTCTTCTTTCACCCCAGCTTCCCCATCAGTGGGGCTTTTGCTAACAAGTTTGCTACTGCTGGGTTGCTCTGCCTCCTCCTCATCAAACAGGAGTCCAGGAATGTGGACACTTTCCACATGGTCCCACCGGGAGTGTTCCAGGAACTTGGCATTCTTACTTCTTGTAACTTGCTTGGATCCTGGCATCCAAAACCTGTACTCCCTATGGTTTGCCTCATACCCTATGAAGATCAGTTTGTGAGGGCGAGGCTGCCCCGGGATGCGTACCCAGGCAGGAGAGCCAAAGACTCGAAGATAGCCCAAGTTTGGCTTCCTTCCATGCCACCTGCTTGCAGGGATGTTCCCAATCCCTGAATGATAAACATTATTCAGCAGATGGTTCGCACACTTTATAGCTTCTGCCCAGAGTGTGCAAGGGAGACCTGCATCACTTAGCATAGCCCTTGTCATGGCCTGGAGAGTTTGACCCCTCCTCTCTACAGTTGAGTTATGCTGAGGTCTGTGGTGGACTATCCCATGCTTTGCCAGGAAATCAGTGGTGGTTTTGTTTGAGAACACTGTCCCATCAGTAATCAGGGTCTTTACCTGTGTGTTTGCCTTGTTCTGGGCGAACCTTACCCATCTGGTTAAAGTTGAGCAGATCTCACCCTTGGACCTTAGCAAATACACAAACCCATATCTGGTGTGGTGATCTACGATGCACAGGGCATACCTTGAGCCACCAGGGCTTGGGCTCATAGGACCTATTAATTCAGCAGACACCACCTCTAAGGGCTGGGTAGTGCTAAAACCACCCACTCTATTTGCAGGAGTGACCTTAGACTTCTCCTCATTACAAGGATTACAGCTCAGAAATCTGCTGCATGGTTTCACTGCTATGCCTTCAGTCAAATCAATGGTCCTTCTCAAGTCTCGGAAATTTACATGTCCCAACCGTCTGTGCATTAAGTGTATGCATTTGTCATGGGGGAGCTTGTTGCTACAACCTTTATCAGCCAGATTCGCACTCAGTGTTCGGGAGCCTAACACAAACAGATCATTGTGTAGGGGCACAGTTAACTCCTTTTCTTGTCCCTTAATGACACATTCCTTCCCCTGGAACGTCACTGAGTAACCCATTTTCAGTAGGGTCCTAACAGACAGCAAATTATACTTCATCTCAGGGATATAAAGCATTTCTAGCTCTTCACCCAAAGCTTCACATCTTACCTGGCCTTTACCCAGTGCATGCACACGTGACCCATTGGCTAACATGACAGTCTGGTTTGTTTTAGACATTTCAGAAAACATTTTCCTATTTTTACAGATGGAAAAAGATGCACCAGAATCAATTAACCAGGTGCCAGGTTCAACATTAGTAAAAGCAGCAACAGAGAGGTTAGCTTTTCTACATGTCTTGTCCTTATCTGGGCTCGACCTTGCCTTACAGAACTTGGCAATATGCCCAGACTTCTGACATCTAAAACATCTCTTTGCTACACACACAGTGGGAAGAGGGGGTGATTTGCTTCTACCACTTTCAAGAAGAACCTCTGGTTTTCTGAATTCTTTCAGAGAACCCCTTAATCTGTCTTGTTCCAGTAAGCGACCTTGGACCCCCTGGAAATTTAACTCACTCCTGGGCAAAATGTCCAAGGACGAAACATAACCATCATACTCTTCTGACAAAGATGAAAGGAGAATATATGCCTTTTGTTCTTCAGTAAAGAACAAGTTTGTTTCAGCAAGACGCTGCAGCAAATCACTAATTGAATGGAGGTGCTGAGCCATATCTCCACCAGGCTGGAGGCGTAACCTAAACAAACGTCTGGTGAGAGATATTTGGGAACCGACTGAGTCCCTTACATATAATTCCGTAAACCTCTGCCAACATGCGGCAGCTGACTTCTCCCCTCTCAGATATGTTAACTGACTCTCTGCTACAGTTAACCCAATAATTGCCAAAGCCCTTTGATTATCATACTCAAGTCTGTCCCTTTTGTCAGTGTCTTCTTCATCGAAGGCTTCTAGCTTCTGGGGATTCTCAACAATGACCCAGAGCCCTTCCTTGCGCAGAAGCAGACTGCACTTGGTTGACCACGTCTGGTAGTTGGTGCCATCAAGCAGGGGCACCAGTGAGAGACTGGAAACAGCCATTCTTCCCTCACTTGCAGACTCACAAAACATGCAGCTGGCAGGGACACTCAAAGCGAAGTGGACGTCTTCTTCAGGACCTCTGTTGGGGCGTCTGTTTGCGTTGGGGCGTTGTCCTGCAGGCGATGAGTCCTCCAGGGAACACAGCTCCTCCGAACGCTGATCAGGGCTCCACAGCTCCAGTCCAGGCACACAGCACTTCTGGGCTTGACAGGCGAAGACTCACGGGTGCAGTTAGGGCGTCGGGCGTAGCTGTTAGGCGCACTCTGGGCCCATAACCCGTTATCAGGGATTCCCCTAGCGATATGTGTGGCTCGATAGCAGAGTAGCACTTTTAAGCTCTTACGCAGCGAAAGCCTTAGTGCAGTAACACACACACATATGGCTTCAGTGGAAAGGTGCGCTTTACTTACAGTGAGGGGAAGACAGACATACACAGGACTATATACAACAGTCTCTCTCTCTCCAAGCCCCACAGTAAGTAGACAGCTTGGAGTCCTCTGTTGGCTCCAACTCCAGGAGCACTTAAAAAGAGTCCTGGTGATCCTTTAGCAGTTCTTTCTTCTCAGTTGAAGAAAAGCTCTCAACAGCATCACCTCCTTCAGTGTCTCAGTCCTTCTCAGTATATAGACTCCATCAGAATAGCAACCTCCTCACAGATAATCTCCTCCAGAATGAATACCTCCTCCATAGACCCTTCCCAGAGGGCCACAGTTATACCCCAGTGTTGCTGGGCAGATTCTCTAATCAGCCACAGCTGGGCTGTTACAGGAGCACATGGACCAAGCATGCACAGCCTGGCAATCAGTTTGAGGCTCTATTATGGACACCTGTGTTCAAAACACATGGAGGGCCTTAAAGTTGTACTATTCCACTGGGCAGCAATCTTTGTACAATACCCCCAAATGAAAAATGTCCTAACAAAATGTATGTTTGAATTTGCACCACCTCATTTTGGGACCCTTGGAGTTGTTTACCAGAGTATAAGTCAAGTCCCCTTTTTGGTCTGTCCTTCTTTCCTTCTTATTTCTATTGCCGCCCAACTAAGCAACGACTCTGGGCAGCTAACAACAATTAAAAGCAACATCAAAACTAATTAAAAACCCTTTAAAACCCTATTAAAAATTTGAAATAATTTACCCACACATCCCATCCATTAAAAGAGAGAGAGAGAAATCTTAATTATATAAGCCAGTAGGTGGGGGTCACCCCTCCATCGGTGCCCCACACCTGCCCTGCCTGCCAGGTTTTCAGTTCTTTCCTAAAGGGCAGCAATTCCGTCTGCAGCCTAACTCTGTTGGCAGGAGGTTCTGATGATGGAATTTGACGGAATCTGCACCCGCAACCCTGAGAGCCATACATGTGCTGGTTGTGCAGCTTGTGTGGCTTGTAGGCAAAGAGAAGCAACCAGGTTCTTGGTGAAAAGAACCAAAGCCTATTTACTTGTGAGGAGTGCAATATATTTACAGTGCAGGCAGAAAACAAAACTAGCTTGACTTCAGCAATATGTATAAAGTTCATAAAGTCCAACACACACACAGTCTTTTCTCTCTTGCCAAGTTAGGCCACACAGCTCTCTGCTCTGCTTACCTAAATATCACCAACAAGAGTGGGTAGCAGACCTTGTTGGTTTACAAACAGTTCCATGGTTGAGATTAGCTGGAAGAAGCTGTGAAGCAATTCTCCTCGTACCTCAGTGGTCTTCGGCTGTTCCAACGAAGTTTGTCCTTGAGTTGAACACTTTCCAGACTCGGGCAATAAATCTTGGCAAACAGCCAATCATGAATGCACACAGCAGAATGCCAGGCTAAGGGCAGGCAAAAGCAAGCCAAAGTCTGCAATCAATATGCCTCTTCTTAATATGCTCAGAGGCTTGTTGATTTTTGTGCTGACTCATAGCACCTGGCCATTCTCTGCAAATAGCCTTAAAGCTACAATGGCCATATCCAGCTTGCAACATAGTAGGACAGTGCTGCCCAGGCACTTATACCAACAGGTTCCATAGGGCCGATGTGGACAAAGAGAAGGCCCTCTTAGCAGATGGTACAATTAGAGAGCCCCTCCAGTCCACTCTGGTTGGACAGACAATGTTCTTGGGGTGACGTGGTCTCTTAGATATCCTGGTCCACTACCATGTATATATACTTGAGTATATACAGTAGCTCTTTTTTCGGATCTCTCTTGCATGGATCTTTCCAGTTAACACAAGAGGGAGTAACTGTTTTAGATATTTTGATTGATTCTCTCTCTCCCCCCCTTTTCATGTGTTCCAACCCTAGCCCAAAAAAAGCCTTAAAGAACCCATAAAAACTACTGACATCCAGTAAGTAGCTCACTGTCCTGCAAGATATGGGGAGGAAATTGCCTCTTATCACATTGGCTGACATTGAGTAGCAAGTTTCACCTAGAGTAGGCTGTGGTGAATCAGCTCTTGATATGTTCTTACCGATTCAAATTTCCACTTCATTTGTTTTTGTGGCAGAGATTACTCTGGGTTGAAAGGATTTTTGCAGGGGTCTCCTGAATGAGGCTCCTGTCATGCCCTCCCATTTAATTCAGTAGGCTTGCTGTAGCTGTGACTTAATACAAGATTTCAGCCACTGGCTGCAATTACATACATATGGGAGAAAGGAAGGAAGAAGATAATACCACGTTGTATGTATCTTCATGCATTATGTTAAACAAAAATAACTGGGGATTGGAAATAGCAAATATCAACTGTAATGTAAATGGACCACGGATTTATATATCAGCTATGCCTTAGGTCTGTTCTACAGTCTCAAAATGTAAGTGTCTTCTGGGTAGTTTGCTGTGGGGAAATTGTGTCAAAAGGAGCACGTGCCCACTTACAACAAACAGCCAGTCAAAATGGCAAAAGGTGAAGCAGAAAAGGGGGGAGGAAGTAGTGGTGCATGGAACTTCCAACACTGACCTCCAAAAAGTGTAATGATGAGCCTTACTGGACCTACAGCCCAAGCTCAGTGTGCTGCTGCCATTTTTTTTACTGCTACAGCGGCTGTGGATGAATCTCCCTTTGGCAGCCCCACTTCCCTTTAAAAACGCAGTTTGATGTTTTCTCTTTAAAGAATAGAGAAGCAGAAAGAAAGTTCTGAGTTAGCTGGGAAATTTCCTGGGCAGTTGCATAGACAAAGTGTGAAAGAAAGTAACAAAAGAGAGACATGCAAAAATCATTAAATTTTCATGTACAGCTCTCTTCTTAGTATGAATAATTTGTATTTAAGAGGCTCTATTAGATGAAAGAAACTGAAAATGTGGTGGGTGGGTTCTTTTTTAAATGAAGGTCCCATTCCTAGTTTTGTCTTATTCCTACCACTCCATTTTTTATAAAGAGAAGTTATTTACATTTTGTACTTATAGGGGCAAGATGCGATCCTTTTGTATTGTGCTGTAATTTAAGTAGCTAAATCCTCTTCTCTCCATTTTCCAGCCCAATGAGCATCTTAGCACTTACCTGCTGAGATGGTCATTAAATTTAGCTGTTGATGAGGCCTGCAGAGAGCACATTGGAATTCTTAGAATCTCTGAAGATGGGAACCAGTTTTTGTCAAAAAGTATAAGGGCACATTAGCATGTTAAACACTTTCTCTTAAGAATTCTCTCCTTATTCACTCAGTCTTCATATATATGCAAGAGGGAAAAGAAATTTATTAGTGATCAAATCTAATTTAAAATGCCATTTCTTTAATAGTAAAAAGTTTATTTTAAATTATAGGATCTGTTATTTGAAATATTAGTTTATTCTTCAAATGTTGAGAATGATAGAATGTTTTGTTAGATATAAAACAGTTCAATAATCAGTTGTACCTCGCTTAAAGAGCATAATGCGTTCTACAGGATTGCTCTTTAAGCAAGTTTGCTCTTTAAGCAAAACACCATTGTAAATGACCAATTGTGGGAGGGATTGCGAACCCCGATTTATTTGTTAAGCGAGTTTTGGTTGGTTTCATTTGTTAAGCGAAGCGAACATTCAGAGGAAATTCTTCTCTTTAAGCGAGGCGCTCTTTATGTTAGGTTTGACTGTATTAGCAGCATGCAGCAACAAACTTTGCCCAAAGCCTTGTGGCTTATCATAGTAAATTGTACTAAACTGGGCCCATTAATCACTGGAGACTTGGTGAGTCAAAATCTCTGCAAATTCCATTCATTCTAATGGGCCTACTTTAATTGGAGCTTAATATATTTAAAATAAGTCTGGTGGACCAGAACAGTAGAAAGCTTGAGTCATGCTTTAACCAAAATCTGTCTGAATTCAACCTCTGAAATGCATTTTTTCCCCTCAACGGCATAGCCTCTGCAGTAGCATGATATTTAGACAAGGGGTCACTGGTAGACCAGATTAGGGAAAACACTTCACCCAAAAGTTTGAAGGGGAGGTTTCTTCTTTGTCCTGGTCATGTGCTGTCATTGCCACAGATATAAGAGATGTAGCAGCAATATGTCTCAGCTTTTATGCTGAAAATATACTCTGTACATGGTTTTGGCAAAGGTTTGTTGTTGCGTGCTTCTAATACAATGATACATTAAGTGTAACAAATACCTTTAGAAGGTTCGATCAGTCTCAACAATTGAAGAATAAACTCATATTTCAAATAAGAGATCTTATAATTTAAAACAAACTTTTTAATGCTGCTTTACCAGAGCTGACCATTAGAGGTTACTGTCTGCAGTGTAAATACAGGATTTGCTGTTATTTGTGGTTTCAAATATCCACAGTAGGTCTCAGAACAAATCCTCTGCAGCTACAAGGGATGATCTACATATTTACACAGCTCAGCTCATGAACCTTGCTCAAACACAATTTTTTAAGCAATTTGATCAATTTTAATATATATTATTATACATTTTCATTTGATTCCTGCAAAGACACTGTCATTCCTCTCACGTTCACGTAAGTTACATCGTTTTTATCAAGGTTTACCTGAACAGTAAAACTTAAAGCAAACCATGATACCATGTCTAATAGGAAATTTGACTTTGTGGCACACTATCAAATTGCTATTTGCAGAGACAGTGAACCCTTTGTGATAGCCTTGAAGTAGAACTTGAAAGAACAGTAGAAGATTTATGTCATATTTTCCAATATCTTCTTGAATTTGAGAGTGGGAAAATATCTTTTGAGCATCTGATGCCTAATATATCAATATGCCTCTAAAATATTATGCAATAATGGAATCTGTTTAGTTTTGCCCTTCAGGGCATAGTGGTTAAGCTGCTGTCTTGTAGCCAAAACTATGCTCATGATTGAGTTAAATCCATTGGATTCAAGGATGATTTTGGCTTCCAAGGTTGATAAAATGAACACCCAGCAACTCCCACTGTCTGGAGCTGGTTGGTTCAGTCGCATCTATACTGCAATCAGACTAATCTGCCCCCAAACTGCCTCATTTTGGGACGTCATGAGGGGCTGAACTAAATTGCCTTGCTTTAAATTGCCTCAGCCCCTCATGGGACGTCATGAGGGGCTGAACTAAATTGCCTTGCCTTTAAATTGCCTGTCCCCTGAGTTTATATGTGATGGGGAGGGACAGAAAATAACAGGTTCTTGATCAGCTGTAAGGCTGCTTTTATTCCAGCACCTGCTGCCTTGGGACTCAGCAGTTGGCTGGAGAGGTAAAGGCTAAGCATTGCTTTGCACAGCATGGTGTGCGTGTATGCGTGCGTTAGTGCATGCGCTCTATCAGCTGCAAAAGAGTTCCCCCCCCCCAGTGATCATTTGCTGATCATTGTGGGGAGGGATTACTTCTCTGTATCTGATGGGGGGGGGGAGTTTTCCTCCATCAGGTGTGAAGCAGCTGCTATGGGGACTGATGGGACTACTACAACCCCATTGTGAAGAAGCGTTCTCCAAATAGCATTTAGCTCCTTTCTGTGCCTCAGATACCTTTTGGAAGCTCAATATAGGTTACTTCTGATTTTATTAAACTAAATCTTACAAGTCACTGAAAGTTTCACATTTGCTACTGCAGTGTGCCCATCTGATAGCTGCCCTTGAAAGAAGGGTGCTTATGTAGTTTCCAGCCACTGGTGTCTAGATGCTTTATATAGGCATGATACCTGGGGCAGTTCTCCAGGGAAGCAGGGGAGAGGTGCAACAGAAGACATTAAGAGCTCTTATACTATCTCTCTCCCTTAATTAATTAATTAATTAAACTCTCTCTCCTAACTAGCTCCTCCATCTCACTTGGCCCAGCCTCTGCCCACATAAGCACAGCCTATGCCTTTTTGGGTCATTTTAACTTGAATGTACTGAAAAAGGAAACTACCTGTAAATGTCCAGGACATGAAGCAAGAACTGGGAATTATTGTTTGGTCCAGGATGAACTAGAATTATTTTCATGAAATGAAAAACTTAAATGCCGCTGTTTGGCATTAATTTGATTTTTAGGATAATGTAAGTGTAGATTTAGCTGCCATAACTATGAGGAGATTTGGTTTTGTTAATTTTAAAATAAGGTCACCATTTAGTATTTAATTATATTTTGTAAGAAAATGGAAAATTGATTTTAAGTGTTTAAAATCTGTTTTTCCCCCAAACCCTTCCCATTGGTTTTTATCCACTCTTTTATAAAAACAAGGCTTCCAATAATGATATGGCAAACTACAAACAACCATGTACACAAATCACAGCCTTTTCACATTCAGTCAAGTATTGTAGTAGGTTTATGTATTTTGGAATTTGCTCCACCTTCTCTTGAATTTGAATTAACTTTCCATGAACTTAGTAGCTGCTTGAATGTCTTCAAAAGGAATGTGAGTTGTTCACATGGGAGAAAATCTATCTTTTGCTTTGCAGGGTAACATGAGGAACCATAATATCTGAGCAGGAAAGTCTGTTCTCCTGATGTTAAAAAAATGTCCATGCCCAAGAGAACAGATAATTATATTGGAAATTTCTATTTGCAAACATGTTTACCATTGTCTCAAGGCTTATGGAACACATGACCAATTCAATACATCTTTGCACTGAACCCTGGGGAGAAATTGTCCATCAATCACAAATTGATTCTCCACTGCACCACCAAGAGTAATGGTGATGCATTGGTTAAACTGCTGTCCTGCAACCAAAAGGTTGTGAGTTCAGTCCTGACCAGGAGTCAAGGTTGACTCAGCCTTCTATCCTTCCGAGGTTGGTAAAATGAGTACACTGTATGTTGGGGGCAAAATGCTAATTAACTTGTGAACTGCCCAGAGAGTGCACTAAGCACTACGGGGCAGTATATAAGTGTCATTGCTTTGCTTTGCTATTGCTCTCAGAATTAATTCCCCAAAGAAAATTGGACTGCCAACATGCATATACATAAACCCAAAGTACCTTCTGCGAAATTTGATCTCACAGCTTGAAACTTAGTCAAGAATTTGTAAGAATTCGTTACATCACTAGTTGTAAACGCTTATTGGCAACACTTGGGAAACACTCAAAAGAGTAATATATTCTGATTAGATTTCCCTCATAACAAACCAGTGCTGTTGAGAATATTTAGGCAGTGACTGTGCCAGTTTAAGGTGATTTGTTTAAAATGTCATTTTAACATTTTAAAAATATTTACTGAAACCAACATTATGGAATCTCATTACAGAATCGCATTGTTGAACAGGCAATTTCAATCTTCAGTCATAGAAGACAGTCATCACTAAGTGGATAATTTATAAAAATTAGAGTTCTGAGATTTGCCACCCAAAGTCCAAAGGCTTGGAAGAACCTAATGATAATAAAGAATGAAAGTGATTTTGCAGCAACTATTTTGTTTTCTACAAAAGATTGCATAAATTAAGAAAAGCATGGGAGGAGGCAGCCATCCATAATAAACATATATACTGTACAGTAAAACCTCAGATAACGCTAAAATTTGGTTCCACAATTCTTGGTGTTATCCGATTTTTAGTGTTATCCGATGCATGTTAAAATCCTATGGAATGGATCGGATAACATTAAAGCTCTATAGAGATACATTGTAACCGCACAGGCTTTAGGGGTTGTTATCCGATGCATCCCATAGGATCTTAACGTTATTCGATGCAATTCTCCCTCTCAGATTGGTTAAAGTTATGCAATTTTAGCGTTATCTGATGCAAGCGTTATCTGAGGTATTACTGTATCATGGTTGTAACTGATTCAGTCAACCTAATAACCAAAGTGTAAGCATCTGCTGGCACTCTTAAAAGAGTATAGCTGTTCTTCAAACCCATACTGAATTTTGTGTTTTTCTTGCAAAGGATCCTGAGAATTGCAGTGGTTATACATTAGGCCTCTTTGTAAAATTATAAAATTTGGAATGGGTATGTTAGAAGGTATTTAAATGATTCAAGCCTGCATTAGACTTGTCCAAAGAGTTCTTTTCAAGTCCACTTTAGTTTTTGTTTTTACAGAAGTTGTCAAAATTGCAGTAAAATATAGATGTTTTATAGAATCTACATTTAAATTAATTTCTGGAATCTGTTTGCTGTGTTTGGATTCTGAGATCCTTGTACAGTAATACCTTGGATAACGTTTACCTCAGATAACGCTAAAATTGCATAACGTTAAGTAATCTGGGGAGGAGAATTGGATCTAATAACGTTAAGGTCCTATGGGATGGATCAGATAACAACCGCTAAAGCCTGTGCGGTTACAATGTATCTCTATGGAGCTTTAACGTTATCCGATGCATCCCATAAGATTTTAACATGGATCGGATAACACTAAAAATTGGCTAACACCAAGACTTGTGGAACCAAGTCTTAGCGTTATCCAAGGTATTACTGTATGTCTAAAGTTCCCAATGACCAAATGTTCTTGGTACATGCACACAAACACCTCATAATCTTCTTTGCATCCCATTCTAAAACTGCTCTTCTGAAGATGGGGAATTCTTTGGAACAGTGTGAGTAGAGCCTCAAAAGGATCAAGAGCCTTTCCTACAAAAAGAATGGAAATCTAGTTGGATCTAAATTTACTATAACTTCTGTCTTGGATAAATTAATTTGTTCTCTTCTCAATATACTTTAAGCTATACAGTAAAACCTTGCATAAAGAGTGCCTCGCTTAGAGACTAAGTCACTTAAAGAGCAGAATTTTCTCTGAATGGTTGCCTCACTTAACAACTAAAACCAACCAAAAACTCACTTAACAACTAAACTGGTGTTCACAACCCCCCCCCCCAAGCCAGAAGTCACAATTGGTCACTTACAATGGTGTTTTGCTAAAAGAGTAAACTTGATTAAAGAGCAATCCTGTGGAACGCATTATGCTCTTTAAGCGAGGTACCACTGTAGATGTGTTAGATTGTGGCTGAAGGCATTGATTGTTGAAACCTGTTACAGAAAACAAAGATTCTTGTGGCATTTTAATGATTTAACAAGTTTTATTTTGCATAGGTTTTCATGGTTTTTTTAAGAAGTGGGAGAAACACATGATGTTTACACTTGCTAAAGTTCACCCTCATAATACTAATTTGTAGTTTAGTGCTAGATGCAAATAGAAAGACTACCTGCCTCCATATTTGATACGGAATGATGTGTGCCTAATTAAATAATGGTTTATCCAGCCAGTTGGCATGTGTTCATGTGATAAGCCTATTGTCTATTAATTTTCTATATATTTTGATAAATTAATGCATATAGATAACTTAAAAAACATATGTAGCAAATATTTTATTAGATGCTACCTAACTGATTAACAGATTATTACAAACTGGTTGAGTAGATTTATCTGTGGTTTTGGTGATGTTCTCCACTAGTCATGATCACTGCTTAGCCACCAACATAGGTCAGGAGTGAGATACAGTAAAACCTCATATAACACTAAAACCTGGTTCCACAAGTCTTCGTGTTATATGATTTTTCGTGTTATCTGATCCTCTATGGGATCCATAGAGATACATTGTAACCACACAGGCTTTCGCGGTTGTTATCTGAAGCATCCCATAGGATCTTAATGTTATCTGATGCAATTCTTCCCCCCAGATTCCTTGATGTTATGCGATTTTCGTGTTATTCGATACTAATGTTATATGAGGTATTACTGTACTGTTGTCAGAAGTCACCATCAGTCTGCTATTGTGAAAGGATTTGGAAAATATGTTTTTTGTTTAGTGGCTGAAATCTGGATGCTTAGCAGCATAAATCTCAAGCAGAGTATAGGCCCATTGAATCAGTGGAGCTTTTGGAGGAGTGGACACACCACATTTCCACCAATTCAATGGGCCTATTCAACTTGAGCCTTACAATGCTAAAGCAACAGGATTTCAACCAATATTTTCTTCTAAGAAACCCAACAGCTACCTTTTGCACCTCAATTTACTCAGACAGAACTTAATAAGAGGGAGATATAAAACTTCACATTAGCAGCACAAAACTGCAGCACAGGGAGAAATTTGCCTCAGGCCTGAAGTGTTATGGCTATTGTTGTTGATGGGTTCAGTCATTTCCCACTGAGTGACACAAGTTAATGAATAGAGATGCATGGCAAATCTAAACATATCTTTGCATATAATTGGTAGTTCCTGGCATCAAAGCAATACCATTTCCCTACCAACTGCTTATTTACTCAAGAGTTATTGGATAATAAAAAGGCTAATAGTAAGTGCTGTTTCCATGTAGAAATGTAGAATTAGCCCAATGGGAAAGCTTACAGAATCCAGTCTAGTTTGGGAGCAATTAGTCTCTGCTATGTTAGCATTTGAAGACTTTTTGCTCTCCTCTGTGGAGTGGTCATACATGTTGGGAATGTTTAGGCATCAGAGAAAGCCAGAATTTTGCAAAACATGTTAAGGAGTTTAAAGAATGTATGTTTGTCATGGGCATGGCAATGCATTGGTAGATTCACTTCCTGAGTGAGTACGAATGGCTGTACAGACTATGGTTTTTTTTATGGAGATGGCCGAATCCAGCAAAAAGCTGACTCTTTAGCTTCTTCCTCTATTGCATCATAGACATAAACTGTAGGTTGGGTGGGGGGAGGTCAACAGGTCCTGATAGGGGTAGACGTGTGTAAGGGTACCCTTACAACATGGCACCAAACCAGGGTCATAACCAGGATTCTAAATTTGGGGAGGTGAAAAAAATTTCAGGAGGGGCAAAAAAAATTGTCAGGAAGGGCAACAATGTCACACTCACATATATAACATTGGCATCACGGAGGTGGGTTGGGGGAGCTATTAGCTCAGGAGGGTTTCTGGGCCCCCTGGCTACATCCCTGTACCAAAGTACAGTCAAAGGTTCTGTAGCTTGTTCTATTATCCTGCCTGATGTAGGAACAACTGTTTTTAAAATAATATATTTTATCTACATTCTAAACATTTAAATTTTAAAATTTTTATCTCTCGTTTTACTGTGCTGGGCATAGATGGTAATAAAGTAAAGTGATTGAACTGTGCACAGAAAGATTTCAGCCACCAAGTACAGGGTCCATATATTGTGCAGAGTGTAGTAGGATTTGTATCTGGGAAGGATGAAAATTTGGCTTATCCTGAACTATATTCTAAATATTGGCAGTAAAAAAAATCCAGAATGCAAACATTGCTTTACGAGAGATAGTGTTCTTTATATCTTCATATGTAAGGGTCCTCATAGATTCATTTAGATACAGGAATAGATGCATCAGTCATATAAAACCACAAATTAAAATTGACTTGTTAAGCTGAAGTGAGAAATTATAATAGCTCTGCTAGCTCATTTTTTGCACAATAAGGGAGGGTCCAATAATTTTCATGCATTCTAAATGAATTGCTTCTTTAAACTCTTCATTTCTTATCATTGAATAGTGGAAGCTCAGTTAACAAATTTAATGCGTTCTCCGGAACCTTTTGTACCATGAAAAAAATGTAAAGCAAAATTCCCATAGTAATGGATTGGATGCAGTTTCCCATAGGAATGCATCAAAAACCAATATTTGTTAACTGAAACGTGGTTTCCCATAGGAATGCACTGAAAACCAATTAATCCGTTCCCTCCCCAAAAAAAATTGTTAACAGAGCCACTATTTTCTATGGATTTCCTTTTATTATGCGATTTTTGTGTTAGGCGAGCTGTTTGCTAAGCGAGGTACCACTGTATTATTTATTAGACTATAGATTACAACGTTTTCTAGCAACAGAAAAGTCACTAGAATATAGTTGTGAGCCACCCAGAGTAGTGTGCTTGTACTAATTGGTACAGAATACGAATCGATCTGGTAATTAATGTGGCCCTTGTGGTGCAGTGGTTAAACTGCTGTACTTAAGCCAAAACTGCTCATGATCTGAGTTCATTCCTGACCTTGATCTCAGCCTTCCTTCCTTCTGAGGTAAGTAAAATGAGTATTCAGCATGTTGGGGGCAAAATGCTAATTCACTTTTGAACCGCCCAGAGAGTGCACTAAGCGCTATGAGGCTATAAGTGTATTGCTGTTGTCATATAGGTACATTGGCCAAATGAGTTTCTCCCTATAGACTGTTCTACCACTTTTTCAGTAATCTGACATAGACTTCACTTTAAGAGTCAATCAGCCAGCTTTTTGGAATCATGGTTCTGTGAATGGCAATAGGTCATTCAAAATGAATTTCTAAATCCTGAGAATTAAAATAGTTTTTGGAAAAGCCAAGAAACAAAAGGGATTTTTTTCTCTTTTTTCTACACCCCGATTTCTAAACACCACACCTAAATATGGTTCAAAAGTTAGCTATACAGTCAAACCTTGCATAATGAGCGTTTGCTTAGCAAAAAACTCGCATAATGAACAAGTTTTTTCCTAAGTGGTCCGACTCGCATAATGAATTTTTCGCTATGCGAGTCAGACTTTTCCCTATGGAAAAACTCACATAATGATCATTCCTATGGGAATGCATTCCCCCCTTGAAATGCTCGTTATGTGAGTTTTCCCATAGGGAAAGTCTGACTCACATAGCGAAAAATTTGTTATGCGAGTCTGAGTCGCATAGCAAAAAACTCGCATAGCAAGCAGCCTCACAGAACGAATTAAATTCATTATGCGAGGTATGACTGTATTGTTCTTTTGTAGCATAAATAGCACAGAGTTATGTGGTACCTAAACACTGAAACGTTTTGTTGTTGTTTTTAATGTTTGGAATAAGCATCCAAAGTGTATGCATTAGAGCAGGAGTGGCCAACCTACTGCCCACAGACTGGCCCCAGCCCATGGCACCATTTCATGTGGCCTGCGTTGCCGCCACCAGCATTTTGAAATGGACATGTTTATGACAGCCGTAAAAGCAGTGGCGTAGCATGGGTTTCAGCTGCCCGGGGCGGTGTGGAATTTTGCCGCCCCCCCCCCCCCCCAAAAAAAAAAAACCCAACACATGCTTCCTCGGGTGGGCCACCCCCACCCCCCACAATGCAGTGTGTGATAAGGAGCACAGGAGCTGGGGAGGGGAAGAGTGTCATGAAGGTGGCGGAATAGGGGCTGAAGACGCAGGTGTCCAAATGGTTTAAGAAGTAAACCTACAAATGCCTACAAATGTTTCACTTTCAGGAATCTAAGACATGAACAAAGCTCACATTTGAACAAATACTCTTTGCTTTTTCTTTGCATGCCACTCACATGACAGTTTTGGAGCAGTCTTGTAGGGTGTCTAGCCCAATCTTTTCCTAGATTTACAAATCCAGAAAGAATTTAACCCATTTTGAACAGGCTACTGCCCTGAATCTGTCTGGAGACATTTGGCAAAGGACAGTCATCACCCTCTAAGTAATTACTTCCATTTTTAAAATCCTGTCCACAACAACGTTCTCTTAATGCTCAGCTCAAATCTACCCTTTTGTAATGCAAGCCCATTAGATTCTATTCCTGCCCTCAAGACTACAAAGAAAAAGGCCACACCTTTTCCAGTGTAAACAGCCTACTGATTATCTAAAGAAGGTTGTTAAATTCTTGCTCAGCCTTCTGCCCTCCAGGACAATCATTTATAGTTTATTTTTCTTCATGCTTACCACAATGGCAACCATCTTTTTGAACTTATTCCAATTTGTATCATTTATAAAATTGTGAAATATAAATCAATATGACCAGTGCACAATAAAGCAAAATCTCTCCTGTGACCTACAGCCCAAACTATTTTTCTTTTATAAAGATGAAGCTAAAATATTTTGGACATCAAATGAGAAGAGAGGATTCACTTGAGAAAGCCTTGATGCTTGGAAAGGTCGAGGGCAAAAGAAGGGGGAGGCCCAAAATGAGATGGCTGGATGGTATTGTAGAGACAATGGGCACAGAGCTGAGTGATTTGAGGGGGATGGTGGAGGACAGGAGTGCCTGGCGGACAGTGGTCCATGGGGTCGCAGAGGGTCTGAATCGACTGTGCGACTGAACAACAACAAAACCATATTAACCATTTTTTGCAGCCATGTACGGCTGCTGATTCTTCACCAACCCTTTCTTTTCCTTAGGTTACTGCTGGGATTTCTCATTCCTAGCATGCTTGTATAATCAAAATGTACAAAGTAATATCATGAGTTGGAAAAAATGTGCTGTAATGAAAGTTTGAAAAATCAGTAAATGAAACCTTTTACCATACAAAAACAGTTTTATTCATAAAACTGAAAGGAGGAAGGAGCTTGGTCAAGCAACAACATTAAAGGAGGATATAGCTGAAGATTCCAACCTCCCCTACATCACATAGACCAGGTGTGCTCAAACTTTTTGGGCCATGGGCCAGTCATGTGACTCAGGGAGCTGGTCACTATGGCCCAGGGGCTGGATGCAGCCCCCATATGGGCATGTTTTACTTCCACTTGTAGGAGCAATGAGGGCTTCGTGGGCCAGATGAATTGGCATTGGGGGCCGCATCTGGCCCCCAGGCTGTAGTTTGGGCACCCCTGACTTAGAGGGATGGCGAATAGGCTGAGGCACCCTAGAGTTGGATAGGACTGGCTTTTGAGCAAGGGCAACCTTTCCTTTTCCCTTCCTGCCCCCACCAGCCCCGCAGAAATGCTGGAGCAGCAAACCAGACCCCAAGCCTCGGCTCTAGGGAAGCTGGAGAGGCAGCAAAAGTATTTCTGTCTTCTCCTCCCCCCCTCTCACCAAATTGAATGGCTAGACCCGAGAGACTTGGAGCAAACTGTAAGCCTCTTGGCTCTAGCCATGCAAATAGGGGAAATGGAAATTGAAACAGCACAAACTTTTCCTCCCCCCCCCCTTCACCAAATTGAATGGCTTGAGCCGAGAGACTTGGAGCAAACTGTAAGCCTCTTGGCTCTTGCCATGCAAATAGGGGAAATGGAAATTGAAACAGCACAAACTTTTTCTCTTCTCCCCCCACTCACCAAATTGAATGGCTCGAGCCAAGAGACGGAGCAAACTCAAAGCCTCTTGCCTCTAGCCATGCAAATTGCCGAGAGCACAGGGAAACTGAGGGGGAGAGAGAAAAACAGCACCAGCAGAGCAGAGGTTTAAACCTACCTCCACACTTGTGTGCTGGCTTAATCCTCTTCCTCCTTCCACGGGACTAGCAGCTTCTCTCAACGCAGAGCCTCTTTGGCGCCCCCTGGAGATTGCCTGGGCCTGGGAAGCACGTGTATGCCACAGTAATGCTTGCAGGGAGAGTATGCCGTCCCTTGCAAAATGCTCAGGACTGACTGGATGGACCACGTGAGTGCTGCAATTGCCGCCCCCTGGAATTTGGCGCCTGGGGCATCCGCCCCCCCTGCCCCTACCTTCCTACGCCACTGAAGCCACCCATGCCTGCGCAAACATGCCTGGCACAGTTTACAGCAGCATTTATGGCAGGGGGAACCATGCGACTGGCCCCGCTCAGCTAAGATGCCCAGGGCATGGTCCGGCCCACGGCATAAAAAGGTTGAGAACCCCTGCATTAGAGCCATCAGTTATCTCTGATGAAGTGGGCCCAGTCAACAAATAATAACAATTCTATGCTGTGAAGTCAACCTCTTGCTCCACAGCCTAATGTCTAAACCACTTAGCTATCCAGCTAGCTTTTTTTTTTTTTTAAATGATGCTAAATTAAAACTTGCTAGTCTTTGTGGTACTACAAGAGGTGTGCAAGTAGCAGAGTTGTAGCCTGGGCACCAACTGCCTTCCAGATGCTGTTGAATTAACAGTTCCGATCATCCTTTACTATTGGCCACAACAGCTAGAGTTGAGATGAGGATTTATTTGGAAAGCCATACATTTGTCCCTCCTGCATTAAATGTTAGCATGTGGGTAGAGTGGGCTGGATCTGATGATATCTCTCACTCATCTTACGCAGACATACGGAATGAGAGTGACTCTTTCTCTTTTATGATGAGTCCAGATATCCATGCAGGGGAATCAGACTTTTTTATATGCAAAACTCTAACCCTCATAGCTTGTAGCCTACCTATGACTAGAATTCATTTTGCAAATCAAGAGATTGACGTGCAGTTTTAAAATCTTGTAATTACCTGCACTGGAGAGTTTTTGCAATTGATTGGGTCTTGATGCTTTTTACATGTGTAGGCTATATTTGAACATGATGCCCCTACACTGGAGATGGGTCAGTTGTACTTATAGTTTCCTGTATGCATTTGGACCAAATCAAAGTGAAGCATCCTTTGATACAAGCCCTTGAAACTTACCTCTTTTTTTTAACAGAAGAATTTACTATGTGGATGCCTTAGTAAATTAATCAGACCTAAAATGGTATAAGTCTGACTATTATCCAGTATGGCTCCATGTTGTAGCTAGAAGATCAGAGGAGCAGCATGGTTTCAGTACCATATGCTGGATGATGCAAGCAGAAGGATACTATTGTCTTTGTGTCCTGCTTGTGGACCTCCTGAAGGCATTTGGTTGACCACTGTGGGAACAGGATACTGGATTAGGTGAGCCTTCAGTCTGATGCAGCACAGATCTGGTGTTCTTATGGTTAGATTCTATTCTAAAGTGATCAGGCTAGTAAATGCCACGTCTTAGAAAATACAGTATTGGTTCAGTCATTTATTTTCCATGATGCCGTAAAGCTTATCTGTAGCGTGAGGATTGAACACTATAACACTAAATATCATTGTCACTATCTTGTAAATTAGGATGCTTTTGTTTAATTAAATTTTGTACTTGGAAACATGCTTTGTGATAAGGTTATTTCACACTGATATATATCATCATCTTCATTGAATGGAGCAGTCACTATTTTATGGAATGCAATTGGTTGGGTTATTAGTGAAGTAAACCGTTGTGGATTCTGTCTTTTGCCTCCATTAAAATATTCATAGTTTCCCAGTACAAAAGACCTCAGTTTGCATTTAGGAAGTTCTGTCTTTTTGACTGGCTCCCAGAAGCCCCACCCAGTGTAGTCAATAGTCAGGAATTTTAAGAATTGAGGCCTGAAAGAATTGGAGAGCCAAACGTTGACAGTTACTGGCAACAGACAAATGAACTTTAAAATGTTGACATATCAGACAATAAAGAAAACAATACAAAGACAAAAACATCATGGCACCTTAAAGACTAAATGCTATATTTTAATGCTAGTTAATCTAATAGATTTTTGTTAACTTTCCTTGGAGTCAGCTAACTATAGCATTCTTGATTTTTTTTGGAATAGTAGCCGTGTTAGTCTGTAGTTCAGGCATCTCAGAAAACAAAACAAAACAAAATAAAAAATATAGCCGTTAGTCTTTAAAGTGCTACAATGTTTTTTGTTTTGTTTTGTTTTGTTTTGTTTTCTGAGATGCCTATAGCATTCTTGTATATTTTGGTACAGCAGTGGTTTTTAGCATTTAGCTTTCTAGATATTTTCTTAGACTCTGATTATTGCATATCTTGTTTGAGGCTTCTTAACTGGCTGCTTAGGTCAGAGGAATCATGAGTTCTTCTAGTCCAGGAGAAGGTGATAATTAGCAGTATCTTCACTGCTACTCCTTCCTGGCCTCTTTCTTATGTAGATATGATCTGAAGTCACATGTTGTCTCTGAAGGGAAACAAAAACAATTTAAAGTTGTTGCTATTCATCCTTCAATATGAAATTTCCAGTTCAGCATGGCTGATACTGTGTTTGAATGTAAATATGCTCTGTTTAATGGCTTAAACGCCTGAAGGAAGTTAATGAACTTTACCATTACATGCTTAATAATAGGAACAATTTGTTTGATTGTTTTGTTGCATAAAACTGCACTATGTAATATCATTTCGACCAAAACAAGGAATGTAACAAAAAATTAACTCACCTTTTGAATTGCACTTGCTATACTTAGCAGCTGCATACCGTACTTCTTTTGTGTTGCTCATTTTGCAAAAATTGTGTCTGTTACCTTGCCAAATTCATTTTCCCCCTCCAGTGTGATCCTGTGCGACATTTTCTTAATATGTATTTAGCAAGTGATAATAGTTCTGAGTCATGGCTGAGTGTGCCTAGATGTTGGATTTAGTTTTCCCACGGCAAGACTTCATGGCCTGGTACATTGAAATATGAGTCCATTTAAAGTTTTCATGCTGAGGAATGGAAGAATAATGGAACTACAGAACACATTTCAGTTCTATTAGCTTTTCAGGCAGATTGAGCTACTCACTAAAGGGGAAAGTAGCCAGGGCAATTATGTTTGCATCTGGTTTTAGACCACTTGCTGTTTCCATTCTTGTTCAGTGCTGTGATGACATTTGAAAAGAAAGAGGGGAAGAGAAACTCAAAACTACTGGAAAGAGTGGATGTTGTATTCTGATCCTTTCCTTTATGATGGCTGGACTTTGCAAGTTCTATGCCTAAGCCAGAGGCAAAGTGTTTCTGGATGTCTTCCAACTTTAACTCCCAGCATTCATCACCACTGAGATTGCTGGCTAGAGTTGCTGGGATTTGTAGTTTAACAACTGCTGGATGACAACATTTTGGCTACTTCATTTTTTTTTTTAAAAAAAATTACAGGTAAAGGCTGGGATAACACTATTTTAGTAGCCTACTTGCAGCTCTCCCAGTAGCTTAGTGGTTAAGGTGCGAGACTGGAAAGACAGGTTCGATTCCCAAGAGCTGCACGATGGTGGACATGAAAGGAGCCTCATTCAGGCATCCCCTGCAAAAATCCTTTCAACCCAGAGTAATTTCTGACACAAAAATGAACGAGTACCCTACTTCTCATCAACAGTAGTCTAATTATTTTAACCTTTTAATTTGTTTTGAATTTTGCCTATATTCCATATATGTCCATAATTTTAAATTGTGCACCACACTGATGCAAAGAAGGAAAATATGTTTTAAAATTAGTACACAAGCAAAAAGCACCAGTATAAGCAAGAAGGGTGGTCTGTGAATGGAAACGCAATCTTCTAGATCAGGAGTTCTCAACCTTTTTAAGCCGGGAGCCGGGTCACACTTCCTCAGACAGCTTCAGGGCCTGGATGGTCGTTTTGTTCTTCCTCCACCATAGGGCACTTCCTAGTGTGGTGGAGACAATTGGGGGGGGGGGGCACATGAAATGACACCGCAGATTGCATTCGGCCCATGGGCTGCAGGTTGAAAATCCCTGTTCTAGATAGAGGGGATTTGGACTTAGATTAAAACGAGTTCTGTCTGAGATCTTAGCCTGTAGTTATTCATGAAGGGATAATCCTAATATAATAATAGCCCAGGATATGTTGTTTGTAGGGGTGCTTTCCATGGTACAAAATGAAACTTATATCTCCTTCTCTTTTAATTAAATTAATTTTCTCTCATAAATAAATGTAAAAATTATGGATTTATCTCAATACAGTTAAACTTTTCCCCCCAGGGCCTTGCATTGATCCCTTATGCACTTGTAATGCACTTGGGAAAAGACAAGACTATAAAACGATAATATATTGCCCGTGTGTTAAGAGCAGCTTATTTATGAAGCTTGAATACATTTAGAGTGCACAAGGCATACTTCATTACATTTTGATGTGTTTACTGTGGCTCTTTTCCCCTCCCTTCTCCCTCCAGGAATTCCAGAAAAGAACTTAATGACATACGGTTTGAGTTTATTCCAGGCAGAGGTAAGGCTGTTAATTGAAATTACACTTTTATGGCTCCAAATGGTATTTTAGAAATGGATTTCTGTTTTATCGTTTTAATATAAATTAGCACTATGAAATTGCTTGTACCAACCAAATGTTTTATATTATACTATTTATCCTAAACAAAAACTGTGCCAAGCATATAAAATTTTAAGTAGCATAGTGGTGGAATATTTAATCCCAAGTGAAGGATGCTATGTAGCTAAAAAACACTCTGTCACTCTCTTATTTTGTTAACCCAGTGAAATATAGACTAAAGCAGTCCTTCTGATAGCTGGCCTAGGAGTTGTATAGCATGTGAGTTCTTACATCATATCAATAAGTGCTCATTATGCATTAAATTATAACTGCAGGGAAACACACAGTGTATGGCTACGTAACCATACTTGTATCACCCACAAGGTACAGTTAGGAATAGTTCTTCATTTCCACATCTGAAAGGTGCACTAAACATGGTACTATTGGCTTCCAATAATGGGCATAACCATGGCCCAGGGAAAATGAGGTCAGCAGCCTGAATGCCTACACTGTGGGCAACATGCCTTGTTGTAAAATAACACCCTCACTTCACTATGTGCCATTGGGATCATTTGTCAGTCTGGAGTTCATTATTCTAGTGCTGCCCTCCTGTAAGAAAACAGCAGTAGCACACAGTGATAGACAATACCATTTCTCTTCAGAGTTAGATCTTGAAAAAGTTACTTTTTAAAGTTCTGCTCAGATTATTTAAAAGGTGCAGGTTTTTAAAACTGCCTTTTTGACGTTTCCTCTTCTGTATAGTGCAACATTAAGATAAGTAAACTGTTCAGGCTAGTCAATTTAAATTAGTTGATAGGAGAAGTCCAGGTAATTTCAAACTACTTCTACTCAAGTTTCTGTCATAGAAGAGAGGTGCTGAATATCTGGTACTCTAGATATTTTGGATTACAGCTTTTCCATGTTTCTTTATAATTGGCAAAACAGGCTGGGCATTCTGGGAATTGAAATCCAAAACATCTGGCCAAAGGTTTGCCACTCTTGCCATAGAACATGTAGTAAAGCAATTTCTTTGGGAAAGACCAAGCTATCAGTATTGATTGATGAATTGTATTGTGTTTGTTTCTAGCAGTGTTGTAGCTAGATAATGTTAGACTTACTGCTAGTATTGTTCTTGTTGTTATTATTATTATTATTATTATTATTATTCTTGTTGTTATTATTTCATCTAATATTGCCATGTTAATGTTATACCCAGACTAGATGGCTGAAACATCTTAGGTTTTGACGCAGAACACAGAGGACCCAAACTGCTTAGAATTCACAACAGTACACTAATCAGTGCCTGTAGACAGCATCATGTCCTCTCTTTCTAGGGTTGGATGTTGATTGCGTGTGTGCAGTCTTTCTGTTGCAAACATGATGAAATATTTTATGAAGAAGCATAAATGTTGAAATGTTTATCGTGACAGCTCCTCTATGTTTAAGAACAGATGGGAAATGGAGCCAGTAGTGTTGTCTGGGTCTGTTATGTCAGGGTGTGCGAATTGCAGCCTTCTATAGATTGGACTTTAATGTCTGCCATTCCTCATTGTCTTTTCTAGCAATCCCACAAGATCTGGAGAGCTGCATTTTGCCCATCCTAGTGTGTGTCTGTGTATATACGTGATATATGTACCCATGCATACACACTCACATAGGTAACCCAAAGGCTGGTACAGTAAAACACCGGATAACGATTAGATCGGATAACACTAAAATTGCATAACGTTAAGTAATCTGGGGAGGAGAATTGGATCGAATAACGTTAAGGTCCTATGGGATGGATCGGATAATAACCGCTAAAGCCTGTGCCGTTACAATATATCTCTATGGAGCTTTAACGTTATCTGATCCATCCCATAGGATTTTAACATGGATCGGATAACACTAAAAATCGGATAATACCAAGACTTGTGGAACCAAGTTTTAGCGTTATCTGGTGTTTTACTGTAGTACATAGTAAAATCCAGTTTATTACAATCAGCTGACATAAAATACTGAGCTGACAAAGGTAAGTAACAGATGATGTTATTGTCACTGCTGATCAGAAGTCTGGGCTGTTTGACCTGGCTCTCCAAACACTGAATCCAAGATTATTTCCAGAGTAATTCATAAACATGACTGTTACATGGTCCTTATGAGTCAAAACTTTTATTTAAAAGTGAGACAAAAGAAAAATATCTTATTGTAATGCTTTATTAGAAGTACTGTATCTCTTGCCTGTTTTATGGGTCCATTTGTGTTTGATGGTTATGATGATGATTGCAGAATTCTAGACATCTTATAGATAAATTGCATACAGTTCTGGAACTAGATGTAATATATAGCACCACCTCCCCCAAAAGTAAATTGTAGGGAGGGCCAATTGGTCTAATGCCAGTGTTTAGAAAGTAGCTATCTCGAGTAGAGAAATTTCTTTTAGTGCTGTTGAGGGCAAGCACGTTTCCTTGGCCAATGTTATTCCAAAAGTAGATAAGGAGGCACATTTGAGAAGGCTTTATCATCACCTTCTGCTCCTTTCTCAGAGTAAGTTCTCAGAAGAAGGCCTTAAATGAGAAAAGCAGGATTCTGGCAGATTCGGTTAAGTATTGAAGCCCCAAGCCCTATTATCATGTCTAAGCTAGAAACTAGCACCTAGGTGCTATGTATATGGTTGTGCAATCTGCTATGCATGATGAGCTTGTCTGCTGTATTCTGCACTTGTCTGTGTTTTCTGAACCACCTTCAAAAGGCAACTCCAGATATAACACATAATAGTAATCTAACTTGGAGGTTGCTAGAGTATAGGCCATTAAAGCTGCCTCGTTCCTGTCTGACCTTTGGAAACCCAAAGGTAGCAGCAACCACTACACTCCTCAGAGTCTGTGCCCCCAGAAACAGTAATAGATTCAAAAAGAATCTAACCTATCTGGGGGAATGCAACCCCCACCTTCAGTATGTTCAATAACACTCATTCTGTACTCATTCCAATAAAGATAGGTACAATACTTGCATAGCAGAGGAGAAATTGTGGTAACTGAAACAAAGGAATATTATAGGACATGTGAAAAATGAGATGCTTAACCCCGTAGACCACTTCTAAATAGAAATGAGAGTTATTAGTTGTGATGTATATGATTTTCCTAATAAGAATAGTTTAAGTTTCAGTACATTTTATTAATGGGTGTTCATCAAATAAATATACTTTTAAACCAAAGTGCCCTGGCTTTCTGTTTATTTCCCCCCCAGTTTTATCATGACTAATGCATATTCATTTCACATTTTGCACAGACACAGCAGATGGTGTATCTCAAGAGCTGTTCTCTGCAGGCCTGGTTGATGGCCACGATGTAGTTATAGGTAAATTATGTTTCATTTCGAAATTACTCTGTTGCTACAACTCAATACGGTAAACAGATAAGGGCCCATTTGCAAGGTTCTTGTCCTTGGCTTCCTTACAAAGAAGGATTCTAGTTTTAAAAAACTTTCTCTACTGCAATCGATTGGAAGAGAATACTGAATTCTCTAATATGAATTGAGAATGTTTTAAACACATAAACATACAGGCAGCCCTTTTTATTTAAGCTATAGTGCGTATCTTTTTTTCCTGATTTGGTTGATACTCCTTTAAAAATCCAATTTGATTTTAAAATTCCTTTGTATCTGTAGTATTAAGATATGTGCATCTGTTTTTTCAAAGTTTAAGCTTCTCTTCTTTGCTATGAAAATACCAATAATTTTGCAGAAATATGTATGTAGTTGGGCCTTGAAAAAGGCTCCAAGTATATATATTTGAACCTCACCATTCTTAATTACTTCACTAAGCTTAAAAAAATGTTTTCCTTAATAGCAACCTCATAACAACCATGGATTGAGTGGGGTTTCAACCCAGATCTGGTGTGCCCAAGGAAAATTTTTGACAACCGTACTACGTTGGTTTTTAATTGCCTCTTAAAACCTGTGGGTACTTTTAAGATTGCTGCTAGATTACAGGAAGGGGGGGGCCATGAGAAGAACCTTTTAAAAGACACTGTGATTCTGAATGACATGCATTGCGAGAAACAGTTTTGCAGCCTGCTTGTGTCTTGGAATTCTGTTTTGCCATCAGAATCCATCTCTTTTTGTACCACATTTTGATTACATTCTGATCCATCTTGTGGTTCTAGACAAAGACTACTTATAGAAGCATTGTGTTTGACAAGTGCCTAGTCAGACAGGCTAGACATATATGGCATTATCAGAAGAAGGGGCAAACTACATGTATTTTCTTTTAATCCCACCTGATTAAATGATACTTCACTTTAAAAAAACCCCAATACCTCAACAGACAATTGCTTCAGAATCTTTTTATATATTTTTATAGGAAGAAGAGTTATTGGTATCCTGCTCTTAACTGGCTAGTCTTCTTTTATCTTGAGGGAAGAGCATGGTTGCTTCCTATAATTTATAAAGCTAGATTGGGAGAAAGAAGGAACGTACAATTTCTTTTGACAATATAGACTCTCCAAAAGAAAATAATTGTAAAACATCATCGGATAATGAATACTCAGAAGTGGTTTACCATTTCATTCTTCTGAGACCATGGTCTGGAACTGTGTTGATTTCCCAAGGCCAAATAAACTGAGTCTTGTCCTGAAAGGAACAGTGAGGAATTGAACTCTCAACCTTTGGCTTGTGCTCCAATTTGCTGAACTGTCCAACCAGCTATAGTTTAAATGACAGGTGTTATTTTCTGAAATGGGATTTATACTTTGGTAAGCAAGAATTGTTAAAAAGTGGAACAATCCAGATTTTTGGCGAGACTTGAGTAACGAGGACTTGTTTGTTAATCTTTGTGAAGTGTTCTCTTTGGGGGGAGAAGGATTAACTGAAACAGCACACTATAATTTCTCAGTAGTGTAGAAAGACAAACTCCAGTACTCTAGTTCAGTGTTTCCCAAATGCTGGTTTTTGGACTTCAATTCCCAGAAGCCTACGTCATTTCCCCAAAGCACTGATCAGCCAATGTACTGACTTAGGCTTCTGGGAATTGAAGTCCACTAGTGGGCTGTGTACCCCTTGTTGGGAACCGCTGCTCTAGTTGGGTTGGCCAGGTGCCTTAGAGAGAACCTATTTAAGGATATTTAAAAAATAACACTGTTCTCTATTTTGAAAAATCCCATGGTGTCTTATTTTGTGACAGGATTTGCTTTTATATGTAAAAATTGCTTGCTTCTGTTTATATTAAAAGAGAGATCAAAGAGACTGCATACAGTCTCTCCCTAATTTACAGTTCCATTTGTAGTTAAAGCACAAGAGAATACAGTAATGCTTCTGAAGACTTGCCATTTTATTTTCATCATTTTCTTTACCTATTTATTCCCACATCTTGCATGCCACCGTTTCTCAGTACGTTTGCCTACCTGATGGTTGAACTTTTTCTATCACGTTCAATCCCATTTCAGAATGTTTTCTGACTCATAAGTTATTGAAAGCCATGAAAGCATCATATAAATGCAAAAGAATCTCAAAACACCTGGACAAAGAACTGGAAGCCATTTCCACTTACTCTTAAGACATCAGATGAGAAATGGCTCAGTCAATCCTATTGAGAAGTTTGTTTCCTCCACTGGCAAAGTTGGAGGAAGACTAGTGTCATATTTACATGAGAAAAGAACCTGCAGACTATTGTTGTCTATTAACATTCTCTTGTTGTCTGTTTTCCCAGTGATTACATTTCCCTGGAAAACAGGAGTTTAGCTTGGGAAACAAGAACAGTGAAATTCCATGTCATGGATGCAGCATTATTTATTAGCTCTTTTCCCTATCACAGTCTTTTGTTTTTAAAGACAAGATTCAACTAATGTGGGATAAATCAGAGTATAAATCAGATAAACCAGCTCTTTAGGGTGTGTGTGTGTGTTAATGCATTGCTTTGTTTGTTGATAATAACCAGACAACAAAGATTGCTAATGACACTGGAAGTAAATAGAAGGCTCTTGGGATTAGTGGAGAGCAATACTGTTTAGAGGGCGAAAATGGTACTCCTTTGACAGTACTGTATAATGCTGTCCAAAATACCCTGTTTTGCAAGGTCTACAATATACCTTTACAATAACATTTGCAAATATTTATCTTATGGAACATCACAACCCAGTTATGATAAGTACTTGTAAATGTTAGATACAGTAATACCTCGCATAACAAATTTAATTCGTTCTGCGAGGCTGCTTACTATGCGAGTTTTTCGCTATGCGAAAAATCCCTATGGAAAAACTCGCATAACGAGCTTTTTAAGGGGAAAAACACGCATAGCGAATTTTTTTCGTTATGCAAGTTTTCCCCATAGAAATGCTCGCTATGCGAGTTTTCTATGGGGAAAGTCCAACTCGCATAGCGAAAAAAAATTTCGTTATGCGAGTTTACCCCCATAGAAACTCTCGCTATGTGAGTGTTTCCATAGGGGAAGTCTTGACTCGCATAGCGAAAATATTCGTTATGCGAGTTAGCTCTTTTTTTTTTAAAAAAAAACCCGCTCGTTAAGTGAGTTTTTTGCTAAGTGAGTTGCTTGCTAAGCAAGGTTTGACTGTAGTTGTTGAGCTCTGCTGCTTTTAAGAGTAGGCATACACAATGTGAAACACACTCATCGGCTGTAACCCAAGGAGTGGATATTACATCTTGTCACTAGTCACCCTTGCCCATTTCTGTTGTCTTAGGCATATTCCTGGTGAGGCATCAGACTTGGCTGATGTGTGTTGGATTTCACTTGGTGATGCATATCTTGTGTTGATCTTTATAGAAATAAAAATGTACCTTCAAGAGCTAGCACAGAATAAATAAGCTCTGATATTTAGGGTTCTCACTGTATAGAATGTGCACGATTCAAACTTGTTTGATGGAAGCAAATTACACTTTCAGGTCTGGCATTCTAAAAAAACACTAAACCAATTCTTCCCACCACTTACAAAGAAAACTTGGGAAAATACCCCATTCTTGACCTCTATGCCTACAGAAGGACTTCTAAATTGTGTGCTAGATATTAGTTCTACCCTAACTGCTAGAAATTTCATTATGTTTTTCATCTGTGATGTTCCTTTGAAATACAAACTGGTTGCTTCCTGTATTTTGATTCTACTTCAGTATGATCAATGTAATTCGAGGTGCATCTTCCTCCAAAATTGTCATAAGAATCTGTATTATTCTAGTTCTCAATTATAAAAGCCTTCAATTTTTAACTCTATATGTCTCTTTCTGTGTACTCTATTTTTTAATCCTTTGTTTTCTCCAGTTGCTGCTAATTTACAAAAAATAGTAGACGACCCCAAGGCCTTGAAAACATTAACCTTTAAGCTGGTAAGTTAAAGTACTCTTGGCAATAAAAAGATGTAAGTAAACGGAAAACATTTATGATCTTTAGAGCCAGGTTTCCTCAATTTCTTGTGCACTGTTAGTCACCACTGTGCATCAGACGTTGACCTTCTTCATGCTTTAGCATCCTACACAAATTGGAAATGGAAAGCAGAAAAAGAGCTTTAATAGCCTTTTAAAAATTCACTAACTGGAAAGAATCGTCTGCCCTTCACCAAAACATAGCTATTTCAAGGCATAACAAGCTTATAAAAGCTAGGCATATATTAAGTACCCATTGGCTCAACAGCTGCTTTTGAACTCTTGTGGCACTGATGCCTCAGCTTTTATTAGCTGTCACTATCCAGGGCTTTCTGATGAGCTGGGGAAGAGGGGGAAGGGGAAACAGATGAAACAAATGGGTCCACAATAGCTTATTTCCCATATGTACAACAAACCTGAAGTCTGCAGTTATGGGGATCGATGAAAACAGTTTTATGTTTGGGAATAGTAGAAAGTTGTTGAGGCATGTGTGGGGTATGGGCCAGACTGTTGCCTCAGCTTGTTGGCTCATCTAACCCCTCCCTCTCTGTGTGTGACTTGTTTAATCTCTTTTAATTTTTGTAACTTTTTAATCCTGTTTAATACTGTTTTTATACCATGTTTTTACTGTGTTTTAAGTGTTTTTAAAGTTTGTTAGCCACCCTGGGTCTTTGTGAGGAAGGTGGCATAAAAGTTTGATTAAATAAATAAATAAATAAGTTCTCCACAGTTTCTGAGGCCCAGAGTACAATCATGTCAGGATCACACTATAAGTCTAATTTAATAATAATAATAATAATAATAATAATAATAATAATAATAATAATAATAATAATAATAATAATAATAATAATAATAATAATAATAATAATAATAATAATATTGTTTCTGCCATCGTACACTATGTTAGTTTGCACTGCTTCCACAACATGCCTTCTCCCCCCCCCCCCCCATTCTGCCATGTTGGGCTAAATTGAATCGCACGCAATACTGTTGACTCTTAGTATTCAGTAATTTCCAGATAAAATTCAGAATGGTGTCCTTAAGTATCTGCTGGCTTGCTTCCTAATCTAACGTCAGGAAGTTCATAGAAAAACTCACCCTCTTCTCTTACTACTTGCAGTTCTTGGCACTGCCTAGAAAGCTACTTAGGAAGATTGAGGGACTCACTTGGAACCGTGTGAGTTGGGGCTATGAAGCCCTTTGGAGAAAGGGGAAGCCTCCTGATGGAGGTTATTGCCTGGGCAATCCTGTTCCTTAGGCTTCCGATGCCTTAACCTGCACTGCTGAGCAGAAATGCATAAACGTTAGTATATTTTGGGATGCAGATTTGAAAAAACTTTTTAATGTGTAAAAATCTTGATACTCTCAAGTGACTTAAAAAAAAGAAGAAAGCAGGATCCGCTATGGCAGAAAAAGCCCTATAGCAATACCTATAGCAATTACGCTTCTATACTGCACCATAGCGATTAGTGCACTCTCTGGGCAGTTTACAGGTAATTAGCATTTTTGCCCCCAACATGCTAAGTCCTCATTTTACCATCCTTGGAAGGATAGAAGGCTGAGTCAACCTTGATCCCAGTCAGGAATGTCCTCACAATGTTTTGGCTGCAGTACAGCAGTTTAACCACTAAGCCACCAGGTCCCTCCCTCATGTCTCCACCTTTAAATCAGTTGTCTCATTTAAACTACGTGTCACACCTGCTGCATGGGTGTGAGAGGTGGCATAGGATTGATAGAGAGGCGAGACCACAAGCAGGACTTTTTAGCTGTAGGCCCACAGCAGTCTACATGAAGTACCGTATTTGCCCGCATCTAAGACACACTTTCCCCCCTTTAAAATACATCAGACAAATGGGTTGTGTCTTGTGTGCCAGCAAATATGATATTCACTGTGTATAGTGGCCTTTAGTGGGCCATTTTTGGTAATAATATGTATTTCTGGAGGCTCTTGGGGAAGGGAGGAGGGAAGTGCCATTTCTGGTGCGCCTTTAAGAGGCTTCCTAGCCTCAGAGCAGGAATTTGGGAGTTATTTGGGTGATCTCTTCAGTGGGACCAGGGATGGCTCTAGGGTATCTGAAAGGTAAGTAAGCAGATTGTGAAGCTGTTGGGAAACCCAACTTTTTCCATGGATTGCTTCTCTGGGCAGGCAGGGAGATTCAGAGGGCAGGAGAAATTTTCCCTACCTCAGAGAAACATGCCTATTCAACCTGGACAAGTAGCACATTTATGATTGTGCCAGAGCTGGTTTTGCACTGAGTGAAGAGAACCCATGGGGTGGGGTGGGGTGGGAACAATGCTTCTCCTGGGGAGGAATTTTTCCCCTTAAAAATGTGTATAAAAACAGGGTGAGTCATATTCTGATGCATTTTATATGCCAGCAAATACGGTACTTTAGCACTGGTTTGAAAGTAAATAACCGCTATGTAGTTCATTAGTCTTATCCTGGATTATTGACTGTGAGAACCACAGTTCTTCTCATATTGATTTCACATTTATGATGTCGCTCCTCTTTCCCTCCCCCCTTTCGTTTAGGCATCCGGCTGCGACAGTACCGAAATACCTGATGAGGTAAAGCTGATTGGGTTTGCTCAATTAAGTATCAGCTGATGCCAATCACTTGCCCCCGCCCCCACCCATTCCAGCGAGACCGTGAGATTGCAAAGAGGCCAGCTTTCCATTGCAAAGGAAAACCTCCCAGCACAACACTCTGAATTCTGCTTCATTCTCTACGGCAATTCACCAAGTCGGAACAAGCCAAGGCCCGCCACTGCACTGCTCCTGCTATAACATTCCAAAAGCTACTAAATGTGTCTTTAGCAATCAGTTTGGATTTCCCTCAAGTGAAAAAAAACAAACAGATGGATTGGAAGTGCACTCAGGTGGCTGTATTGGTTGGTCATGGAAGGAATTTTCTATCAGAGCTATTTCTTCTTTAAAACAAAATTCGGTCATAACTATTTTAGTGGACAACACTGGCCCTTTGCTGTTGTACGTAGAAATGGATATTATTAAATGTTAGGGTTTATTAGCCAAACTTGAATTCCTGTTTTAAAACAAACTGTGAATTTTATTTCCCCTTCTCCTCTAATATTTATGCATTATACATCCTAACTGTAAGGAATTTATTCTCTCCCACCCCCTCCATTCTTGATTTACATACTACTTGCAATTAAATATGTTTGTTTTAAATAAGTTTCAGCTTTATCTCTGAAACATTTGTCATGATCTCTATTTTTAAACTGATGTAGGCATTTAGTATTGGTTGTTTTGCTTGTGTCCTTTTAAAAATCCATAATTGGATTGTCAAGGGCATAGGAGGAGGTGCCTTGCAGATATTTATGTCCTAAGACTGTGCCTGAAGCTGTGTGAATCCAAACTTGTCTCATTTCTGGATCAACCATGTCTGAAACTTTGAGTAAGAAAGCTTTACTGTAGCAGAAACTTGACGCAAAATAATATGGCCTATGTTTTTATTGGGTTTTGTTTTGTTTTGAGCAGAGAGTGTCTACAAGCGGAAACTCCTTATAAGCAGTTGCCATTAAGACAAGATGCCTTTTCTTTGCCCATCTTTGATTTGGTTTATCTTTAAGGGATAGGAATTTTTTTTTATCATGGGGGAGAAACTTGAAGAGAATCTGAATTTTACTTGAAATTTTTTTCAAACACCCAAGGTAGAGTGTGAATAGGAAAGGGCTTTGTGCAATGAATTAAAAGGTAAAAGAACAGAAATCTGTTACATTTTAAAAAGTACTTCTGACAGAAGTAGTCATACGCTTAACCTGTGGCATAGATATTTTGGAGCTAGCAAACGTTAGAAAGATTCTCTAATCTGAAGTGTATTTTCAGAGAAGTGGGTTTCTTGGATGTTACCTTGTTAAACCACTTCCTTGCTAAACTTAGATAATTGGCAGCTCTCTAACAGATGGGAAAATGGCAAATGTGTTATTTAAGAGTTATTTATAATGCTTTGTCATAAATGTTTGAGGTATTCTAGAGCCATCTGCATACAACTCAGTGTAATTTCATTCTATTATATTGTTTACACAATGATTACTCAAAAGACTGACTGCAGAGGTAAAAAGGAAAATAAAAGTGTATTGCACAAACAAGTTGTTGACTTTCATTTCATGGTAAATCTTCATACTTTAAGTGGAAATTACTCACTCCTCCATTGTTGTCCTCTCTCCCTGATACCCTCATGCCTCCTCTGTAGTAATTTAAATTCAGCTCTGTCCATTTAGGAGGGAGCAGTTGTTTGTTGTTAAACTCCCATGAATCATACATTAATCACAGTCAGCATGATTAGGAATCAGTAGGGTTTTCTTTCATATCACCTGCATGGCGTATGTAGAGGAGGCCATATTATTCCAAATAATGACAATTGTTAAGCTTCACACCACATTCATTCTTGTAGAACAACTGATATATTTGATAGGTAAAAATATAGTAACAGTGCCAGTTTTCTGCTACTGGTCCTGGTCTTCTTATATGTGCCTCTAACCCACTGCCAATTTTAAAGAGTAGAAAGGGATTCCCCCCTTTTTTTAACTGGGTGGGATTGGAAATTTGCTGTATCAAATAAAATCAGTTCATGATGTCACATCAGCAGCTTAGTCAACATACTGGCCTGGGCAGAGAAGGAGTTTGTGCCTCTCCATCTGTAATAGCTATTTTCTCACACACAAAAATCAGACTGTGTGGGTCAAAGTTCACGAGTTCATTGGAGCGGACCTCAAATTCCTCTTTAGCGCAGTTACAATTCCCATAAGAATGTGCTGGTCAGTTGTAGCAAAGACAAAATGTCTTGTTTCTCTTTAAACCAGGGGTGGCCATCCTTTTTGCGCCGTGGGCCTGACCATGCCCCCAGAACAGCTGAGTGGCCTGGACCACGCCCCCGAAAGCATTTACGACTATCGTAAATGTGCCCAGTTCTGCGTTTACGTCAGTTGTGGCTGCATTTATGCATGCATGGGCACATTTTATGGCTGATATAAACACACCCGCTTCCACCTCGGGGTGGGGACGGGCCATGGACCATAGGTTGAGAACCCCTGCTTTAAATACATTTATTGGACCTCTTGTGGTCAAATGACTACTTAATTAGATGCATGAAGTATTCACCTCAAGTTGGCATATTTATATACCTCCTGGAATGAAAAGCAGGGGACTGTAAATGAAACTGAAATGCAAAAAAGTAGGGTAATAATTCCTTGACTTGTTATTGGGTCATAACATAGGTAATAAGGTAAGATGATCAATGTAGTGAATTAATGAAAACAAAATTATTGTTCACATCAGAGAGAAAACATTTCTAAAAATGTTGCTTTTCCTGCATTCTTCTATGCATCTGACTTGAGTTTGTATTTTTACTCTGAAAGCAAACTCATAAAAGAACAAATGTGTTGCATTCTTTTTTATACATTCACTTAAGGTGAGCCTTTGTTCTTTATTGATGCTCCTTTATGCCACATAGAAAATTTCCATCTTATTCTGAAGATGTCAGCAGTGCAATCGTCATTCATAGCAAGGTGTGAGCTTTATTTTTGTTTGTTCATCCTGCTCATGATTTGTTTTGTATAACTTTGTTGTATACTGCATTTAAGAGCAAAACCTTCACCAAGCAGCTTCCAAAAACTGATATAAAAGCAAGGCACAATGATAAAACCATAAACTTAAGAAGTCAACCTTTCATATATACAGTCAAACCTCACATAAAGAGAATCTCGCTTAAAGAGCAGATTTTTTTTACAATTATTTTCTTTAAAGAAGTTCTGGCTACCTTTATCAGTTGGTAGCTATAGTAGAGTAGACATAAGAGCAACATTTTAGAGTGGGGCTAGCAGGCAGAATGCTAGATCCTCTCTCTTTTAAGAATTGTGGATTCATATCTGTTTTATGTGGTCAGAGGTTTTGTTTTTCTCATAAGCTCAGAAATATGCAACAGAAAATTCTGGCAGGAAGAGAGAAAATGCCTTTCCAGTGCGGATTTGCTCATAATTGATAATCCTATTAAGAACTGGTTTGTGTCAGCAGATTGAGCATCTGAAGATTCAGAAGGCCTGGGTTCAAATCCTTATTTATTTACTTATTTTGTTAAATTTATATACTCCCCCTGTGGCCAGAAGGCTACACATCCCACATCCTTTCTGAGGCGGGGAGACCTATGGCTTCCTAGACAAGCAGGTTCAAAGTTTTGCAATACAGACAAATCTTGACAGGAATGTTGTATACATTTTTGCAGCCTGTTCTGAGTTATATCTCCTGTAATTCTTTATCATTGTCCATGCTGATCCAGATTGGTGAACGTTGTAATCCACAATACCTTTCGACTCATCTGAAGTCCTCTAAAATGTTACTGGGGTTTGATGGCAATCTGGCACCATGTAATGATATAGTGAACTATAGTTACAGCAAATAAAGGTGCAGAATATTCAAAAAGTTTCCAGAGGGTAAAAACTCCAAGTTTTGACCCACAGTAAGTAGGTTCCTACCAATTCAAGGTCAGGCAATATTTAGGTAATGATCATCCTGGAATAATGTGAGGAAAGAGGTACAGTAATACCTTGGATAATGTTTACCTCGGATAATGCTAAAATTGCATAATGTTAAGTAATCTGGGGTGGAGAATTGGATTGAATAACGTTAAAGTCCTATGGGATGGATCAGATAACAACCACTAAAACCTGTGTGGTTACAATGTATATGGAGTGTTAACGTTATCCGATCCAACCCATAGGATTTTAACATGCATCGGATAACACTAAAAATTGGATAACACCAAGACTTGTGGAACCAAGTCTTAGCGTTATCCGAGGTATTACTGTATACATTCTGCTTAGTTTGGATCAAGCTGTTTAGCAAAATTTTGTCTCTGCTCTTAAAATCTTGTTACAATTCAATAAAGTTCATATATTAGTATTCAGCATCTGATTTGTCCCATTTTTCATAAACACAATCCTTGTTACCTTAATAATTGCATTCTACAACTTACAGCAGTGGTGGTGAACCTTGGCACTCCAGGTGTTCTTGAACATGAATTCTCAAGCCCTGGTTAGCAGGAGTGCTGACTTGGGCTTCTGGTAATTGAAGTCCAAGAACACCTGGAGTTGCAAGGTTCACCATCACAGACTTGCAGCAACCCTTTCAAAGGTTTCCTAGCTACAGAGTATTGAGAAGTGGTTTCCATTCCCTTCTGAGAGTGCTGTGACGTTGTGCACTGCGTTAAACCTTGCACTAGCTTGTGGAATAATTTAACAGTACTGTATTGCATTTTCATCTCTGCTGCCTAATGTTCCATTAATCCAAACCTCTGCCTATGCAATTATCTCATAGGAATAATAGTATTGTACTAGTTACTTGAACTCATATAGCTAAAGTTGGTAATAATAGAGGCCACACTAATATCCAGGAAGAGAGAAAGTATAAGTGAAAAGTCAACACCATCTTGAAAATTAAACTGCAGCAGCTAATGCTCACTTGTGCCTTAATGATGACTGTAGAAGCATGAAAGCTTTCAAAGTTTTCCATGGATGCACAGAATAAAAATATTGCTCTTGCTAGAGTTGTTCACTTTCATGCTAGAGAAAATAACTGAAGACTTATATCAGGAGTTCTCAATGTTTTTAAGCTGTGGGCTGGATCTTGTTCCCTCAGACAGCTTAGGGGGCCGGATGGACATTTTGCCCTTCCTCCACCACATGGCACTTCCCGGTGTAGAGGGGGGACACACACATGAAATGGCACTGAGGGCTGCATCTGACCCATAGGCCGCATATTGAGAATCCCTGACATAAATCCACAGGGTTTCATATAAGAGACATGAAATGGGGACTGCCTGAAATGTAAATAATGCAGACATTTATTAACAGAAATGCTGTAAATAAAAATAACACGTATGGAAGCTGTGTGTGCAGACCAAAGGTGGTCAAGTGGTATCTTCCCTGTGAGAATTTGGTCTGCTAATATTTTATCCTATTATGGCAAAGTTGCTTCCGATGTCACTAATAAGGTGGCAGTTCTCAAACAATGGGATATGCCTCCCAAGTGAATGTATCAGAATATCAGAAAGACATTTTAGCTTGAAAACCTTTTATAATTTTTTTCTTCAATATGGAAAACATGAAAATAAAACAGTTACGCTTAATTGCATAACCTTCACACTGAGCAGTAGTAGGGAAAACAATCCTACAATAAGGGTTCTTCCCTCTGAATATACAAGTGAAGCAGGAACAGGAAGCCACATGGTCTGTGGCTAGTTATGTATCATCGTGATCAAAGCCATGAGGTTGATTCTGATGGGCCAGCTATCCATGAATAGTAATACATGTCGTGCAGGAAAGCCAGGATTCTAGGATGGAGGCCCTTTCAAATGCCAAATTTACATATCTCAACTGTGAAGTGCAGCAAAGGTGAGTGACAATCAAACCTAAAATGTGGACAGGAGCTCAGCTGAATAATTGGACCCATGCTTCTCCACTTCAGCTGAGCCTAATGAGCCTGTTGTGCAATTAGTATAAGAATTTGACCCTGCTGCTTTTCATCAGCATTTAATCAATCAAGGACCAGATAAAGGTCAAAAAGAGACTGCCAAACCCTTGTGTGGCTGTGAATGTGTTAACCTTTCCTTTAGCTGTGGCCTTTCTTGTCAGGATCCCCTATACTAGGAAGGGCAGGCGTGAAGTTTGAAAGCTTCCACTGAAACAACACTGTGCAACGAAAGTCTGATGGTTTTTTGCCTTTTCAGAATCCAATATCAGTTACCAGAGAAGATGACCTCCTTGCAATGGGTCGAGGTCGTTGGTAATGTACCTTCTTGGAGGTGGGTGGATAAATGAACAATTTGATTGTTCTTACCTGACTCCCAACCTTTTATTTCCTAAAATTGGATGATATAATTGATCATGTTAGTTATATATTCTGCTCTTCCACCATTTGTGATAAGGCCTCTCTGTGCCTTAGAAAAGTCTATTTGATCTTCCCAGGGAAGTGTGTTAGACTAAAACAGAATGGCAGGCTCTAAGTCAAGCAGTCAGATTCCTGGGGCGGCAGAGATTCAAATCCTTCTCTCCTAACCTTACATTTCAGCTGCTGTGTAGCACTGGTCCTGAAAAGTGGTGCCTTTCCCACATCACCTTAATTGGGAAGTGTGATTCCCTCATCAGGTGAAGGCAAAAGACACTGGGTGTTGAAAAGATAACAGCCGTTCACATGCAGGCGGCTATTTGTCCCTATATAAATGTCTGTGGAAGTATTCAACATCTTGAGAATATGGGATGTCTTCAAAAGAAGAGAGAGCTACTTTTTTTCCTACTCCTCCATCCTTCCAACTACATCTATTGATCTGCAAGATCCTTCATTCCCTGGTTTCTGGTAACTTTTTTCCCTTTTAGCTAGACTGCAGTGGCTCAAGTGGCTAAGATGCTAACTGGAAGGTGGCAGGTCAGCAGTTCGATACCCGAATACTGTGAGACAGAACGAGCTCCCATCTTTGTCCCAGCTCCTGCCAACCTAGCAGTTCAAAAGCAAGAAATTGCAAATAGATAGATAGGGGCAGCTTCGGTGGGAAGGTAAACAGTGTTTTGTGTACTCCAGTGTCTAGTCATGCCTGCCATATGACCACGGAAATGTCTGCAGAAGCAGACAGCGCTGGCTCTTCAGCTATGAAACAGATGAGCACTTAACCCTAGAGTCAGATATGACTGGCTTTCGAGCATTGGTGACCTTTACCTAGATCCATGTTTTCCCACTGCCATTCCAGATCATACTTTTTCCCCATCCCACAACTGGTGACTGATCAGTAAGTGATGGGGGAAAGCTAGCAGAGGACCTTTCAGAGGGCAGTCAAAGTGTACAGGTGTTCCATTGGCATTCTGGTCTGTGTCTTAAGCCACGCCTCCCTGGCCTTGTTCCTGGATTCTCTTCTACATCCCAACACCCAGATAAACATGGACATCTAAGAGTTGTTGGGATTTAAAAGAGAGCTGTGCACCAGGGGCAGGGAGAAAATATATTTAATTTGATAGTAAAGTAAATGCTACATATGAAAGCTAGAACTGTATTGCTTATTCTTCAGTTTTGATTTAGGTGCAGAAACTTGCACTTTCGGGGAGAAGGAAATTTTCCTATCAATGGATAGTGCGCTATTAAGTTGACCAGAAAAATCTGCCGCTGCAGCAATATAGGACTACAGTGGGTTTGCAGCGGCTGCTATGGCACCTGTCAGGGGTGGGTTTTCTTCCTAGAGGACAACACTTGAATAATGGCAACACATGTGCAGGCAGGTTATTATGCTTGTGGGACTTTATGCTGGGTAGAAACTCAGTAGGATACTGGCCAAACATCCCCCTCACCCTGCCTCTAATAGTCACTATTTAATCTGTAGTAATAGTCTACCAGTGGGGGTACACAGTGTGATATAGTGGATAGAGTGACAGAATACGACTCAGGAAGCCTGGGTTCGATTCCCTACTGCTGTGGAATCTCACGGGTGTGGAACTGGTAAAGACACTCCTTAGATATCTTACCTTGAAAACTTCATCATTATCACTATCAGTCAGTCCTGATTTGGTGGCTCATAACCACAACAAAGTTTTGCCAGTATGAATGATTTCACCTAGCCAGTGAACCTCACACTGGGACAGGCTGGAGATGGAGATTCTGCACTGGATCTCCGTTATCTGCCATCAAAGAGTCATCATACAGAATGTGTGTCCGTGAAACTAACTGAAATGTTTATGCATCCTAAGTTGTCTGTTAATGGAGTGGAGGATTTGCCTGCGTAAGCAGGAAAAAAAATTGCCTTTTTGTAATGTGAGAAAATGTCTTTTGTTTTTACTTGTCTTTCAGTTATACGATGGCTCAACTAATTAGATATCCAGATTTAATAGCTGAGCATTGCAACACCCCGCAATTTGTCTTGCCACTGTGAATAAACTCAACCTTGCGGGCTACATAAAAGCTGTGGTTTATCGCTGTTTTTATGATTGCTGGATTGCTGCTGCTCAAACCTACGCATGTAGCCAAGGCATTCAGATTTGCTGAATGAAAGCAAGTTAACAGAGAATTCTGATAATTATGAGAGACCAGGGCAATGCTGGATCATCATGCAGATGAGATGTTAGAAGAAGTTCACTCAGAAAACATGTTGCCCATAAGCGCAAGCCTGCGAAACTGCAAAGACAGCATGCCTGTTAATCATCTTCCTCCTCATAAGCCACATGTGGAGCAGCCCATTATATGAACATGCCTTTGAAAATGGCACCGTTCTCTAATTTTAGTGCAGGGCACAGAAGGCATTTATGTCCGGTTATGTGACAAAATGGAGTTATGAGGCAATATCATTTTCCTATAATATTTTACGTGCCTTCCTCCCTTCCACCTGTTTTCCAGTCTGCTTTATTTTTCAAAGTAAGAATTTTTCATCTCCTGTTGTTCACAGCTGTTGAATTGCATGAGCAACAAAGGGGCAAAGGAGGTTGGCATTATTCAGATATGTATTAAAAGATCTACCTATGTATGGATCTAACAATTCCCTGCACATCTGCACCAGACAAATAGAAGTACTGTATCCGCCTTATCAGTGACATGAGTGTGGACACGAACAAGCTACTGGTGCATAGTAAAGGTAAAGGTTTCCCTTGCTCGAAAGCCAGTCGTATCCAACTCTAGGGATCAGTGCTCATCTCTGTTTCTAAGCCAAACAGCCAGCGCTGTCTGCTTCTGCAGACATTTCCATGGTCATGTGGCAGGCATTACTAGACACCGGATCGCACGGAACGCTGTTTACCTTCCCACCGAAGTGGTCCCTATTTATCTACTTGCAATTTCTTGCTTTCGAACTGCTAGGTTGGCAGGAGCTGGGACAGAGACGGGAGCTCATTCCGTCCTGCAGTACTCGGGAATCGAACTGCTGACCTTCCCCCTCCCAGTCAGCGTCTTAGTGACTCATACAATTGTTCAAAGTGGAATTGTTTGGTCATCTTGGTTGACTCAATGATGTCTAATAATCAGGTTTGTATTCTTTCTGTTTAAATATTATGCCTGCTTACTGCATCTGCAGCTACTTGTTTCCCAAAGAGTTTATCCCAGGAGTTCTCAACCTTTTTAAGCCAAGGGCCGGGTTACGCTCCCTCAGACAGCTTCAGGGGCCAGATGGCCATTTTGCCCTTCCTCCATCAAATGACACTTCCTGGTGTGGTGGAGGTGGGGGGGGGGGAGGGGGTACATGAAATGTCACTGTGTGCCGCAGGTTGAAAATCCCTGGTTTATCCATTTGCAGCTGTTCACAAGAAAAATGTGGGGTTCTTTCATTCTGATTCCTTGGGCTTGTTTCTTACTCCTCTGTTGCTGCCAAATAAAACTTTGTCAGAGCTAACCTGAAGGAAAGATAAGTAAGGGAAGCAACACAGCTTTGGATAACAACAGCCTTGACATTGCAGCTGAAATATTAAAAGATAATCCAGAGGTAATGAAGTGGGCTAAGCCATGATTTATAGCCAAGCTTTAAAGTTATTTTAAAGATTAATAGGGAGAAACTATGTATCGTGATCCTCACTTGCAAAATACTGTGTGGGAGTTGGGACAAATTAATGAGAAGAAACTGAAGTGTTGGTGTGTTCATGTTACTGAGAGAGAAGGAGAGTTCATGCTGAATATAACGATTCTTATGCTTTACCAAAACATGACTTCCTAACCACTCTGCTATGATGAGAGAGATTATCCTATGATAGTAAGGATGAGGAACCAGTCTAATAATAAGCAGCAATTTATTTTCCCTCATATCTATCTACCATATATACCTGACTATAAGTCGTCCCAAATATAAGTCGAGGTACCTAATTTGGACCTCTAAAACTAGGAAAATAGATTGACCCGAGTATAAATCGGGATGGAAAATGCAGCAGCTGCCAGTGAGTTTCATCATCCCCTCCTCTGGACCCACAACAACAGCCTGAGGGAGAAGACTCCATGGCCTGGCAGGTGGCTGAGAACATTGTCCCCTCCTCTGGGGCCACAACAACAGCCTGAGTGGAGTTAGTCTGTGTTCTGCTTTGGTTGTTTTGTGAGGTTGCAATTTATGATTTTTACTGTACTGTTGCTGTTTTGACTGTAAGCCACCCTGAGTTGCCTTGGTGAGTGGCCAGCAATAGAAACCTGAGCAAATAAAATAAATAAATAAATAAATAAAATACATGAAAATAAGGTAAATTAATTAATTTAGACATTTGTGGGTATGTTTTTGAGTGTTTACGTTGACCCAAGTATAAGTCGAGTCCCATTAAAAAACCCGATTTATAATCTAGTACAGTGGTGCCAAAACTAAGGCCCAGGGGCCAGCTGCGGCCCCTGACGCCAAATCATCTGGCCTGCAAAGCCCTCGTCGCTCCTGGAAGTGGAAGTAAAACGCACCCGTACGGGCGAGTTTTACTTCCATTTCCAGGAGCAATGAGGACTTTGTGGGCCGGATGAATTGGCATCAGGGGCCACACCCGGCCTCCGGGCCTTAGTGACCGGCTCCCTGAACCACATGATCAGCCCTCGGCCCAAAAAGTTTGGGCACCCCTGCTCTAGTATATACGGTACCTGTCTGTCCATTTATAATTTATTGTCAAAGAAGAACTCCCATTTTTGGAACATAAAATTAGGTTTGCCAGGTAATCACATTACCAGCACCATTTGGGACTACTAAGACTCCGAGCAGTTTTCCATGGAGTGTTGTTCCAGCAAAATATTACCTTTTGCTGCAACCTGGAAGATCCACTCTAAAATGGATCTCCCGAAAATATTTAAAAGGAGAGAATGGTAGCAGTGTGGCCTCTCCTGGCTTAAGCTGGCTTTACTCTATCCTCCTCCCTTAAATAAACAACAATTTATTTAAAAAATTGAGGTTTATTTCTCATAAAGGATATTAAAGATACTGTACAATGTTTACAAAAGAAATAACTAAATACTATATACATCATTACTCAGAAAGATTCAGGAAAAACCAATACTTAGGTTTTCCCCACAACATAAAATAATCTCACTCTAATTTATTCTAAATCTTCTGAGAGCAGGTTTTCCTTCTTTTATTCTTCTTCTGATTCTCTTCTCAATCGCTTTAGATTTACCTCAAAATCACAGGGCTATGGCCTTGCCCCAAGTCCAGTGATGGGATGTAACAGGTTCGCACAGGTTCGCCAGAACTGGTATTAACTTTTCCCAGTGTAGAACCGGTAGCAGCTTTTTTTGGGGGGGAACCACCTTCGGGGCTTACCTTTTCACTGGTTCCCCCACTGCACATGTGTGCCAAGCGCTTGGTGTGCATGCACGCCAACAGTGCTTAGCACTTATGCACAGCCTCCTTGCTGTCCTCCCAAGCGGGGAGGAGGAAGAGAAGCTGCTAGTCTGAAGCTTCCTATAGCCTGCTCCCCAGGGTAAGTGACTCACCTTTGGATGTGGTGTGTCTGCGTGCATTTTAATGTGTATTTAATACCTTTACCTATATTGACGTACTACCACAGTTCCTAAAAAGGCCTGGCGGCCTGGCTTGGGGTTTTTAAGCAAAGTCTTGGAGTTACCTCATCAATAAGCTACACCTGTGCTGTTCCAATTGCTGTTCCAATTGGAGAACCCTTAAGGAGGTACAGCTGTTTTACATTTAGATTAAGGCATATTATTCTAGAGAACTGGTACGATGACCATATCCATCTTGCAACATGGTGCGGCCCAGGCACTTATACTAACAAGTAAGTGATGGGTTTGTGTTTGGGGTGGGTGTTTGGGTGTATTTTAATATAAATTTTATTTATTTATTTATTTATTTTATTTACAGGTTTGTGCTGTGGGTGGGTTTGAGGGGTGTGTGCGTGCTTATTTTTATTTTATTTTTATTTTTTTATTTTTTCTTTGGCCTCGCCCACGATGTCATGACATCATGATGTTAGCTCCGCCCACAAAGTGATGCGGTAGTAAAAATTTTGACATCCCACCACTGCCCAAGTCAGTATTTTAATGAAGCTGCTTCCCTTCATCAAGATGGAGTCAAGTGAGGTTTAATCTTCTTCAGGACCATCACCCTTTCCTATGGACTTCAGCACCCAAGGCTGTTAGATCTCGGGGAAGTCAGGTTAGTTAATCTCTGCCTGACACTTGGCATTGAGTCACTGGCAGTATGGTCTACTCTATTACCATAGCAAGATAACCTAGCCAGACTTCCACCAAAGCTCCACTAAATATAAATGAACTTCTGAATAATTTTTTTAAAATCAAGATATTTCCATTTATTTTTTAAAAAATAATATTTTTGGCCAATTTCCCCTGCCTTCCCTCTTTTCTGGACTATTTGGTGATATAATCACTCCTTTTTTGTCTATCTTCACCCAGAAAAGAGGACAAGAAGACAACACTGTAAGGTGTAAGCAATCCTATTTGGCTGTGTTGTGATTCCACTGGGCATGCTAAAAATGAATGTGTAAGCTATGGTATAAAAGCTCTTAACCTTTATGATAGTGGATGACACTTAATAGCCTTGAATTAATTTTATGCCTAGTTTTTTCCCCATTTATAAACTGATCAATTTATAATTCTGTCTCAGTTGTTTTATCAGCTTATCCTTGAGCCATCCCAGTGGGACCTATTAACAAGTAAATGTTTCTAGGTTTGTCAGGTTTTTGAAAAAATGTAAATCTTCTTTGCAAACATTTCTTGCTTAGGATGTACTTTCTGCACCAAGGACGACAAACCTGTAGTTTGCCAGATATTGTTGGATAGGAATGTCTGTCATCTCTTTTTGTGTTCCCTAAGCTTTCTGGAAGGTTCCGTTTAGATACCTTCCTAAATGTTTGAAGGTAAAGATAAGCAACCCTGTTTCTTCTGATTAAAAATAAAATGAAATCCAGTTATATACAGGTCAGAAATAAATTAACATTAACTTCAACTGCTCTACAGTTTTGGAGGCTGCTAACGTTATCTATTTTCTATTTTGTAGGCCATAAGCATTCTGGCCTGCAAAATACATCCATTAGATCATTATCATTTTGATTTATTGTAAGAATTTCAACATAGCAGAAAGAAATTCACAAAACTTCTTTATTCCCCATAGTCACCCAAATCCGAAATGAAAGAAACTAAACCATCCAAATCCATCTTTTCCTTCTCCTTATTCCCTCTTCCTTTTTATGCCTCTCAGAAGAACTCCAAACTACCAAATTTCATTTCTAAATGAAAAAAAATCTCAGTTCTTAGAATATCACTTGACCATCCCCTCCCCTCTCCAGCAAAGGACATCTTTTTATTTTGTATTGGACAAAGTTTGGCCTTTAAGAGAAAAACCACATTGAGTGCCCCAAAATAGCAAATTCTGTTATACAGTAAAACCCCGATTTACTGGGTGGGTGGGTGGGGGAATCAGTTCCATGGCCTTTTTCGTAACTCAATTTTTTTCATAACTTGATGGATTCCCATAGGAATGCATAGAAAAATAATAAAAAAACAAACAAAAAACAAAATTTAAATTGAGAGATCTCCCTACCTTTTGGATGCTGATTCTGCTTCCTCCTTCCTGCTGCTCCGGAGAGCTACCCCTGCTGCTTCTACTGTTTGGTACCCACAAATGGGGGGAATAGATGTGTGGCCGTGCAAGGGTTCTGTGGGGCTCTGGCCTGGCTGGGGGTGAGATTCAGAGCTGAACTGCTCCATTGTGCTCTTCGTCTTAGGCTTTTGCTGGGCTCAGTTTCACCCAGAGCATGTTCCCAGCCAGACCGGATGGCTGGGAATGCGCTCCAGGGTGAAATGGAGCCCAGGAAAAGCCCAGGATGAAGAGTGCAATGGCTTCGTAGCTGAACCACTCCATTGCGCTCTTTGTTCTGGGCTTTTCTTGGGCTCTGTTTCACCCCAGAGTGCATTCCCAGCCAGTCTGGATAGCTAGGAATGTGTTCTGGGGTGAAACGGAACCCAGGAAAAGCCTAGGACGAAGAGCGGAATGGCTTCATAGCTGAACTGCTCCATTGCGCTTGTCCCCAGCCGGACTGAACCCCTGTAGTAGAAGCTGCAAACATGGCAAAAGGGCTGCGATTGCCGCCACCTGCGTCACCACCAAGGTGATTACTTCTCGTGGGGGGGGGGGCAGGTGGCAGGGCTGGATTATTAGCACTCAAAGGGGTGGCATCACCCCTTTGAGTGCTAAAAATGTGAATTTTAGAGTCCAAAATGGTGGCAGCACCATTTTGTTCTCTAAAATTCTATGCAAACCTCTTTTGTAAGTCAGGTTTTTCTTTTTTTGTAAATTTGGACACCGATTTACCCAAAAAACTCTTTCATAACTCGATTTTTCCGTAAACATTCGTAAATTGGGATTTTACTGTATTTATATTCCTGCACACACACCATCTAGCTGAATTTTTTTATAGTAGCCATATTAGTCTGTGTTTCAAACATATCAGAGAATAAACAAAACAAAAACTCATCATCTAGTTATGGAAAATCCCAAAAGTGACTTTACAATATTTTATTGTTTAGCAATATTTATTTAATCATTTTAAATACAGAAAAATAGCTAAAGATATACATAGAGACATTGTGGTAGAAGCTATTTTAACACCTGCACATCTTTAGCTGAAACTAGAAGATTACAGAAGATGGTTGCTCTTAGTGACTTGTAATATTGCAGGCAACCAAGCAACAATATGGTGTGAAACTCTATTATGTGATTAGCTGGTGTCGACTATTCTACCAGAAATGCTGATTAGATAGGGATTCCACTTGCCTATTTTATGCAAGAAGCCAATCACTATAGAACAAGTGACCTCCAGAGCAGATTGTTTACAGAGGGTAACAGAGCAAGAGGATATCCAAAAAACTGAGTCAACATCACTAACCACTGCCAGCCAGGTGACTACTGAGTTCATAATAAAGAGGAGCCAGAAGTCAAACATTTTATATATTTTTGTTGTTCAGTAGCACAGTTGATTCTGACCCTTTGCGACCCCATGGACCACTGTCCGCCAGGCACTTCTGTCCTCCACCATCCTCCTCAACCTGCCCAGCTCTGTGCCCGTTGTGTCTACAATACCAGCTAGCCATCTCATTTTGGGCTGCCCCCTTCTTCTTTTGCCCTCCACCTAGCAATTGTTTAACAATTTATACATGCACCATCTTACCAGGTCAAGACTGGGCAATGTGAATCGTGGCTACCCTTTTCAAATGATGTCTAGTTTCCTGATGAATGCAAATAAACCCTTCATACTCTTGAGTCCTTGACTTCACAATAGAACCGTTCTATACCTTTGTTTTCTGTTTATTTGTGACTCTTTTATGCCATCCAATTTAGTGACTAGCACTACTCAAGGCAATAAGATAAAATAATCCCCAAATAACCCATCACATAAAATCAACTCCCATTCATTGTATAAAATGTACTAGAGACATCAGTTTCATCTTTGGTGAGCTACAACATGGGGCAAAGAGAGATAGTATAAAATAACTTGTGACAGAACAAAAGAATGATTTATGATATTTTTGTACAACTGAGTGTTTTAGGCACACCTTTGTTTATGCTTCCCTGCTTCCTTTCAGTTTCTCATTAATATTACTCAAGTTTTGTTGTTTTCATGCTGTACATAGTTGAATTAAGACATGTAGGCATTTGCAAAGTGTGTGAAAGCTTCCAGATGGCTTTGGGGAAAGGGTATTGTACTGCAACAGGTCAGTTCCATAATTCAAGGACAGAAAGACATCTACTTCTTTTCCTTTCTTTTAGAACCTCAAGATTCTCCAACTACTGCAAGAAGAAAAATAAGAAGAAAAGATCAGAATACCTCTGAGCACACTCTAAGTCTAGAAACTTGTTTTTCAGAACCAAAGTTCAGCTGAGTTTACAATCTTTTCTTACAAAAGTCTGCTCTTAGTTATAACATGCTTCTTTCATTTCCACAGTCTAATATAGATGGAACAGGGCTTTGTGTTTTTCCTATTGTTAAATAGCATTTAATGCACTGGAAGGAAGAGAAAGTTAAGGACCATTTTGAAGCAGCTGAAGAGCAGCTGTGTCTTGAGTTTCATTTTTAAAAAGCAGCACAACAATTTCATTTCTTAAAATTTTCACAAGTTTCTATCAAAATTCATAATTTTTTCATCTAAAAACAAAGTGGGTAATACATTTATTAGGAAACCTCCCCTCCCCCAGGATATCAACATTAGGCTAGTCTTCCAAGATTGTTCTTCAGGCTGTGCTTTGCAGACCTTGGGGAGTGGGAGGAGCAAAGAAATCCAAAAATCATCTCAGTTGGATGTTGACGCTTCAGATCTTTACAATAAAATTCTAGGATGTGAACTGGTAGAACCAGCTTGATTTTCCTTCACCTTGTGTGACATCACAAGGAATTATTAGACTATAAGTTTCTTTTCTCCTTCTTCACTGATAAAGGGCTGCCAGTCGCTCATTGCTTGGCACTGGCTGATATTCTTTGATAAAAGGGAATGGAAAAGACAGAATGAGTAAAGACTTTTGGTTAATATACTGGATTAACTCACTGAACCACACTTTCCCCCCATAACAGTGATGGTATGGCAGAGGTCTGTCCTACATCCTGGAGCATTACTTCCTGAAATCTTCATCTTCTAGAAGACTCTGAGACTGTCCAGTTGGGTTTTATTGTTACTCTAGACCTGTGGTTCCCAATGTGGGGCACACACTCTACAGGGGAGCAATTTTATTTAATATTTTGGGAGGGGGGATTCGAGAATGAGTTATTAACAGTGAATGGCCTTTAAGGCTTCCTCCACGTGAGTAGGAGTTCACTTTTTGAATAATAAGACTTATATTTCACTGGGGGTGGGGTGTCAGGATTTTAGAGATATTGAGGTGGGGCATGGCCAAAAAAAGATTGGGAACCACTGCTGTAGACCTTCCTGAAATGTCCTTTCAGGAATTCACTCCAAGTAGTGCCTTTCAGGGATAGGTTCAATGCAGACAGTGAAAAAGAGGAGTTTCTGGCCAGGTGTTAATATTTTAAGTGTGGATGATGTCTTGATGAGGCTATTGCAGCGGATAGGATGAAATGAATTGTTATAGTGTCATTCTTCACAGAAATGGATTCCAGAACACTTAGCTGATATAGAATGCAACCTCTGCCATTTCCATCCTGACGATTTAGTTTAATAGCTCCCTGGTCCCAATACTCTTATGAGTATTTCATAAGCCAGTGAAAAGTAAAATGCAGAACAAAATCTGTTTGATCTACAAGATTGGCTGTTGAAATCAAGAAGGCTTGGGATGAACAGAATTAGACCTTTGTATGAAGGGAAATTGAAAGAGTGGATAAAATTGTCTATTTGGTGAGTATGTCAAATGAAAATTGGGATCCCGAGGTGGAGATTAAAATAGAAAAAGCAAGATCCACGTTTATAAAAATGTGACACTTGTTATGCAGTAGAGTTCTAACTCTCACTACTAAGATCCTAATAATGAAATGTTACATATTCCCAGTGTTGCTATATGGAGTTGAAGCTTGGACATTGACTAAAGCATCTGAAAAGAAAATCGAAGCTTTTGAAATGTGGATCTACAGACAGCTGCTAAGGATATTATGGGTTAACCATGTGACTAATGGAGAAGTATTGCACCAGATGGATAAAGGAAAATAACTTTTTAAGAGCATTAAGCAAAGAAGACTCCAATTCCTTGGCCAAATCATAAAGAACAACATAAAATATAGAATATTCCAACTCACTCTGCAAGGAAAGATCCCTGGGAAGAGAGGCCCTGGACGTAGATGGACTTTATGCCTGAAGAACCAGAGAGACTGGTGTGGCATGCCCTTGGAAGAACTGTTTCAAGGTGTTAAGAACAGGAAGATTATTGCCATGATTATAGCCAATATCCAGAATGGATACGGCACCTGAAGAAGATGAAGGGAAAAGGAGTTTGATTCAGTGCCACTATTGCAAACAGATTTCTATCCTACCAACACACTTTGCCTTTAACTCTAGATGTGTGCCTTTTGCAGCTGGCCAGGTTGTTTGATCTTGGCATGCCAGTGAAAATCAAAGCTAAGCAATTAAAACCACACATTTTCAGTTCTTGGTGGGCTAACAGCCACAGCAGCATTTGACCCAACTATGTCTGGGCGGAGGGTACTTCCTTTCTCTCTGGAATCTTAAATATGTGGATGCTTTAATGTACACAGAATGACAAACTGTGTCGTGTTGGCTGTGCTGTGTGCATAAATACAGTTATGACCCCACCAGCGGCGTAGGAAGGGGGAGAGGGGGGCAGCTTGCACTGGGTGGTGCGTTTTGGACTATGGGTATTCTTGAACTACAGTTCCCAGAAGCCCTTGCAAGAGCGGGTGCCAGCATCCACCAGGGGATGGCAAATTTGGCTTATGCCCTGGGTGGCTGAAATCAATGCTACACTACTGGACCCAAACAATTGGCAAAACTCCTCCATACAATTTTGTTTTAACTTTTTGGAATAGTTGCCATGTTAGTCTGTGGTTCAGGCATATCAGAAAACAAAAAAATAAAAACAAGAACACTGCAGCACTTTAAGTTTTACTCCTTTGTCTGAAGAAGTGGACTTGATCCATGAAAGCTCACAGTAAAAATATAGCAGTTAGTCTTTAAAGTGCTGCAGTGTTTTAATTTTTATTTTTTGCTTTCTGATATGCTTGTTGTTAACTTTCTTAGGATCAAAGTTCACTGCAGACGGTGATTGCAGACATGAAATAAAAAGGCGACTGATTCTTGGGAGGCAAGCGATGAGAAACCTGGGGAGCATAGTGAAAAGTAGAGACATTAAATTGCAAACAAAGATTCGCATAGTCAAAGCAATGGTATTTCCAGTGGCAATGTATGGTTGTGAGAGCTGGACCATAAGGAAAGCTGAGCGCAGAAGAATAGATGAACAGAAATGATTCTGCACTGTTGATTCTGGAAACAAAAGCAAGGCCCAAGTTAAGTAGTCCAGAGAAAACCCATCTGACATGATATTAGAGCTTTTAGAGAGGGAGAAAACTTGAGGGGGGGGGGGTTCCCTCAGGTACATAGCACAAATGCACCCAGTGCTTGTACCTCCTATCAAACTCAAAAGCCTCTCTTTCTTCTATCCCAGGCCCACTCAGCCTGAGATTTCTTTCCTCACTTGAAGATCTGAAGAGGCACAGCAATCTTCTAATGCAGCTGGCAGAAGGCTTTTGAAATTTGTTTTAGAGTCACTCATGGGCTGAGGATGCAAGCTTCCCAGCTGTTCACTACAAATCACATCTCTTCTCCATCACTGTGGCAGCAGAGCAAAGACCTGCCCTACATCCTGGAGCCTTATTCCTGAAATCTTCATCTTCTAGGAGAATCTGAGATTATCCTGGTGGGTTTTATTATAACACTTAGACATCCATGAAGTATCCTTGAATAGAATTTACCCCAAGAAGAACTGTAAAATATTTGTTGAAACTATGAACATCTAGTTAGTATCTAAAGCAGTGATGCATACTTTCAACCATTATCTGTTTTGCTTCTGTGAAAATGTTCTCATCAAAAACTACTTCTCTCAAGTTTTGATGCTGAAATCTCAAGGAATGAATGGCTTTGGACTTGTCAATGCTACTAGTTCCCTTGGCAAGCATCATCTGTCCCTCCTGTGTGGAAAGAAGGGAAGAAAGTAAAAAGGGATGGGCAGGGAAAGAGCGGAAGAAAGGAAAGGCTCTAGCTATTGGCACTACCTGGTTCAGTTCACACCAACCCCCAGGAATGTGATCCTTAACAGAAAAGATGTTATTTGACCTTGTCTGGTCTGGAAATGATTCCACAGAATTTTGCTATGAATAAATGCTAGTTTACAATAAGTTCCAGCACATTTCTGGAGTGTATTATTGGTAAGACTGTTTAGAGTAAGTCACCAACTCCATGGGCTGCATTGCTGCCATTGCTGGAAGTGCTCCCCACTGCCAGAGGAACAGAAATCATGCAAAAATCACACTGAAATGCTGCAAAAACACAGCAAAAAATTAAAAAACTTGGCGGAAATGTGCCGCCCTTGCTTCCACCGCCATGGAAAGTGGTGGAGATGGCAAAAACATCCCAAAATGCACTGTGAATTCACACACCACCATTGCCACATCCCTGGTTTAGAGCACCACTTTATAAACCGGGTTATGATTAAAACCTGGAAAGGACAGCCAATCTTGAAAGAGGATCCTTAGAATCATAGAATCACTGAGTTGGAAGGGGCCTTTCAAGACATTGAGTCCCCCTGCTCAATGTAGGAATCAAAATCAAAGCAAATATGACAGATAGTTGTTCAATTCTCTCTTGAATGCTTCCAGTGGAGAGCTCACCACTTCTTAAAGTAGTTGCTTCCATGGTCGTACTTATATAACTGTTAAGGAACCCCCCCCCCCCAATATTCAGTCTATATCTGGCTTCCTGTCATTTCAGCCCATTATCATGCATCCTGCACTCTGGGAGGATTGAGAAAAGATTGCACACTTTCTCTTTATGAGTGCTCAGTCTCTTTTTCTCAAGGCTAAACATGCCTTCTTTCAGTCTTTCCTCGTATGGCTTGGTTTCCAATTCTATGATCATCCTTGTTGTCCTTCTCTGTACCTGCTCTAGTTTGTTTGCATCTTTTTTAAAGTGTGGTGCTCTAAAGTGGATGCAATACTCTAGATATGGTCTAACAAGTGCTGAATAGAGGGCTACTAGTAACTCATAGGCTTTGGAGATTACTTGTTAGTGTAGCCTACAACAGTGTTGGCCTTTTTACAGTCACATTGCACTGTTGATTCATACTTAGCCTGTGATCTACGACAATTCCAAGATCCTTCTTGCTTGTAATATTACTGAGTCAAGTATCCCCCATCTTGTAACTGTGCATTTGATTTTTTCCTCCTAGGTGTAAAACTTTGCATTTATCCCTGTTAAATTCCATTCGGTTGGTTTCAGCCCAGTGTTCAAGCCTATTAAGATATTTTTGAATTCTGCTCTTGTCTTCCAAGGTACAGTCAAACCTCGCATAAAGAACGACTCGTTTAAAGAGTAACTTGCTTAAAGAGCAGAATTTTCTCTGAAAGTTCGCTTTGCTTAACAAATAAAACCAAGCAAAAACTTGCTTAACAAATAAATCGGGGTTCACAATCCCCCCACCAGAAGTCACAATTGGTCACTTACAGTGGAGTTTCACTTAAAGAGCAAACTCGCTTAAAGAGCAATCCTGTGGAACAAATTGTGCTCTTTAAGCGAGGTACAACTGTATTAGCTATTCCACTCAGTTCTGTGTCATCTGCAAATCTGATAACTATTCCCTGCACTCCCTTATCCAAGTCATTAATGAAAATGTTGAAGAGCACAGGGCCCAGGACTGAGCCTTGTGGTACCCCACTTGGTACCCCCTTCCCAGCTTGAGAAGAAACCATTAATAAGCACTCTCCAAGTATGATTCTGTAACCAACTATGTATCCACCTGAACCTTATGCTCTCCAGGCAGCACCTAGTTTGCTTGCTAATCAGAATATTGCTGGTGAGTAAATCTGTTTCAAAACTGATGGTGGCACAACCACTAAAAAAATAAAGAGACTTGGGCTGTGGCAGATACACATACAAAGCATCTTCTGTAGCCTTTTGGCTCATTAACCTGTATTTGTAGCAAGGGAAAGAAAGAATTTGAAACTTAGCCACTTTAAAAAAAAGTATGCTGCCAATTCCAGATAACTTATATAAAAATATATGTTCTAGCAGCAGCAGCATGCTGTCAAGTTAATTCTGATTTAGGGTGACTCTTCAGGGTTTTCTAGGTAGAGAGTTCATCATTCCCTCCTGGGGGTGTCCTGAGACTGTGCAACTTGGCCATGAATCTTCTATTAAGAGCAACTTAACAGAGGACTAAATTTTGATTATTTTAAGAGTTATTGTAGTATGGTTTTCATGTTTTATACCTTACATGTGTGAGTATGCTTTCATCAGAAGTCAATCATGTGTTTTTTCCTCCAGTAAAGGGATTTGCACTCTGTATCAGGTGTCTAGCACTGCTGGAATATTTACCACTAACCATTCAACTTGTACAACGGTTGGGTTAGTCTGATGATATGGGACCTTTGGAACGACAGCTTCCACAACTCAGATGTATTCTTAGAATGTTTGCCCCTTAATGCCTGTATGTTGCTAGGAATTGAAAAGAACTGAATCAGAATTCACATTCTCTGTGGAAGAATCCTTTTCACACTTTTCTGAGATTTACTGCAAGGAAAAAAATTACACATTTGTGACGCTTATGGTGCATCTTAGGGAAATAAAAGAAGCTTCAAGGCAAAAAGCTAAAGGCCATACAGTTTGGGGACGGGGGATGGGACAAGAAGGTGTACATTCTAGTCAATGTGAAAACTGCAGACAAAAGTGTGAATGTTAGAGATACATGTGGGAAATTTCATGTGAGTTGCCATGTTGAAAATAAAAATCTCAGGGTCCTATAACACTGTAGGAACAAAAGGTAGGTCAGGAATGGCAGTGAAATTTGGCAAAACGTAACAGAATCAGATCTTAGGGCATGATCCAGTGATGTTCTTTGGTATCCAAAGCCAAGAGATTAGGGATCTCCTTCCCTTTTCTCTTCCTATTGCAAGCCTGCATGATGTCAAAAAACCTACTCAGGTTTCTGGACTTTCCCTTGCAGGATGCTGATTTGTTGGAAGCAAAGGGATCCAAAGAAAGTGCAACACTGGATTCTTCTATAAGAGTTTTTACATCTGTATACTTTACATCTGTATACTTTCGAGCAGGGGAAACCTTTACCTTATACTTTCCATAAGTAGTACTTTTAAAAGCTGCATTAACATGGAGGAAAAAAATTAATTAGAAGGCTCACTTTTCAAACAATTGGTATCCCTTTCCTATGTCATAAAATAGAGACAATATAACATATTTGTTATTTCCTGCCCAAGTTGAATTGCTACGACATTTTGGTCACTGTCATAAACTATAGAAATTGGGTGGTATGAGAATACAATATGCAAGTCAATTAAATTTGATTTTCTGAATTTCACCGGCCATTTCATTTGACTCTCCGGGCCATGCACATTTGCTCATCTTGTGTGTATCAGTGACACTTGGCGAGCAGCTGAGGAATTATTTCCTACTCCTATTTCCCCATTGCTTTGAATTACTCATCATCTATACTCACTTGGTGGTTCTTAACTTTGTTTATTTGAGAGACCTGAGAGTTGTCTAACTTTAATCCTTGTCAATTTCTTTTCTGCTACCTTACACTCCATAATGACCAATTACATTTTCTCATTAGTGTCTTTCTTCTATTTTATTAGAATCCCTCAACATTCCATTAACTAACTCCTGTAGAGACTCAGGCAATCAGTATAGATCTTCTCTCAAAATTGAAACTATCCACATCCTTGTAGGAGTCTCAACTTGTCCCCCCTGAGATTTCCATGTGACTAAACTCTCCCCCATCACTACAGCTTAGACTCCAGTGTGAAGGTATTTTTATTCTTCATTTGTACCTGCTTGATAAGATCTTCAATACCAATTTTTGGTTGGTAAGTGAACCTGTGGCAAAGATTGCTACCATGTGTTTGGGGCCACGTGTCCATACTTCACCCCACCCATACAGCACCCTTATGTCCCAACAGCCAGTAAATCCCCTTTGCTCCTCCTGGGGTGCAGCCAATAATTTTGACATATACTGTACTGTACTTGGTCCCACAGCCTGTTTTAGCCACCAGGATTGATGTTGTTTTCAACAAATAATGCCATTATACTGTCAGCGACTCAATGCCAATTGTTAGGCCACAGTTAACTAGCCTGACAATCCTGATGTGGCAAAGTCCGCAGGGAAGGGTGATAGTCCCCAAGTAGATTAAACCCCACTTGAATTCATCTTGATGGAGGGCAGCAGTGTCATCAATACTAGTCTGGGGCTGATGAAGACTTTATGTGTCCAAAGGGCTCATGACCAGAAAGTGACTTGTGGACCTGGATCACTGGTATAGGTGTCATCCTGCGATGCAGAAGGCAAATGGAAGGCCACTGCATTATATTCTCAAGACAATTTTCATGGCTGCTCGCCATGAGGATCACCAATATTTGGAATCGGATATGGCACAAGAAGAAGAAGAATGGCATTATGGATTTCCTTTAATGAAAGCTTGGATAAATATTAATCTGTGAACAGCCTGTAGGTAATGGATATCTCTCCCTAGGACAGGAAGTCTCCTGAACTCCCATCAACCTTGCATTTTAACAATCTGCTATATTGAAGCCTGTGGGATTTAAAGGATGAGGAGATGTCAAGTGTCAGGGGAGGATTTGTGCCCTGGTTTTAGCCTCATCCAAGATGGAGATTTCCATATGGGGGAGAACCTTACCTTAGAGAGATTGGAATGTGTAAACATGCTGGCCTCGTGAGTTGGAAGAAATGAAACCTGATGTGTGATGGACATGTTACACTGTATGATCATTGGCTGGATTCTTTTAGGGGAATGGCAAGGAGGTGGACCCTGAGGGAAGAAATATAACCCAGAGGGAGGAGGCACGATGTTCACTGGATCCAATGCTCTGAGCTAAGGGTGGACTTCAAACATGTAGTTGCTTAAGCCAGGGGTGGGTGGGTGGTCTTTCCCTATAGAGACACTTTCTTTATTTCGATATGCTTTCTGAACTTTTGATGAAGTTTCTTCTGTAACTTACTCTTGATTACAATATACTTTTAGAATACCTGAAGATACCTGAGGTGTTTACTTGGCTATTCACTACCTTATCTACACTAATCTAGAATCCCAGGTTGCTTAGCTGGAGGGCAGTAGCTCAGAAGCAGGATGCAACCACTGGTGGGCAAGAAAACCTACTCATGAGTAAACTCATTTCCTGACATCAAGGAACCTTTTTTTCTGGGACACTTAGGAAACATTAGTAGTATTGCCACCCGTGTAGGCAAAATCACAATTCTAAGCCCTTTCAAAACTTCCCATAAGAACCCAACCAAATTACACTGAATCTCAGAAGGCCAGAGTTATTTCACAATTGTGTCTTTTCTCTCTGGAGGCTTCAAGCCTACATTGGAATGTTTGTGGCTTATCAAGGCGAAGCTCCAGTTGCACTTCTTGTTTTTGACCCATTGTTAGCTGGGAATGTTCTTGGCAGGGCGCTTGGGTGAAACTTGGCTTAACAAAGTCTCAAAGCCTTACATTTGAGGCCTTTCTCCCAGGTGCATTACAGATAGGGTGTATAAGGCATCTGTAAAGTAGGTATAACTCCCAGAATAAGAATGGTGTCACTTATAGTCCAGAAAGTCCAAAAATCCCAGCTCTCTTTTGCATGACATCTCTCACAATTTATTGCCATCCCTTGTGTTTGGTGGGATTACTGAGAACTGTACGGCAAAACATATAGAAATCCAGAAGGTTCTCACTCTGATTTGGACACTTGATTTCCTACCCTCTTTCTTGAGCTTATGTGGTACAAAGTGTGTATTGTTTCAAATAGATTTTTAAGAATAATGTGTGAATGGATAAAATGCATGCTATGTTGAAAAGCTGTTCAAAGGATGACATACTTCATTGGACTGTGGGATTTCAAAAGCAATATATTTCTTTGTAAACACATGGTGGAGTGTTTTTGAAAAACCTGCTTGAGAATGGGTAGATGTGAGTCTTCAGCTCAATGCCTGTCTCTGTTTGATTAACCAGATGAGCATTCTTAGAAGCACTGAAGTGTAAATCATGACATATTGCAAAAAGAAGGATGAATAGGCATAACACCAAATTTGGAAGTCTTGCACAATCATTAATCTTTCTTAATGAGATTTATGTTGTGAACCATTGGTAGAAATTTTCTTAGCACTAGGCTTTCTAGACATAAAGCGATTCCTTTCTTCTAATTTCTAACCTTGTTATAGCAATGTGTGAATTTTAAAACATTTTTGTTATTAACACATGCACACATCATTTCTCTAGACCAGTGATGGTGAACCTTATAGAGACTGAGTGCCCAAACTGCAACTTAAAACCCACTTACTAATCACAAAGTGCCAACACAGCAACAGAGGAGGAAAGAAATACTTCTATTGGGCTACTGGGCAGAGGGGGGGGGGTGAATTCTGTGCTGGGGGGAAGTGCTCCCATTAGGATGCTGGGCAGTGGGGAGGGGTGAATTTTGTGCTGGGGAAGGGAGGAAGCACTCTCATTGGGCTGCTGGCAGAGGGGCAGGGCAAACTGCTGGGATGACTGCATGCATGGGTGCCCACAGATAGGGCTCCGAGTGCCACCTCTGGCACATGTGCCATAGATTGGCACTCGGAGCCCTACAGGTTCACCATTACTGCTTTAGGTAATGCTGAGTGACCCAGGCTTGGAGGTATATAGCAGAGTTGGAGAACCTAGCCAACAACCCCAAAATACTGCTGGATTACATCTGCCATAATATCTGATCATTTGCCAATATGGCTGGGTTTATTGGGAACTGAGGCCCAACTAAATATAAAGGGCTATAGGTTCTCATCTCTGCTGCAGAGCAGAAACCTCAATATTTAACACAAAACACTGGGTGAATTTGTTGTGTATTATATCAACAAGGGTTCTTTTGTGACACATGTATGGCAGCTGTTGTCCACCAAAAATGTTTTGAATCATTGCATACAACCCAGGAATAATTTTATGCATGTACTAGGCTCAGTTCCCACCTAAAGCTTCCACCAAACCTTAAACTGATGGGCATTTGTCTTTGTGTTGTGCATAAAACTGGCTCTGCACTGAATGATGAAGTCATTGCTGTACAACCACATTGGGAGAGTCCATTCAGGTTGCATTCTACCGAGAGTCCATTCAGGTTGCATTCTACTCAGACCTACCGAGTAGGGTGGTATAGAAATTGAAATATAATAATAATAATAATAATAATAATAATAATAATAATAATAATAATAATAATAATAATAATAATAATAATAATAATAATAATAATAATAATAATAATAATAATTCTGAACTTCTACATCTTTCTTCATTCTGAGGCCCATTGAATCAGTGTGGATTGTGTGAATCCACTCCACTTTAGGTTCCTTTGTAATCCTGTTGCTTAGTGTAGTATGTCACCAGTAGGGTAAACCTACTGAATGAACATAACTTACAGAATCGACCAGTGATGGGCATCAGCAGGTTTGCACCAGTTCGCCAGAACTGGTAGCAGAAATTCTGGCTGGCCCTGCCCACCCAAGTTTTGAAATAAAGTACATTAGTCCTAATTCCATTGCAACGCAGGGCTTTCCTCCTGGCCACCCCCACCATACCACACCCTCGGAGTAGGTAGTACATTTTTTTTTGAGCCCACCACTGGAAATGACTAACCAAATACTCAATGATGCAATGGGCCTATTGTACTGCAACTTACTATGCTGAGCAATAAGATTTCAGCCAGTGAATGCAGTTTTATTTTTTATTTTCTGCTTTTAAAAGAAGGAAAACAGCATCACCACACCCACTTCAAACTTTAGGGTGCTCTTTTAAATTTTTATTATGTTATTCAATCTTTAGGCACTAAAAAAATTAATGTTTGGTGTATCATCTGCACAAAGTCTCTAAGTAAAATCTCTGAACCATTATGTAATTTATTGAACTTAATTAACACAAGCCAATATTTTACATAAGTAATTAAACGAATTGAAAGTGTTGCATGACTCTCCCATCTGTTGGAAGCAACAGTTAAATTGCAGTACAAAATTAAAATACACACTATATGCATTCAGTGTGTGACTATATACCCTTTCCCCCAACGCTTCTGTTTACATATAATATAGGAAATTTAAATGACTTGCAGTATATATTCCTTAACCTGGGCCATTAATTTTATATGCAAGGGAAGAAATGCTGAATCTAAGAAAAAAGCAAAGATCAACAGCTAATAGTTAGAACTTAACTGAGTTATTTGAAGGGAGTGGGGTTTTTTTAGTTTAAGTTTTATTTAAATTTTAACTATGCATAAGCTGTTAGAAGTCAGTTGAATGGACAGCCTTCGTGACCTAGCTATCTGGGTCTATCACAACCCTTGAAAAAAGGAGGGTGGGACTAAAAGGATGGAAATAACCATCAGCAAAAGGAGAGGGTGTGGTTGTTCTGAAAAGAGTGGGAGAATTGGGCATTGAATCAGTGTTAATGCAAAGAGAGCAGTTGACACAATTCAGGGAGAGGTTAAAAGAAATACAGTTGTAACAGAAACTGAATGTTTGGCTGTCAATCGGCCTATTGTTACTTATGTTGCATAAAATTATGTTTGATTAAAGGTGCAGCCAGTAATGTCAGGTGGAATTCAGTCGCCCAGAGCTGGAGCCAAATTTGCCACCCCCTGGTGGATGCTTGTGCCCGCTCCTGCTAGGGCTTCTGGGAATTGTAGTCAAGAACATACATAGCCCAAAACGCGCCGCCTGGGGCCGGAGGGCCCCCCCCCAGCAACACCACTGGGTGCAGCTACAGTGGGGAAAATGCAGGAAATACAACAGTTTTGAGATGGGCTGATTAACATTTCCCCCTGATGTTCTCATAACACAAAAGGAAATATGAATCAGCCCATCTCACTCACTCCCCATCAATAGTTTTTTCTCTCTCCAGCACTGGGGCTTATACCCAGTGGTGGGATGACAAAATTTTTACTACCCCACCCTGATGTCATGGATGTTGTGGGTGGGGCCAACATCATGACGTCATGACGTTTTGGGCAGGGCCAAAGAAAAATAAAATTAAAATTAAAACAATTAAAAATAAAAAAAATTCAACCCATCCCTGCCCAAAACACAAATCAACCCGCCCACCCACCCCAAACACAAATCAACCCCCCACCCCAGACACAAATAAACCCACGCCAAATACAAATAAACCCACCCACCCCAAACACAAATAAACCCACCCCAAAAACAAATAAACCCACCCACCCACCCCAAACACAAATCAACCCACCCCAAACACAAATCAACCCACCCACCCAAAACACAAACCCATTACTTGGGGTCGGGGAGCAGGCACTAGGCAGTCAGTACGGCTGCTTGCCTCCTAGCACCCCCCCATCTGCCTCACCGATGCTTCGGTGAGGCAAACGGGGGCTTCGGGACCAAGCCGTGTGCGCATATGGCTTGCTCCCGAAGCCCCCGTTTGCCTCACCAATGCATCAGTGAGGCAAACGGGGGATGATCCCAAAATCCCCATTTGCCTCACCGAAGCATCAGTGAGGCGAACGGGTTTTTTTTTTTAACAAACCGCGCACAAGTGTGGCTTGATCCCCAAACCCCCGTTCGCCTCACCGAAGCTTACTGTGCATGCGCAGAAATTCAGTCTGACGCATGCGCCCTTCACAATTGTAGCATGCATGCGTCAGATTGATTTCTGTGCATGCGCACTAAATTGGAGCCATTTTGGCTCCAATTTAATTTTTTTTCTTTTTTTGAGGTGTCGGAACTGGATGCCTCCAAAAAAAAAAAGAACTACCCTCCCAGAGAACCCTCCAGGATTGTTCTTACCAGTTCTGGGGATCCGGTCAGAACCGGCATCATTCCATCACTGCTTATACCTTTTAAAACAATGATTCACTTTGGTTGGGCATTTGATTGCTTGAACCAATGTAAAAAAGCCACTGCACCATCTCCCTGTCAGGAATGGTAAGTAAAGCCCCTTGGCAATATTTTTTCTGTTCTTTTTTTTTTAAAGCTATCACTAAAGCAAAGCCCCTTGAATGTCTCTGGCAATATTTTTCTTTTCTTTTTTCCCAGCTAAGGAAAAAAAAAAGACAGCTTGTACTTACCAGTAACTGTTGTTCTTCGAGTATGTTGTCTGTGAATTCACACTTATGGGTTCTGCACCTGTGCGGAGCCATTATTGGAGCTTTAAAGCTGATTGGATAAAAGTTTTAAGATTAGAACCACCCACCATCTCCACCCGCCCTTGGCGCCATTTCACCTCTTTCCCTCACTTAATACTTAGGCTGTACACTGGATAGGAGCATCTCGTCTGTGCAGCCATAAGAGGGGAGGATGGGTGGGTAGTGTGAATTCACAGACAACATACTCAAAGAATGACAGTTACTGCTAAGTACAACCTGTGTTTCTTCTTTGTGTTGTCTGTGAAGTCACACTTATGGGAATGCACACATAGCAAGTTCACTTACTTGGATGGTGGACAGCCACAGGCAAGATGTGATGTGTAGAGAGATGGTTTAAAGATGGGAGGTTGTCAACGAAGAAGCTCAGAGACCTGCCGTCAGGATGACTCAACTAAGCCTGGTGTCAGATGTGGCTCTGGTGTCCATCGTGTAATGTCTAATAAAGGTGGAGGGCCTGGACCAAGTGGCTGCTCTACAAATGTCCTCCATAGAAATACCTTCAAGGAAGGCAGTAAATGTTTCCAGAGATCTGGTTGAGTGAGCCCAGACATGTGGATGAGGGGCCAGAGATGACAGTTCATAGGCCAGGTATATTGTCTCTGAGATCCATTTGGAGTCTTTGTGTAGAAAGAGGTTCTCCTTTAGACTTTCCTCCATGAGCCACAAAAAGGCGGCCGGTTCTTCTTGTGTAGAACAGAAGAGTTCTTTTAACATCCAAGGAGTGCCATGCCTTTTCCTGTTCAGGTAGGCAGATACTAAAGAAAATAAAATCAATGGTTTGACAGCTAAAGCATTTTTAAAAAATTCAATGAAGATCATAGACTTTATGCGTAAACCAATTGCATCCGAGGAGTTACATAAATCAATCCAAAATTTAAATCACACAAGACAGCTGGTTTGGGTAGCTTTGGTGGATAGTTCTACAAAATATCTGAAGATATTTTCTCACCTTCACTCTTTAACTTGTAATTTATTTAAGAATGGTTACCCAATGTCCCACTCCTGGAATTTAGGCAGAATAGTCCAATTACACTATCCAATCAAGATTCCAGATTCTTCACAGGCATTTTAGCCAAGAGATTGGTGAAATTTGCCAGAATGTTTACTGGAAAAGATCAATACAGCCAGTGGTGTACCGTGGGTTTCGGTTGGCCAGGTTCGTTGCCCCTGGGTTGGGCCTAGGATGCCAGCAGTGGGGGAGGTTCCCTATGTATTGTGAAATTTTGCCACCGCCCTCAAAGTGCCACCTGGGGCAGGGGGGGCCTGCCCCACCCCCATGCTACACCTCTGAATACAGATTCATAAAACAGAAAAATCTTTGATCCAGTCTGAAAAAAGTTAAATGTGGCATATCAGAGCTTTTAAAAATCAAAACAATACATATCCCATTATATTGTTTGATGCCACTAAAGCTTTAGATAGTTTGAAATTATAGTCATCAGATATTCCCACAACCAGCTCCTTAAAAATATTTAGGAGTCATGGTTCTCTCATCTGACCAAAGTTAATAGCTTAAACTATAAACCATTGTTATTACATCTCATTAATCAAAAACTTATTCAATCTGTCACTATTGGGTTGCATAACAGCAGTTATGATGTCAGTTCTGCCTAGGTTAAATAATTTCTTTCCAAATAGTGAAAGTACAGGCCACTAGACAATTAACTGCATTTGAAACATTGCTATTAGCCTCAGAAAATATTCAGCAAGGACTGGCTTCAAAAAGCTATGAAATTCTATTCTTTTATGGCTATAAATCGGGTCACCTCCCAATTGCTTTCTCAAACTATTAAATCTCTAAATTTAAGGAGTATTCTATCCTTCTACACAGGTGGTATTTTACATCACTCCATTTAAGTTATATCAGTAAAGAGGGAAGTTTAACCAGTTGGAGAAATGTGGAAATATTGGTGGGGACAGCAGTGGCTTAGTGGTTAAGATGCTGAAATTGACGACCGGAAGGTTGTTAGGTCAGCTGTTTGAGACATGAGTGTTGCACGATGGAGTCAGTCCCCGTCTCTGTCCCAGCTCCTGCCAACCTAGCAGTTTGAAAGCAAAAAGTTCCAAGTAGATAAATAGGTACTGCTTTGGTGGGAAGATAACAGTGTTCCATGCACTCCGGTGTCTAGTCGTGGCTGCCACATGACCACAGAAACATCTACAGATGCAAACAGCTTTGGCTCTTTGGCTGTAAAAAGAGATTAGCACTGTACCAACAGTTAGCTTTCAAGCAAAGGCTACATTTACCTTTACCATACCTTCATATTTTTTAAAGTTCTGAAATGTTTTGTGCATAATTTAATTGTTACTGTATATTTTGTATTCTTTTTGTATTGTTGTTAGCTGCCCAGAGTCGCTTAGGCAAGTAGGGCGGCATAAAAATTGAACAATTAAATTAAATTTAATTTAAAATTAAATTCATATGTGATGACTATGCCTTCCAATTCAGTTATTCTGGTCCAGTGTTTTTACAGAGATATAATTAATCACAGACAGGGACAAAAGGGGGGGGGGGAATTATAAGGACATTATATTTAGCTCCTTTGTCCTTATCTTTAGGCAATAACAAACAGCTAATTCATATACAATGGATTGTCTTTTTCTGTATGACAGCATGCTTGGAAATTACCAGAAACTGGAAGGGGATTTGTAATTTATCATTACATCCATGGATAAATAGAATATGGCATACTGTCCTGATGGAAAAATTACCACATCAGTTCAAAATACTAAACCAACCACACTCCCAAGATTATTTTTATTCAATAAATGGTCTTCTATTTTTTAAAAAATGTTAATAAGTATGACAGGGCCTAGTTTCCACAGCTTGCCATGCCATTCTTTTGGTGTAATAATCTATTTGATGCAGAGTATTCAAAGAAGTGTACTATTATTTTTTGTTAGTTTTCTGTTTTTTCAAAAAAGATTTAAATTTTTGAAAGGAAAACACAGTATCAACAGGAGAAAAGCTTGTTTACAGCTTGTTAAGGCAGTTTCTTTGAACTGTACCTCATACAAGTGCTTCAACCTACTTACAAACAAGGTGAAATCAAGTTTCCCCCCCGCCCCGTCTCTCTGTGTAGCCATCTAAATCAAACAGAATCGAACTTCACTGTGTCACTTCACAATAAATGAATGCTAGTGAATTTGTATTTCTTTTGGGTTAAAGAAAGGAGAAATAAATTGAGCTTCACACAAGCAAGAAGTAGCTGCAAAGGGGGAGTGTGATCAATCACACAAAGCAAGCTGATTACATATTGAATTAACTTAAACCAGCTTGTTATCACAGCAAGGAAAAACTTGAGAAACAGTACTGACAGCTGCAAACTTTTCTCCGCTACGATGTGCACTGGCTGTCTACTCACATGATCCATCCCTGAAGGCAACACAGTGTGAGAAACAAAGGCTGCAAGCAGACCTTCTCTTGCCTCTGTCCTAAGAGTTTGCCTCCCACAGGAGAGAGAAAGAAAAGGAGAAAGTCACATGTGTCCTAGCTTTTGGTCTTGTTTTGGAAAATCATTGTGTGATCATTTATTTTATCACCTGCCATTACATTTGTTTAATCTTAAGGAATGCCTGAACATTTCCTCCCCCCCCCCCCCATGTAAGATACTATCAGTAGTCTCCCATAGCACCATCCGTAGGATGATGTAGATTCTTGGTGTCAGCCAAGCAGGACTGCAAATTGAAGAAAACATCTGCTTATATCCACCAGTTACTACTATTTGACTCTCATTGGCTTCTCCTACCTAATATGTAGACCAAATTTTAACCCCTGCAAACTGATGGAGGCTGTTATGTTTTCAAGGTGCCTCATTCACAGCCAAACAGGAAACTTGTGCTTCAACAGCAAGCAATGTTCGTATGTGTGCACATACAAATCAACTGACAACCCTTTGTTTGAAGAGCTGGGTGGCAAATTCCAACCAAGTGCTCTCAGGGTGAAGCTTGAAACCAGTTTGCAGCCAGTGTTTGAATTTACCACTCAGAAGGAGACTTGGCACAGACAGCTGCGATGAAGATTTGGGAGTCTCCTATGTACTTTTTTTCTATATAATCCCCCCAAATACTGGTACATGCCTGAAGAAGTGGGTTTTGACCCATAAAAGCCTGCAGTTTGTTTAGATTTTTAATGGTCTGTCCTTGAATTGTGTGAGTGAAACAGAGGATTCAGAATTTATGAGTGAGTTAGAGCTGTGTGAGTTGACTTCATTCCTGAGAGCAACCCATCTTTGTGCGATGGGCACTCCAAAAAGTATCTGTAATCTGTTTGTGGATGGCCCCTTTGAACACATCACTTTCTCTCTTGAACTCATCACTAGTGACTTCTCCCTGTGCAATGGTGTTTGCCAAATTTTTGTTCTAAGCCCAGTCCTCCTGATCTTGAAAGCTGTCAGTGGTGATGGATAAGACTTGGGAGTTTTTGATCCTTTTACTTCAGAAATATTGTCCCTTTCTTTCTGAGAGAAAGTGTGTGTAGATAGAGCACTAGATTATTCTTTTGTGATGCTCCCTGCCTGGCCAGGTTATCCTGCTATGGTAATAGAGCAGACCTTACTTCCAGCAACTCAACACAGATCGTCAGGCAGTGATTAACTAACTTGACAACCCTGAGGACTAACTACTTTTGGGTAGTGAAGTCCACAGGGAAGGGTGATGGTCCCCAAATGGATTAAATCCCACTTGATTCCATCTTGATGGTGGGCAGTAGCTTCATCAATACTGGCCTGGGGCTGAGGAAGACCTTGTGTGCCAAATTGGCTCAGAACCAGAAAGTGACTCATGAAACTAGATCAGTGGTACAGGAGTCACACTGCTATGCAGAAGGCAAATGGAAAATCACTGCATTAAATTGTCCCCATGGCTGATCCCTATGATGATAGCCAATATTTGGAATTGGATGTGGCACTTGAAGAAAAGATGTTCTCTCACTTTTGAAATTGCATCCTTGTGAATGAAGTGAAGATTAAAGTAAAATAAAGAAAACCCTTTCATAAGTCTATTTAGAAATGGGTTGGGCTGAATTTCATGGGGCTTACAACTGCCAGGTAAGTGGATACACTGTTGCAGCCTTAATTAATTATGAATAATTGGTAAGGAGGGAGCAAGTCATAGTGCATCCTAGAGTAGCAGTTTATGTAACAGCCTCTATTTCTATAGCTTAAAAAATCCAGCACTGCAATCCTATACATGCCTGCTCAGTCCCTTTACATCCCATGAGGTTTCTTCCTTGGTATGTGGATGAAGAATAGCAGTCTAATTGTCTTCTAATCGCAACAACTCTCCCTCCACTCAAAATAACTTCAGAATTGTGTAGTTTATTGGAAAATAAATATGTCTACAGAAAAGGGTTTTTTTTTTTTAAATCTGGAGAAGGGACAGACTATATAGGAAAGCAATAAATAAACGACCCTATATAGCCAAGTAAGAAGCAAAATAGGATTTATTTGTTAAGAAAACCTGCATCAGTTTCCAGTGTTAAGCACTGAAATTCTATGAATAATTTCCCTGGAAACATGCTTCATCAGTGGTGCCTGTGCAGAGTGAAAAATGTTCAACATGAGCTCAAACATGGTATCACTTCTATACTGAGGACTCTTCAAATTGTCTTATGCGTACTAGCAATTTGGCCTTTTTCAAAGCAATGCAGGAATGTTCCAAAATATAATGTTTGTTTGGGGTTTTTTAATCAACATTTTTATAACACCTGTAATGCAGGCACTACTCTGGGCAATTAAAAATATACAAACATCAAATTAAAACCATACAATAAAAATATAATCATAATACCCCCATACCAACTGGCTACATAAATTCAAAATTGAGGAACATAAAGTAATACATATTAAACAATTAATAATTGAAATAAATAAGACGAAAGTTCTTAGGTATTGTCCCACAGTTAGGGAAGAATGTCTGGGAAGGCCTCTCTAAATAGGAGTTTTTTCTGTGGTTTCCTAAAAACCTGCAGAGAGGAGGCTGATTGCATTCAGTAGGGAGATAATTCCATAGTGAGGCGGCCACAATTGAGAATGTCCTCTTTATGGTATCACTAAAGAGGGAATTCTCAAATGTGGCCCCCTCACTATGGAATGATCTCCCTATTGAATCTAACAAGCCTCCTCTCTTCAGGTTTTTCAATACCCTCTTTATAGTATCTCTTGGTCCAGAGGTGGCTCAGTGTTTAAGAAGCTCACCTTGTTAGCTGGAAGGCTGGCACGTCGGCAGTTCGAGACCCGAGTACTGCATGACAGATTGAGTGGCTGTCTCTGTCCCAGCTCTTGGGGACATGAAAGGAGCCTCATTTGGGTGTTTCCTGATTGGAGTTTCTTCCACAAAAATCCTTTCAACCCAGAATAATTTCTGGCACCAAGTTATTATTATTATTACGGTATCACTCCTTTTTTTGTTTCTCTCAGGTAGCCACCCTCAACAAGGCAGCCTGAGAAGACCTTGCAGCACAGGTAGGATTTCTGCAGGAGAGTAGCCCTGACAGGTAGCAAGGTCCTGTACATAAACACTTTCTTCTTCTTCTTCTTCTTCTTCTCCTCCTCCTCCTCCTCCTCCTCCTCCTCCTCCTCCTCCTCCTCCTTCTTTATGCAATCATATGTTTTCTACCAGTAAAATGGTGTCATCTGCATATCTTAAATTATTTATGTTTCTTACACCAATTTTCACACCTCTTTCATTTGAATCTAGACCAGCTTCCTGTATGATATATTCCACATGCAGACTGAACAGTGAAGGGGATAAAATGCATCCTTGTCTGACACATTTGCCTATAGGAACCCAGTTTGTCTCTCTGTATGCTGTCCTAATGGTAGTTTCTTGTCCAATGTATAGATCATCTCTCATTGTATGAATTTTTTAATCGTTTAACTTGTTTAGTTTTAATAGGGTCACACATGCACTGGTCACCTCCAGACTTGATTATTGTAATGCGCTCTACATGGGGCTGCCCTTGGTGACCATTCGGAAACTCCAGCTGGCCCAGAATGCGGCTGCTCGGGTAGTGATGGGGTGCGGGCGTTACGCTCATGCCTCACCACTGCTTCGGCAGCTGCACTGGTTGCCAGTATGTCTCCGGGTGCAATTCAAGGTGCTGGTCATTACCTTTAAAGCCCTATATGGTAGTGGGCCAGGATACCTCAGAGACCGCGACACCCCAAGAACGTCTGTCCGTCCCACCAGGGCGGATCGGAGAGGCTCCCTTGCAATTCCATCAGCTAGAGAGGCTCGCCTCTCTAGCACCAGAAGGAGGGCCTTCTCCGTGACCGCCCCAGCCCTGTGGAACCTCCTGCCTATCGATCTACGTCAACAAACAGAGCTCCTGCCCTTCCGGAAAGGCCTTAAAACCTGGCTGGCAGGACAAGTTTGGGGATCCGGAAATACCGGATCTCATGTTGGGTGGCTTATCAGATGAGACAGCCACCCGTTGTTCTTACCTTCCTACCCTGGTTCTGTTTTTTAATAACTGCATAATTGTATAACTTGGAAATGTTTTATTTCTTTTAGCTTAACTTTTAATTATTGTATTAATTTATATTTTAACTGTGAATAGGCTATTGTATATTGATTTGTGGTTTTATATTGAGTTGTGGTTTAGCTATGTATTTTTAAATTGTGTATGTAAGCTGCCCAGAGTTGGGTTTTTTACCCGATTGGGCAGGATAATAAGTCGAAGGAAATAAATAAATAAATAAATAAATAAATATTTTAATAATTTTAAATTGGATTTTATATTGTGTTTTTATGTATCTTTTAAAGCTTTTGTTAGCCGCCCTGAGTCTTTTTGAGGAGGGTGGCATATAAGTCTGTAAAATAAATAAATAAATAAAATAAACTGTGTTCCACAGAACACTGGTGGACTTCAGTTCCCAGAAGCTTAAGTCAGTTCTCCAGAGCACTGATCAGCCAATGTACTGACTTAGGCTTCTGGGAATTGAAGTCCACCAGTGTTCCGTAAAACATAGTTTGGGAAACTCTGGTATAGATTATGTATCAGGACGATCAATTGTTGAGCACACCATTTACTTCAGAAGACCCATAGTTTCTCATGAGTCACACCATCAAATACTTTGCTTTAGTCTGTAAAGCAGGAGTGCCCAAACTATGGGCGTGTTTTACTTCTGCTTCCAGGAGCAATGAGGGCTCCACGGGCCAGATGAATTGGCATTGGGGGCCACATCTGGCCCTGGGCTATAGTGACTGGCTCCCTGAGAACACCTGCTGTCTCTCCCCCGGGCCCCACCCATGTTCAGGTATAAAAAGCCAAGCTGGCTCCTCGCCGCAGAAGACAGCCCACTGACCTGCAGTCCGCGCTGAGAACACCTGAGAACACCTGCCGTCTCTGCCCCGGGCCCCACCCACTGCCAGGAGATAAAAGTTGGGATTTGGCCTTTGGAGCTGGGGTGGTTGGCCTCAAAATGCTGCTTTCGCTGCCACAGTTTCCATCCCCCAAGATGTCAGCCCGGGGATGCTGTGGGTTTGTCGGTTTGGGTTTAATGTGTACTGATAGTTATGAGATGGTTTGATCTATTGTGTATAGATTTATCGTGTATTGATTTATTATGTACATTGACCTATTATATGGTAACTATTGTATTAATTGCTCTGTTATATTGTATCATACTGTATTTTTGTTGTATTGTAACTTTGATATTGATGGATTCTGTAAGCCGCCCTGAGTTGGTTTTACTGAGTAGGGCAGCATAGAAGTCTAAATATAACAACAACAATAATGACGCCAACGACGCCAACGCCAACGACACCGACGCTGCCGACGTGACCGGCCCACAGCTTGAAATGTTTATGCACCCCTGCTGTAAAGCATAGGCTATTCATCTTCTGACATACTTTGGTACATTCCAGTATCCAACAAATGCTTGCAATCATACTTGGACTGTAAACTTAAACTATTAAAAAAATGATTTTTAAAAAGTCAGCCTGAGAAATGAAGGAAAGGATAGTGGGAAATACAGAGGGATGCTATATGATAGCATGCCTAGATTTAATAAAGGAGAATTTTATTCTGAAGAAGGAATTTTGACAAGGTGCCAAATCACAAAGTGATGCAGTAGTACCAAAAGTGAAACTTGCCAAGAGACTCTTCTCATTCATGGCACCATGTTGGCTCCATGATGGAATACCAATTGATAGTACTTGCTCCACTGTCACTGAGGCCCTTGCTTTCATCTCTTCTAGAGTCAGCTCCAGACAAATGATGGCTCTGTTTGCTTCTGTTGAGTGACTGATGACTCACTGTATTTTCTGGAAGGCATGTAGAGTAAAGAGCTATGGCTGCAATTATTAAATAAGGCCCAATGTATCAGCAGCCAGGTAGAGGACAGCAATGCTGAGAGAGAATTAAGGCTAAGACAGATGATAGATAGAGTACCGCAGCAGGATTTCAAGTGGCTCCAGGAGAAAAATAAAGAAATAAATAATCCATAGAGGAACTGGACAGTTCTGTGAATTTACATCAGACAGCTGGGGAGATAACAACCAACCCTTTGAACTGACCTGCACAAAACTAACTGTGATGTGACCTCAGGTCAAGACTAACCTGCATTTCTGAAGTACATTGACAAACTGAGAGCAACTCAAAGAGCAAAAGCTGAATTAATCAGGCATTTCTAGTTTTTTCATCTTTATTTTTCAAGTAAAAGTCTAATGGTGGCAATATCATCCTGGCATCTAATTACAGCTTGTATTACAGTTAGTTGAAGAAAATGTTGTCAGGCCTTGTGTTTCATTTATCCTTTATAATCTTATTTTGGGTGGAGCCCTAGCTTCCACTGAGGTGACTAACTTGTGTGATACCAAGCAAGATGTGGCAGACAGAGTGACAGACTGGGACTTAGGAGACTTGTGTTTGTATCTCTACTCAGCCATGGAAACTCACTGGGGACGGTGGTACAGTAAATCCTTGAGTTACGAACACCTTGACTAATAAAAAACTTGTGATACAAAAGGAAATCCCAGTTACTTAAAGAGTAACTCGCTTAACGAGCAGAATTTTCTCTGAATGTTCGCTTCGCTTAACAAATAAAACCAACCAAAAACTCGCTTAACAAATAAATTGGGGTTCTCAACCCCCCCGAGACACAATTGGTCATTTACAATGGTGTTTCACTTAAATAGCAAACTCGCTTAAAGAGCAATCCTGTGGAACGCATTATACTCTTTATGCGAGGTACAATTGTATTTAGTTATCAATGTATTCCTATGGGAAACTGTGCTTTGAGATATGAATTTTTTTGGGATATGAAAAACCCCAAGGAATGAATTAATTTCATATCTTGAGGTACTACTATTCTGGAAAATTATTTCTTATTTGTCACTTACCTTGAAAACACTATTTTGGGTTGCTAAGAGTCAGTTCTCATTTGATGGCACATAACGCTAATGGCTAATTTTTACCCCTTCAGATTGCAGATAGGTCCAATGTGTCTGAATGCCCTTTGAAGGGTTGAATGTTTCTTGAACCTTTTAATTTTCTTTAAGGGCTTCTTCCCCTCTTTCTCTGCATTTCCTGTTTTTATTTTGACTGAAGTATACCATATTTGCTGGTGTATAAGATGCATTAGAGTATTAGACACACCCTGTTATTACCAAAATAGCCCATCATAGGACACTATAGACAATACAAGACACACTACATTTCCCAGTGTATTTTAATGGGGGGAAAGTGGGTCTTATAAGTCAACAAATAGGGTAAGTAGCTCAGAGTGGAGCCATACTAGACTGAGAAGTTAAAGGATAACATGCTGCATAATATAAAGCATAAAGAACTATTTCAGATACTAAGAAAGATTCTCTCTTTGTGTGGTGCCTTTAAAAGCAGGGCCTCAAATAAGACAAGACAAGAGGGTGCGTTGAAATCACATTTAACAGGGGTGAGGGACCTTGTAAGATTAAAAATGGTCAATGAGTGTTCCCAGCATGGATGGATTCAAGAAAAAGTTACAATGAGTCTTTTTTAAAAAAAATTTTTTATTAAGTTTTAAAATAAGAACATACAAACTAAAAAAAAATGCATTTCAATACAGAAATTACATTACGATACAATACAAAATAAACCATAACACAAAAACAAAAAGAACAATTTTATCTCTGATACAACGAGTATTTCTCATACAGTGATACTTCAGAGAACGTTTGCATCAGCCAAAATCGGATTATCTGTTCTGTTAACGTTATCTGATGCAAATGTGTTTGCCTCAAATTCCCTGAAGCATGGCTTGGGGGAAAGGCAAACTGGTTAGTCCTGATCTCTTTCTCCCAATGTTGAGGACACTCTCAATAACAATCACAGCAACTAAGCAAGCCATGGTGGTGGTGGTGGGCTGATTCTGAAAGGAAAAAGTTTTCCTAGCTTCTGTTCAGAAAGCCTCCATCTGGCTTGCTAAGGGACATAGTGATTGGGGGGGGGGGTCCTTAAGAGAGGCTTGGGACACTTTCCCCAGTGTAACCCAGAACACTTTGCAGAAAAATAATTGCAAAGAGACAATTTGGCCCAATTACCTTTATAAAGTTTCCCCTTTAAATTCTAAACAGCCTGAAACCAAGATTGTAGCTCCGCAAGCCTCATGCATTGTCAATGGAAAACAAGCAGACACTGAAACATTTCACCTACAAAGCAATTAAGCTTTTCACACCCTGCAAAGCCCTGAGGGAACTTCCTTTATTACAGCAATGGACCTCAGCTAAGCCCTAAAGCAAGCCATGGTAGGGGGCCTGATTCTGAAAGGAAAAAGTTTTCCTAGCTTCTGTTCAGATCGTTTAAAACAGCACTTTATAAAGTTTTCAAAAATTGAAAAATGCTGTATGGCTTTGTTCCCCTAAAGTCAGGGTGGTCTGGCATGTTTTTGTAATGTATTTACCATTTAGACAATTATTTCTTAAAGTTCTTTAAGTTTCCAGCATGTTTCCTTGACTTTCCCTTGAAGTCTGTGTTGCTTACAATGTACTGTATCTGTATGGAATTGATGTTATCTGAGTCATCTGCATAGGATTCTAACATTATCTGGTGCATGCATCGGATAAGGCTAAAAATCGGATAACATTAAGACTTGTGGAACCAAGTCTTAACGTTATCCGAGGTATTACTGTATTAATAACTTGCTTATCTATTATATACTCCTTATGTGTTTAACTTTTATAATATATATCCTCATGCATATACTTTTACTGTATATGTATATACAGTAATACCTCATATAACATTAGTATCGAATAACACGAAAATCGCATAACATCAAGGAATCTGGGGGGAAGAATTGCATCAGATAACATTAAGATCCTATGGGATGCTTCAGATAACAACCGCGAAAGCCTGTGTGGTTACAATGTATCTCTATGGATCCCATAGAGGATCAGATAACACTAAAAATCATATAACACGAAGACTTGTGGAACCAGGTTTTAGTGTTATATGAGGTTTTACTGTATACATATTCCCTCTATTATATCTAGTACTCTAATAATACAAACATCTTGCAGTATTTTTCAAAAAGTAATAACAAACAAAATCATATCACCTGTGATATTTACAATGCCCTGGAGATTACAATTTGTCATAACCACATATTATTGCTTCCAAAAACTTAATTGATCCGGTGCTGGCCTGCCACCTTTACCTTTAACCAATGTATATTCCAACAATGGCTTCCATATTTCCCAACATTTATTTTCCTTAATTATACCCTTTTGACATGAATTCTATGAATGTTTTACATTTCGGTTGGGTGGTCTGGCAGCTTTTGCAATGTAACGAAAATCATGTACTTTTGAGAAACTGCAATGCCAAAACTAAGGCACACACAAAAATAGGTCATTTGAAAGATTGTCTCGGCAACTTTAAGAATTAGTAGAACCCAAAAACCAAAAATGCAAAGCGATGACTTCATCGCTTTCGGAAGTAGCATCGGAAAAGTGACAGTTTTGCTGGGAGGGGTCGGTTGTTGGGGGGGCCAGCGAAAAAACTACCCAACCAATTCAGATGATCCAAAGTGTGTTTGAGAGAGGAAAGATTAACCTTTCACAACTCTTTGTTGTCATCACTTCTCTCACACCCTGAATTCTTCACCTACTTCACCCCCACAACTCTCATCTGTCATTTTCTTCAGATTTATCTTTGACAACCTCCATATTTTCACCTTTTTTAATGCATCAATCATGGAGCTTGTTCACTTGGATGTTAACTCTCCGCAATCTTGTTCCGGTCTCTTCGAAAGATGAACCTTTGTGGGGACAATTTCAGATTTGGAATTGACTTCGGAAAAAATAATCTATGATTCATTTTACAAAAAACCACTCAAACAAGGTCACAAAAATCCAATAAAAGGAGGGAAAACCAATTTAGAAACTGAATATGACAACTTCCCGAGGTGGATATAGCTCGCATACAAAATGTGGAGAAAAATGACACCGAAGCAGGAATCCACAAAGAAAATATTGAGGGAAAACGTGACTTGTTAAAATGACATTTCCGCAGGGGTGTGTGTGTGTTTGGTGGTGATTCAGCAAACAAACAAACAAGCACCGATCAACCAATCGAAGTTATCCAAAGTGCACTTGAAAGAGGAAACCTTTCTTTTGACACTTATACAATTTGGATCAGACTTCAGAAACATTTTCTATGAAGGTTTAAAACAAACAAACAAAAAACATTTTCTTTCTAACCTTTCCTTCAAAAAAGTATCTCTCCACACCAGAATAGATACATTGGTGTGAGAATGGAAACACTGTAGCAAGTTTCTCCTTTGAAAATGTAACCACTTTCCCTTTTGGCTTTCCCTCTTATTGAAGAACTGCTTTCAAGGAATCATGAAGGAAAAACTCTTTTTCTTTGCGGTTTGACTATTGAAATATTTATTAAAAATAGATCCTTTGCAGTTATTCACCTATGGTGAATTATTGCGTGTACAGTGGGCTGCTTATGGACACGTGTCCATAGTGGGTAGAGTCGGGAAGAATGGAAAATAAAGGTTTAAAGCATCTTTATTGAAAAATAAAATATAAACAATAATAAACACAAATAAAATTGGGATTTATGGTTTTGGGTTAACACAATGTAGCAGTTCAAAAGCCAGAAATTGCAAGAAAATAAATAGGGACCACTTTGGTGGGAAGGTAAACAGCGTTCCATGCCTGCCACATGTCCGTGGAAATGTCTGCAGACACAGACAGCACTGGCTCTTTGGCTATAAACAGCTTATATCACCCTTAACCAATGAATGAAATAAAAGAAATAAATGAACTAATGAGCATAATTCAACACATCAAATTCATACATTAAATCCCTGATGGTAGTGTCCTTAGACTCTACCTACAACTTTTTAAAAATCAATTCCCATTCCATTTTTAATGGGGAATCATTCTTCCAATTTCTTGCAATACATTGTCTTGCTGTTGTTAGTATTATGGATAACAAATCCTTTTTTTGGTGATGGACCACTGTCCGCCAGGCACTTCTGTCCTCCATCCTCCTCCTCAACTCGCTCAGCTCTGTGTCCATTGTGTCTACAATACCATCTAGCCATCTCATTTTGGGCCGCCCCCTTCTTCTTTTGCCCTCCACCCTTCCCAGCATCAAGGCTTTCTCAAGTGAATCCTCTCTTCTCATTTGATTAGCTTCATCTTCACTATTTGACCTTCTAAGGAGCAGTCAAATTTGATTTCTTCTAAGATTGACCTATTTGTTCTCCTTGCTGTCCAAGGGACTCTCAAAACTCTGCCCCAATACCACATTTCAAAGGCATCTATTCTTCTGTGCTCAGCTTTCCTTATGATCCAGCTCTCACAGCCATACATTGCCACCGGGAATACCATTGCTTTGACTAGACGAATTTTTGTTTGCAATGTGATGTCTCTACTTTTCACTATGTTCCCCAGGTTTCTCGTCGCTTTTTACTCACATCTATATTCATATTATCTATATCTGTCAATAAGGCAGCACCTGACTCCAGCTTAAGTTCAACACCCATTATTTCTGAAATCTCCTTATCTTTTTGCCCCAAAACCCATAAGCATTTTACAACTCCACCACATGTACTCATACGTCCCCAGTATAGTCTTACATCTCCAACAATTTTTAGTTTTTGTATTGTCCATCTGATGTAACTGAACTGGAGTCAGGTACCACCTCCATAACATTTTATAATTGTGTTCCTTGACTCTAACAGACAAGCTTCTTATGATCCTTCTCCTCCATTTATTTCTCCAATTTGTTTCAGTGATTTTGATATTCAAATCTTGTTCCCATATTGTTCTTAGTGTATCGTGTGGCTTACCTTCTTGATTTAACATTTTATATATTTTACTCACCAAGCCCTTGACTCCCATTGAGCTCTTTCTTATTCTATATACCATCTCCTCAAATTCTGTCCTTTACCTTTCTAAATTGGATTCTTCAATATATTTACTATTCCACTTATTTACTAATACTATTTGAAACTAGTTCAAATTCATCTGTTTGTATATCTCTAATCTTTTCTCTATTTTTATATATCTGCATCCAGTCAACACCTCTACCCTCAATTTCTGTACAGAGACATTCTTAGCTACACCACCCCCAAGGCCCCACTACTACTGGAAAAAGTTCTCCACTTGCGTTGGTTTTGTCCAGTTGAAAATTGATTCAAAGGAATTCATGACACACAACCGAGATGTGCAATAATCTGCCCTGATGTAGGGTTATTTTAAACCACCCACTGCATTCTTCTGTGTGCACATGCATGTTGGCACATCTAGTTTGCCCCATAAAGTTTGCAGGAATTCCTGCAGCACAAAAATGGTTTCGCGCTCTCCCTGACCCACCTAGTAATAATGCTACAACAATTCAGCAGTTTATTGGGGTAAATAGAAAAAGCCTCCTTGAAGATTGTGGTATTTTTGAACTACAATTGGGCATACCCTGGACAACGGCCATCTTGTGCCGGCTAATCTTTCTCACACTAGGTCAGGCAAAAGGAGCTGCAGAATGAACTCACTAAAAGATGGCTTCATTTTGGCAGTTTCACGTCAGGCCTAGACACGGAAGGAGCAGCTGTTTATTATACCACAAGACTTAAATATAATCATTAAAAAATTGGTACCAGCTGGTGGGTGCAGAGCAGCAGTAATGGGGCCTTGCAGGTGGTGCAGCTAAGAATGTCTCTGTACAGAAATGTAGGGTAGAGGTGTCAACTTTGGTAGCAGCAGATTCCCCTACACCTTTAGGAATGGAAGGTCAGTTGCCTAACAACTCTCTGGCGGCAGTAGTGGGGGACGCTGCAAGAAAAAAAAGAAAACTCTATGGGGAGTCAGAGGTAAAGGGGCAAACTGGGAGGCTGCTCTCAGTAGCTGCAGCTGCAGTATTAAAATACTTTTTTGAGTAAGGGTTCACAATGGATTTGGAAACTAACACAAACACCATGCGACCTTAACCCAAGTAAAAGGGGGAAAACCCCACAACAACTGGATACCTAATTCTATTGACAGTCAAGAAATACCCAATAGCCATCACTTAGATACTCTATATACTTGAGTATAAGTCGAGTTTTTTAGCCCCCCAAATGAGGTCAAAAAGGTGACTTGACTTATACACAGGTCAACAACCACGAGAGAGCAAAACTGTCCAAAACCGCACTGGACTCAGTGCAGTTTAGCTTTAAGAGAGGGGAAAGAAAAACATATGTTTGGCAGGCCATTACCACAGGTGGCCACTAGAGGGTGCAAATCGTGATTTCCCATTTAAATGCATTGGAAATCAATTTCTTGTATCTAAAGCTTTTCTGTTTGTAGGTTCTCAATGCATTTCAGTGAGAAACCAAACATGTGCATAAAAAGAAAGGGTTTCACTTACTTTTCTTGCCTTTGTCACTGCTCCAAAATGGAGGGGTAAGCCATGCTTCCTGGTTGCAGGGAGAGCCAAGAGGCTAGGCTAGAGCATTGCTCCCTGCCCGCCCATTTCCCCTGCAGTGCCACCACTGGTTGGTGGTGCAAATAGTTTTAAAATAAAAGAAATAACTACCATAAACACTCAAAAACATACCCACACAAATATTTTAATTAATTAATTTTACTGTATTTTCATGTTTTTAAATTATTGAAACTCACTAGCAGCTGCTGCATTTTCCACCCCTGACTTATACTCTGGTCAATCTCTTTTCCTAGTTTTAGATGTCCAAGTTAGGTACAGTACCTCAACTTATATTCAGATCGACTTATACTCGAGTATATACAGTATATTTGGATTTGGATTCCTGCGCCAACCAAGGGGATAGACTCACTGGCCTTATAAGTCCATTCCAACTACATTTTTTTAGGTTTAGGATTTTATGATCAGTTTTTCACTAAGAGCGGGATTTTCATACAAAAAGCTATGCCTGCCACCCTACGTAACAATTGAAAGCCAGCTACCAGTTTCCCCACCTTCTATCGGTATTTCCAAAACAGATATAAATGTTACAGAGTCCCATAACTCTATTGCATAAGGGGCTGCCTTTGTAATTACTGAATTAAACCTGCAGAGAAAACATTCACAAACCTTCTGTTGTTCTCAGAAAACTAGTTAAGGAAAGCTCAGATACTTAATACTTTAAAAAAACCAGCATGATATTTACAAAGGCAGCCCATTACAGGACTTAATGATTTGTTTCAAGGAAGCTTTTGGGATAGAGAGAGCGGTTGTTCCGTCTCCTGTACATCTGCTAGTGGAGACATCTGCACAGTCAACCTAATTATTGGATACAGCTAAATCAAGGAAACGATATCTCCCAGACTGTTTTTTTTTAAAATTCACCTTCACAAATTGCTAGTTAAAAAAAAAATCAGATGGTAAGCAGATACTATTCAGGATGAACATTTCCACAGCATCCAATTCCTACCCTCCCCCCAGCACACATATTAAAACCCTGCATTTCAGTACTTTAAATATTATACTGCCTTCCCATACAGCACCATGAATATATTCTGAGATCTATGACAATTAACTAAATGAGAAAATAGAGTGCTTGTAATTAAGATAATCAAGCTCTGAGAAACCCACCCTGCTAATACTAATAGCCATGCAGCTTTAAGCTGTACATTAATTAAACCCCAGATAACTGTTGCTGTCACTCTCAGGCAATTTGGGGGAGGAGGGTTGGAGTGATCTGTGGCACCGAGACAGAAATGCTTCTAAAGCACATCAAGCTGTCGCTGGCTTCATTTACAATAGTTATTTATCCCTTTTAATGGGCAATCATTGCCAGCAAGAATTCTAATGTGCTTAGATCTTAAGTCTTGATCATATGGAAGGGCAGTGAATACAAGCCATCTCAATTCCCAATTCCGATTTAGTTCTGAAACCTATATTCCTTAGCTCCAACAGCTCAGGTCTGGCCCTATCATTGGGCAGATGACACGGCTGCCCCCAGGTCTTGTAGAAATATGTTGTAATTACACTAGCAGAAGGCAGGAGGCCTCTATAGCAAGCATATGGCTATCAATCAAGGGTTACCAGTGGGGTTGCTCATGGAAAGTTAAAAGGGGATAAACCCTAATTTATTGTTCCAAGAAATCCATTCAGGATAAAACCTGGACTTTTGTACAGAAGCTGATGGCCATTATAGGGCGAGAGCCTTCTGGTCAGGTGATCCTGCACAGATGAAAGAGAACAAAGGACTAATTACACTTCCTTGAAGAAAGAGCAGAAGTAGAAGGACAACAAGGGCTCACACAGAGAATCCAAGAATGAGTAGCCAGCCTGACTCCCATCTAATTAATGCCCACTCTAAGCTGTCCACAACCCCAGAGGCTAAATACAACACTTTTTGCCACTGTTGGGATGCCTTAAAAACTAATGCTCATCTACTAATTCTGTTGTTAATTTATTTATTTAATCATCCAAGGATGAGGAGGGGCATTTGAAGGATTTCCTGCCACCCTGTGTGCCAAAAAAGTGGATGGCTTAGGGCAGGGAATATTTTAACAAGGGTGAGCGAGGCAGGGGGAATGGGCTCTACTGTTTGCTGCTCTGCTTCAGAGGACGAAATATCTTGGGCCAGCCCTGGTCAGGATGGCAGTACGAGAGAAGACAGTACAGTATTCAGGTACAGTACCTTGAGTGGAGAAGAGTTGTGTTTTATGGACTTTTGGCAGGGGATCTGTGCATCCAGCTCTTTTTCCCCATATACCACTACAATATATGTTGCATTCACATTTCTACTGACCTTTTGTGGGCATTAGAAAAGGGATTCCCAACCTTCAATTCCCAGATGTTCTTAGACTTGTGCTTCTAGAAGCCTTCACCATTGACTCTGCTGGTCAAGATTTCTGGGAGGTATGATCTAAGAGCATCTGGGGACCTGAGGTTGGGAGTCACTGAGCTAGAAGAACCTTACTAAAATAAGGACAGAGCTCTCTCCACCCCCCTCCATATAATGGTGTTGCGGTAGAGTGACCAACGTTTAAGCCTATCTGCTTGAATACCCATTCATCTTCTAATTTGGTGTTGCTCTTGTGTACCCTCAAGAATGTTTATCCTTGCCATAAAGCTCTTCCCGGATCTAAGATGGTGGACTTGAGACTCATATCCTTTCAGAGGATGTTTAGGGGTATTCTCTTGCTTAGTTCTCTTGGCATCTGCCACTACTTCCCTCTTTATCTTAGGTGGGGCAATACCAACAGGAGGACATATTTTCTCAACTGGTGTAGGTTTGAGGCATCGTGTCACTATGTGCATTGCTTCGTTAACAGAGATGTGAACTTGTTTTGTGTGTAGATGTGCTCCATATTGGAGCAGCAAACTTTGCCACAGGGGTGCTCAGGGCCAAAGCTGATGTATGCAGTGTGGATGGTTGAGCTTCCTATTTATAGTTTGTGAGTTTTCTGATGAAGTTGTTCCTTGTACTAACTTTAGCTTTTGTATTCAGGCAATGCTACTTTTAAACAAATAGTGTAATAAATAACTATTTATTTTAATAAGTAACCCTACCAGGCAGAAAGCCTTTTTCAGAATCTTGGACTCAGAGGGGTCATAGTGAGTTGAGCATAATGTGTATCTTTTGACCTGATTCAGAAAATGTGGCTTGGCTATTAAGAAAGATAAATAAACTTGGAATGTTAGTTTTCAAATGTAGTGAGTTACAATTGTCGCTTCATGCTTCCCAGTAATACTACCTTTCCCTCTCTCCTTCTGTTACCTTTCTCCCAATGAAGGGAGTTGAAGTGGCTCAAAATCAATTCTACCTCTTTCATGTCCCAATCAAACCCTGGACTGCCAAAATGAAACCACTTTCTTTGCTTTGTCATTGCCCAAACCTAAGTCCTGATTGGTGTATGTCTCTTGCAGTAATTGTCAGACTAGTAAATGAGCTGAATTATGTATCTCTCCACATTCACACTGCATGTTGTTATCTGCCAGCAGCCCCTACTTGAGCATGTTGGTCTTGCATTTAGGCACTCCAACCGTCAACCTATTCATGGTCCTCCAAGTGACGTAGGGGAGGTTGAGTTGCTCAGCTATTTCCTCCTTTAATGTTGTGCCTTGTCCAGTGAGTTTTTCCTCCATCTTTTAATTTGGTTTTGCTCTTGTGTACCTTTAAACATGTTTGTTCCTGCCATAAAGCTCTTTCTGGATCTGAACTGGTGGGCTTGAGGCTCATATCCATTCAGAGGATGTCAAGGGTCATTCTAAATAAATAAATAAATAAATAATAAAAATTAAACAGATGACCATATTAAAAATTGCCATTGAAAACACTTGAAAAATACAGACTTCAGGTCAATAGGAGGGGGGGGGGAAGGTGTGCACAAGATCACATAATTGTACTTACTTCTCCAAATTAAAGTAATACCCTGGTTAATGTGTGCACCACACAGCGTTAAAACTGGATAACGTCAGGAAATTTGAGGAAAACGTTTGCACCACACAACGTTAACATTGTGCGATGCAAAAGTTTTCCTCAAATTTCCCAACATTGATCTCTGCCCCAAAGCCTGCAGGGCTGGAGGCCAGCCTTGTGGGCTTTTGGGCAGAGATCTCCAGAGGCCGGGGATTGGACGCTGTGATCCCTGGCTTGCCTTGGGAGAAAGAGTGCGGGTAAACCCATGCGGTTTCTCCCAAGGCAATAAAAATAAATAAATAAATAAATAAATAAATAAATAAATAAACGGGGATCAGAGCCTCCCATCTGTGCCTTCCTTTGGGAGAAAGCAGGTGAGGGCACTCACCCCTGGCTTCCCCCAAAGGAAGCCGGCTTTTTTAAAACATTGTGCGATAAATGTATCGCATAACGTTAAAAAGTGGATAACGTTAAGACTCATGGAACCAAGTTTTAGCGTTATCCGGGGGTTTATTGTACTATACTTCAATCCTGCCTTTAAAGGAAGGTCTTTATCTGCTGGCAAAAGGACAAGAGGTGTGTGTGTGTGTGTCAATCTAATATCTCAGTCCAGAACATTTCACAGCCACAGAGGAAGCCCTATCTCATGTCATCATTGGAACAAGCCAGTAAGGCTGATGGAACCAAGAGAAGAGTCTACCTAGAATACCTGAAAAAGCTGGGGAGGCTCATATGGCATGTGTTCCTATACAGCATGTTAGAGTCGCAATGACTGTTAAAAAAAATCAATTTGTTTGTTGTTCACTTACCGCCTTTCTTGCAGGTCTAAGATTCAAGATGGTTTGCCATGTATAGCTAAAAAAACAAGTATCATGTACATGTGGGCCAGAAACCTATTGAGGAAATCTGTTGCATGCTGGTTTTGAAACCAGGCACATCATCCATTAAGTGGATTAGAGCAGGAAACCGCTTCTGCCATTGCCTTTGTGAACATCCCTACTCCCACCTCACCCCATAGCAGGATTCTAGCCGTTAAAACACAATTAATTTATTATAATATTAAAACAAAGTTATGTTAAAAGATTTAGAACCATTTCAATTAAAGTAGTAATAATAACTTACATTTTATATAATTTATTATAATGTTTTATTCATTATGCAAATATACAAAATAAAAAAATACTTTTCCACTTTTGGGAACTAACCAAAAGGTTTTTTTAAATTTCTGAATGTTACAATCCGCTGACCTGTGATTTAAAAAAAAAACCAGACTGTCCTTTTGTCTGCTTCCAGGTCACTTCAGCATCCACAAGGGAGGAGGAGGTCACAGCTGAAGGCATGTCAGAGGGTGGCTCTTGGACTGTGTGCTGCTCCTCCTTCAAGGCAAAGGGACTGATGGTAGCCATCATTAAGTTAAATCCAGTATGTAATGTAAAATATACCTTTGTTGTTGGAAATCATGCATTAATAAAAGGCCCTGCAATTGATTTTATTGTTACAATTTTACTTCAAAGCTCTTTCCTTGGAAGTTTTGGCTGCTATTGCTGTGTCTGAAGAGCTTCAGCTACTGACATAAAACTGGCCGTCCAAGGAGGGAGTTGATTCCACTCGCAAGCTGCTTTTTTGGTCACGACATTGGATCCACTTGCACACAAAGCCTGTTCTCCTACCACTCAAGCCAATTTGTTCTAGCCATGACCTCTATGACACAGGAGATCAGTCTTTATCCACTGTCCCATAGCATCCTCTTAGGTCAAGGATCCTCAACCTACAGCCCATGACCCAGATCCTGCCCATGGCACCAAATCATCCATCCCAACCTCTTGCTCCAGCTTCTGCCACCACTGCCACCGCCTCCTCCTCCAAAATCCTTGTCCCCTCCACTTGGCTTGCCATGTCCCTAACGGCTCTCCGTAACAGGGTGGATGATGTAAGGCTTACAACATCTGTCCTGCTATGGAGCACTGCTAGGGACATACCAAGGCAAGTGTTGGGGACAAGGTGGCAGGGATGGATATGGTGCATGCACGTGGCCACCTGCATCTTTCCCAGTGGCCACTCTGAGCACGTCGTTCCTGGCAGCCACCCACAGCTGCTTGCATCTTTCCCGGGGGCCGTTCTGGCCAAGTGTGGGCGAAAAGGATAGCCTGAACCATTTCTTCACCCATGCCATGCAGCTCCTCCAGGCCTATAACCAGTGAAGTGGTGGTGGGGGGAGTGGTAGGTGGCTCAGGGTGGTCCCGCTGCCACCAGTGAAGGCAAGATCACCCCCAGCCGCCACCACTTCCCCCACCACTGGTCGCAGGACCACCAGCTCAGCCACTCAACAGTCTGAGGGGGCATGAACTGGCCCCCAGCTTAAAAAGGTTGAGGACCCCTGCCTTAGGCAAAGAATCCTACCATGTCTTCTCTTTCGACCCAGGACTGAACCTGAGCCAGTTTCTTCATCTTTCTCCTCAGAACAGACATGGGCAACTTTGACATGTCCAGAAGCCCACGGGTCTTCTTTTGACAGGTGCAAAATCCCCAAACTGTCCAAAGTACTCTCTGTTTCAAAAGAAAGAGCAAGTCTGCACTCTCAGAAGGATGTGTGCACATGACATAGAGATAATAAGGGGATCCCCCTGTCTGAGGAAAGCACATTTGTGTACATAATGAAGCTCAACTTGGACTTGGGATGGAACACTGATGTGCAACAGATGATAGTCCATTGTTTTTGTGAGTGTTTATGGCAGGAAGGTCAAAGGGCACTTCTGTGCAGACAGCACAGTCTTGAGATACTGGCTAGCCATTCCATCTCTCTTTGTCTCAGCATTTTATTTATTTATTTATTTATTTATTTATTTATTTATTTATTTATTTATTTATTTATTTAATCAAACTTTTATGCTGCCTCTTCACAAAGAACCAGAGTGGAGTGGTGGGATGTCAAAATTTTTACTACCCCACCATGACATCATCACAGTGTGGGTGGAGCTAACATCATGACATCATGGGTAGGGCCAAAGAAAAAAAATAAGCACACACACACCTCAACCCACCCACCCACAACACAAACCTGTAAATTAAATAAATAAATAAATACATTAAAATACACCCACCCACCCACCCAAAACACAAATCAACCAGAGCTTTTAAACCAGAACTTAAAGCTTATTCTAGCTAATCTTTCTCACACTAGGTCAGATGGAAGGAATTACAGAATGAACTCACCACAAGATGGCTTCATTTTGGCACTTTTCAACTTTTCAACAGTTAAAGAAGTTAGGTACTAAGTCTTTGCCTAACCAGTTCTCTAGGATAATATGCTTTAATGTAAATGTAAAACAGCTGTACCTCCTTAAGGGTACCTCCAATTGGAACAGCACTTGGAACAGCACAGGTATAGCTTATTGATGAAGTAACTCCAAGACTTTGCTTAAAAACCCCAAGCCAGGCCACCAGGCCTTTTTAGGAACTGTGGTAGTACGTCAATCTAGGTAAAGGTATTAAATACACCTTAAAATACACTCAGACACACCACATCCAAAGGTGAGTCACTTACCCTGGGGAGCAGGCTATAGGAAGCTTCAGGCTAGCAGCTTCTCTTCCTCCTCCCCACTTGGGAGGACAGCAAGCAGGCCACACATGCGTGCCAAGCGCTGTAGGTGTGCATGCACACCAAGCTCTTGGTGTGCATGCGCAGTGGAGGAACTGGTGAAAAAGTAAGTCCCTGAGGTGGTTCCCCCCAAAAGCTGCTACTGGTTCTCCAGGACACTGAGAAAAGTTACTACCGTTTCTGGCGAACTGGTGTGAACCTGTTGCTGCCCATCACTGTATGTATGTATGTATGTATGTATGTATGTATGTATGTATGTATGTATGTATGTTCTGGCGAACTGGTGAGAACCTGTTACATCCCATCGCTGCCAGGGCGGCTAACAAACTTTTAAAAGACTTAAAACACAGTAAAAACATGGTATAAAAACAGGATTAAAAAGTTACAAAAATTAAAATATATTAAACAAGTCACACACAGAGAGGGAGGGGTTAGATGAGCCAACAAACTGAGGCAGCTGTCTGGCCCATACCCCACACATGCCCCGCCAGCCAGGTCTTAACCCCCTTCCTAACGGGCAGCAGCTCCATCTGGAGACACAACTCACTTCTATGACAAGAAAAAGAACTAGAAACAGAATGATGGGGAAACTTGAGCACATGACAAATGGAAGAAGGTGATGTTTAGACTCTTAATAAAGTTATCTGAATGAGGCGGGGCAATTGCTAGATAATCAAAACCTCCCCTCAAAACCCTGTGCACACATCCCAAAAACTCACAAGCAGCTAAAAGGGACACACTTCCTCGGTATTTCTATGTGCACAAGAAATTAGAAGTGCAAAAATAAACACAGTAATCAGCAGAAGAGACCTCCAGGTAAGGTAATCTCAAAATGATCATAAAATGTGTGCAAACTGCTTATTACTGTTGTTGCAAAGCAGCCACCTGGTGGGGCTAGGAAGAGGAAAACAGACCCTTAAGAGCAATTTAAATACTGCAGATATTGCTTTCCCCATTGTTAAAAGACGCCTTCCAGCTGTGAGTTTATTGCTGGAGAAACAAGATGAAAAATATGAAAAGAGAGGGAAGCTGAAGCTTTGTATGTTTCCTTTCTCAAAGACATAGAAAAAAAGAAGTTAAAAGATGCTGACCCAAGAAAATAGCCTGGATGGGTTGTTTCTGAGGCCATTGGAGGGGTTACAGGGAGGCCAAGGGTCTTACAGGGACAAAACATTTTGCTGAGTGGAATAGAAGAGGTGATTCATTGAAAAAATGACAGCAAGACCTAATGCACAGTTGAAGGAAGGATGAGCAAGGAAGAATTAAGGGACAGCAGTGAAACAGAAATGCATTGCAAAAGACAGGTGCCACAAGGGCCTCGGTTGCTCCAAAACGGACTTTCATCCAAGGTGCTGTGGAGCCTAGATGTTGCTGGGCTACAAAAGGTAATCCTGATTTACCCATCTGAAGAATAGCCCCTTAAGATGATCAGATTTTAGCTTCTTTATTTCGCACAAATGATAAGGTACTACTGCCATCTAAGGCAAGATATGGATTCTGAGCACATCACTTGACATGACAAAACTAAACAACACAATGGATGTTTTAGCAAGCCAGCCTTGGAAACATGTGCAGAGATATCAGGAAGGATACTTAAGGCCCAAAATAGATGACATCTGCTTCATATTTAGAAGCATTTCTGTCGAAAGATGGCATTTTTGTAATTCTAGCCTGAGTTTCCAGTCCAAGAAATCACTCAGAATCTCCCAGGCAGTCTTTTGGGACTAGAAGAGGAAACACCTGAATTCAGCATGTTTTTACATCCCAGTCTTTTTACCTCCACAACTAGGAAGTAGAAGTGAGCATCTCTTCAGCCCCACTACTTCCTGGGTGTGTGTCCCATTGCTCCAAAGATAGGGTAGTCTCACTCTTCCCATGGAGCAATGAGCTGAGGGGATGTTCCAGTCTTCTATCCAGTCAAACCAGGTTGGAATTCATTGCTTTTATTAGTAACTGGGAATCAGGAGAAAGCAACACACTCTGCATTCCTATTTAGTAAAACTAGCAGCCTTGGCGTTCTTAACTGTGAAGCTGCCATCTCATTTGTTTGTCCCTTAGCTCCATTCAGGCACTATAGCCTAAAAGGGGTGGGTGGGACTCTAACCATGATAGAAGATGTAGGGATGCATGCAACCCCAATGGCCAATCAGCCTTTTGCATGCTCAGTACAGCTGAAAGTGCCTACAGTGTTTCTGTGTTTGAGAACCTCTGCTGTGGCCACTCCTAGACCTCTCTATTGCTGTTTGGTTCCTACACATTTTCTGGCTGTAATGATTCAATTTTGCTTAGAAGGAATAAAATGTTGGCTGTTCCAAAGATACTGATAGACGGTGGGTGATGGATTGCATTTGAGGGAACAAAGAATGCAAGACAATAAGGAATGTCAAATGATAGATCCTTTGTGGTTCTTGTCCACCTTGCTAGCAGTGGAAGGCCATGCTTATCTGGCCAGTGGTACAAAGGGAAATACAGTTGTACTTCATTTAAAGAGCATAATATGTTCCACAGGATTGCTCTTTAAGTGAGTTTGCTCTTTAACCAAAACACCATTGAAAGTGACCAATTGTGACTTCGGGGGGGGGGGGGGGGAATTGCGAACCCTGATTTAGTTGTTAAGTGAGTTTTTAGTTGGCTTTATTTGTTAACCAAAGCGAACATTCAGAGAAAATTCTGCTCTTTAAGTGAGTTACTCTTTAAGTGAGGTGGTCTTTATGCGAGCTTTGACTGTACTCTTGATAACTGCAAGCAATTCCACAGGGATCTGAATACATCTGGGCAAATGTTAATATGTAGCAGGATATGACATTGTATGTTACTATACAATACCAATGTCATTTTTTAGCATACCTTCTTCTTTACTTGATCTAGTACAGGGGTCAGCAAACTTAGCCTTCTAGATGTTCTTGGACTTCAATTCCCAGAAGCCCTGACCAGCATTTGGGCTTCTAGTAACTGAAGTCCAAGAACACCTGGAGTGTAAAATTTGCTGACCTGTGATCTAGTGGATCCTGGGGAAAACAAAGCTAGATATTTATGACCCTAAGGCAGTGTTTCCCAAATGTTGGGGTTGGGACTTCAATTCCCAGAAGCCTAAGTCAATTCCCCAAAGCACTGACCAGCCAATGTACTTACTTAGGCTTCTGGGAATTGAAGTCCCAACCCCAACATTTGGGAAACACTGCCATAAGCAAATGAAACAGTTAACTAACACATAATTAGAATCAAAATCACCTGAGGTGATAACAGTTGGTTGGCCAGCTTTCTCCATGTTTTGTAAATTAGTTTGCTTTGTTTTGTGATTTATCAACAGGAGGTAAACATGGCATTTCTCTGCTGCTATGGTCATGCAGACTGGAGGAAAAATCTTTATGATAGGCGCAAATATATTTTCCCTTTAATATGGGATTTGGCTCTACATGTAGAAAGACTTCTTGGCAATGAAGTGCTGGTCCTAGGGATGAACGATTTGCAGTGGTTATGAATAACTGTACTGGGGGAAAAGCAGGTTTTTTAAAAAATTATTTATTTATTTATTACTCACGTTTCTACCACCACCCCCTTGCTGAGGTGACTCCAGGTGGCTTACAACAAATATAAACTTGCAAAAACATTAAAAATAGCATTAAAATTGGATTGTTTGAATTAAAATTTTAATTTTTTTTTTAAAAATTCAAAACCAATAAAGCATAAGCAATGAAATCATTCAAAGGCATGGATTTCACCAGTTGAAAAACTCCTCAGAGAGTCTCCCAAATGTCTCTCAAAGCATTGGAACATCAGTGGGGTATACTGATCAAGCATACTTCCTGATTTTAAAATGAACACTACACAAACACAGGAACACAGTTGTATCTTAATCCAGAAGAAGATGAATTGAACACATGCTCCTTACAGCTGGAGTTATCACATGGTCATGATACAGCATCTGGTCCAATTTGCATATAACAGGTGTGGCAATAATGCAGAGCTGAAGATTTGATCGTATAGAAAATCATCCATAGAAGAAAGTTTGCACAGTCTGAGGAAAGCATTGTAGAAATTATGACCAAATACAACAGGAGTGTTTTCTCCTAATTTATTTTCCCAGTTTTTAAAAACAATCTGCAAACAACACTTTGTTCCCATCCAATGTGGCTATAGCTTAGCTTTGTGCTGTCTGAAGCTAGTTTACATTTCAGTAAGGAGTGACAATAAGTAAACTGTACAGGACACGTTCATTTTCTAAATCTTTTCTTTTAAACATTTACATATATATATAAAATTATATATATGTGTGTAATTATATAAAAACTTAATTAGAAGTTTGGCTGGCACACCCACAACCCCTTAGATAACCATTTTCAACTAGAAGAAAGCACTTTTAGACAATTACGCTAGGTAAAACAATATATACAATTTTGACAAATAAATACAGCCATTCATATATAATATTACACCTAAACTTCAGATAATGTCAACAATTTTTCTCAGCAAATTACCTTTTCTCTGAAAATTGGCATTTTCTATAGATACACATAAATTTAATCCCAACAATGGATTAATTTATCCACCAAATCTTAATGACTCTGGAATCCTCCAAAGTGTCTCACCATGACTATCTTTAAATGAAATAGTTTTTCAGAGGAGGCTTCTGAAAGCTTACTGGCAATATGTGCTTTGTCCATTTACATTTCAACATAATAAAACATGATTTATTAATTCAGATTACTGTTGCAGTGCTTAAAAAGAGCAACTCCTTTAAACAATTTCCCCTCTTGTGAACAAATCAAAAGTCATTTAAATTAACATAAACACTTGTTTTCCCCCCTAAGAACATTTAAAAATAAAAACTAGCTGTTGGTTATTCACAATCTTACTGTGACCAAATACTTTCAAGTAAAGGAACACTGGCAGAAGTTTAATGTCCAGTGTCCAATTTCCTTTGCTGGTTCCATTTTGTCCCATTTGTCAAAACAATTAAGAAAATCATTAAAAAATCATTTAAGTTTTAAAACATTTTCTACATTCAAAAATCAGGGCACTCATGCTTAAGGCTCTTGAAACACTGACAGAGAGAAATTTTGCTGCCGCTCCATGCATAACAAAATGTTACATCGCAAGCTGATTCTACAGATCACATGTGGTTGGATAGAGAAGAAATTTGCATAAAAATATATACAACATTTCCCATGATGAATATTTACAAAGGTATCAAAGAGAGAGGGAGAAAGAATATGCCAAGCTTTAATGCAGTGCTGGAAGAAATACAAAGCAAAAGTAAAAAACTGGGCTTAAGCCAATGTTGTTTGTTCATTGCTAAAAATGCTTTTCTCCTTAAGGCCAGGCAAGGTCACCATTCATTCTTATAAGTCTTTCATGGCCGCTAGAGGGTTGCCAGATGGTAGCTTACACTGAGATTCCCTTGAATTGTTTTCTTAACAACAGTGATTACGCCTCTAAATTTTGTGAAGCATTCTCCAATGCTGCATGGAACCTGTAGCTCTTGTCTTGATTCTAGGAATGCCTGGTTTTAAAAGAAAGACAATATGCATAGATGTGCCATAAAAGCTGGCCTGCTTCTCTTTCAGTGAGATGCCCTGTACTGCAAACTATTGTTGTATACACAATTTAGCAGACAAAAGCATTAACAAATTTACTGATCTGGTTTCCAGCTTGGCCAAGGGGCCATATTGTAGTCTTTAATAAAACACCCCAAAGCAAAACAAAACCAACTAATCAAAGTTTGCCAGTTGTCACTGTAGCTAGCCATTTCCCCAGACCTGTACATTATCCCTTTTCTGGACTTCTTATCCTTTTACTTTTCAGTAAACACTTGGCATTCTGTGATTGCTGGGTATAATTAGTTCTCATCAAGTTCCTGACAACATCTCTGGACTTCCTTGGAAATGATGACACACATTGGTTTCTCACTGGTCTCAACTGAGCTTTGATTTCCATTATTCTTACCAGCTGCTTTCAGCTGAGAAATTGTCAATACAGCATAATACATGATGTGAATCCATATGGCAACTGATTATGTGAGGCTGCGATTATATCATATGATGAAAGTTAAGCTGACATTATGGTCAGTGGTGGGCTCAATTTTTTTTTACTACCACACTGTGGGTGTGGTATGGTGGGTGTGGCCAGGGGGAAAGCCCTGAATTGCACCCAAATTAGGACTACTTTATTTCAAAACTTGGACAGGTGGGGCCAGCCAGAATTTCTGCTACTGGTTCTGGTGGACTGAGGCAATCCTGCTGATACCCACCACTGATTATGGTACAGTGGTAGAAAGTAAGTCCATGGAAATATCTGGAGTAAATTAATATTTTGCTTACCTTCTGTTTTTACTCTCACAGTCCGCTTGATTGCAAGCTTTCCATTATCCCAAACTGGATATTTACCAGTCTTTGCTTGTAAGAGGAAACTAATAAGGTATATCAGAAAACATTAACTTTTTAAAAAAGGGTATGCACCTGCTCTTAATGTTATTTTATCCAAGTAGAAAAAAGACATGTAATGCAGTGGTGGGCTTCCATCGGATTGCACCAGTACGTGCATACTGGTAGCAGAAATTCTGGCTGACCCTGCCCATCCAGTCCTGTTGCTCATTTCAAACCTCCCCATGATTTCACACCTGCGGATCAATGGCTGGCGATCCGCAGGCTAGGTGGTGGAGCATGAAGCACTGAACTTCTTCTTTGCTATAGGACAAGGGCTATGGGCTGGGTGAGGAGTAGGCTGGGAATTGTAGTTTAGGTCCCCCACCTCTCCAAGAACACCTTCTGCCTGGAAGAAAATGGGGGAGGCAATGGAGCAATGGCAAACCCGAGGGTGCCGTTCCGTCTCTGGTGTTAGATGTAGCTGTTGTAAGATCTCCCTTGCTTGAAAGCCAGTTGTGCCTGACTCTAAGGGGCAGTGCTTAGCTCTGTTTATAGCCAAAGAGCCATCACTGTCTTTGTCTGCAGACGTTTCCATGGTCCTGTGGCAGGCATGCCTCAACATTGAAGTAACCAGAGGTCCTGATTTTGGCTGGGCCATACAACCACTATGTGCCAAATGTCTTAATCAGTTCCTGAACGACATTCTGAAGTGAGGATTCTGTTGCTGTGTGTGTGATTTAAATCCTATATTAGGAGCATAATTCTATAATATTTACTCAGAAGTAAGCTGCGCTGAATTCTGTGAAGCTGACTCTCAGAATATATATTCTTAGGATGTACGGAATTGTATCTGAAATTTAATATACTTTTCTATGGTCAGTTAACTGTTCTAAAAACTATGGTGACAGATTCTACAGTGGTTTTTAATATATACAATATATGCTGGCGTATAAGACTACTTTTCCCCCCTGAAAAACATGCCTCCAAGTGGAGGGGTCGTCTTATATGCCGGGTGCACTTCAGTTGGGACAGACATAGCTGCCCATAGTGGCCTCCCAAAGCTCACCCGGTGTCCATGGTGGCCTCCCGATGCCCGCCTGGTGCCCATAGTGGCCTCCCAATGCCCACCCGCCTCATTCTACATACCATCTAGTATTGTGCGGTATCCAGCATGGCTGCGGCGAGAATCAGCAGCGAGACAGGGGTGCCAGCCTTTTCAGCGTGACCGGCCTGTTCTGCTTGGCGGGGAGCAGCGGTGCTCTGCTCCGCCCCTTGTCTACGCAGAGCTCGCACATGCGCACTAGTGCTGGCCACAGGGAGATGTTGAAATCAAATCTGATGTTCTTTTATGTTTTATTTGGTGTGTGGAAGGTGTGTGGAAGAGGGGGTAGTCTTATACGGCGAGTATATAACAAACTCTATATTTTGAGTGGAAATGTTGGGGGGTCGTCTTATACGCCCAGTCGTCTTATACGCCGGCATATGTATATAGCAGATACTTGTTTCTGCCTACAGAAGAGCAGAGACTCAACAATCAGTGGCCCAACTGAAGGTCTCCTTTGCTATCACAGAGCAGAGTCATGTATACACATTCCTATACAGTATATCACTCAGTGTCCCAAGCGATGCAAAAACTGTCTTGGAGATATTGGGCATGTGGTGGGCTTCATTGGGCATTGCATTCATAATAGATGCAAAGATATTAATGAACTACCATTACTTTCAGCCTTGTCCAGTTTCATGGTTTGAGCATGGGCCCTCTCTTATCGTTATCACTGACTGGGGAATGGAGAAATATGAATCAGAGCCAGCCATTTGTATGGAGCTGCTAAAGATGGCTGAACATCAATATATCCTTCTGCAAATACCCTATTTGGCTTTCAGTAGTAGTTCCCCTTTCCCTTTCAATTTGTGCCAAAGAACATAGAATGAATCATTTAGGGTACCCGCCAAATCTTAGTAAATTTTGTGACGGACTCCTATTCATTTGAATCACAACCCTTTACATACACTATTGGTGTTGTTTATTAGGTAGCTTAATGTCTACATAGTTACTGAACAGCTGCAAGTTTATGATTGCAAGAGATGTATGTTGAGCTATACAATAGAACCCCATATAACGAATGCCTCCTATAGCAATTAAATAATACAACAATGAGGATTTGAAAAAACATTGTCCCCTGTATAACAACTAAATATGATGCAATGCACCTCTATGGGAAAACCTGTACAACAAATTTTTATTGCTGTACGATTTTCCCCAGAGAGATATTCGTTGTACGATGCATTCCATAGGGAAAATCGCTATACAATGCATGCATCATATAGCAATTTTTTTGTACAACAATGAGCTCTGTGGAATGGATTAAAATCATTGTACGAGGTACCACTGTATATGCAACCTGTGTACAATCACCCCATGACACTATGAGGAAACAATGATTGGGAAAGTGCTTGAATACTTGTTCACCTCTAAAACAAAAGTGTTTAAAATGTATTATTCATCAATGTCCTGGGATCGACATTTTCTATACCCTTTGCCAGTAAGTAAATGTGAAATAAATAAAGACCATGAAAACAGTCCCGTTAAATTTGCCATATCAGTTGGTCTGTTTTTATGTATGCTTTCATGCCTAGGAAACTACTGGGATGTGTGCTACTCATAGAAAAGCAGTAAAATAAAGTAGGAGAAGGAGAAGAAGGGGTGTGTGTGTTAAAACCCAAAGTGTTCTGATATCCCTTCCAGTTTTGCTACATTGAGTAACTTGAGAACCTTTGGACAGCTGCCTCCAGAGGCATCTTGGGAAAGAAAAGTATATTTAAAAAAACTAAACTGAGGCGATGGGGGGGGGTCATTGTGTCCTGCTCTCCTGCCACCCCCATCCAACCTTAGTGGTCATGATTTGCCCATCCATGTTCTAAATGGAGTTTGCTTCAAAAGATTGCTTCCAGTGGGTGATATGCCTGCAATGCATATCTTATGTGCAGCCAGCAGGGTCCAGGGCTGGTGTGTATGTGGGTGTTTACAGGTGTTTGTGTGAGTGAGTGAGTGAGTAAGGGAGAGAGAGAGAGAACACCTATGAATACAGGTCAAGTTAGTTCCCCCCTAAATTTTCCATCATGTTTTCTCCATAAATTCTTTGCTCATCAAAAGAAAGGAAGATACAGTAATGGTATTCCTTTCTCTCCTCCCTTGTCAGAAAACATCCTGCTGGGTCTCAGGGCATGAAGAAGCAAGAAGACACCCAGACTGCAGCTGGAAATTTAAGAATTGTGCTGCAGTCTCTCTAGGCCCAAGCCTTGGGTTTGTATTTTTCAGAAAGAAGACAAAGGCAAATTGGTTTTGGACCCCAGATGCCTATCAAATGGAATTTGGAAAAAGTGGTGGCAGTCGGGAGAAATAGATTTGCTCAACCCATCACAGACCTGGATAACAATGAGATCAGAATGGGAGCAAAAAATCACATAGCTAGTCAGCACCAATCTGCCCTTTATTCCTGACCAAGGTGAACTGGCGGTATTTATGGATGCTCTGCATTTCCCTTTCGTAATCCCTAGAATGGGGAGATGTGGTCGCCTACTCTTCCCAAATCTAAAGGGAAGAGGGTTTTTTTTTTGTCCAAGCCAAATATGTCAAACCAATACTGGGTAGTTTTTAAAGGGGCGGGTGGGGCAGTAGTCGACAGAAGTTTCTTTAGGTTAGCACTTCTCAACTTTGTAAAACCCACACCCTTCTTTCGATAGATATAAAAATCTCATGCTGGTCTTCAAACCTGTCTCACCTAATAATTTTATTTGTAGTTTGGAACATCATGATTGAAAATAGCTCAAAATATGTGTAAATACAGACTGTGTGTTATATGAGGATGCAATAAGCTACCTAATATGAAACTAATAGCTAACAATTTTATTCCTTATCCGCCAAATAAAAATTTAAAACTGTAAAACTAAATACAGTAATACCTTGGGTAACGTTTACCTCGGATAACGCTAAAATCGCATAATGTTTAGTAATCTGGGGAGGAGAATTGGATCGAATAACGTTAAGGTCCTATGGGATGGATCGGATAACAACCGCTAAAGCCTGTGCAGTTACAATGTGTCTCTATGGAGCTTTAACATTATCCGATCCATCCCATAGGATTTTAACATGCATCAGATAACACTAAAAATTGGATAACACCAAGACTTGTGGAACCAAGTCTTAGCATTATCCCAGGTATTACTGTATGGCTTTTTAAAATTACACATGCTTCTCCTGAAACTCCAGTTGGCCTCTCAGGGCAGAAGAATTGTGCCACTGGCTGAGAATTTTAGAAGATGGCGAACGTAAGAAAAAGAGATTGGATGGATATTTGCTCTGCACAGGTAGGCTCCTGCTATGTCCTCATGCAGCCCTTCAAATCCAGTCCAAAAGATTCCCAACCCACAAGCAACTCCAAAACTCCCAACTCTGAGCAACTCCAAAAAGTTGTCTCCTCCCATAACACTGTTTTGTTCTCCCTTTAAAAAATTGCCTCACTTGTGTTTGTACTTAGTTATTATGAAGTTGTCATCCTGTCTGCCAAAATGTGATAGATATTGCTGGTGAATCTTATTACTACAGTGCCGCTGTAAACAGCACATGAGGAGTCATAAACGGAAAAATTGAATTAATATACAAGTCCTCCCCTGTGTTTTTTTGAGGGGGGTTAGGTATCTAAATAGCTCATGGGCATTTTGATTTTAAAATAATAATTATGCTGATATCTACAAACTCCAGTTCTATAATTCCAATGGGCAGTATTTTCATTTTAATGACTGAAAATACCATTGGGGGTCTTTGAAAACCAAACACTTTAATAAATAATTGTGTTTTAAACACTGCAGTAGCCAAAATGTTGGCTAGGATTCCCCCCCCCCCGTCCTGTTCGAGTAATTACAGATGCAGCTCATTTAGCCTGTTTGTCTCTTGCACATTTCATCATAATCTTGTGGGGATTCTGCTGATTTTTTAATAATGGTTATGTGAATCTATGACAGGAGTTCTCAACCTTTTTAAGCCGAAGGGCAGGTCAGACAGCTTCAGGGGCTGGATGACCATTTTGCCCTTCGTCCACCACATGGCACTTCCTGATGTGGTGGAGGCGGGGGGGGGGGCACATGAAATGGTGCTGTGGGCCACATCTGGCCCAAGGACCGCAGGTTGAGAATCCCTGATCTATGACAAAAATAGTATTTTTGGCAAATAAACTGCTCATTACAAAAAAAAAAAAAATCAATTTCTCAAAGGAAACAGATATATCTTATTATTTTTAACATGTGATATTTGCTTTTGCCAGAATATATATTTTAAACACATGATTGCGGCTTTGTCTTTTTAACTTGGAGATTATGTAAAGTTTTATCATGCTATTAGTGTAAGGAAATGTATGAGAAATAAAAAGTGGTCTGAGTTTTAAAAAAGAAAATCAGGCACAAGGTGACCAGAAAGAAGATAGGATCCTAGTATCCCATAGTCTATGTCTGTGGGGAGGAGTCAGTGATGGGATGTTACCGGTTCTGACTGGTTCGCCCGAACCGGTAGCACCCATCAGGAGGGGGTCGGCAGGGGTGGTGGTAAACCCCCGGACGACCAATTCAGTCGCTTCTCTGGTCCCCCTCCGGAAATGTATTTTTGGGCAGCCAAAATGGCTGCCCAGAACTGCGCATGCGTCAAACCTCCATTTGACACATGCGCAGTTCTATTTTTTAGTGTACATGCATCAAACAGAGGTTTGATGCATGCACATTAAAAAAATAGAACTGCACATGCATCAAATGGAGGTTTGACGCATGCGCAGTTCTGGGCAGCCATTTTATTTTATTTTTTGGCTCCGTCCCAAACATCATGATGTCATGACCTTGGCTCCGCCCACGACATCATGACATCATGACATCGGCTACGCCCACATCGTAATGACATCACAGTAGGGTAGTGAAAATTTTGACAACCCACCACTGGGAGGAGGTAATTTCAGCAGGCATCCTTTGCATTAAATGCTACACTTGCTAAAACCCCCACTTCTAGTTAATTATTAAAGACACAGGACCCTCTCCTCTTTCATGTTTGGTCACTCTAACCACGTGTCACTACATTGGAGGGTATTTAATATCTTTGTCAAAGACTGCTGTAAAGCACATACATAGTGCTAAAATAATTAAAGGGGGTGTAGAAAAAAGCAGCCCCCCCAATGTAAACACTTTTAAAACTGAGCCCTGAAAAATAGTTAACATAAGGTCATTGCAAAAGTGCTATCTAACCAGGCTTGGAAGCAAAGCTCCATATTCCCGGCAGGTGAACATGTAAGAAACTGATGTTTTCTGTAAAATAACTTTGTGCATATGGTATATAAAAGCAATGTAGATAAGTAAAGCTTGTAGAAATAAACAAGCTGACATTGCCTAAAACTTTTGCAGTACTGAAAAGAAATTTACTTTAATGGCCAAATGAATTTTGATATGATTGGGAATGAATAGTTAGTTTCATTCTGGACGTAACCCTTTATTAGGATAAATGCCAGCTATGACAGATACAGGCTTCTGATTTTTCCCCTAGTGGCAGAGATCAGACACCAGACCTTCTGAGCTGATGTTTTAAAATACAGTCCTATACACTTCTACGTAGAAGCAGGTCAAGGTTTTTTTCAGCAGGATTTATTCCCAGATTAAGTAGATAGGATTACAACATTAAAAGAGTAGCATTGGATGAAAGGGGTAGAATTAATCATGCTTCCATACATTCATGAAGATATTCTTGTTCTTATGTTTTCAGTTACAGCATCTATGCATTACATCACATGTACCTTTACTTTACTGGAATATGGGAGGAGAGGCTGACACTGAAAAGAAACTAAGAGAGCTGGACTATGTAAATGGACCGTGCTTTTAGAATCCTACCATAATATCTGAAATGATCACCTTCTACTTGTGCTAGCTATAAATTCTCCATTTGAGGTAAGCTTTTGGAGATCACTGTGAGAATAGCGTCTAATTTGGAGTGTCTAATCTAGACCAGAGTGAAATGGAAGAATGCCTTCCATTCTTCCAAGGTCAGTAAAATGAGTACCCAGCATGTTGGGGGCAAAATGCTAATTACCTTGTGAACTGCCCAGAGAGTGCACTAAGTGCTATGAGGGGGTATATAAGTGTAATTGATATTGCTATTATCTTCATAACATTCAAGGAGACATTTGAGGGAGCAGGAGGATCCTACATCGTGTGTGTGTGTGTGTGTGTGTGTGTGTGAATTTGAAAAAGCCAGAGGGGCTGTCATATTCCCCCCTTGTTTTACAGGGTACTTTGTGTCTCATTAGCATAATGAGAAAATATTATATTAGTGGTGGATTATATTATTGGCCACCTGTCTTCTTACATGTACATTTATGTGGCTGCCCAACACAAATGTCATAATAGATATATTTTTTTACTGGTATAAATGTGAACATTATGAATCCCAGAAAGTCAATGGTGTAAAGACCAACCAGACAAAACACATGGATGAAGATGTTCTGCTGTTGGAAGTTAATTTCCCCATTATTGAATTATATGATACCTCCTCACTCTCTATTGATATGAAAACTAAAACCAAATCCAGAACAAAATTTTAAAAACCCTGAAATATTTACATCTGTAAAAAAATCCTAACATCTCAGATGCTTCTTGCTTGACATGTCGTTCCAAATCCTGTGCATTTCCTCAGGCGAAATCTGATGCACTGTGATAACACGCCGGTATCTACACAGGCTATATGCCATCTTCCAGTGATTAAAGCCACTGTTCTGGAAAGGATGGATGCCAAGTTTCCTCAAACAGAGTCCCACATACACATCTTCAAGATGAAGAAGTCTAGTATGGAGGGAGGTTTTGTAAATCATTTCAGCTACATCAGCTGAAAAAATGTAGCCGGTGCCTGAGCAAAATGGAGGGTAGTTGCTGTCAGGATACAAATCCCTGGGCATGTACCATTTGCTACGGACATCCCTGATCGGGCCTCCATTGATGACATAGCCGGTGAAGTACCGCCGTCTTGGCTTGGTGTTGGGTTTTAGCAATTTGTAAATCAGGTTATCCATATTTACAAAAATGTCACTGTCAGTTTTCATGACATACTTGGCTTTTGAACAAAATGTGGCCACCCATCTCATTCCCATTAAGGTTTTTAGAGTCAAGTTATGATATGAATCAATGAAGTCCTCCACAATAATGTCATGGAAAATCTGGCTTTCTTGTTCTACCATCTGGTTCAAGACAGGGTCTGTGTTTTTCCCCAGAAGAAAAATAGTGGAAATCTTGATCCCTTTGAAGTTGTTCTCATCTCCCCAAGTCTCTCGAATGGCTTGCCTGGCATCAAATTCCTTGTGTGTTGTGCTGATGAGAATAACTAGAAAGGGGAGATTCTTTTCACATTTCTCCGGCTCATTTATGAGGAAATCAAACGAATGAGGATTGATTGGTCGTGTCCTTATATTGCCGAAGGAGACATTTTTTCTTGCCATTGACATACTGTCATATGTTTTATGGACTGTGTAGGATGAAGTAGGACGTGTTATGCTTAAATACCAAAGAGCACTTGCCCAACACACAACTGTCAGGACGTACAAACATGAGACTTTTGAAGCCATTGTTCCTGGTGTTCTTCTATTCATCAGAATGAACAAACTGTCTTCTTACCATTGGCATCTCTTGGTCCCATACCAGCACCATCTTACTTATTCAAACCTTATGTTTTGACAGGGGAAAAAGCAACTCTGTACTGATTCGTGGAACTCAGGGGGAAAGTTTTATGCCTGAAGTCCATTCCTTCACCTGCATGGCAGGAACCTCCATTTCCTGTGATATTATTTCTGAAAAACATGAGCAGAAAAGAATTTCTGTTGAAGGTCCTGCTTTATTTTGTTATCAGTTTCATCTTAACAGCACACTTTATTGGAAATGTAAAATTATATTAATTAAAACATGTTATTTATTTATTCATATTTATACCCTGCCCTTTTGGTGCAAGCACCACTCAGGGCGGCTTACAATGTATATACAGTAGTACCTCGGATAACGCTAAGACTTGGTTCCACAAGTCTTGGTGTTATCCGATTTTTAGTGTTATCTGATGCATGTTAAAATCCTATGGGATGGATCGGTTAACGTTAAAGCTCCATAGAGATACATTGTAACCGCACAGGCTTTAGCGGTTGTTATCCGATCCATCCCATAGGACCTTAACATTATTCGTTCCAATTCTCCTCTCCAGATTACTTAACGTTATGCAATTTTAGCTTTATCCGAGGTAAACGTTATCCGAGGTATTACTGTACAGTATACATAAACATTCCATAATAAAAGACAAGAAAAAACACACATCTGTATCTAAGAACACACAAAACTGGTTTATAATAAGGCCAATGTTTGGATAGGGGCAGGCCATTTCTGATGGGTTTTTTTTTTAAGCAATAGGCCCAGAACATCTACCAATGAGTGGACAACTATTTGTTCAAACTGACAAAACACACACATTAACTAGTTGCTCTAGCACCAATCTGAACCCAAGGAAAACACACTTTCTCCCAGGATGATACAGCGTTGAATAACAGCTCACATAGGACCTAATAGATATTCATTTAAAGTATTTATCCCCCCCCCCCAAGGACATTAAACTACAATTTAAAAGGAACCAAATGTTAAAAACAAACAGTAAGTGTGACTGATGATATACAGTTAAAAGAAACAGAGATCTGATCTATCTCTATACCTACATGTAAAAGACAATAGCCACCAAGGTGGAAAGGATAAACGAATGGCCCAGGACTTAACAGACATGGGCTTAAACCCACTCTTGGCTGTGGAAACTCACAATGGGGGTGCCCAAGTACAATAACTCCTTAAATATCCCATATACCTTATAATCCTTTTTAAATCACCATGTGTCTGATGTGACTTGATGACACATGACAACAACAGGTGACTGTGGTAACCCATTAATATGAAGTCCTAATTGTTGTTTCTTGCCCACATACGGTTTCTCAGAAGACAGGTGAGGTGGTCTGGTACTCCCATCTCTTTAAGGACTTACCATAGTTTTTTGTCGCCCACACAATGAAAGGCTTTCGTGTAGTCAATGGAACTTGGTGTGCTCACTGTCACATGGTACTCCCTTGCTTTTTCCGTAAGCCAATGAATTTTGGCAATTTGGTCTCTAGTTTCCCTGCCTCTTCAGTACCCAGCTTGTACTCTTGGTAGTTCTCAATCCACATACTGCTGAAGTCTAGCATGACCCTGCTAGCATGTGAGATAAGAGCAATTGTACGATAATTTGAATAGTTTTTGCCATTGCTCTTCTTTGGAATTGGAACATAAACTTTCCAATCATGGGCCACAGTTGTGTTTTCCAAATGTGCTGGCAGATTGAGTGTAGCACTTTAATGACATGATCTTTTAGGGCTTTAAATAGCTCAACTGGAATACTGTTATCTCCATTAGCTTTGTAATGCTTTCTAAGGCCCACTTGACTTCACACTCCAGGATGTCTGGCTCAAGGTCAGTGATCTGCTCTATTAATTTTTTTTAAAGTGATACAGATAATTAAGATTTCCCATATAAATTTACTTAGCATTTCAAATTTTTTAAGGTTCTAGTCTAAAATATACTTACCATTTGAAATAAAATTTGATTTTAAATTTCCATTTCTAATTCATCTGCAATCTGATATATAGGTATGTTGCTACAATTGCTTTTTTGCTTGCCTTCTCCATGTATAATCTGGCCCCTTTGCTTTCATGTATGAAAACTTAATCTGTGGGGCGGTGATAAATTATACCAGGAGTTCTCAACCTTTTAAAGCTGGGGGCCGGGTCATGCTCCCTCAGACAGCTTCAGGAGCTGGACAACCATTTTGTCCTTTCTCCACCACATTGTGGGCCACATCCGACCGATGAGCCACAGGTTGAGAATCTCTGAGTTATACACTCAGTTGCTTTTCATGCTGTAAAAAAGATGCTGACACTTGGAAGTATTCTCATAGATATGATAATTCTTAATACAAGGGATGAAGCAATGGCTTGGGACACTTTAAAATGTTTTATGTTTCCCTTCCTATTTCAACAGAAGTCACTCTTGTAATGGATGGAGGGGATGTATTCCAAAACTAGTTATGCTGGAACATTAGATACTTTATAGTTGATGAATCACCGATTTAGCACAAGCCACTTTGCTTTAAAGAGCTTTACTGGCTTTCCAAGAATTGCTCAAATGCACTCAGAGCAGAAATAAATCTGCTTTTATATGTTGTTTTAAATTGCTCCTTAATTTTTTACTTAATAAAGCCTTGCATATGAAAACAAGGCCCTTGTTAATATAAAAAAGTTGGAAATTGTTGTGCCTTGTAGAGAACATTGCAAAATTCTGCATAAAATAATTTTGCAGTTAGTTTCTTTTTCCCCTTCTCCTCCCAGTGTTTTTAAAATTAAAAATATCCCAGTCCACTTAAAGTTACAAACATGTCCCAATAAAGCCAAAGGATGAAGTAACTTTTAAAAGTTTGTTTGTCTGGCTAAGTTGGGCGAATGAGGAGCCAGGATGATTTAGTCACTGTTAGAAAACTTCAGCTGCCATTGATTTCAACTGGGAAAGTATTTTGAATTTAAAATGCTTAAATTTGACTGGATTAGTCCCACAACACTTCTTTTGCCATATTGCTGTTGCCAGATTTCAAGGGAAGACTGTAGTGAAACACACTCAAGTAAAGCTAATTGCGTTAAAGTACATGGCAGGTTGGCTTCAAACTAGTTATTTAGCCCTGCAGTAAGGAGGAGAGCCTGCAGTAAGGAGGAGAGCCTGCAGTAAGGAGGAGAGCCTTCTCCGTGTCCGCCCCGGCCCTCTGGAACCTCCTGCCCACCGAACTGCGCCTTCAGACAGAGCTCCTGCCCTTCTGAAAGGGTTTAAAAACCTGGCTGGCGGGACAGGTTTGGGGAACCGGGAACATGGGTTCCCATACCAAATGGCTCATATAAGGACTGCCCCCCTGGGTTGGATTCTGGGAACATTGGAATATAGCTCTGTGTTGTTTTTAACTTCTGATGGTTTTAACTCTGACGTTTTAGTGTTGGGTTTTATTTTTGTTTTATTTTGGATGTAAGCTGCCCAGAGTCGGGTCCTCCCGATTGGGGCGGGGTATTAAATTTAATAAATAAATAAATAAATAAATAAAATAATGGAAGGAACTAAATGAAGAAATCTAAACCTTCCTGTCTGCTTACAAGAGAAACAATCTTTCTTCTATTTTTAAAAGATTGGTGTGGACATTACAATCAATACTCCTGAATGTTTACAACAGGTTTCCTCACATAGTTTCCTCTCATCAGAAGTGGAAGTAAAATGTGCCTGCACATGTGCATAGCGCTATTGTAAATGCACCTACAGCTGTTGTAAACACATTTATATTCCTGTCATTTACGACAGCTGTGGGTCATTTATGGCAGTGTTTTGTGCATGCAGGAGCACATTTTACTTCCGCTTCCAGGGTGGTGTGGGCGGAGTTGAGGCTATATATATAAACTAGGTTTCCTAGATGTACAAGACTATTTCAGGTTTCAGTCCAATTTCAGTAACCTTGGGTGTGGTACCCCCACACCCAAGTAAGAATGTTACAGGAGATAAAGATCATTTGAAGGGAGTGGGATTTGTTCCCTGGCTACTCCCTTATGCCAGAAGACAAAATTGTATGGGCCACATAGTCTGCTCTGCACCCCTTGAACTAGCCTGCTGCTTCCAGGTGTAACAGAGGATGCTGTTTCATCATCACTGTCAAAGTGACATTTAATTTCTGGTTGTGTGAGTGGTCATTGCCTTAAGAAACAAAATGGCTTGGGCCAGCTCTCCCCTTTGGGGCTCTTGTGCACTACATTTCAGTTCTAAATCTATTTGCTTTCTTCTCCCGTACCCTTTCTCTTAAGGCCCATGGATGGCATAGCAGGAAATCAATTTTTGGCCTTTTCAGACACAGGTACTGAGGCCAGGTTCCATCCTGGTGTGAGTAGAGGGCAGTGATGGCGATCCTTTTAGAGACCAAGTGCCTGAATTGCAACCCAAAATCTACTTATTTATCATAAAGTGAACTCTGTGCTGGGGGGGAGGAGGAAGTGTTCCAATTGGGCTGTTGGGCAGAGGGGTGGGGTGAACTCTGTGCTGGGGGAGGGAGGAAGTGCTCCCATTGGGATGCTGGGCAGAGGAGCAGGGCAAGTTCTGTGCTGGGGTGACTGCATGGGTACCCACAGAGAGGGTTTCGAGTGCCATCTCTGGCACGCGTGCCATAGGTTTGCCCCCACTGGTATAGGGGCTCATACCTGTGGTGCTGGATATCCTTTCCTTGGAGGCACTCCTCCATGGAGGTTGCCTAATGTACATGGCAGCTTGGAAAAATTCAGAAGAGGGAGTTATTAGAAAGGAAGGGCTGAAAAGGTGACATGCATTTGCATCCTTTCCATTCTTCAATTTGATTTTGTTGGAATCTTTGCTTACTGTTGCCTTGAGAATGGTTAGGATAAAACCTCCATGTCCTACCCTCCAAACTCCTAATACAAATACATGGTGAACTTTGCAGTCTGATACTATGCTACTGTACGTAGAAGTAACTCTGCCAAGGGCAAATAAATGTGTTTCCAAGTAAGCATGAAGAGGGTTACAGCTGTCAGCACGGTTGGTGTCCATCACATAGACAGGCAGTGTTACCACTGACTGGGACCATCTGCCTTCTCCATACAGTCTTCCTTACTAGAAACACATTTATGGGTCCGTTAAATCTAAGTGTTATAATGGAATTGTCTTGTATCCTCTTTCTCTGTGGAGATACTCACCTTTCCCTGTCAATGTTTTTCAGCCTTATATGGACATGAGTGAACAGCATTTCTGAATTCATGCTTCACTCAACAGCCTTCCCAGCTGCCTTCTTTCCTTCCTTCTATTGCTTGTACACTGGCTCTCATCATAACTATCCCAGATACAAATTAACACTATTGATTGTGAAAGCCAAACAATAAAATAACTGTAACCTAATCAGGGATAAGTGATTATTGAAGGCATCGTTTTGGAGTTGCAAGCTACGGTGGCTTTGAAACGGAATTCAATTGCATGAGACATAAGTCTGCTTTTTATTAAAGTTTATGTCTGGCATAAACACAAATGAGGAAAGGAAGAGCTAGTTTTAAAAAAGCATAGGAAACCATCTTTTGCAGCATCACTTCTAGGGCTCCTCTGGCTTTGTGTTGTTGTTGACACTAGTTGGCTGGTTGGCAGTGGCTCCCCAGTATTTCAAGAAAGGAGTTTTCTCTGCCTTCATTGGAGCTGCAGATGGTCAACCTTCTGAGTGCAAATTTCTACCGCCAAGCTGTAGCCTTTCCTCTACACTCAGGTTAGTATTCTCAGAGTGGAGTATCTAAATCGTTGACTTCTCCTTCTTGCTGCCTTCCAAAAATCATTTTCAGAACTTCTCCAATTTCACCTTGTGTGGTAAATCATCTCTGATTACATCACTCACATTCCCTTAGAGCAGTAACATGTAAATTGCACCCCAACGGAGCTGTAAACTGATGGGAAGGGCACATTTCACCTTCAGTTATAAGAATCTAATGTGATTAGCTTTCAGTGCTTTTGTGCTACAAGCTCTCTCAACATTCTTCCTTTCCTCTGTGCCTATATCACAACAATAAGCCTTCCCTTTCAAGTGAGAAACTCTTTCAGTGCCATTTCACCAACTCTTTATCATGTCTACAAACACTCTATAGGCAAAATATTCATCACCAGGGTTGCATAAATTATCTCATCGTAGTTTACAGTCTTTTTAATCAGGCATTTTTCTACTCCTTGATTTAATCTTCATAGAATTTCTAAGGTCCCTTTAAGGTTTATAAATACCTTTGTAGGTGGCAGCCCAGATTGTGGACTTTCAGAAGGGGTGACAATGGCCCTGAAGATATAAAAGTCTGTCTCTGGGAAATAGCACAATTTTCAGTTAAACAGTGTCAGCATGCGAAAGGTGGACAGTAGCATGTAAATGAGAACATCTGAGATCATAATTAGAATGGCCTGGGTGTCAACTCACTGAATGGGACAATAAATCAACCACCATAAATTACCTAGTTATCAGAAGCAATAAACAATGTGAAGCCTTTGACATTTGTTGGAAATAATTCAAGGAGGGGTTTCAACCCTTTAGAATATCCACATATGCTTCTTTTAATATTTCTAATGACTCTTCATTAGAGCCAGGAAACGTTACTTTTTTAAACTATGATTCCCCTGTGGTCCCAGCCAGCATGGCCATTAAGCAGCATAAAATCCTGACAGTCAACATGGCTGATAAAGACAGTTTGGGACCAAAATTATGACTGAAATAATTTACATACATATTATTTGAACTTTTAAAACACATTTTAGACGTCAGTATATCAGATGGAGTAGTGATATCTTCCGGTTTTAAATTAAACCTTATCTCAACTCAATACATTATTTTGGATGAGCAAAGGAGGCATTTTTCTCTAGTAATTCCAAGTATAACTATTGGGGTTGAGTACTGATTTTGTAGTATTATCCAATGGTCAACTACTCAAAGAGAATTCCATTACATTTGGTGGTTCTCACTTTAGGGTTGTAGTCTTACTTATTAGAATTGTCTGCTCTGAAATGTCTCCTTCTGCCTGATCATGTGATTAATTATCATAAACTAACTGACTAAGACTAGACCAATTAACACCAGAAAAGACGCTGAGGACATCAACGCTGCATCTAGAAGTTCCTTAACAGAGTTTTGGAAATTTTTTTAAAAAAAGGATGTAAGGTAATAGAAAATCTTAATTTAAAAGTTGTTAAATCTGACAAAATGGCCACGATTGTGAAACACTGACCAAAACCTATTGATGTTCACATAAGATTTGTGTAACTTGTCACCACTAATTGTGGCTAACTGAGGAGGTGCCAAGGTTCTTCTCACATTTCTTCTTGCTTCCAATTCCTGGAGAAAACAGGGTTCTGCATAGAAATGAAGCATGCCATGTTACTCCTGTGTAAGCTATTGGTCCATCTTGCTTAGTTTAGTCTTCACTGGCTGCCAGGACTTCAAGCAGGGGACTTGCCCCTTCCCTCTTCAGACGTATGAAGGCAAAGCAGATGAGCTGCTTACATGAGCAATTGTCCTTCTGCTTAAAAAGCAATCCAGGGCTGGATCCGCTTGACTACTACACAAGAGCCCAACTGTTTCTTGGGATACTGACATGACAGCTGGGACTGAAGCATCTCAAAAGACACTGAAGTGGGGAGAAGGGAAGAGATATATATTAATTCCCTTGGGTTTTTAAAAGAGATGATGCCAGAACTTTTTCATTTGTAGTTCTACGCAGATCCCTCAAACTTTTAGCATGCATAGCACTTCAGCTTAATGTATCTGAATACTCCTCTTACGTTCTTGGATTTAATGGCGACATTGACAGCAGTTGTAAATTTCGTTAACCAGCCAGCTGTGCAGTTAAGTATATGCATATTTTTGCCTAGAGCATATAATTTTTAATGAATATACCATATTTCTGGTTTAGAAAGAGGCCCAGTAACAAACTTCTACGATGATTTAGGATCACATTTTAGCTTTTAACAAACCCACCACACATTCTAGAGTGTATTCTAGGACTTTTACATCACGGCTGCAGAAACAGAAAGGCCTCACTCTTATGTCTGATGAAGTGGGCTTGGTCCATGAAAGCTCACATTTAAATACAAGAGTTAGTCTTTAAGGTGCCACAACATTTTTTGTCTTTTCTTTTTTCTTTTTGCTGTTCTGTTTTGTTTACTCTCAGATATCCCACTGGAGAGTAGTCTTATCTCTTCATAGTTATAATGCATGCCTGCAATTCAAGAACCAGGCTTGCAAATGAGAAGAAGTATTCCCCCCACCCCACCATCAATTCTAAGACATTATGTGACCCCTTATTTTTAGAAATTAGTATCTCAGGGTGAGATACGGAGTCCGGTCATGTATCCTCTTGACAGCTTTATGCCTGATTTTATTATTTGGCAGATAATTGGACATTCAAAGGCCTTCTGTTGGGCACCTTTGCTTGCTTCTATATAATTCTATTTGGAGAGAAAGCAATAATTAAATGTCAAGACTAAGTATTTTGCTTCCTGTGCTACACTGACATACTTAATCTGCTTTAATCTATTTTGAGTCATTTTCCCCTTTATGTGCAGGCAGTTCATAAGGGGACATGCGGGAGGAGTGCCTCCCACCACCACAATGCCTGTGCTTAAGAAATCTGTTGAAATCTAATGGATTGCCTTCCTCCTTTAAGTTCTTATGTCTTCCTATAGCCCAGGAGTTCTCAACCTTTTTAAACCAGCGGCCAGAGTTATGCTCCCTTAGACAGCTTTGGGGGGGCTGACAGCCATTTTGCCTTTCCTCCACCCCGTGACACTTCTGTGTATGGTGGGGAGGCGGGGGGGCACATGAAATGGCGCCACAGGCCGCATCCAGGCTGTGGGCTGCAGTTTGAGAATCCCTGCTTATAGCCCATCAGTATTACTGCCCCACTCCTGCTTTATAAACCATTTGTCTCATTTTGCCTCTGAAAGGAAGAAGTGTTCAGGCCCTTGTGCACATTGTTAACACTGAAACCTTAATGGGGTGTGAAATGATTGATTAATCACAGATTTTTTTTAAAAAAAGGAGAGATGTTAAACTGAGTTAATCAGAGCTGTCTCCTGTCGGTAGTCTTCAGCGCTGATGACCTTTATTGTAAGCAATAAGTAAGTACATGTTTTGCTTCAGAGAGACTGCTTTGAAGATGATGATATTGAAAACGGCACATGATTTTTTCCTTTGTCCTTCTGTCTAGAGGGCCAATTAACTTCATTCAGTATCTCCAATAGCCATGTGGATTGAGATATCAAGACCAGTGATTTCTACAATCAATTATTTTAAAAGCGAAGAAATTAATGAGGGAAAAAATGTTAAACTTGCTGGCTCTTCTATTTACTGTCACAGCATTCATCATCCGCACAGCAGCTAAAGTTCTCCTGAAGCAGCAATGATACAGATGACTACAAGTGGATTCTTGATAGCTATTGGTTTATATTTAGCATCTTCCTATATCCTAAAATATATTTCTTCTTGGTGCTAAACTACTTAACAATTTCTATGAAGGACTATTTTTTAAAAAACCAAAAACCTGCAATTTCATGGCCCCAAATCCTATTTTAACTTTTGATCCATGATCACCTTAGTTAGCAGTCATAACATCTTCCTTGTTCAGATATGCATGATTCTAATTTTTCTTTCATGTCTAGGTCAGACTTTAAACTGCAAAATGAAGCCACCTTTTAATGAATTCATCCCACATATGCATGATGAAGAAGCAGCACATGAAGTGAGGACAAAGACAAACAATTTGTTTGGTCTACCAGCGTCTTTCTGTACATTCACTCAGCACTCCTGCTCTTCTCACACTGAGCTGGAAGATCTGAATTCCTGATCTCCTCATATTGAGCTAGAAAATTTAGCGGGGGCTCTATGTCCAGTCAAGCAGAGTGCCCAGATATGATGTATCCTGTCCTCCTGTCCATGGGAGTCCAGCTAGCAGCTTCCTTGAAGATCAGTGAGAAGAGTTCACAGACATTCAGATATGACCTGAAACAAGTATAAGCAGTTGTCTACCTATATGCAGGTGATTATTCCTTGTTCATGTAAGGAGGGCTAAAACATAATCGAAAAGACCAGGATTTAACAATTGTCATAGCTCAATAGGTTGGAGCACCTGGCTGAAGATGGAGAAACAATTGTAAAATTGTTGCAGATCTCTTGTCAAACTTCAAACTCTTGTGGATAAGCCATTTCTTATGTTTCCTGCTTTAAATTATTTACAGGCCACCCACCAACATAAACTCACCTATGCTGGCAAGTTTCAGCTCAAGACATAGAAGTGACTCTGCTTCACTGTCAATTTCTGGTCATCATGTCAGAAATTAGTTCTCAATAGGAAACAGCCAAGATCACCTAGAGAATGTGTGTCTGTTGGGACTAAATGCCCTGCCACTGAGTAGTACTACGTGAGCTATGTGGGCCAATGGCAGTGGTGCCCAAACTAAGGCTGGGGGGGGTCAGGTGCAGCCCCTTACACCAATTTATCCAGCCCACGAAGCCCTCATCGCTCCTGGAAGTGGAAGTAAAACATGCCCGTACGGGGACATTTTACTTCTGCTTCCAGGAGCGATGAGGGCTTCATGGTCCACATGAATTGGCGTCGGCAGCCATACCTGGCCCCCGGGCCTTAGTGACCAGCTCGCTGAACCATATGATCAGCCCACGGCCCAAAAAGGTTGGGCACCCCAGCCTATGGCATCACGAGAAGAAGTGGCTCATGAAGCACTTCTGAAAAACTTATCTGTATAAACTCTACGAGTGTCACCAAAAATCAAAACTGATTTGACAGCATATTGTTACTTAGGGTTCAACATTTATACCAACCCTCCAAAGCAGGTAAGCAAGCAAGAAATTAAAGACAGATTTGAAGTAGGGAAATGAAACACCTTGAAAATGCCTAAATATGGTTCAAATAAAGCAAAGGAAGTTGTTGCTTTTAGAACAATCCCTATCTTGTCTGGAGTTTTCCACTTTTTCTAAAAGCAAGTACTTCCACAAAGGAGGGGCACTTGAAGGGACTGCAATTTAAAATAGTAAACATTCCCCCAACGGCCGTGCATAAAGAGCAGGAGAGTAAGAGCAGGAGAGTTGCGTTGTATTTCACTACCAGTGTCCAACACAATATTGGTTTACATAGATGCACAAATTAGCCAGGCAAACATAACAACAACAAAAAAACCTGTTATTGAGGAGAATAACAACTTCTCCCCAGGTATAAATTGGAGCACCTATGAAGCTTAGAAATCTCAGTTCTGCCAAAACATATGAGGAAAGATGTTATGTCTGCATATAACAAATTCATTACTGCTATTCATTTGTTTTCCCCAGAGCTTTTCTTTAAATAACAATCCAGGAACAGAACGAATCATTCTGCAATTTTGCTATTTGCAGCAAGAGCTTTCTGACTCTTACTGTATTCATTAAAAAGCGTATTGTTCCTGATTTCTTGTGAGCTCTTAAGGTTGCCATCCAAAATGTACTGTAAAAGCAAGAAAGTTGTGAAGTTTTGCTCTATCTCTTATTTTATCCTCTGTACACACCCTCCACACACACACCTGAAACAGATAAATGTGTGCGCTGGTGTGTTTTCAATGGGGGAACCTCCAGCTTTAATTATTTGGGGGTTCTTTTCCATGCCTCAGGCTCTAGGAAAACCCATATTGACCATGTAGTTCAGAATGCGCAGAGGAGTGCATCAGCAATCCTTAGGTTCTACTGGAGCAGGGGAGGGCGTTATGTACCAGCAGCCATTAAACTGTATGAAGCTAAATCACTTGCCCAGCTCACATATGGTGCGCAGCTAGGACCCTTAGCCAGTTATCAGCAGGTGGAGAGAGTTCAGTCAAAGTTTCTTAGAGCTGCTCTCTCGACCCCCCGCTGCGTTTCCAATGCCAGATTAAGACTGAGGACGGGCTTAGTGAAGGTAGAGGCGAGGTGCTGGATGCTGATGATTTCATATTGGCTTAAAATACACAATTCCCAGGGCACCTTGGTGTTTCTTACACTTCAAGATTCATTTCGCTCTTCCTGGAAATGTTTTATACTTAATAAATTGGCTTCTTTGGGCTTGTGTCCAGCTACCCTGCTTGCAATGGAACCACAACAAGCCAGGGAGCTAGTGAAACAGAGAATAAGGGACACTGAACGGCAGGAAGATGTGGCCAAGTCTCCTGGTTTCTTCTCCAATGTTTCCATCAGGTACCAGCTTGTCCCCGCAGCTTATCTGCAGGAATTAGATCTCCCAAAACATAGGCTGGCATTCACCCAGGCCCGCTGTGGATGTCTGCCTTCAGCTGTCCTTGAGGGCAGATATAACGGAATACCCTATTCAGAACGATTATGTCCATGTGGAGATGGGGATGTTGAATCGATTGAGCATGTTCTCCTTTTCTGCTCATTCTATAGGCATGCCCGTGCAGAATTAATAATCCCCTTGCTGCGCCAATGCCCAGGAAAATTGCCGGCCCAACAAGCTTCCTTCCTACTCCAGGACAGTAGTATTGCTATCACGCGCAAAGTGGCGGGTTTTTGTGCACAGGCTAGTAGGATACGTCGGCTGCTGACTAGGAAGTCTAGTGTGGCTCTATAGTTTACTGAGATTGCTCCCGCACTGAGCAGCTGACCTACACTACTTATTATGTTATCTCTTCACCCTTATCATTATCGGTCTGGCCATAAATTACTGAGTTTTAGTAAACTACAACTCTATTAGAGAGTATTTTATATCCTTGTAATGAGGCTATCCCTCTTTTTCTTATAAATATTAGTATTGCATTTTATTTTCATGACACTAGGTTTTAGTAATTATTGAGGGATTTTAGTAATATTGTTTTTAGATAGGCACCTGCTGTTTTATGTCGATTCCCAGTAGGTTTTTAGTATTATAGTACCATAGTTTCCTTTTATTACCCGTGTCCAGACTAGTTAGGATGTGGTATTATGTTTTTGTGTGTTATGCTGGTCATGGACTGTAAACAACTTGAACTTGAACTTGAATTTTTATTAATACTGATTGTCTTAGCATTTTTACACATTGTAATTTTAGTAGATATTACATTTTACATCACATCCTTTTATATCATATTTTTAATATAACTGCATATACCATAATGTGATTTCAACTGAATCTTACTGGTTGAGTCTGATTACAGCATTCAAAAATCTCTTTTGTAGTCCTGCTATAGTATGGTCAACCATGTTCTGAATGCTTTGTTTTTTATGCTGGTCTTTGACCGTAACAATAAACTGATTGAATGGGGGAACCATAAAATTCACAGAAGGCAATAATCTGTGGTCAAACATACAAGTTCAGATTTTGAGCTTTTTACCTCCGCATTATTTGGCTTATTGAAGTTATTTCTCACTGTCAAATGTCTCTCCTGCCTGACATTTTTGTTATGTGCCCTGTCCTTTCCTCCTAAATTTATTCCATCTGCGAAGAATCAAAATTACTGCCTCCAATCACATTCTCATATTGGCTACTGGCACAATATGCATGGACCTCTCTCTCCCAAAGCTCATGAAGATAGCAGGGGAAGTATGACCAGTGCTATTCTTGCATCACACTCTAATTGGATTCTGTAGAGACTTTTACCTGTTACATTTGAGTCCCTAGACAAACAAGGTAGGTGTAATTAGATGCAAATGGGTGTCGTAAAAGCTTGACATACTAACTACCTGTCAGAGCAATGTTTTTGAATTGCTGGTACTCATATGAAGCATCATCCAAGTGAAAGCACTATGTTCATGGATACACATTATCACAACCCTGTCCCTGCATGCACAATCTTGAGTACACAGGCTGTTTTTGAGTATGTGTACCTGATTCTGGGATCAGATACCAGTTCCAAGATCTTATGCTGGCAAGTAAATTTCTCTCCCCTTTTCCAGCTTCAACACTGCCTGTATTTCATGCACATGAAATTGCTTTTACCTCTTGGAAGTTAGCTGCTTATGTTGCAAATTGGAATATGTGAATGTTAACATCACACACAAGTATCTCTTTCAATGATGGTGACCATAACCCTCACTAGTGTGTGTGTACAAAGCTTGAATTTTAAAAAAAAATCCTGTAGAAAAGAGGGAAAAAGTGACTTGCCCAATGAAAGGGTACTGGCAAATGTACAACTGCTCCAGAGACTGGGAAGACTTTCAAACCTAGAGAGCTCTCAGGATTGCCATTGAAAAGACAGTTACTGTATTTTGTCTTCCTTCCATGGGTTTTCTGTACTAAACAAGAAAAAGAAAGATGGGGAAGAAAGAACTGTAAAATCAAGGGAGGGCTACAAATATAAAATGTCAGTAACTGGACTCCTCGGAAATGAAGGCCAGGTGATTGTACACTAAAAGCCTCCTCTAAAAGCATCATTGCTCACTCAAGTCTTGAATGTTCTATGCTAGTAATTTGGCCCCTGTGCTGCCAAACAGTTCTTTCAAGTTTCCTTTCTGTTGTCCTGATTTATTTCATCAGTGCAGCCAGGTTATTGAGCTATAGTAATAGAGTGTACTGCCAGGGACTCAATGCTGATTGTCAGGTGGCAGTTAAGTAATCTGATAAACCTAAGGACTTGGATGGCGAAGTTCACAGGAAAGGGTGATGGTCCTCAAGTGGATTAAAACCCACTTGAATCCACCTTGATGGAGGGCAGCAGCTTCATCAATACTGGCCTGGGGCTGAGGAGGACTTTGTGTGCCAAAAGGGCTCAGGACCAGAAAGTGACTCATGGAGCTGGATCAGTGGTAAAGGTGTCAAGCTGTGATGCGGATGGCAAATGGAAGACTACTGCATTATATTGTTCCCAGGACAATCTTCAAGACTGATCACCATGATGATTGCCAATATTCAGAATTGGATATGGCACAAGAAGAAGAATTAATTCAGTTTTCTAAAAAACTACAAGAAATGCACAGAGTTACAAAAGAGAGATTCCAATTACAGAGGTTGATTTTGAAAACGTGTAGAACAAATGAACAGTTAACTATAAGATCTGTTAAAAGAAGGATGTTCATTAGACTGTGTGTGTAGCATTGTCTATTTATTACTACCAAGCACTCTATTTCCCTATAATTCCCCTTTGACATCCCCACAGCCAGCTCTTCCCTAACAGCCCTCTCTTTTCAGCTGTGAAGATGACTGTGCCTGCCACCAGAAATACTCTGCCTCTGCTGCCAGTTGAGTAATTCAGCTATGGTTTCCCTGCTGTTTAATGCTTATTTCTCAGATGAAGGAGAGACAGAAGTAAAATCAAGAAGATGGATGCAAGGACACATTCTGGCCTACTGAGCAAGGCAAACACTTGACAAGAAAGGATTGAAAACAGCATAAGATATGTAAATGTATAGAACTAATTGGTGACACTCAAGCACCATTATCATTAGGACCATTATCATTAGGGGCCGTGGTGGGTCAGTGGTTAAGGAGCTTGCCTTGTTATCTGGAAGGCTGGCAAGTCAGCAGTTCAAGACCCGGGTACTGCATGATGGATTGAACGCCCATCTTTGTCCCAGTTCTTGGGGACATGAAAGGAGTTTCATGTCTCATTCAAGTGTCCCCTGAGTGGAGTTTCTCCAGCAAAAATCCTTTCAACCCAGAATAATTTCTGACATGAAATTATTATACTAGGACGTTCAACCTAAATCAACATAGGTCAACATTAGTGGACAAAGTTCCTAATTGATTAAGTTCACCAGTGTTTAACTTAAACAACAAGTTATCATTTTGTTTTTTAAAAAAATCCCTATGAGAAGACAGCATGTGATTGTACCAGGTATCAGTGGCATTTTTGTAAGTTCATTCCTTCCCAACTGGCTTTCCCCCACAAGTTTTAAATAAACTACACCCAACCTGACACTTTCTAGATTATCTTGGGTTAGAAATCCTACACTTCTGTTGTGGTCTGGGGATGACAGGATTTGTAGTCAAGCCCAAGTAGAAGGTGGTAGTGGGAGAATGCTGCTCCAAAGTATGGACCTAAGAACCTGTTCAATTAAGCTCTGTTGCTGATCTGCCTCTCTTTGTACTCCCTCCTTCCAGAAACATGTACATTATTCACTTATCCTTCAAACATTGTGGATCATTTGCCAGTTGTGCCCAAACTACAGCCCAGGGGCTAGAACTTGCCCCTAACACCAATTCATCTGGCCCGCGCTACCCTTGTCGCTCCTGGATGCGGAAGTAAAATGCACCCATATAGACACATTTTGCTTCTGCTTTCAGGAGCCACGAGGGCTGTGTGGGCCAGATGAATTGGTGTCGGCCATAGTTTGGGCACCCCTGGTTTCAAGGAGAGAAAATGGCAGCTTAAAATTTATCTCATCCTGTTGCAAAACAGATTGCAAGTCATGTTTTACTTCCACTTCCGGTGGGAGGAACCACGTGACTGGCTCATGGCCCAGAAAGTTTGGGTAGCCCTACCCTAAACTAACTCAATGCAGACAACTGCAATCCACAGTCTCCCCGCCCACTTTGAACTAAGAAGGATATTTAAAACGGAAATCCAATGCCATCCAAGAAAGAAAGAATCAGCAAAATTCCTTGTATTAGCAAAGCTCTGCTTTAACCAGAGCTGTGACTTCCTCAAATTGTCAGTTCTTCTTTTTCTACATGAAGGTTGTGGCTCTCCTCTGATTACTCCTCTCATTCTCCCCTCAGCATCTTTGTAAAGACAGATTCAATATCTTCTCTCTCTCTCTTTCAAGCGCTCCCTCCCACATGTACCTTGAAAACTATGCTCATCCTTCTCTAACTATCATGCTTCAGCAGTGGAGCTTAAAAACAAAAAAACCCCTCGATGTTGCTGCCATTATTGGCTGTCCTTCTCCTTCTCCTGGCTGTGGCTCAGACTCTCTTTGCTTTCCATATAGGTTACAACTCCAATTATAGCATATAACCAAGTGTTACAAATCCTTGTGTGGCTTTTTTTTTTTTGGCAATGCAGCAAGCTAGGAAGTGAATCTAAGGAACAAAGAGAATGATGGCAGTAGTATGTAGGAGTTGGAATCCACTTGACAAACATTTTTTGCAAATGCCAGGTGGGATGTATGGGTTAAATCCCTACCTGATCACATGAGGTTTACCATTCCCATTTTAGAGAGAGAAGGGGCAGAGCTGCATTATTTTACTTATCATATACAGTTTGGACATAGGTACTACTTCAGATATACACACACTGAAGTTTGGGAAAGCCCTGCAATCCATCCTCTTACTTTGCTAGCGTGTTTTAGCTGCTATTCCTGCTAGAAAGGATAAAATGAATACACGTAATTCTTTGCATCTTCACAAACTGTCAACCATGTGAAAGCTTTGTGCTTCTGAACAAGCACAGAAACACAATTATTCTCTTCATCAGCCATAGCATTAGCAAAAAAAAGTATGAACTTTGTACCAAATGTATTTTGCATCAAAAAAATGGTCAAAATAGACATTTTGTGCAAAAAAAATAAAAACCACCGCTTCTGTGCAATTTTTAAAAAGAAGTCACACAACACAAAAAGATACCCAAAAACTCTAGCAGCCTTGTTCAGTAGGAAAAAATATTCTATTGTTTTTTTTGTTTTCACCTGTGAGAATGAAATAAGTGAAGGCTTACACTTTTATCTACTATGAATATTCCAAATAAATTTGTTGCTATATCTGTCTTCTGCTTTCTCTGTGCTGTTGAAAGACCATTTCCATCTTCTGGAATGTTTTTGTAAACAAATTTATTTTCCCATTTGTTAATTTAGTGGACATTCACTTTCCAGGAATGTTACCATCTACCTTTTGACTTAATGTCCAGGGAAGAAGGGAGATAAGAAGAACAACTCAGTTAAGGGCATACAAAGAAGAAGTAAGGAGTTTATTTTCCGCTCTGTGATGGATAGTGGAAGCAATTCCATAGCCAGTTGACAAGTTGACCAACTGCAGTCTTCTCATATAAGATGCTAATTTAGATCTTTTAAAGGTAGTCGTGGGTAGTAGTTTATAAGGTGATCACACCTAGTGGAGGCAGCTGTCTCTAATGTTAGTGATGTGGTGAATCTGCTTGAGTTTTAGTCCAAATGTTATTGGATGTCAGACAGTCTGGATCTATACAACACACTACATTAGGTGAGATCATGTAATGAAAGAGAAAGAAGCCCTAGGCTAAACCCGGGATGGGATAAATTAAAGAGACAAATAATCTGATGGAACAAAACATACTCTGGGTGGGGTAGAGATTCAGGAGTTTTTGAGAAATAAGTATTTCAGCATTCTAAAACATAGTGTAAGCTTCTCATAGAGTGTGCATTCCGTGCACATTTAAACTATGCAGCATCTGTGTTAGTCTTGCTATGTCACATGGCCACTGAGAATGAGCTTACATGGCAATATAGTTTAGCTTCTTATGTAATATTTGATTAGCAGGATGAGATCACAGGAGAAGAAAACCTACAAAATTACTTGACAAAGCTATGAAAGTAAGCCCAAAGCCAAAGGGAACTGATTTTTTAAATTCATATGTCAGAAGAAAGACTTAGAATATGTGCTATCATACATGATCTGATTTCCACAGTCATCCCACTTACTTGAAGTAGCAGGCTTCTGAGTCAAAGACTCTGGTCTCTGAAAGAAATGGGAATGCATATCTGAGGGCTCGGCCTAAAATCAGGGCCGTAGCCAGGATCCTAAGGGGGGGGGGGATTTTCAGGAGGGGCAGCAATGTCACCATCACATATATAACATTGGGTTTTTTTGGTAGCCCCTATTCCTGTCTAAAGCAAGAGGGTGGTGAAACATAGGGTAAGGGAATAACATTGAGATGCTACAAAGATGTTCTGTACTTGCTGTCACCCCCAAAAAACATCTGCCTGTCCCACCAGAGCGGCACATCTCTCTGGCACAAGAAGGAGGGCCTTCTTTGTGTCTGCTCCGGCCCTATGGAACCTCCTGCCAATGGAGCTACGTCTCCAGACAGAGCTGCTGCCCTTTAGGAAGAATCTAAAAACATGGCTGGCGGGACAGATATGGGGTGCAGAAGGTATAATGACCGCAGCCCATTGGTTGATCTGAGCCCCTCTCTTTCTCTACTTTTTTATTAGTAGTTGTAGCATTTGGTGTGTTTTTAATCTTTTTTAGATTTTAATTTTAAATTTTAACAGTTTTAAGGTTTTTATATGGAAACTTCCACTTCCTAATTCTGGGCTCTACCTGCCCAGAGAAGGATAAAACTAATGTCCTCTGGCCAGGAGGAGGAATGGACTTCAGCTGTTTGTGCTGTGTTGTTTTTTCTTATTGTAAGCCGCCCTGAGTTGCCATGGCGAGTGGGCGGCGATATAAATCTAAATAAAATAAATAAATAAATAAATAAAACCCCAAAAACCGTAGCTTGGTAACCAAACCCTAGGACAGGGCTGTCAAAGTACAACCCTGGGGCCACATCTCACCTGCTCCCCACTGTTTGTGTAGCCCCTACTACACAATATTTGATTATTTGAACAACAACAAAAGAGTAATTACAGCTACCAGAAGCTTCAAAGAATGGTAATTTGTTTTTTAAAAATATGATCCTTTTAAAACTTTTTTTACTAACCCCAAATGCCACATTTTCAAAATAGAAAGGGGATTTCTACTTGCTTCATGGGGTGTGTGTGTGTGTGTGTGTGTGTAAAATGGGTCATGTGTATTATTGTTTTGCATTTTTGTCAAGCTGGATGGCCCCTGGAGGGTGCTATAGGCATAAGCATGGCCCACAGACACATCAATGTTGTCCATTCTTGCTTTGTAAGGATCCACCTCTTACCTATGTTCAAGAAAATGGCAAGGACAATACTAAGCCATATTTGTCAATCCTGCCTTGTGTATTTCAAGGATTTGGCAGCATCACCTAAAGCCTCTTGTTTTGAGAAGCCCTGAAGAGAATTTACTACTGGAATACTCATTTTAAAAACCAATGAGAACCCTGTGAGCTTGTTTTCTAGTTTTCCCCAATCAAATGTCATGCCTTTAATAAAATAATACACGAGAAGCTAAGCTGTTTTGCCAAGTATACTCTTGTCCAAGAACTAAGATGGTCAACTATTAATTTTTCCTAGCAGAGAAAGAAAATATGGAGAAATGTAATACTCACAGAGCAGTAAAAAGTGTTCATGATGAGAAAAACAAATTTTGTGATCGGCAATATGCTCCAGTTAACAACGTCAGGTAAGAACCTGGGAAGCAGCCGGAGGCATGTGGTGGTTTCTGCTTCATTTGTCTGTAAAATGGAAATAATGACTTACTCAGGAAGATTGATGTGAAGAAACAGCAGGTTAACAATTACAAATGCACAAATCCCAGAGAAGGTAAATACTAAACCTGTGGTTCCCAACGTGTTGCACACACCTCACAGCGGGACAATTTGATTTTTATGAGGGAGGGTGGGGCAATTTGAGAATGAGTTATTAACAGTTAATGGCCTTTTAAGCTTCCTCCACATGAACAGAAGTTCACTTTTGAATAATAAGAATTATATATCAACAGGGTTAGGGGTGGGGATCAGGATTTTAGAGATGCTTAGATGGGGAATGGCTCCCCCCCCCCCAAAAGGTTGGGAACCACTGGACTAGACCTTCCCTGGGATTTGTTCTTTTGGGAGAGGCTCTCAATCACAGCAAAAGCAATCCCACAAAACAATACACGAGAGAACTAATTTTCTTTGAGCTGAGAAACATTGCTATCACTCTTAAATGTACAAGACAACCAACCAACCAACCAACCAACCAAGGAAGTCATTAAAAACCCAAGTGAAAAGTTATAATTCTTTAAAATGAATACACAGAGAAAAAACCAAGTAAAAGCCAGAGTGTCAAGGTTCACCATCACTCTTAGGTGAAGGAAGACGAAAGGGGAAAACAGACCCTGCCCACCTTCCTCAACATGAATACTTTTGACTTCCCTTTTTTGGGAGAAAATAACACCTTGCCAGGGTCTCCCCAGTAGGCTTAGGATGGACCCAGAAACTGTTAGATCTCATAAAACAACATCCTTTTAAATCTTAATCTACCACCACATCCCTTTCATAACCTTGCTTGTCCCATGAGAGGATGGTGATGGACCCTTCCTGAATTCAATCTCAGGAATCCATGACAAAGTTTAAGACAAAAAACAACTTGCATTTATTTTACTATAAAATAAGTTGTTTCTAGGGTTTTGTATTTATTTTTAACTTTTAATCATAGATTTAAAATTGGGGGGGGGGATTACTCTCCACATTTATTAAACTCTAACAATTTCAAAATTTGAAGGAGAAAGAGCAGCCTAAGAAAAAAAAAGATTTTATTAAAAATAAGTCACATTCCTCAATAGTGGAAGCCAAGACTGTTGTCATCATCAGTCCAACGTACAGAGTGGGGTCTTCTGAGAGACATATTGGCCCAAAACCTACTGCCTAGTTATGCCAGCACCAGTATGCAACTGGGGTGGTGGTGGTGGGGGTTGTACAAGTAATACTTTGTTAACTCACATATGTTTCTGCTTCAGCTTTATATCATTGCACTCATGTTGGCATAAACAACCAATGGCATTCTAACTAACTTTTCAGAGAGATTGAACTGAAAGCAAAGAAAGGTGGGGGTTACTTTCAAATTATTTTGAATATAGAATTCACTGGGGTGGATGCTTGAGAAAAAAAAAAGTTATAGTCTTGAACACCTGAGGAACTAAAATCACCTCATCCCCACCTGTTGGATTGAAGGCACCATGTATGCAGGTAAGTACATGGAGGATCCCTTTGCCATGCCCCTAAAAACTATAGGCTCTGCCGTCCTTGTGTATCCTTAGAGTAAAAACAGCAAGGTTTACAGAGTAATCTTAATAGGGACAGCATATTTCCTATACAAATTTATAAACTTCTTTAGAAATTACACCCTTGCCTTGGGCATCACAATCATCAGCAACTTATAGCAATTTGTATATAGGACATACACTCTCTCACACAGTATCCCATCCAACCACTTTTTGATGGTCAATTTTCATTGCACTCCTTCCAGCAGTTCATTACAAAATGAGTTCCTTTCCCACAATTCTTCCTTATACCCTTTCTTGATAACAACCAATCTTCATCCTCTGTTCCCCACCATTAAAATTTGTGGTCAACAATACCACCCTCTCTTTCCTCAGCCCATTGGTCTGGCATTCACAATATTGAACAACTTACCATCACAGTGGTAAAAGTACATTTTCTTCTGCTTTGCTTAACTTGTGAGTCTTTTTGGTACTGTGGCCGACTGAATTAAACTTAAACTGTCCCTTGGCCCAACTCACTCTCCTGTCACCCTCACTTGCAAACACTTGCTGCCTTCCCAGCTGGGCTCCTCCTCCCCAATTTCAAGTGGGTGGGGAGAAGCAGAATGAATGAAACAAGTCACAAAATATCAAATCAGCCCTTATTACTGAGGCTTCTGGGAGCAAAGTTAAGATATTTGGAGTTAAATACAATCAATGGAGGAAAGCACAATCAATTCATATTATAATCATACTTTCTTGATTTCCTTTTGTAGGAATGTATAATACTTCAATGAACAATTTAAAGGGTTTTTTTTAAGGGGGAGGGATAGGGTGGCATTTTAATAGGTTATGGAGGTTTATATACAATTTTGCTAGTTTATCATTTTCTGCTGCCTGCTTTTAGATGAGAAAAAGAGAGGGAAACACAACTGATTCTTTAAAACAGAAATGACATGAGTGGATGGGATTTGAGATCCCCCCCCCCTCTGGACATTGAGCTATGAAAACTATGTCCTTGGGGGGGGGGGGAAGAGAAGGATAAGAAGCCTACTATTTTTAAAACAAGATGCCATTATGCCATATGCTGCAACTAAATACTTATTTATTTATATTTGGCATTAGCCTTTGAATGTGATGGAAAGAGACTTCCTGGAGCAGAAGATCACCAAACGATGGACTGTCAGTATCTTTCCGGTCTCTGCTATTTATGTCTAGGTGGGAACATGTCTGGACACCACATTTAGAATCACCAGGAAACTCTAGTGGAATGTGCTAATAACTGGTTGGACATCCCAGGGGCCAGGATGCTGTACATCACCATGGACACGTTTTCAAATATTATGGCCACGATGAAAGAAAAGTTACCTGCTGGCCATAGAACCAAGAACCTCTCTTGTAATGATTTTTTAAAACAGAGATACATGTGATCTCCCCCTGAGACCTCAGGAAGGAAGAGTTCGCTTTCTCAATGAAAACCTGATGGTGCCTAAGATCCTTGAAGAGGAAGTCTTAATTGATTGGTATGTCACTTTGCCTGCAACTGAGGTACATTCTATCATCAAGAGGCATCAATTGATCCTCTGTAGACTAGTTAGAAACCCTTTCAGTTTAACTTCTTTGGAAGAGCAGTTAAAACAACCACATCTAAAACTCATGGACATTTGACCTATAGTGTCACAAGGTTCTTCTACACAAATCTAATGAGAGATTGATTTGGTACATAAACAGTTATTAATAGGACCCTCTGGCATCATTAGTTCTTGCTAGCCTTCCATATCTAGGAAATCTTGCTTTATCTTCTTTTGCAGGGGAAGTGAATCTATTGTAGCTAGAATATTTACAAAGCAAAACACAAGATGTTACAGTTGATTAACAAATTCCAAGCTGACAAATCAGACTATTGTCATGATCATGGTATGTTTGGAAGGAGCAAACAGCACTGATACATTCTTCTACATCGCCTAATAAATGCTTAACAATGTTTTCTCCTAGAATATTGCAGGATAGCTTTCCACATTGATAGATAAGGATTTTAAAGATGTTTGTTCCCAATTTGAAGTTATTTTTATTCAAGAAACTTTGGTGATTTCCAAGGTTCTTCCTTCTCTCCCTGGATATGCTTTTCATACTTAAATGGCAACTTTAATTTTGGGCAGTACTAAACCCTGACTGCTCCTTGAAAGGAAAAAATACTGAAGCTGAAGCTCAGGTACTTTGGCCACCAAATGAGAAGAGAGGACTCATTGGAGAAGGCCCTGATGCTGGGAAAGATCGAAGGCAAAAGGAGAAGTGGGCAGCAGAGGATGAGATGGTTAGACAGCATTGTTGATGCATTGGGTGTAGATCTGGGCAGACAACAGAGGATGGCAGATGACAGAGAATCCTGGTGTGCAGTGGACCATATGGTCACAAAAGGTCGGACTTGACTGTGAGACTGAACAACAATACCAACAACAATCTGAATGTTCTAGAGTTGGATATAGGCTTCTGCAGGTTACTTGGCCATCAGGCTTTGAATTTTTCTTGCTTAATGTGTACATAAGGCATGAAAACAACTTAATATTATTTCTCAACTAGACTAAGCCCTTACAAATCTATTTGTGTGTTATAGCAACCCTCCAGTTTTGCAAGCAGTGATAGGAATACCAGAATAAGGAAAAACAATTACATAATGGAAGATGAATTGGGACTTACATCTGAAGACTTTAAATTTTTCTCCCTGTTAGGAATTTTAAGGACTTGGGGTTTAACAAAGCTGGACAATTTTTCTTTGGTCTCATTGATAAATATCATCTCTATAAATGTAATGGGACAGATCCAGATCCAGACTCAAGCCTATATACGTTTATTGGACCAAAGTGCAATAAAACTTACTGAGCCTAAGAGTGACTATATTTCAATTTAGTTCTCTCTCTCCCAATTAGGTAAAGGTTTCCCTTGCTTGAAAGCCAGTTGTATCTGACTCTAGGGTTCAGTCCTTATCTCTGTTTCAAAGTCGAAGAGCCAGCACTGTCTGCTTTTGCAGACATTTCCATGGTCATGTGGCAGGCATGACTAGACACTGGAGCACACAGAATTCTGTTTATCTTCGCACCGAAGTGGTCCCTATTTATCTACTTGTAATTTCTTGCTTTCAAATTGCTAGGTTATCAGGAGCAGGGACAAAGACAGGAGCTCATTCTGTACTGCAGTACTCGGGAATCGAACTGCTGACCTCCCGCCTTCCAGTCAGTGTATTATCCACTTGAGCCACTGCAGTCTCCCAATTAAAAAAGAGTTAATAATGATGGCAGCTAAAGAAAGGAATTCCTAGGGAGGGAGAAAGCTGTACTTTATTGGAAACCTGTTAGAATGGACAAAATCATTTCTAATACCATTTTTAAGAAAACAATATTTTATCTCCCCAGGTCCTTTGGAAATTTTGGAAAGACTTGTTATTAGACCTCTAATAGTCACTTCTAAGCATGTCTCTTACAGAGGCACACAATGCTATCAAGGATGGTTTGATATGGAATGTGCAACCAAGAAACATTTGCTGGCAGGAACAATAGGGAGATTGAGGCAAGAGATTCCCTAGAAAATTACTTGTCGCATATCTAGCTGTGCAGAGAGTATAAAATTTTACTACAACAGAAAAAGGAAGTGCATCTAAGGAAATCTTGCTTAGAGCTAGGCTTGGCAGCCTAAGCTACAGCTAAATTCTGGTCATTAGTGTCAAAGGCTTATTCTGGTACCTTGGACAGTTAAATAACTTCCACAATAGCAAGCCAAGTTTTCACTCTTTAGACAAACTATTGCTGGGATTAAACCAGAATCATTTTATAGCTTGGACTCTCTTCCTCTCTCATCCTGCCCTGAGTGAGACTCAGTCACTTCTGAGAAAATAAATAATTTGATTACCTCTTTGCCTAGTAACAAAACTCTTGGAGAGGATGTGCTCACCTGTTTGAGCGGACTGGTCACGTGGCTCCTCCCACTGTAAAACACATCCGTGGCTGTCATAAATGCATTTATGACAACTGCAGGTACATTTATGGCAGGCGTGGGTGTGTTTACGTGTTTACAGCAGATGGTGGGCCAGATGAAATGGTGCTATGGGCTAGGTCCGGCCTGTGGACCATAGTTTGGTCACCCCAACTTAAAAAAAATGCAGCAAAGGAAGATGCCTTTTGGTTGGAAAGAGTCAAACCTCGCATAAAGAGCACTTCGCTTAAAGAGTAACTCCCTTAAAGAGCAGAATTTTATCTGAATGTTCGCTTCACTTAACAGATAAAACCAACCAAAAACTCGCTTAACAAATAAATCAGGGTTCACAATCCCCCACCCCTCTAGAAGTGATCCATCACTTGATACAAAATATGAAGTTGTTTTATGTCACCGTTGTTGATTTCTGTTTAGCTCTTGACCTTACAGATAAAGATCACCTGTAATGAAAAAATTCTGCCACTAATATTGGGAGAAGACTGTTATTTTTAATTCAGATTTTTTTCTGGAATAAATACTGATTTTAGGGTAAGAGTTGGAGCAAACGGATTGTGTCAGAAACAATACTGACAGATAGGGAAATCTAACAAGGATACCTATTTGCCTTCTTTTCAGTCTCTATATTAATAACAAGGACTGAGTGGACTCAAATTCTCCCCCCATTCAATCTGGGTTGTCAATCTTTCAGTCCTTCTAGATACGGATAATATTGCTATGGTCTCAATGACACTAGTTGACATGCAAAGGCTTTTGGCTAAGCTGAGCAAGTTCTGTATAGAACACCTGGTTATCAGTTACACCAAAACCAAAGTAAGCGTCTTAGTAGGAAGAAAGAATCAACATATGGAAATGCAATAATAAACCCATTCAGCAGTTATGAAATTTTAGATACAGTAAAACCTCATATAACACTAAAACCTGGTTCCACAAGTCTTGGTGTTATATGATTTTTAGTGTTATCTGATGCATGTTAAAATCCTATGGGATCCATAGAGATACATTGTAACCACACAGGCTTTAGCGGTTGTTATCTGAAGCATCCCATAGGATCTTAATGTTATCTGATGCAATTCTTCCCCCCAGATTTCTTAATGTTATGCGATTTTAGTGTTATTCAATACTAATGTTATATGAGGTATTACTGTATCTTGGATTTTACTTTAATACTCAATTTTCATAGCAACTTTATCTGCATACAATTATCCTAAAATCATTTCATTCTTCTCAGTATCTTTTACAGTTTACCAGAGTCTATGGGAGAGACTGGTTGCCCTTGCAGTTGCTAACAAAATAGTCCCCCAAGTAACATATGGGGCAAAGATATGGAGGTATAAAAAGGCCTGTGTTGAATTGCTGGCTCAAAATTATTTCATGAGATCTCCTCTAACTGCCCCCTAAAACATACATACCACACACGTATGGGCTGAAATGGTATTTTACCCCAGTTGAGATACAAGAAAATCATTTAGAACTTGCCAAGAATTGCAAAATAGCCTTCAACACAGTAAAGACATGGCAGAAATGCTATTTTAATGGTAATTAAACATGGGTTTGACAAAAAACATAACATGACATACTTAATAACATACTGCCTCCCTATATCACTTTCTTTGCTATGTCCCTTGTCTGGTTTCTGAAGCAATTATTTTAGAATAACATTTCGATTTTTGTTTTGCTAACAAAAGAAAGGAATGGGGGAGTGATTTTATAGCCCAATGCTTTTACAAGTAATAGTTTTTAATCAACTGGCTTTCTTCTTTCCTAGGCACTGTCAACACACTAGGGTAGGGGTGCCCAAAATATGGCCCACAGGCTGGATCCAGCCCCCAATACCAATTCATCCAGGCCACGCCACCCTTGCTGCTTCTGGAAGTGGAAATAAAAGGCACCCATGCATGTGCAAAATGCTGCCATAAATGCACCTGTGGCTGTTATAAACGACAGGTAGTTTATTATCTCAGATGCTTATAACAGCTGTGGGTGCATTTATGACAGCCTTCTGTGCACGCACGGGTGTGTTCCACTTCTGCTTCCAGTGGGAGGAACCATGTGACTGGCCCTCTGAACCATGTGGCTGGCCCACTGCCCAAAAAGTTTGGGCACCCATGCTCTAAGGTATAAAACAGAACACAGGAAATTCTGTCTCAGTGTGGGGAAGTGGCCGTTGTAAATAGAGGTCTTCAGTCTTGCGGAGAGATTGACTAAACTTTGAGGTACAACTGGAAAAAGGTTCCACCTTTCATCAAGAGCATTCCTTCTGACAGTGTTTGAAAGTTTCTTCCCAGCAGTTTCTCCTTTTCCCACTGACTCTTCTTTATTTCAATTCAGTTATATCCTCATAATTTCTTACCACTATAAAAGTCATACACTGAAGTTCTTGCTCAGTGATATTAGAGTGCACTAAATAAACTAGCATTTTTTAAAAAAATATGTGAATGGGTACAAGAACAGGCATAAAATCAAAAGAAGGAAGTGTGAGTTTGATAAATAACTGAGTAGAAGACTTTTAAGAATGAGAGCAGAGGAATAAGGCAGAAGCCCTGGGAAAGCAAGTGTTTGGGGAGGAATCGGAGGAAAGAGAAAGCAAGGATCAACACAGAATATAAGTATTTTTTTCTTTGCTAAAAGATTCTTAAAAACCTAACAAAATATGGGAGAAGTCATCAGAGAGGAGACTATAAGAAAAGGAAGTACAGTAAGTGTTATCTAAAGGGAAAGGTCTCCCTTGTTCTAAAGCCAGTCATATCCAGCTCTAGGGGCTAGTGCTCATCTCTTTTTACAGCCAAAGAGCCAGTTCCATCTGCAGATATTTCCATGGTCATGTGACAAGTATGACTAGATGCTGAAGCACATGGAACACTGTTACCTTTCCTACCAAAGTGGCACTTATTTATCTACTTGCAATTTCTTGCTTTTGAACTGCTAGGTTGGCAGGAGCTACCATAATTCAGGGACAGTAGCCAAAAAGGGAGAGAATACCATTCCAGAATGTAAACCTCTGGGTGCCATCATGGTATCCATTTGTGCGATCTGTTGTGTTTGGAATAGGGATGTATTAAAGCAATAGCATTCTGGATACAGCTTACAGTTGTACCTTGCTTAAAGAGCATAATGCGTCCCACAGGATTGCTCTTTAAGTGACTTTGCTCTTTAAGCGAAACACCATTGTAAGTGACCAGTTGTTGGGGGGATTGCGAACCCCAATTTATTTGTTAAGCGAGTTTTTGGTTGGTTTTATTTGTTAAGCGAAGCAAACATTCAGAGAAAATTCTGCTCTTTAAGCGAGTTACTCTTTAAGCGAGGCACTCTTTATGTGAGGTTTGACTGTATTTAAATATACTTAGTACAAACTGTTCTTCTCCTCTGCCCAGGCCCATCTCTTGGGTGTCATCACCCTTCTGTCACCTACAATGCCTCCCACCTTTAAAGCACCAATGTAATTAGATAACATTAGTCATGGTAGAGCTCCATGAACTCAGTGGGAGTGATGTCAGATTGCTGCTAATTAAAGAGTTCCTTTTTTTAATATAAAGGGCTGCAGCTCTCACACAGTGAGATGAAACCATGAGCACCCCAAAATAAGAAAGACCCCAACATTATTCCTGCTTTGTCAGTGGAGTTCCAGAAGAGGATATTGGGCATAATTTCCATCCAGCTTGAACCTTTGCTCTGTTCTCCGTCACTGAATTAATAGCCTGGTAAATTCTGTGAGCGTGAACCTATATGAATGAATCAGTATAATCAACCTGTTCTTAGTCAACTCTGGGAAATGAAGTGGTTTTAATCTTGTCTGTACATGGTCTTTAAATGAGAGTTCTAATATGAATTAATATCTCATTAATTCCTTACAAGGATGAGCCTTGGCACTGAAAATAGATTTGAGTCTTGGTGAGAAGTTTTGACAGAAATGAAACATTAGAGGCAGACAAGAGAAGAAGATAATTGAGGCAGGGTTAGAAAAGATGGAATAGAACTGGAAAGAAGACATTTTGAGGAGAATGTAAAACATCAGGCAAAAGGGGATACACAACGAGAATTGAATAAAGAGTTGTAGAAAGTGTTCCCAAAAAGAAGAAAAACATATGAAATAAAAAGAACTTGGATAAAAGAATAAAAAGCATATGACGTTTTGTTTATCTTGTTGAAACATCACAGATGAAAAGTTAGACAAGGATTGTGTTTGATACATTTTGGGCAAGTGTTTATTCATATTTCTTCAGAAATATGAGGAAAGGCATTTGAGATTTTTTTTTAAATCAAAGATGAGGGAAAATACAACTGGCAGATTAAATCCCTAAAAGGCAAAGCTAAATCACAGTAATGTTTGTTTCCCTTAGAAGAACTTGCTGAGAGAACAGGTGTGCTCAGCAATTCATCAGACCTGGCAAACCACAAGCCACACAGAGCCTGTAGTGACCCCTCAGCTCCTGCTACATTAAAACAAGGACAGAAGATGTAAAGACATGCTGCTTGGAACAACGGTGGTGCCCTAGAGGTGCTAAGTGAGTTAATTCTCATTTCTTGAGGTACCTTTTGTACCAGAACTGGTTGAATGCTGTCATGCTAGATGTACTATTGTAGTGAACCACATGGGATTCTGACCAGCAGAATGATGACACGAGACTTGTGGGGTGCTAGTGGGTACTTCAGAATTTTCCCCTCTCTCCTCCTCCTCTATCTGATCACCTTCTCCCAGTAGCTTTTTTAATTAACAGTTTCACACAAGCACACAGCATATGGCAGTACAATGACATGATCCATCATCCTTCGCCATACTGCCATGCTATGTACCTCAGGTTGACAGGTAGACAATGCCTAATATATGATGTAGCCTTACATCTATATTCTTACAATATCAAGCAGGAAATGTTGCTAGATCATAGGTTCAGAATAGTCCAACAACAGGAGCATTTTCACCATCATAGGGAATGAACAACCTGTATTACTTGGTCACACAATATAGAAGAATTTGTTCTCACAATATGCTGGCCAGTTCACGTGGTTACAACACACTATGGTTTTTCTTCTTCTTCTGTGTCTAGGCCAGGTGTCAAACTGCCAAAACGAAGCCACCTTTTGGTGAATACATTTCACAGTTCCTTCTGCCCAGACTGGATTAGCTGGACAAGGCTGCCGTTGCCCAGGGTATGCCTGACCGTGGTTCAAAAATGGCACAATCTTTGAGAAGGTTCTTTCTGTGTACTCACTAAGGTAAAAAGTGTAATTTGGAAGATTCCCCAGTAAGATGGAATAAGCTTTGCAGCACCTTGAATAAAACAAGGCTCATATATGTAACCTCTAATTGTGTGTTTGCAGTATTTACATTTTAAAATGAAGATAAAGAAAAATCACCCACGTCTTTCTATAAAGTGAAACATTCAGGGTAAAATGTGAACCACCTCACTTGAAAACAGAATCCTCCTCTTCTGCTGAAGCGAGATGCTCAGCAGAAGTCAAGTGGTAGCCTACCAATGAATGTTTGAATGACTGCCATGGTCACCACCACCACTACCAGCTGAAAAGGCTGTTTGTCTTGCATGCCCCTGGGGTAGCAGTAGCCTTGTGCTTTCTGAGCCATATGTGGTGGATTAGTTACAGTGAATTCCATGCTGGAATAATTCAAAGTTGATCCAGTGCCTGCAATTAATGCAGCTGGTGACAGGACAGGCATCTGCTCTTAGGGGGTCAGCTCAGGAGAGACTTCTAAGTCTGGTTGTTCTCTCCGTGTGCTCCAACACTAGCCCACAAGTAGCTACAATTCCAGACTGCGCTTCTGACATTTCAATCTATAAATGCTTCCAATTCCCCCTCCCCCTCAAATCTGTTTGCATGTCCTCTGTCATCTCAGATTCTCCAGTGATGGATGGGATACAACTAGTGTTCTCAAGGGCATACAAGGAAATTAATTAGCAATAATGGGGATTTTTCACTTCCAGAGAACGTGCTGTTAGAAACAGTATTTTATCTGTATGTGTAAGGCTCTGTCGGTGTAGTTATTTATGCACCTGTATATGTAGAAATTAAAGCTCACCTTGGAGTAAATATCATTGGATTCACTGGGACTTACCTCAGGGTATATTTGCAGAAAATTGAATTGCAAAATCACATAAAACAAATCTAATTCTTTTTTTCTATTATTTCTTCTCTTCTACACAGATACCCTGTATAGAGTATGCACTATTAATACCTCCCTTTTATAAATCCCTCCCTTTTTATAAATCCCTTTATAAAGATTTTATTTAAATACTATTTTTAAAAGCAGCCTTTTATAAATCCATTTGGGTGAGCGGTGTATAGAGGTGAATGCCAGTGAGTTTCTTCCTAATGGACTAGATCCTGTTAATCCCAGCTAGGGGCGATCCATTGAATGAATGGGACTTTAATAAAAACATCCATTTAAATTATATGGATTCGTTGGGTTTCTTCTCATCTGTACATAAATTGCAAATGCCTTGTGATAAAGACATGTTCCTAAATGTTAGGCATAACTCTGTAATATAAACAAAAAAATTAAATAGAGCAATTTGGCAAAAAGTGAAAGATATGTACAGTACTGTATTAAGCTAGTGAAGAATTAGCTGTTAAATTAATTCTAACCCTGGTCAAACCAATAGGGTTCTCATGATAGTCCCATCTGCAAAGTTCTTTCATTGAAATATTTAAACAATAAAATGAGTTACTTTGTTAGTACATTATTAATATATAAGCTCAGGGGTGGCCAAACTGCAGCCTGTGGGCTGGACCCAGCTCATGGAACCATTTCATGGCCACCCTCGCCACTGCCAGAAGTGGAAGTGGAAGCGGACATGCCCCGCAAATGTGCAAACGTGCCTGCACATGTGGAAAATGCTGCTGTAAATGCACCTGGGGCTGTCGTAAATGCATTTACAACAGCTGTGGACACATTTTATGGCAGGATGAACCACATTACTGGCCTGCGGCGCAAAAAGTTTGGGAACCCTTGTATTAGCTGGCTATCCTTTGCAGGGGATGCTGGAAGCACAGAGATTTTGTGCTACTTGTCCAGATATTTGCATTAAGCATCTCTCCCTGTTCGGTTCACTAGTTGCTTCGACATGAAGGTGCTTGTACTCCACACATGGTGCTCCAGCTTAATACCCCAGATGTTTTGGGCTTGCAAACCACCAGGATAATCCTATATATCAGAGTTCAACTTCCATAAACCTTTGCAACTGAATCTGCTGGAGGGAGGGGAGTTGAGACCTATAGGTCAAATGCAGGGCAAATGTTACCCTCTTCCTCTAAGCAGGCTTACTGTGAAATATGCCTCCTTGAGCAGCGTTACCTCTTTTTTTCTTCTCTGTTTGACAAAAGCCTGAGAGATAATTTGTCTACTTCTCTATGACAGCTGTACATTTCTAACCTCAGGTAGGTATCACATGATTCTTCTATGAGCATCTCTGAGTTTCCCTTTATTAGCTGTAGGACTCACGCCTAATATTAAAGCTGCTTCCCGCCTGGTCATTTTCGGGTCGAATCCTCCTCTGTAATAGCCACTAAAGGTAGCTTTTGGCAAAGACTGCAAAGCCTGCTTTACTTGTGGCACCATACTGGGCCACCATTCTACACATTCCACACAAAAATCTTGGTTTCATTTTGCCTGAACAAGTAAGCTAGTAAGAATCTAGCAAAATAGTTAAAAGGACATTTGAATTTCCCACCAAATCATTCTTGAAATGGACAACAATGCCTTCATACTCTCTATACACAGCTTTGGTATTCCTGAAATCATGTACGTCACACTTTCCTCAAAGGCAATTGCAAATGGTTACAGCAACTGGTTATGAAGACTGCTTAGAATTGACCGGTAAGGGTAAGGGTAAGGGTAAGGGTAAGGGTAAGGGTAAGGGTAAGGGTAAGGGTAAGGGTAAGGGTAAGGGTAAGGGAACTTTTTTTTTGAGAAGGAAACTTTTTTATTGATAAAATTCTTACTACAGTACCATCTGTCAAGGTGAACTACATAAACTTGTTATCACTTTCAAAAACTTGAAAAAATATAGTTACATAGCTCAGTAAACATAGTTAAATATATAGTGCTAGTGGGGGGGATATACAGTATATGCAATATCAAAAGAAGACTAATATTTACAATTATATTGTCATTTACATGAAACTTAACTTTTAACATTCTAAGTTATTCCAAAATTTATTTCTGTCAACCACTGCCACCATTTGTACCTGTCAGGTTCCTTCTGTCTCACCATCATTCTTTTAGCATATACTCTGAGCCTTGCCATCACACTGCCCACCGCTTTTTTTTTGATCTGCCAGCTTTCCCGTCGTTCCTTCCTGTCCCCTTTGGAACATCAGAGCACTTAAGGCAAACAGATTAATTAACCTAACCAAGGACCAGGGCACTTTCCAGTTATCCAGCTTTCCTTTCTTTCTCGACCCCTTCCACCCCTTTCCTGGCTCTGTCCCCAATAGAATTGTCTCTGCTCTCTGTTCCTTTAAATAAGGCCAGTCCAATTTACTTGCCAGAGCTTCCCAAATTTCTTGCAATGAAGGACATTCTATTGCAAAATGAGAACAAGTTTCTCTCGGGGGTCTCTGGCCTGCTACCCCACCTCTAACATTCTGACATCTTATCCTCCTGCACTGCTGTTCTTCTTCTTTTTTCCATGGGTTGGTTGCTCCTACATTAAGTACCTGATGATATGCCCTCCACCTTGTTTCCCACAGACAGAGGGTTATATTCCCATCTTTAAACACAGACAAGTCCTCCTCCCTTGTCTGTAGATATTCCAGCAGATTAATTTTTGAAGCTCACTTCTCTCTAAATAACCCGCTTTGACTCCCTCACTGTATCGACAATCTTAAGTGTGTTTGCCCTCACCGCCCAACGATTGACTCCCTCCGCCATATCTCTGACGTATGGCCTCATTCCCATTGTCAAAGCACTGGTCAATCTGGGAGAACGGAGTTCCTCCTCCCACCACTGTTTTCCCAGTTTTCCCGAAACACTGGTTGTTAGCTAACCCTAGGAAGAAGGCAGGCTGTAATTTGCCAAGGAAGGCCAGGACAGGGCTTATCTGGTGTTAAGAAAAATGCAGGCCAGATTTCACAGTTAAAGCATCCTGGTCTGGTACGATCTCAGACCAAGGTTTTCTTAGTAAAACGGTCTGACCATTGTTACAGTCCCTATTTATCTACTCGCAATTTCTTGCTTTTGAACAGCAGTAGCTTAGTGGTTAAGATGCTGAGCTTAATTACTGGAAGGTTGGAAGATCAGCAGTTCGAGACCTGAGTGCTGTATGGCAGAGTGAGCTCCTGTCATCGGTCCAAGTTTCTTGCAAGCAGCAGTTCGAAAGGTAAGGCTACTTCCCCTTACAAAAGTCTTATAAGGACCAAGTAAACTGTATGTAAACCCACTACACCATCTTTCTTGTTTAAGAAGGAATACATTTTGATTTTTATTTTATGTGTGTCTGAAAATTGCCACACCTGGAAAACTGTAGCCTTTTATGAATATTGCTTATCAGAAAGCATTAACTGTCTCAGAACTACACAGGGTTACCATTTGCAAATAAGAGCCGTGTTATAATTTCCACATCTCTTTCCTTAGAGAATTTTTATATTACAGTAAAACCTCGGATAACGCTAAAACTTGGTTCCACAAGTCTTGATGTTATCCGATTTTTAGTGTTATCCGATGCATGTTAAAATCCTATGGGATGCATCGGATGTTAAAGCTCCATAGAGATACATTGTAACCACACAGGCTTTAGCAGTTGTTATCCGATGTATCCCATAGGATCTTAATGTTATTCGATGCAATTCTCTTCCCCCAGATTACTTAACGTTATGCGATTTTAGCGTTATCCAAGGTAAACGTTATCCGAGGTATTACTGTATATGATACTGTAATTCAAAAGGTTGAGATTTCACTTGACACATTTTGAGACAACTTACATATCTAGAATTCCAACCTTATTAATTCCCTCCCCGTTTTCTTCCCTAAGTGCTACCAAATGTATGTACTGTATTTAATTATACCCAATGCATTTCAAACTTGTTTTCAACCCTCCTCAGTCCTGAGGATTTTTCCATTAGTATTGCAGTTTAACTTTAATTATAATGATTACACTACCTATGAACTCATGTTCGGCACATACCACTGCTAACGCTCAAAATATCTTTGAGCTGTAACAATAAATTAATGAAATTGATTGAAAGAAACCTGCATGAAGAAAAGGAAACAGGAGCTTTCTTACTTTCAGACTGGCATTTCTTATTATTATTACTAACATGAAACAGCCCTCACATATATGATAACAATGAATCAGCATTACTATTCCATCTACAGTATAATATGACAATAAAAGACAGGTGTACAAAGCTAGGCCAAGGTGGTTTGCCCCTTGTGCTAGTCAAATGGCACTCTCTCTATGCTAGCCAAGGTGCCTAATATGCAATATTAGGCAAGCTATTTTTGGCACATATTTATTTATTTATTTATTGGATTTCTATACCACCCGTCTGAGTGTTATCCCACTCTGGGCATTGAACAAAAAGAAAACAAATAACAACAATACCCACAACAAATTGAAACCCACCACTGACAAATACTTCACAAACTAAACTAAACTAAACTAAACTAATAGGCGTCAGAGGACATTGGGACTGAACCTAAATGGCTAATTTATCGATAAGGCAACAACACCCTGAAAGACTTCCTTGAAGAAGAGCATTTTAAATTGTTTTTTAAGGTACACTGTGCCAGTGTATTCCACAGTGTTGGTGGGAGTTGCTCTGAGGGAGAGACGCTCTAACAGATAGCAAGGTCCCAAACCGTATAGGGCCTTGTATGATAACATTAACACCTTGTACCTGACAAGGTAGGCAACAGGTAAGCAGTGCAGCCTGACAAGGCTGTGGAAATATGATCAAATTTCTTTAAACCTGTCACCAGCCTGACTGCTGCATTCTGGACCTGTTGTAATCTCTGTATCAGACACAAGGGCAGCCCCACATAGAGAGCATTACAGTAGTCAATCCATGAGATTACCAATGAATGGGTCAGTGTTATGAGAGACTGCCTGTCCAAGTAGGGGCATAACTGCACAATCTGCCAGAGCTGGGAAAAGCAGTTTTGGACACTGCTGCTATCTGTTGTTCAAGTGAGAGCAGTGGGTCCATAATGATCCCCAGATTTTGGGTCTGATCCTTAGTGGAAAGAGTAGTTCCATCCAGGGTAGGGACCAGGCCTCCCAGTCAGTGGTGGGATGTCAAAAATTTTACTACCCCACCGTGACATCATCACAGTGTGGGCGGAGCTAACTTCATGATGTCATGACATTGTGGGCAAGGCCAAATAAAAAATATAAATAATAAAATAAAAATAAGCATACACACACACACACCTCAACTCACCCACCCACCCACAACACAAACCTGTAAATAAATAAAATAAAATAAAATAAAAATTATATTAAAATACACCCACCCACCCCACCCCAAACATAAATCAACCCCCCCACACACACACCAAACACAAACCTGTCACTTACCTGTTAGTATAAGTGCCTGGGCAGCACCATGTTGCAAGATGGATATGGTCATCGTACCAGTTCTCTAGGATAATATGCCTTAATGTAAATGTAAATCAGCTGTACAGTACCTCCTTAAGGGTTCTCCAATTGGAACAGCAATTGGAACAGCACAGGTGTAGCTTATTGATGAGGTAACTCCAAGACTTTGCTTAAAAACCCCAAGCTAGGCCGCCAGGCCTGCTGGCTGCCATGCCTTTTTAGGAACTGTGGTAGTACGTCAATATAGGTAAATGTATTAAAGACACATTAAAATACACACAGACACACCACCTCCAAAGGTGAGTCACTTACCCTGGGGAGCAGGCTATAGGGAGCTTCAGGCTAGCAGCTTCTCTTCCTCCTCCCCACTTGGGAGGACAGCAAGAAGGCCGTGCATACGCACCAAGCACTGTAGGCGTGCATGCATGTCAGAGTCCGGCCCTGACAATTGGCGCAAAAGAATTGAGACTGCAGTCTTGGATCTGATGCTTAAAAATCAGTCTGACTCTCTCTCTGAATTTCTCTGCCTGCCATCAAGCAGGCATCTATTCTTACTGACCCACCAAAAAGGGGGGTTTGGTTACATCAGAAGAATGGGAGTGGTTAACATTGGAAGGGTGGGACACACCCATCTAATCATTACAAAACACATTTGTTTAACAGTGTTTCTGCCTTGGAATATATCTTGCAAGCTTAGAATTGTTCATTAGTTAGAAATTCAGCTAGAATGCTTATCATATTGTACACAGTTGCAAATAAGCCTCTTGTGGTCTGGACACATCCCATTATCACTAGTTTACATCCTGCATACGTCCTGATCAGCTATTTGTCACACAGTTACAAACAGCATTAGCAGAGCCTGACAATTGATACATAGGCACAAATACAATTACACAGGTCTATGATCTATAACACAGGTACATATAAGGTACAATTACAATTAAGGCTACAAAATGAATTCCCACACATGCACCCCAAGTGCTTGGCGTGCATGTGCAGTGGGGGAACCAGTGAAAAGGTAAGCCCGAAGGTGGTTCCCCCCAAAAGCTGCTACCAGTTCTCTGGGACACTGGGAAAAGTTATTACCGGTTCTGGAGAACTGGTGAGAACCTGTTACATCCCATCACTGCTCCCAGTCAAGCAGATGGCCTCTCAAGCATGAAAACCTCCATCTTGTCAGGGTTCAGTTTCAACCTATTAGCTTTGGTCCATACCATTATTGAAAAGGAGAGGTAGAGTTGGGTGAACCCTGAATCTGAACCCGGAATCTCTTAATGACCTTTCCAAATGGCTTCATGTAGATATTAAACAGCAATGGGAAGATGATTGACCACTGTGGAACATCCCATTGGAGGGTCCAAGGGGTCAAAACAAACTCCTCGAGTTTAACTCTCTAGGTCTGCTCATCAAGGAAAGAGTGGAACCACTGTAATACAGTGCCCCGTATTCCCAGCCCTGATAAGCGTCCCAGGAGGAATTTATGCATGCATGCATGCATGCATATATTATTGATTAATTACATTTATATGCCACTCACTAGCAAGGTACTCTGGGCAGTGTAAAAAACATGATTAAAAACAACAATCACTCAATGAACAACCATTTTAAAACACCAAAGCATAAGAAGGTACTAGATAAAACAAGATTTACAAACAAAATGCCAACAAATAGAACTATAAATATCAGTAAAGATAGCTCAGAAATGAATTAAAATAACAAAGAATGTTTTCAGCTGTTTTTAAAAACATTAAAGCTGTGGTTCCCAACCTATGGCCCGCAGGTCAGGTCTGACCCACGGCACCATTTCATGTGGCCTACACCCGGAAGTGGACACACTTACGTCAGCCATAAAACATGCCCACACAGGTATAAATACGCCTGCACCTATCCTAAATGCAGAAGTGGGTGCATTTACGGCTGTTGTAAATGTGTCCGCTTGCGGGGACATGGTTAGGCCCACTCAGCTGTCCGGGGGATGTGCTCAGGCCTATGGCATGAAAAGGTTGGGAACCCCTGCATTAAAGATTCAGGGTCAAATGTATCTCCATAGGGAGGGTGATCCAAGGAGAAGGACCTACCAGTGAGGAACCCTTGTTCCTTGTTCTAGTTTCCTTGACCTCAGGGTGGGTGGGTGGGAGAAACCCTTAGGCTGCACAATAGAGAAGAGCAAGCTAGATGGGCAGATGAACTTGGGAGGAGACAATCCAAGAGGTAACGAGGTCCCAAACCACATAAAGCTTTCCATAGGTCAGCACCAACATCTTGAACTTCGCACGGTAATAACGTGCAGGAGTGTACTATGCTGATTTCTTCTCCCTTACCTATAGAGATTTTAAAACCTATCCATGATGTGCTGGTGTACAAGTAATTTTGGGTAAGTAGCTGGTTAAAAAGCTCAATGACTTAGATATCTGACTGTGGAGCTAGACGTTAGAGTTCAGTTTCCCACTGTGCCTACTGGGAAGACAGCCAGCTTGTGTATCTTTGACCAGTCTGCACAGTTCCAGGTTGCTCCAAGAAGAAGAGAATGGTAAGGTTGCCCTTGCTTGAACGCCAGTCGTACCTGACTCTAGGGTTTAGTGTTCATCTCTGTTTATAGCCAAAGAGCCAGCGCTGTCTGCGTCTGCAGACCTTTCTGTGGACATGTGGCAGGCATGCCACAACACAAGAGTGCATGGAACACTGTTTACCTTCCCACCAAAGTGGTCCCTATTTATCTTCTTGCAATTTCTTACTTTCGAACTGCTAGGTTGGCAGGAGTTGGGACAGAGATGGGAGCTCACTCCGTCATGTAGTACCAGGGAATCAAGCACCAACCTTCCAATCAGCGAGAATGGTAAACCATTTCTAAGTACTTTCTGCCTAGAAAATCTTGGAAAGGGTTGCTGTAAGTCAGAATTGACTTGATGGCACAGGGTTATTAATTATTAGTTGATTCAGTCGGAGGTAGATTTTCAGCAGACGGTGAGGAAAAAGTGTAAGGCCATGGCAGGTAGGCATTGTGCAGGTAAGGTCTGTGGGCACATAGTGATAGGATCTTTTGAACATAATTTGAACAATCAGTGTATCGATCCAGCTGACAGACTTTTAAGTGAGATTTATCTAAATCTTGAATACAGAGAGATTGGCAGAAAGATTAGCAGCCACAGTACTAACACCTTCCCTGCCACTTCACACGCACACATGAATGTGTGGCATTTGGATGGATATGAGAAAGCCAAGATTGTTAAAGCCTATGCCTCATCCAGGATCTTTTGCTCAGCATTTTTCATGTGGGGAAAAAGCAATACAGGAAACATAATTCTTCCCCTAGGCATCACAGAAATAAAAGGCTTGGCAATCTTTAGGTAGTCTCATAAACATTCCTGCCGGATGCTACAGACCCAAGAGATCAAGGCATTCATTCCCACCTAGCCTTTTAGGTAATGGATTTTGTCTGCAAACGAATGCATCAAGTGTAAAACAAACAAAAACCACCACAAAACAGAACAGCACAAGCTGTTAACAACAAAAAGCCATTTTTTAAAATAGGAGGCAAGAGCTGAGAAAGGAGAGGATGAGAATAACTGGCCAGAATGAAAAACCTCTCCTATAACTATTTGTAGGATAATGTACCTGCTGTTCATTGTGCGGAAGTCACCCACTCACCTACTCCATGCTCAAACAAAGGCCACACTGTCCGGGGCTAATGTGCCCTGTGCTTTTCTGGAGAACGCTTTACTTAGTTCTTGTTCTGTCCCATGATAGTAATTGGATGTTTTTGGTTCTCTGTGAAGACCCCACCTCTTTGCAGATGAAAAAAATACACATCAATACCAGGTCATAGACTTAATACAGGAAAGACACTAGCAGCAACCGAGACCAGGGCTGCCCAAACTATGGCTCGTGGTCCAGATCCGGCCCACGGCACCTAACAATCTGGCTGCCCCACACCACCCTCACCACTCCCAGAAGCAGAAGTAAAATGTGCCCGCGCATGTTCAGAATGCTGCCACACAGCACCCGCAGCCCCATATATTCTGCATATATTCTCAGACATTACCTTAACAGTTCTTAGGTCCTTGGTAATTTTTGGTGGCAATTTTAATGAGTTTTGTTTATTGGTTTTTAAAATGTGATTGGTTTTATTTTCTGTGAGCAGCCCAGAGTCTTCAGAGTTGGGCTGCAATATAAATCAGAAAAAATAAAATAAATTTATGGCAACATTTTGCACATGTGTGGGCACATTTTACTTCTGCTTCCAGGGCACCCCTGGTCTAGACAGTCTCTTTTATCACTACATATCCTGTTCTTTCTTCTTAGCCACAAGAATATAGTCTGAGTGGCTTCCTTGGGTAGTCACTGAGAGAGTGAGGAAGACACTTTAAAAAGGGCAATGTGCAGTGGACATGTTCCACTTCCGGCAGAGTATTCGGAAATGCACAAATATCACTGATTTGGTTTGTTTCTATGCATTTCTCTGCAGGCAGTGGACCATGCCTTAAAATATCTTTCATTTTTTAACATGTTGTCTTTTAAATGTCCACTGGAGCAATAACCAAGGTTGAAATAGTTGTGTCAGCCATCCCTTGGTCTAATTAACTTTGTCTTCTTCTGCAGAGATGGAGAACTTACTGCTCTCTAAATGTTGTTGGACTACAAACCCATTATCAATAGCTTCCCATTAGTCAGGTTTGTGTGAGAGGCTCGCCCAAGGATATCAAGTAAGCTTTGCTACTAAATTGGGATTTAAACTTGGGTCTACCTCTTCCATGACCATTGCACTATACTGGTTCTCTCAGTTCAACAGTTACTGTGAATATGATGCCAAGGCCAAAACAGACTGCTAGAAAAACAATGTACCAATGAACGTGCTTAATCTGCATAATGGGCAGATGGGGATTTTGACCAGACCTCTTCAGTTCTACTCCAACACTCCAGCTATAATATTTATGCATATTATGCAAATTGGACTGCCCAGTTTTGGAGATCAGAAATATGGCAATTCTATTTTTATGAGCATGTTTACTTTTAAACAACAGAACACAAAGTAAACTAATATTCTAAAGAATTTTTGGATGTGACCATTTCTGCACAGAAAGGCTTGACTCTGATATGCAGCATGTTTTGAGTGATGCTATCCACTTTAGGCCTAATGTTCCTTGCACAGAAACACCAGGAGCCTGCTGGCTCTTCCTGTCCCTTCTGCACTTTGTTCTCCTGTCTTAAAAAAATAAATTGTACCATTTGCCTCCTTTGGATTGAATAATATCATTGCTATAAGGGGATGGGGACATCAGCTGCAAATCTGAGAGATTCTTTGGGAGATATTTTCCCTTTGAAAAGTTGAAAAACCCTCCTCCATAAACCTGGCGCATGCCTCATGATGTATGACTATGAATATTTTTAATCAGACTAGAGATAAGGTTTTCTGTTCTCTCTCCCTACCCAGAATGCAATGAATTTTAACACTCCTGGATGTATTTTCTCTCCCTCTCTTTACAGGATGGGTGGCCAAACTACTGCCTGTGGGCCAGATCCAGCCCACAACACCAATTCATCCAGCCTGCTCCCAGAAGCGAAAGTAAAACTTGCCCGACTTCCGCTTCTGGGAATGACGAGGGTGGCATGGGCTGGATGAATTGGCATTGGAGACCGGATCTGGCCCACAGGGAGTAGTTTGGGCACCCATGCTTTACAGTATGTCTGCAAAATAAAATCCTGTATTAGTTCTCAGCCTTCTAGTTTTACATTTACTTTTCTACAATACCATTCTTTCAAATCTGAATTTCTTAGCCTCCTTTTCTCCCTCTTGGGCCCTTACCAGCTAAAGAATGAGAAGTTTACTGCCCAGGAATTGGATGGTTATTCTAAATTTAAATTTAGTATGCAACCTTTCCTTCTGCTTTGTGCATTAGTTCTTGTTGACATAGTTCCTCTAGTGACCAGGGACTGCATAAAGGTTTCCTCAGCCTTTAATTTGCTTGTAATTTTATGCCATGCTGGTTTTATCACTTTGCCATTACCTGTGAGCTATGTTCAGAAACAGACTTTTAAGAAAAGTTAAATATAACTGTCACTGGCTTGGTAGAAAACGCCTAGGATTTTTGTTGTTTTGTTAAGTCATTTTCTTGCTTTCCTCCTTAGAGAAATTAAAACGATAAAATAGAAATATTCATTAGCAATGTACGGGATAAACAAGCCATGGCAAATTTAGTTCAGTTAACCTTGTGTAAATCCAACCCCTTGTTGGCTTCAAATTTGTCTGAATGAAAGATTTCAAGGTAGCCAGATGGGTCATAAAATACTTTTTTATACAATAATTTTAAAAGACAGTCTGGTCAGGGGATTCTGCTATGGTAATAGAGTAGACCATACTGCCAGCAACTCAATGCCATCGTTAGGTGGCAGTTAACTAACCTGACAACCCTGAGGACTAATGGCTTTGAGTGCCAAAGTCCACAGGGAAGGGTGATGGTCCTCAAGTGGATTAAATCCCACTTGTATCCATCGTGATGGAGGGCAGCAGCTTCATCAATACTGGCCTGGATCCGATGAGGACTTTGTGTGCCATAAGGGCTCAGGACCAGAAAGTGACTAGTAAAACTGGATCAGTGGTACAGTGTCATGCTGCAACACGGAAGTCAAATATAAGACCACTGCATTATATTGTTCCCAGGACAATCTTCATGGCTGATCGCCATAAGGATAACCAATATTCTGAATCGGATATGGCACTTAAAGATGAAGTTTTTAAAAAGGGGTTAGCAAGGTTTGGCTTAGACCAGGGGTTTCCAACCTATGGCCAGGGGGTCTAATCCAGCCCATGGAGCTCATTAATATGCACAGTGGCCACCTTGGCACCTCCAGAAGCTCACTACCACCACCGGAAGTCCCAATACACCATGCTAGAGGTGTGGTTGCTCCCACTGCTTATGTTTTCAGCAGCAGCAGCAGCTGTAATTACGCTGTTTTTGCAGTTTCTCTGAACCCAAGCATTAACATTTTATTGCTGCTGAAGAAACAGAATTAGCTCTACTTCTTTGTAAAGGCCAAGGTGATTATTTTACTCCTGGCTTCTAATTGGATGAAAATTCATTTAAACCAGGGGTTCCTAGCCTTTTCAAGCCAGGGGCTGGTTTACCCTCTCTCAGTCAGCTAAGAGGGCTGGGCAGCCATTTTGCCTTGCCAACATGATGGGGTGGCCATTTTGTCCCAACAGTTTCAAAGGGGTGACCATTTTGTTCATTGAATGCCCTTGTAGGGGTGGGGCCCCACATGAAATGGCAACCTGGGCCAGATCTGGCTCACCAGCCTTAGGTTGGGAATCCCTGATTTAAACACATAGAGAAAGGAACGGTTGTCCTGTTTCAACTTCTATTCTTCCTGTGTCCTTTCTGCCCACGATTCAAACACTGGCATGACTATTTGTGTCACAAGACAGTTAAATTACATACATTTTGAAATCCTTCTAAAGCGGATCCTGCTTTCCAAAAGCCATTCTGCTTCAAGATGGAGGGAGGGGATATATAGCCATGGCAGGAGCAAAGCCTAACTTAAAGCCCAGGTGCTTTAGAAAAACCGGCATTATATTAAAGCAAATAATGTTTGCCATAGTAGTCTTGCATTTGTGTGTAAACTACTCTTCTTATAATCTAATACATTTATAGAATGCTAAAAGAAAAGAAAGTGGAAGGTGGAGAAGAAAGAGGTAGATCTGACATGAGATGGACTGACTCAAGGAAAGAATTCCTGAAGCTTAGTTTGTAAGTCTTGATCCAGGCTGTTAAGGACAGGACCTTCTAGAGGTTTTTCATTCAAAGAAATGTCATATGTTAGAAATGACTTGATGGCACTTGACAGTAATATGAAGCCTGACACCAGGCCACAGAACTATTCTTAGGGAAATTATCTGTAGGAAAGATAACTGGAGAAATGCAGCATCTGTTATAACAGCCCAGTCCAATCACAATCTGTCTTTACTCAGAAAATCCACTGAGTTTAAATGCATTTCACTCTTCATATCACAGTGCTATGTCAGTGCAAAGCATTTTGCTATGTGATGGTTTTGTTCCAGTGAAGATTGCCTTCTGTAAAATAAAATATGGGCAGAAATACCTGTATAATATTCCATCAAAATATACAGAATGGGGGGAAAACCCTTCTATTGGTTTCCCGTTTCTTTCTTATATGCCAGAAAAATTCTGCAAAACTGCCTCCTGCAGATGATGCAGTGGGCTGGAAGAGGACAGATGGTAGGATGATATATGTGTATCGTCCTTTGCCACTCTATATTCCTTCAGTCCATATCGTCCATCTTACCATATTTTCAAGAACCACCATAAGCTTCTAAAGAGAAGAAAGCAATTCACAAAAGGACAGGCCTGTGCATGCATACAGTAAAACCTCAGATAACGCTAAAACTTGGTTCCACAAGTCTTGGTGTTATCTGATTTTTAGTGTTATCCGATCCATGCAGTGGTGGGATGTCAAAAAATTTACTACCCCACCGTGATGTCATCACAGTGCGGGCGGAGCTAACATCATGATGTCATGTCATGGGCGGGGCCAAAGAAAAAATACAAAATGATAAAAATAGGGAACTACAGTCTATAGGGAGCTTCAGGCTAGCAGCTTCTCTTCCTCCTCCTCGTTTGGGAGGACAGCAAAGAGGCAGTGCATATGTGCCAAGCACTAGGCGTGCATGCACACCAAGTGCTTGGCATGCATGCGCAGTGGGGGAACCAGTGAAAAGGTAAGCCCCGAAGGTGGTTCCCCCCAAAAGCTGCTACAGGTTCTCTGGGACACTGGGAAAAGTTACTACCGGTTCTGGAGAACTGGTGAGAACCTGTTACATCCCATCACTGGATCCATGTTAAAATCCTATGGGATGGATCGGATAACGTTAAAGCTCCATAGAGATACATTGTAACTGCACAGGCTTTAGCAGTTGTTATCCCATACGACCTTAACGTTATTCGATGCAATTCTCTCCCCCCCCCGATTACTTAACGTTATGCGATTTTAGCGTTATCCGAGGTAAACGTTATCCGAGGTATTACTGTATTACATTACACCGATCTCCTCCTTGCGTTTAATAGCAATGCAGGGCCAACATCCCTATTATTACCAACCATGGACAACCTGTAATCAAACAAAAGATCTGAAGAGAAAGGAAATGAGGAAGGAGAGAAAAGGAATCCAAGTTCACGCTTCCTTTCACACACTCTTCCCATCTGAATGCCTCCCCCATCTTCAAAGTATTCTGAAGGCTGTGATAGCCTGTGCCAAAACAGAGGGTAGAGACGATGATAATTATAGGTAAACTGTGTCTTACAAACTGAATCCTACTCATAGAAGAATCCAAGCCTTATCTGTCCATCTGAGTGCAGGTGCATGTTTATTTACATAAATTTAATATATTTGTATGATAGGGCCTCTCCAACAGCAGAGAACAAACAACATAATTCCCTATTATTTTGGTACATTTGTTTTGTTCAGTTGTGTGCATACTACAGCTGCACACCCCTTAATGGAAATGCAACTTTCAAAATAACAGGGAATTATCCTGTCATTTAATATGAAGACTGTAGCTAGTCCAGGTGCTAAGGAGATGCCAGGCTTTGCTGACAAAGCTGCCTTTCTGGGACTGGCATGAATTCAATGTCTAAGGACTTGAGCAACAATAAAGCAACATTCCCTGAAAGTTTGCCCCTTTCCATCTTCTTGGGTCTGGCGGTCACAGAAAATTGTTGCAAGAGGCTTTTAAAAAACATTATAAAAAGGAATTTTACATCTCAGGTGCCAAAATAAACAGGCTGACTTTAGTGTGTTTGTTTTTAACATTTATACCACTCAACTTACTGCAAGAACTACTCAGGGTGGTTTCCAACATAATAATAAGCAAACATCAATGCATAAACCCAGTAATAAAAATAGACATAAATAAAGCAACATCCTTCTTTAAAAAATGAGCATCCGGGAAGACATCTAGTCTTGAATGGTCATGACAAACTTCTCCCTCAAGACAAAGTTGGGTGCTCTGATTTTGGTTGAAAGTGGGGCCGGTTGTCATGTATGTTGAACAGCTTTGTGTTGTTGGGCTGCAGCCTGTGGGCAATTGAGCTTCTCTACCTTCTTCTCAAAGGCTCACACCATCTACTTAACTGTGTGTGAGGAAGAGAGTCCCACCTGTTTTGTGCATGTGTGTCCAGTCTTTAGGGAATCAGAAGTCCAGATGACCTCATGTCTTAAACAGCATCCACATACTACAGTTGTTACCTCTCCTTGATCCCCACCCTCTTTTGGGATCCCTTGGTGCCAAAATACAGGGAGTAAATTCTCCACCAGTACACATTCTTCTGCCTTCCCTTACTTCTGAAAATACTAAGTTATATGAATAATATCATAGGAACAGTGATGGGATGTCAATTTTTTTTAAATAAATAAAATAAAATTAAAATAATCACACACACACATACACCCCTCAACCCACCCACCCAAACAACCACAACACAAACCCGTAAATAAATAAAATAAATAAAGAAATAAAATAAAAATTAAATAAAAATACACCCACCCCCCACCCCAAACACAAATAAACCCACCCCTCCACTCACCCCAAACACAAATAAACCCACCCACCCATCCCAAACACAAACCCCTGGTGGGGTGGCAGGGCCAGGCGCAGAAAGGCCGCCACTGCCACTGCTGACACATGCGCAGTACCCGGGAGCCATTTTTGCTCCAATTTTTTTTTTAAAAATTTCCCCAGTGAGGCTGGACGCCTCAAAAAACAACAACAACAAAAAACAACCAAAAAAACCCAACAACCCCCAAACAACCCCAGGTGGTTGCTACCAGTTTGGCGAACCACCCGGAATATTGCTACCAGTTTGGGCGAACTGGTGTGAACTGGGAACAACCCATCACTGCGTAGGAATAATGGAGATTGGTCCATTGTTGGTAACCAGCATTTTTGTTTCCCAAATGCAGCAATAGATTCTACCTATTGATCTCCCACATTACATTTTCTCTCAGGTATAAAGTTCATGTGACTTCTGAAATGGAATGGATTGTTCATGTATTTATTTAATAAAACAAAACATTCCTTAGACAGAGATAACAGCTTAGCCTCCATGGAAGACAGAATCTGAAGGCATCTATATTCTAGTCCAGTGGCGCTGTGATGTGGAAGGCAAATGAAAGGTCACTGCATTATATTCTCATGACAGTCTTCATGGCTGATTGCCATGATTATCACTAATATTCGGATTCAGCAGAAGAAGTGGTTCTTAGATGTTTGTTCTTGAAATAAAATTCCCAGAGCCTTCACTGTTGGCTGTGAGGGACAAGACGTCTGTAGTCTAAGAACATCTGGAGACCCAAGGTTGGGAAGCAGTGTCCTAGTCCATCACAATATGGCTCCAGGGATATTGAAGTAGAGGCTTGAGGATCTGAAACATATATCTTTCATGCTGCTCTTTGCTGCAAATGTAGTCCTACAAAGTAATTTTTTCACTGACAGGATTATCCAGTTGATTAATAAGGCATGGAAATTCTGCAGCCAGACATGTCAATCTTTTGTTAGGAATCACCAGGAAATTGACTTTTTAAAAGTTGTACCAATTTTTCTAGTTGGTCATATTCTGGGCATTGATGAGCTTAAAATCTTTTTTTTTTGTTGGTAAAACATGGTTGATTGGCTAATTATATAAGAGAGCACTGATTTTTATTCTCCTTTTTCGGGAAAGAAATGCTCATTTAGAGACATTTTTCTCTCACTTAGTTCTGTACTACGTTTACCTGATAGGAGGTAATGCTGAACTCAAAGCACTGGAGTACAGGTATTTTTATGTTTCCCCATGAACACAAGTTTTGCAAACTATAAATGTAAGGCTACAAATGTAAGGGAATACATCTCTTTCAAATTAGTGGAACATGCACATATGCATCCTTTCAGCCAGTCTCCAATTTTCAATACGTAATTAATAAATTACAGAAGAGAACTATAGATCTATGACCTCCTCACATTACAAAGCAACCATGTCTATAATTTTGCTGACTCTTATTACCATCTGCTAAATGTGAGCAACTGTGAATATATCCCCTAAATTAGCTATATTTCGGTATACCTCACTTTCAGAAGTAAGATACACAGACCATTGAGATACTGACTCATATGAGTTGCCAAGCCTGCCCACAAGCCTATTCTTGAACAAAATTAGGTTTAGAAGTGAATATGCCTAGGATGAACAAATGCTCAGGTTGTAGTCTGAAGTATGTGGTGCAACAAATTTACCAAGACAAAGCAGGTCTAGTTGGGGTGATTATCTGAATGGGTGATCATCTAGGAAGCTGGTGTATGCCACCCTGGGTTGCATGAAGGAACAAAGCCAGGGAGGGATGTAAATGTAATCAATAGTTAAATAGTAGGAGAAAAGGAAATTCAGGGATACAGTTCAAGAGATGTTCAAATAACTTGCTATCAGAAACTTCACTCATTTCAGCTGCAAAGTAAGTTATGAGAACAGGGCAAATTCTAACCATATTCTATCTCACTATTTTGTGCAATGTGACTTTAGTCTTCCTTTTGAGGAATGGTGACTTACATGTGCATTCAGTATCATGGACCTTATCCTTGTTTCCTGATGGCTGCTGAGTCCCCACCTCGTACAATACCCAGCACTGACTGCCCATAATAAAGGTGGGGAGATGGATCCCTTCCTTCCCATGACAAAATGGTCTTTGGAGTCCTTAGTGTTAGTTTAGAGACTGGTTGAACTTTGGACCCTCCCGCCAGAGCTGCCTCCCCAATGCTTACAAACATCTTCTTTCTGCATTGTAGGGGCTCTGACATAAACAGAATGGGCACGAATCTTCCCACAGCATGAGGAGAAGGCAGGCAATGTGATCTTTCCCAATAAATTGTCTTTCCCAAGGACCATGAGATCAAAGCCTGAGGGACACATGTTACTCAGCGATGATGGCACCATTGGTGACTGGCCACCCCATCTTGTTAGGAAATACAGACTCACAGGAGCCAGGCAACTGAAGGCTGGGATGTCTTCCAACCTGATCTTCTCTTACATCTTTCTTTATTTTCAAGGTTGAAGAGATGTCTTATTATTCCCTCTTCACTTCCCATGCTCCTCTGCCACATCCACTTCAGTGAGGATCCTGGCCTTGGCAATTCTCTTAACTTTTGAGCTAAAGAGAAGGAGCAAAAGCTAGCATTCCTATTCCATCTGGAAAAAAACCCATAACCAACTCTCTAGTGCCTTTCCATTACAGCTAAGGTCCAGGATGTAACTAAGTTCTTGGGTCCTCTCATGGGGAGAAATACAGCCTATAGATTAAACTCACTAAAGATATAAACTCTGTTCTGCACAAATTAGCATTCTCTTAATGTCTTGTAATATGCTCCTAAAAAACTTTGAAAGCTTGCCAGGTATTTTGGATAGATCCCCAAATGAACATATAAAACAACTGCAAATTATTAATGCAAAACAGACAGAAGTGATGCACATACAAATGCACAAGCACAAACACGTGCACACACAGAGTTAAACAGTACTTAGGGGCTGAAGCTCAATTGTTAAGGAGCTATTGTGCTTGAATAATTATAGGGTGCAAAGCACTAGAAAGAAATTCACAACTAAAACCTGTTTCTCATCCAAAATATAGGAGCTAGCTGCTCAAAGAACAATTTTTTGCCTTCCCTTTGTAAAACAAAATAAGGATGTTCAGCATGTGCTTTATAAATATTCTAAATAAAGCTGTTCTTAAAATGTTATGTTAAATTGGATTTGTTTGAACAGAGTGCAAATTCATTATGTCCACTGCAAGGCTTCAGTTTACTTTGTAGCAATAAAACGGAGAAATAATTGAACTGGGCTGATAAAAGAAAAACTAAGCCCATGTTTTAAGAACAAGTTTGGGATTTTGAAAAGTAGCAGTTGATGGTGGAGGAGAGTGGGAAGCAGACAGGAAGCTGTCACCACAAAAGGAATCAAACATTTTAAAAATGTTCTTACTTCTGCAAGCCGTCATTCTAATCTACATTGTAGTAGCTGCTGCAATTCATAAATATTCAGAGCTGGGCCAAGCTGTTTTGCTGCCCGAGGCAGGGGACATTCTATGTACAGAAACAAAGCTAGATTGGCACTTGACTCTCACTGCAGTATTGGCAGCAGAATAGTGTCCTCCAATAATCATAAGGTTAGGAGACTAGTACAGTAAAACCTCATATAACACTAAAACCTGGTTCCACAAGTCTTGGTGTTATATGATTTTTAGTGTTATCTGATCCTCTATGGGATCCATAGAGATACATTGTAACCACACAGGCTTTAGAGGTTGTTATCTGAAGCATCCCATAGGATCTTAATGTTATCTGATGCAATTCTTCCCCCCAGATTCCTTAATGTTATGCGATTTTAGTGTTATTCGATACTAATGTTATATGAGATATTACTTGTATAGGGAATGGAGGCCAAGCTGGACGACACATGGATGAGAATGGTAAGGACTCCAAGGGAAGGGTTGGGTGGCTGCCACACTGCTGTATAGTATCTCTCACCTGAGGTGACTGCCTCACTCTGTATAACGTTAGGGACAGTTCTGCAAATTGACTTCTCAAACTCTGGCCTGTCCTATTCACTTCAGTAGATAGGAATATAAGAGGAAATAGAGACTATTACAGTGATGTCAAACCTACTAGAGACCGAGTGCCCAAACTGCAACCCCAAACCCACTTATTTATCGCAAAGTGCAGACACAACAACAGGGGAGGGAGGAAACTTTCCCACTGGGTTGCTGGGCAGAGGGGTGGGGCAAACTCTGTGCTGGGAGAGGGAGAAAACACTCCCATTGGGCTGTTGGGCACCAACGACCAGGGAAGAAGAAGCCAGGGCAGGTTGAGGGCTTCGCCGCCCCTCCCCCTGTGCCCACACCAACAGCTGGGGGAAGAAGAAGCCAGGGCAGGTTGAGGACTTCACCACCCCTCCCCTGTGCCCACACCAACGACCGGGGGAAGAAGAAGCCAGGGCAGGTTGAGGACCTCACCACCCCTCCCCCTGAGCTCCCATCAACATATTGTAATGTAATGTAATGTAATGTAATGTAATGTAATGCAACGTAATGTAATGCAACGTAACGTAACGTAATGTTTGTAAGCCGCCCTGAGTCGCTACGGTGAGTGGGTGGCGAAACAGTATAAATTTGAACTAATAAATAAATAAATAATAAATAAATAATAAAGGGACAGGGAAAACTCTGTGCTGGGACAAGTGCATGGGTGCCCACAGAGAGGGCTCTGAGTACCACCTCTGGTACGTGTGCCATAGGTTTGCCACTATTACGGTAGGTAGTTATCTGGGGCAACTGGTTTAAGCAAATGGCATTGCCCTGTTGACTGGTAAGAAGAATGTTCACTACACGTCAGAGGCAAATATGTCATAAAACATGTAGTTAAATTATGATTTGGATCCATCCAGAGCTGCCTGTATGAGAAGGCAGAGTTGTTAGCTTCATGACAATGTTAAAGAGCATATCAGAGAGTAAACAAAATGAAATAACAAAAAACACAAAAATCATTGTGGCACCTTAAAGACTACCCCCTGTATTTAAATATGAGCTTTAAAGTGTCTGATGAAGTGGACTTTATCTATGAAAGCTCACATTTAAATATAGGAGTTAGTCTGTAAGATCCCACAGCATTTGTTGTCTTTGTTGTTTTGTTTATTCTGATATGCTTGCGCAGACTAACAAATCTGCCACTTCAAAAAAAAAGAAAGAAAAAGAAAAAGGTTAAACAGATGACTCTGTGTATGCCTAGTCACAGAAAAAAAAACCCTAGATAGGGTTGGACAGCAAGCATGGGACCTTTTAATACTTTTCCTACAACAGCTACCAGAATTCAGCACATACTCCTTTAGCTAGAGTTCTGGAAGCTTTAGCCAAAAAAATTCAAGTTCTCAAGATTAGTTTCAGCGTTTACATGTGTGTCTTAGCAAGTTTCTCTCTGCAGCAATGGCCATTAGGAGACTGGTCATTTTTTGAGGGACACCTCTACAGACACTAACGAATAGAGACTACCAGTCCCCTAATTTCTTGCAGTTCCCATGAAGCTTAGAAAGTTCCATCATACAGTATTTTTCTTTTTCATGCTCGATGGCCATTGCTTCAGAGAGAAACTTGTTAAGGAACATGTGAGTATACTAAAATTCCTCTGAGGGTTTTGATATTTTGGGTAATGGTACTATAATTCTTGCTGAGGGGATTCCTGGTGAATTTTGATACCTGTAGTGGCAATTTTTTTTTTAAAATAAAAATTCCAGTTGCATGTCTAGTTGGGTCCTTCATGAAGTGAGGATGTTGTTTCAGCACCAAGCTTTTGACCTTAACACTCTTCCCATTCTGAAGTTCACAAAGGCTTCTCCAGGTCAAATATTTAAATCAAATATTTCTGGCACTGAATCTGGTATATGCCAGCAGAACTTTATGCAACAGGACTTCCACACACACGCATGCATGCAAGCAGTTAATGTGTATGCTTCTAAAAAGTGTAAAGGGCCACTGTACAGGAAGCATGACAAGAACATGCAGCATCTCAGGCAGTAAAGAAGGTGAATTTTCTTCCCGCCTCCAATAACCATCAATTTGACCAAAAGCATTACATATACAGAGCAACTATTTGCACCAGTAAGAGCTTCTATCCTTAGGCATATAGTGGGAGTGGCAGCAGCGCTAATGTCAGCGTTGGAGTCCTTCCCTGGGGAGAAAAGTAGACCCCTTTCTTAGTCACCATGGTTCAGATAGTTCTTGCTATCCAGTAGCACATATTTTAAAAATGTAAATTGATTGCTTGTATATAAAATTAGCTGTGTGTAGATTAAACCCGGAATACTCACCAGCTGACAGTATCTCCTATCAAACATAAGACCTCCTGCAGATTGAATATATAGGGCTTTTAAAAAATGACATTGAATGAATAACCCAAAGGATTCACTCATAATGGATTTGTTCTGCTATAGGGAAGAATGAGTAAGTCTTCTATATAACTACAAGAAAAAACAATCCCTGAACCAATATTTACAGAGATACATGGCGGGTGCTGTAGTGGCTGCAGAACAAGCCAGTCACCTCTGGACTAGCGAAGAGTCATCAGGTGCACCCACTGCGCAGAACTGACGTATCGTACTTTGCAGTGTAAATGCCTATGAGAAGCCACTGTATAAGAAAAAAAAGTGTGTTCTCCCCTTTGTTTGAAGCCCACAGATGGCCTTGCAAGCAAGTGGAAAATATCTGCACACTGATTCATTAGCAATTTCCCAAAAAGTTATACACTAAGAAGGAACAGCCTTATCTTTTTTATATAATCCTGTTCAATGCTCATGCATAAAGGTGTAACATTTTGGAGGAGATTCATGTTCCTGAAAATCTTTCTCTGTTTTGCAATGTAGCATTTTCCATTTTGTTTCATCTCTGTTCTCTTCATGCCACATTGGATGCTATGGTTTACATGCTGTCTGCTTTTTTGGCACCCTAAAGTGGAACATACAGAAGCCTAGCTTTCCTCCTGCCTCTGGGCAAGCCAGATTTCTGATCATTCACAAATAGCAAATGCGACATGCTGATGTTGGTGGACTCCAGTCTCCATCAGTCCCCGGCCACCAGGGTGGAGGGTCATAGATTATGGGGAATGTATTTCAAAAACATCTGGAAGAAACATATTACTGGTGGGAAATTGTACCTCTCCCACATTATGCAAAGCATGGATACAATGATGAAAATTGATATTATTATTATCTGCCCAAAAGCCATTATAGCAGGACTTAATCAACATATATCTTACTATTATCTGACTCAGGATTGTATCAATGTTTTAACAGCTGAGTCTTGCTGCAATAGAATGAGTGCAGTAAAAACAAACAACAGAATTCAAAATGCAGGCTACCAAGACTAATATGCACATCCAGAGAGGAATATCCTTCTCTTTTCACACTTGCCTCTATGAATTACTTGTACATTTCATTTTACGTATAACAATATTAATGTGCAGAGAAAAAAGTGTGTTTTGGAGCAAAACACATACAAGATTGGGTCTTTTGTGAATATTTTCTGCAACCTTTAATAGGGTTACAGAATGATACTGCAGAAACTCCCACTTGAAAATACAGGTGAAATTGACATGATCTGGACACTAATAGATCCACCCCAGGGATGGGATGTAACAGGTTCTCACCAGTTCGCCAGAACCGGTAGTAACTTTTCCCAGCATCCCGGAGAACCGGTAGCAGCTTTTGGGGGGAACCACCTTCGGGGCTTACCTTTTCACTTGCTGTGCAATGTGCATACCTGCCTACAGTGCTTGGCGCGTATGCACGGTCTCCTTGCTGTCCTTGTGTTGTGGGTGGGTTGGTGTGTGTGTGTGTGTGTGTGTGTGTGTGCTTATTTTAATTTTATTATTTATTATTTTTTCTTTGGCTCTGCTCATGTCATGACATCATGACGTTAGCTCCGCCCACACTGTGATGACATCACGGTGGGGTAGTAAATTTTTTGACATCCCACCACTGATCCACCCACCCAGGGCACATGCAAAGCTGGTCATCTTATTTTACATTTTTCAAGTTAAAGATCATATCCAGCTACAAAAGCAGTGCTGCTTCTAATCTGTTTTCCCCCTTCATTAAAAGTGAATTGTAGTGCAGTTTTCCATTATGAATGCAGCCCTCGGTCTACATTTCCATCCTCTAGTTGCTTTGATCAATATATAATATAATAATCACGTGCCGATGAGTCAGTTTTAACTAATGGTTATCCTTTCTAGGGTTTTCTAGATAATAGTCCTCAGAAGTGGCTTCTCATTCCCTTCTTCTGGGGGCACCCTGGGACTGTGTAGCTTGCCCGTTTATGTAACACCACCAACGCTAACATGCTGGCTCTTCTCTTAGATCTACAGTGGGGAATCTAACTCTGCAGAAAGATACCTAAACCATGGAGCTATCCAGCCAGCTGATCAATATATTCAGTGTCCTTAATTATAACTACTCAAGACCCAGTGTTCATTTCCCAGAAGCCTAATTCAATTCCCCAAAGCACAGATCAGCCAATGTACTAACATAGACTTCTGGAAACTGAAGTCCCCTGTGGAGCATGGTCCCCACGTTGGGACCCACTGCCCTAAACCAAACAAGTTCATGCATGCTCATAAGAATACATTTAACTCGATCAGTGATTTTTACAGGCAATGTTGACCACAGTGACTGATATTCAACAGCAGCCCTACTAAAAACATGAATCTAAAATGATGGAATAACCTAAAATGCAAACAACCACAGTAGAGCTCCGATACTGTTCATTGCTCACTTCTATTCTTAACTAATAATGCCTCCCTTTTGTTTGTCTTTGCCAAATGCTTAGTTCATTATTGGTGAGTTACTGCACCTGAAATACATCACAGAAGGCTTGAATAGTACCAGTGTGCAAAATGACTACATAAATAATGAAAATTGACATTATTATAATGTGCCCAAAAGCCGCTAAATCAGAACTTCATCAATGTATTTCATACTAATAATGCCTGGAGCGAAGGAAATAACTCATAATGAATAATTTATTTGATGAATTTACCCTTGCGGTTTCTCTGGTGCTGTAATACTAGTAATTAGGTTGTGATTTCCTCATATCATTCACGTTTATTTGACTTATTTTTGTTGCAGATTGATGGCAGTTAGTGAAAAACAGGACCCACTAAGATGGGCTCCTGCTTTTTTCACTGAACTGCAAAGTTACTGCAGCTTTTCCCTGACCAAAGGTATCGCTGTGGTTATCTATTGATGCTCAGAAGGACTTTACCTATCACCTCTGGTTTAACAGGAAACACAAGCTCCCCAATCATTATTTCAGAAACTGTGTTTTAAAGGAGAGGTGATGAAATTATAGGAGTTAATTTTGCAATCAGAATGCATTCAAGGAGATGATGATTAATCTCACACATCGAGTTAAATAACAGCCTTTGTATGACAAACACAACACTTTGCAGCTTCAGGATATTGGGTATTCAGGCCTCTTTTTGCAGGAGCCATTGTGGAAATGAGTGCAGTACAAACATACTGTATACTAAACAAGACTGTTGGTTTACTTAGTCCAGGATCATCTGTTTTGTTTGGTGACAACTTTCTACAACTTTGAGCAGAGGACATTATTACCTCCTGCTACCACCACCTTCTGGGTGGAAGTGGTAGGGATCGGACTTGGTATAATTTAATTTTTAGACTTTTATGCCACACCCACTCGCAAAAGCGACTCTGGGTGGCTTACAGGGATACAAGATACAGTTACAAATTACACATGATCAAATAATATCATACTATGGATCAAAAATAATCACAATTTAGATCAGGGGTGCCCAAACTTTTTGGGCTGTGGGCCGATCATGTGGTTCAGGGAGCCTGGGGGCCTGGTGCAGCCCCCGACGCCAATTCATCCAGCCCGCGAAGCCCTCGTCGCTCGTGGAAGCAGAAGTAAAACGCATCCATACGGGCTCGTTTTACTTCCGCTTCCAGGAGCGACGAGGGCTTCACGGGCCGGATGAATTGGCATCAGGGGCTGCACCTGGCCCCCAGGGCCTTAGTTTGGGCACCACTGATTTAGATAAACCAAAAACAATAAATACACAATAATATAATACACACAATTCAATACAATATATATACAGTAATACCTCGTATAACGTTTACCTCGTATAACGCTAAAATTGCATAACGTTAAGTAATCTGGGGAGGAGAATTGGATCGAATAACGTTAAGGTCCTATGGGATGCATCGGATAACAACTGCTAAAGCCTGTGCAGTTATAATGTATCTCTATGGAGCTTTAACATGCATCGGATAACACTAAAAATTGGATAACAGCAAGACTTGTGGAACCAAGTCTTAGAGTTATCCGAGGTATTACTATAATTCAATTATAAAACAGCATACAATAATACAGTATTACAACACATGTTCTTGTCATATCAGGCCTCTCACACTGGAATACAAACAAATTCCAAAAGAGGCGGCTCATCGCACCAGCCTCTTAAGTCTGGCGTGGGGCCTGGGCCTGGGAATGCCTCTAGGTGGAGCAGTCCAGCGACTTGATACCTTCTACAGACAAAGCATATATTGTATTCTGTAACTAAAATAGGGTGTTGTTCACCTACATTTGAAACCATTTTAGGCTCATTATCAGCAGCCCTACAGAGTTTCCGATAACAGTCTTTCTTAGGTCAACTGTGGAACCCCCCCCTTTCTTAAAAAAAAAAATGCAGAGTATGTCATGAATGACCCTTTCACCTACCCATTTTTTGCAGTGGCTCTAGACTCACGTCTTTCATATCCCAACCAACCAGTGAGCTAGTAGCAGTTTCACAGGCTGTATCAATGAGCTACGGCCTTTCAATGATGAAGATAATTTGGTGAGTTACAAATATGGGCAAATCATTGAAGAACTGTGCCTGAACTCCAGTGTATAGAAAAATCCCTGATGGCACCTGATGGAGATGCTCTTAGTCATGGACTGGAGAAGGTTTGAATTAGGGAGAACAGCAGTTTCTGGCCAAACCATAGCTGTCTGAGAAATGGATGCATGAAGCCACCACCACCACGGTTAGGGGCAAACAGGGGCCTTTGGCTGTAACTGTTTACACCCAGGCAAATCTCATCAGGCGGGTCCTCATCCCGAGGGAGGGGGGAACCCGTCATTATGGTGGTGGCTAAATTCTGCTAGGGCAGAGCATGGGTGGCATATCCCTAATAGCTATGAAGATCAGGCAGCAGTGCCTGCACAGAGGCACTAAAAAGGCAGGCTCTTTACCACTCGCACACCCAAATTTAACCAATTATAAGAACACACAAAGAAGAATCGGAAGGAGAGATCTCAATGGAGATCCTTTGTGGAACCCTCTACACCACAAGACAGAAGAGGAGGTAAGTAAGTAAGTAAGTCAGTCAGTCAGTCAGTCAGTCAGTCAGTCAGTAAGTACAATTGTACCTTGCTTAAAGAGCATAATGTGTTCCACAGGATTGCTCTTTAAGTGAGTTTGCTATTTAAGAGAAACACTATTGTAAGTGACCAATTGTGACTTGGGGGGGGGATTGTGAGCCCCGATTTAGTTGTTAAGCGAGTTTTTGGTTGGTTTTAGTTATTAAGCAAAGTGACCCATTCAAAGAAAATTATGTTCTTTAAGCGATACTCTCTAAGCAAATGCTCTTTATGGGAGGTTTTACTGTACTGTACATAAGTTTCCCCTGATAATGTGGAACACCAGGGGTTCCCAACCTTTTGATGCCGTGGGCCAGACCATGTCCACCCCCCCCCCCGAACAGCTGAGCAGGCCTGACCATGCCCCCAGCTGTAAATGCATCCACTTTCGCACTTACAACAGCTTCAGACATGTTTATGCATGCACATGCACGTTTAATGGCTGATGTAAATGTGTCCATTCCACCTCTGGGTGCAGGTGCAGTGGCAATGGGCAGGATGAAATGATGCCACAGTCCAGGTCTGGCCCACGGGACGTAGGTTGGGAACCCCTGAATTACACTATAAAATGTGAATTCACAAAATATAAACATCTTATATACCAAAAACAAAAGCTACCATTGAATTCAAATGCATTACTAAAAGAAAACTCTAATACTACTTTACATGATGAAAAAATGCTCAAGGGCAATGATATGATCAATCACATGACTGATCACATGCCTGCTGATGCAAGCAGTGTGTGACAAGGCATGTGAAGGGCAGACCACCAGATGGAGGGAACCACCTGCCAGTCTGCCCTTGTGTTCTACATTTTCCCACATGAATTCTGTCCAAGACCAAGACATTTATATCAAAGAGAAAGGATTTAGGCATAATTGTAATAGCACTCCTTGTTCTTCTGTTTTTAACTGTTTCCATCTTATTTGGTGTATCTTTGGAATAGTTTTTCTACTGCAAAGTTTGGTTTTCATGTAAGTTTGCAACAAGGCCGACAAGTTCAAAAAGCACTCTCTTAACCATCATAATCAAACCTGCAGAAAACTCACAGCTGTGCACAGGTGAGCTACAGGTGTAAAGTACGTAACAGTTCTGAAAACCCTCAATACTGTCTGCAGCCAAAATGGCAGCTGTCAGAAATAGCTCCTCGCAGCAATCATCAGAATTCTGTCAGCATAAAAACAGAGGACATATCAGTCTTTATTAAAAACAGTTCTCTCACGATTCATAAAAAAACACTCAAAGAATTCCTTTGGGCATACTTAAAGGAAAATAAGGACAATATTTCAGAAAATCAATCAGAGCATAGTGAGTTCTTGTACCATTAAAAAAACTTTTATTGTGCAAAATGGGAAACAATGTTCATGATATGTGGGCCTTAGGAACTCCAGTGTATACAGATGTCATAAAAGAGAATATGATGATTTAGTAAGTCTATGGAGCTGCTTATAGCTATAAAGATAGAAGGTGTGTAAGAATACTGTAAAGGGAAACAAATCTTACATCACGCAGATATGAATCCTTTCATCAGAAATCAGTCATTTATGTTATAGCTTTGCTGAAGGTGTTACATGGGTACTTAGTCGTAAGGAACAGTTCCTTTTTCTGCCATCTAGTGGAGGAGGCAGTGGTGGAATTCAGTTTTTTTACTACCTACTCTGTGGGTGTGGTATGGTGGGCATGGCCAGGGGAAAGCCCTGCCTTATTTCAAAACTTGGATGGGTGGGGCCAGCCAGAATTTCTGCTACTGGTTCTGGTGAACTGGGGTGAACCTGCTAAATCCCATCACTTGGAGGAGGTAACGGTGGTAGTCAAACTCCTTTCAGCAGCCATTGGGTAGCACAAACATCTCTCCTACCCCATCTTCCCCTGACAAATATCCCAGAAAAAATGTTGTATCTTGGCCATCTGGAAGAAAGGGATGCTGAGAGATGATGAGTAAGAAAGTATTTTGCCAAGAGTAAAAACCTCCTCCTCTTGAACATTCTGGGCAATTTTCACTCTCTTGCAAATTGACTCTCTCTCTCTCTCTCTCTCTCTCTCTCTCTCTCTCTCTCTTTAAAGGGACTTCTTTCCCTAATGTCAGGTGAGACACTGTCTTGGCCCATGGAGTGCTGAGCTCCACATTATTTCTGACACAGCATGAGGCGCCTTCCTGTTTTTAGCTGGTGCCATATAGACTAAATGTCAAACTTTCGGGTGTGCTGCCATTTCAAAGAAAGCCCAGGAACAGTAGCTGTGGGTACAGAACATGACTGAGGATGGGGCTAGACTATCTGGGTCATTACACCAGGTGGGATTTCAATGGTGCAGCCATTGGCTTTTGGAAAGAAATTGAGGCAGATGAGAAGTGGGGAGGGGATTTCATCTTTTCTCCTTGCAGCAAGATTTCTCTGTGCAAGATATTTTCTCCCCTATCAAAAAAATCTCTCGGGAAACCCTGTGAGATTTCTTGAGTGTTTTGTGCTTGATTTGAATGGGAAAATGTAAACATACAGTTGTACCTCACTTAAAGAGCATAATGCGTTCCACAGGATTGCTCTTTAAGTGAGTTTGCTCTAAGTGACCAATTGTGGGGGGGGGGGATTGCAAACCCCAATTTATTTGCTAAGAGAGTTTTTGGTTGGTTTTATTTGTTAAGTGAAGCGAACATTCAGAGAAAATTCTGCTCTTTATGCGAGTTACTCTTTAAGGGAGGTGCTCTTTATGTGAGGTTTGACTGTATTCTTCATGAAACTGCCAGAAATGAAGGCACCTTTTCGTGAGTTCATTCTGCAGTTCCTTTTGCCTGATCTAGTGTGAGAAAGATTAGCTGGCAACACAAATTTGCCGTTACCAGAGTATGCCTGAATGTGGTTCAAAAATACTACCATCTTTGAGGAGGCTCTGAACGGGACTATTACAAGCCCAGTACAGAATGTGAGGTTCTCTGTGCCAGGTTCATCTAGAAAGCATGAGAGAAACAGCAGTAGGCTGGGTAGAGATGTTACAGTGTCTGCCAACATTGCTCCCTGAACACCTCAGCCACTTTGAGAACACTGTTAGGGTTGTCATAAGTCAGAGATGACTTGGCAGGGAGTAACAACAGTAAGAATGAATAGTGGCAAGGCCATACATGAAAGGGTAGGCAACCTGGTATCCTACAAGTACTTAGAACTACAGGTCAAAAACCTCCCCCCACCCCAAATATTCTCAGGTTAAGAATCTGCATTTTCAGTTATCCACAGGTCCAAAAATACTCACTGAAAGATGCCTGAAATATATTTTCAAGGAACATTGCCAGAGCTGGCCAATAGAGGCAACCATCTACAATGTAATGTTGAGAAGAAATTGATGGTTTCCAATTGTTCCATTTCGTGAGCAGACATGAAAGACTAACAGAAGCATTTTGGCACCCTCCCAACACACGACTCACAAATGTATGCTGTAGTACAGGGTTTGCTGCTTTCCATGGTTTCAGGTATCTGCATAACTTTTTTAACATATCCCACATGGATGGAGTGGGGGTGGGGAAACCTGTAAAGCAACTATGACTGTTCACTCTCTTCTATGTTGACTGAGATTAGACAGTTTAGAAGAGCCCTGCAGTATTAGACCAAAGGCCTATCTTGCCCAGCTTTCTGTTCACACAGTAGTCAATCAGACCCTAGCTTGTGCTCCTGCCAGTTGATAAAAGGGGGCATGACGTTACTGGCATTGGTAGAAAAACATATCCATCTTGATATTGCTTATCAGTATTCCCTCCACCAGGTAATTTTAGTCAAAACTACATGGAGGGCCCCCAGGGTGCCTAACAGGTGCCAGAATCAGCAGCCTACAAAGACACAGAAAAAAGGACACCAGTAGTAGTGACAGAAATGAGATGCTTAGTGGCTGCCTCCACCACTTTGTTATTATTGTCTCATAATTACACCTTTCTGCACTGGCGGTTGCTTTGATTGACTTCTGTATTTCTGAGGATACTTGGGGCTATTAGGCTAGGAAGGAAGAAATGCTGCTGCTGGTTGCTCAGTGAAGCTTAATATTAAACGCTGATGTTGGTGGTGTGTGACTCCAATTAGCAATATGATCTATGTTCCGGGTGTAAAACTACCACTGTTTATATCTCAGAGATGGCACAGCATGTCCCTAATTTGCAGAAGCCCATTTTTAATTTAGTGCAGTCCATTACAATGCAGATGGGTGCAGTCTTGCAAATGTTGTTGCAGTTTGTGCTTCTGAAATGGCCAACATGGCTGAGATGAGTGGGTCCCCTGCTGTGTTGTTTGCTTATTTATTTGTTGTTCTAAGCATTCTTAGGACAGTATTATTCTACGCACAATTTATTTACTATTCTAAATAGAAAGGTGTTGCATCATGTATGATATGAATACAGCATACAAGATTTTATGATAGAATGAGATGACCAGATGCATCATTATATGAAACTTAACAGTCCTACTAAGCACCAGTGCCTTTCTGTTGAATGATAACAGTAATACTGTATAGGTTAGTAAGTGGCTGTCAACATATACTCATTTAGAAGCAGCGGTCCCCTTTTCCCATCTTCTTCTCGAACACCCTGTATACAGATGTTTCCCCCACCAAATTGCTTTGGAAGGAAAAGTGTTAGGAAGAGGGGGAGAAAATATGGACTTTGGTTAAGGCACTATGACTGGCTAATTATGTGAGGGCAAAACCTCTTTGGAGGGCTGTGTTGGCTTCGTGGATAAGACACTGAGTTTGATGACCAGAAAGTCGGCAGATCAGCAGTTCAAGATCTGAGTGCTGTGCAGTGAAGTGAGCTCTAATTCGAAAGCAAGAAATTGCAAGTAGATAAATAGGTACAACTTCAGCAGGAGAGGTAAGAGTGTTGTGCACTCCAGTGTCTAGTCATGTCTGCCACATGACCATGGAAACATCTGTAGACTGAGACAGTGCTGGCTCTTTGGCTATAAACAAAGTTGAACACTGCTCCTTAAGAGTCAAACATGACAGGGTTTTGATCAAGGGAAACCTTTACCTAAAACCTCTTTGGATGTATATTTGCACCCACACCAGGTATACATTAAGATTTCCCAGCAGTTAGGCCAGGGTGACAAAGGTTTTTATGATGAACAAGCATTTCTGTGATATTCTAAGTAAGACAACTTTTGGAACTGCTGGGAAAGCCAGGTTTAGTCTGAAAAGCACAAGGACTCTGGGGACTTGTGAGTGAAGGGCTTTGGCATCATCGTCTGATGATTTAGGCAGAGCTTTATTTCACACTTCATTTAGCTTAATGATTGTGACTGGAAATGAAGATGGGGGAAAGGTGCCAATCTCTTTTAAACATACTGTGTGAAGTTTTATTGTCACCAACTCTGCTGGAATGAAAATTTCCAGTCATCTCTGGACACTTTATCACAGTGTCTCCAAAATTTATTTTAGTTTAGCCAGTAATCTCACAATTTTCTTATTAACATCCCAAGACAATAATTCACTAAGCTACTTTTGCTTTTAAAAATGTCTCTGTGTATTCATAGCAAGCAACCACAAAGCAAAGCAGTTCTTTGGTAACAGCTCTAAGGAAAGGTCTGAGTGAACAACTCGCTCCAGTAAAGGTTTCACTCTTCCACCTAAAGAAGGCAAATCCTTGAAGGTCTTGAAAACAATGTCTTTCTGTGTGGAATGTAATGTACTTGATATCTAAACAAATCGTAAAGGTAGCCATTATCTCATCAAATCTCTACATTCACGGAAGCATTTTTACAATGTTGGGGTTAAGGAAGCAGAAGTGGGATTGGTTTGTTGATTCTTTACAGAAAGCAATAGTTACCATTTGGAGTAGCTTGTGGTCTTATACTCAAATTTCCAGAACCTTTGAGAATTATCATATATAGGTCTCCTCCCTGTTCTCCATGGGTGACATGTTCCAAAACTTACTGCAGGTACCTGAAACCACTTGTAACAGCAAACCAGTGGTGGGTTGTCAAAATCTCTGCTACACCACTGTGATGTCATCGATGTCATGGGCGTAGCCTAGGTCATGATGTTGTGGGTGGAGCAAAAATAATAATAATAATTTAAAAAATGTCTGAGCATGCGTCAAACCTCAGTTTTACGCATGCACAGTTCTTTTTTTAGTGTGCATGTGTCAAACCTTTATTTGACGCATGCACACTAAAAAAACATTTTTGGAGGGGGCCAGAGAGGCGTCCGAACTGGTCGCTCGGGGTTTTACTACCCCCGGCGACCCCTCCTGATGGGGCACTACCGGTTCAGGTGAACCGGTCCGAAGCGGTAAAATCCCATCACTGCAGCAAACCTTATATTTTACATAGCAGATGGTGGTATTACATATTTCAGGACTTTAACATTGAATATTATTTAGAACCACATATAACTGTAACCGCAGATAGGTGAGGGCGACATGCATTCTTATATTTGTTAGTTGAAGCTTCTGAGTGTTACGGCCCAGATGCATTTACAGAGTCAAGATTGGGTTGTTTAGTATAAATATAATTTTAAAAGAAAGGTATATGCCTCTTTGTCTTTGGGGGAGAGGAACTGTAAATTTACCTATATCTTTCTGGACAAGACATACCCAAACCAACATTCTAAATGACAAAACTCCTGCCAATGTTATTTTTCAGACATTATACTTCTAAATGTTAGGTTTTAAGAGCTCTTACTGGCATTGAGCCAAAAACATTTAACATTTAATACATTCGTTGTAATCTGTTATGGCCAAGCTCTGAAGAAGATACTAAAAATAGCACACTGGAAAGACTAAAAATGATGTTTGCGTAGAGCAATGTCAGGATCAGAAGTAATGAAAATGGCTTCCTAGCACATTTTTGGCAAAAGTAAGATCCAGCTTGGAAAATATCAGGAGACTTAGTCAAGTTGAGGGATTTGAAATGGGGAGGGAAGAAGAGGAAGGAATGCTAACAGTGGCTTATTTCCCCAAACCCATCCTTGAGAAAACAAGATTTCATTTCCTTTTTTGACTTGTATGCCTCCCTACTCACCAAGTGACTCTGGGTGACTAACAAAGATACAAAATATACAGTAATATGGTTCCAGCCTGCCTTTCTGAGCACAGAACAGCACTCAGCAGCTATATACAAAGAACTGAAAGGTAAAGCTGAACAACGCCTAGAATTCAGAGAGTTGCAGAGGACCTCAAAGGTCACTTCGCCCAGCTTCTGCTAGTGAAGGCTTTCTGACTTGGACTGAGTCATGCGTGTCTGTAGAGCACATACTCTGTCAAAGTCACACCTCCAGTGTTCCCATTCTCCATAAATCCAGCAAACAACCAGAACTTCATCCTGGCATTTGCTTCTTTTTTCTTCTTTATCAGTTCTATGATCTGACTTTGTATGTCATTTCAGAGATTTAGAAGTAAGCAGATTCTTACTTGACCACCACAGTGAACTTTCCCTAACTAGCTGCAGCAGCGGGCATACCACGAGGTAGCGTAGAAACCAGACAACTCTTGGTTCTTGACAAAACTTTTGTCACCCACTTTTGTCACCCTTTGTTCTTGACAAAAATTGTTATGGAAGCTGTAACTAAAACTAACCACACCACTCTATGAGATATACATGATCTTTGTCGCACATACAGGTCTGTCACTCACAAGCCTGCCCCATGGATAAATGCTAGGTTTGGAATCTGGGAAGAGATCAGACATCACAGTATAAAGTCTGGGGGCTTATTTGGAAATTGTTATTTTTTAAAATTCCTCTTTCTTCAGGGTAATGCATGGTACATTGTGACTTCAAATTTCTTGCATCCTTCTCCCTTGCATGGTATGCAGAGAAAATCTGGGAAGAAAATCATGTTGTTTTCTTTAAAATAATTTATAAAAACAGAACCCTGATTTTAATTGAACAGAATTGCAGTCCTTATATACGGTTAACATGGTGAGCAAAACTATGAAAATATGAAGAGACAGTTGACAGAACTTTAAGGAAAACAGACCAGATCTTTTAAGCTCATCTATCCAAATAAACCCAGGCCCCTGTTAAATTGGTACCTCTCTCTGCACTCTTGGTGCAGAGAGAGGTACCAGAAGGCAGGGACTTACAAGTAAGTCCCTGCCTTCTGCTATGCTGTGCAGTCAGAAGAATCCACACCATGGTGTAGGCACACTACAGGACTAGGACACTAGAAGAACAGCTGGGCATGGATTGCTCCCTTGAGGTGCATCTCCTGATTTCTTTTCATAGCTCTCTTTTTTGTCCATCCCAGGTGATAAAAATGCTCTTGTAATCTTTGTCCCAACTTCTGCCAACCTAGCAGTTTGAAAGCAAGAAATTGTAAGTAAATAAACAGGGACCACTTCGATGGGAAGGTAAACAGCTTTCCATGCACTCCAGTGTCTAGTCATGCCTGCCACATGACTACAGAAATGTCTGCAGAAGCAAATAGCACTAGTTTTTCGGCTATGAAACAGAGATGAGCACTGAACCCTAGAGTTGGCTTTTGAGCAAGAGTGATATTTACCTTTACCTTTAATGAGATCACTGAAACTGGCTGCATAACTTCAGCCACAGGGATTAGGCCACTTTGGAAAGGAAAAGCTCCTGAATTTGATTCACTGAATTGAAGAGCTTTACTTCAAGGAGCTCTTCTCCCAAGGAGTCTTTCCCAACAACCAAGCATTTCTCTTTGGGACTTCTAGATGGACTTGTGCTTTTATCTGTCTGTCTTATGGGTTGACTTATGGCCCATCCTCTTCTTCTGATTCTAGGAATAAATTTCCTCCTTCAGATGTCATGCCTCTTAGCTTCCAGGTGTCCAATATCTATAAAGATCCTACAATTTCCTCCTAATTTTGGAACAGGAAATTGTGGCTCATCTTGCCTGAATAAGGATTCATCCAGTATAGCCATGACAGCAATGTATCAACTCTGTTACTTTTGAATGAAACAACTTGCATTTTGAATTTCTATGGTGAGGATTTTTGAAGGGTAAATTGGTATATTAAAGCTATTTAAATTCTGCATGCATTATCCATAGTACAGTATTAGTATTTTGGATTTTATGCCTTTATCTTAGAAGCTTCTTTTTATATTCATATGAACAAATTACTGAACATATCAATGTATATTTTAAATACATTAACCGAGAAACTTCCTAACACTTAGTCTGGGAGGGCAAGGAATAAAATGCTTATATATTCATTCTAATACAAATTCAAAAAAGAAATAATAAAGTGGAATTCACTGAGTATGATTTTATTTTTATGTATGTATGTATGTATGTATGTATGTATGTATGTATGTATGTATGTATGTATGTATGTATGTATGTATGTATGTATGTATGTACCCAGCATGGATACGATACATAAATGAGTGGTATAGAAATCAATCAACCTACCAACCAACCAACCAACCAACCAACCAACCAACTGCTCAAGCAAGGAAGCAAGCAAGTGGGGTACACAGAAAGACCTTCCTCGAAGAATGTGGTATTTTTGAACCAAAGCCAGGCATACCCTGGTAATGGCAACCTTGTGTTGCCAGCTAATCTTTCTCACATTAGGTCAGGCAAAAGGAACTGCAGAATGAACTCATCAAAAGGTGTCTTCATTTTGACAATTTCATGTCTGGCCAAGACACAGAAGAAGAATACCAATAGATGCAAAGTTCTGCATCTAAGGACCAAAACCCAAACACACTTTTAAAAGATGAGGGACATATGGCTCTGTAGTATTACACGTGAGAAAGATCTGAGAATTGTTGGAGATCTCAAGCTGAACATGAGCCAACAAAGTGATGTGGCTGCAAAAAAAAAAAAAAAGGTGGTGGTGGAGGATGCTATTTTAAGATGCATTAGCAAAAGTATAGTCTCCAAATCCTTTCAAATCCTAGTTTGGGTCTATGCGGCAATAATCAGACCAAATCTAGAGTACTGTACCTGGTTCTGGATACCATACTTTAAGAAGGATGCCAACAAACTGGAACAAGTTCAGAGAAGGGCAAGAAAGATGATCAGGAGACTGGAAAACAAGCCCTCTGAGGAAAGACTGAAGGGACTGGGCATGTTTAACCTTGAGAAAAGGAAACTGAGAGAGAATATGATAGCATTTTTCCAACACCTGTACTTGAATGGTTGTCACATGGACAAGGGGCAGGAACTGTTCTCAGTCTGGATTAAAAAAAATCTGCCTGGTTCTCATTTTCATTTGTCATTGAGAATGTACCAAAATATCTTGCCCTTATGGGAGTAAGTAGAATAATTTGGCAATTTCTTGTTCTTTGAGAGGCCCAGAGAAATAAATTGTTATATTTATGTTTCTGTGCATCTATAGGGCTCCATATTAGCTTCTCCATCTGTAGAGGATGCCTTCTGACATGAATTAGGAATTCTGTGAATTATTTTTATGGTATAGTTATTATGGGAGGGGGAATTATCTGTGCAATAAATCTCTGAATATAAATATGATTTCAGCAGTTGGGCAAAGCAGAATCTACTCTTGATCTAATTATCCCCCGATGAATAACAGTTATGGATGTGAATGACAGGCCTGCTATATATGTGGGTGATTTTTAAGTGAAATCCTAGGCTTTTCTGACTTTTAAAAACAAGAAGACAAACAGCTCCATCATTTCAGTTTAGTTTGACAGCCATGATGTCTGTGAGACATACATTGAAATCCACAGTCACTGAGTTAATTGCATTAGACTTTGAAGAGCATTACAAGGGTAAATCCCAAGAATCAAAATGGGAGAGGACAAATCCTAGCTCAACCTGCTCAAAGAAAAAGCCAAAAAATGTATTGGTATCGTATTCACATATCAGAGGTTCCCCCCCTGCCTCAATAAAGGAATATTGGTATTTCTTCACTTTTTTGACATTAAAATCTAGTAACAAACAAAGTAAAGAAAGTGGTACCGTATGTCAGATCAAGAGATGTGCTATCATATTTATGCAAGCCAAGAGTGCAAGTGAATTCATGATTCAGTTTCAGGTAAAATGCTTGTTAGTGTTTCTGCTAACAACTCCCAGTCAAATCCTGTATGTAGCTAATCATTTTAATATATGACCCACCGAGTTCGGTGAGGCCCAGCCCCACTAAAATACTGTTGCCTGTGCATACCTGAATAATATATATCTAACAGGGGTTCTCACCCTTTTGAAGTTGGGGGCTGGGTCACACACCCTCAGAGCATCATTGAGCTTGACTGGTGACCCAGCTACTGGAATTGGCTATCGTAAATACATTTATAGCAGCTGTAAATGAGTCTGTGGCTGATTCTGGCAGTGGTGACTGGAACAAGGATGATGTGGTGGTGGTGGTGGTGGTGGTGGTGGTGGTGGTGGTGGTGGTGGTGGTGGTGGTGGTGGGGTTGATTTGGTGCCACAGTCCAGATCTGGCCCATGGGCCATAGGTTAAGAACCTCTGATCTATAAAAACCTGCTAGGCTTTTGGAGCCTATCTTGGTCATTTAAAAACAAACACTGAATGGCAGATACAGTTGAACTCAGTCTTTCCAAATATCATGCTCCTATTCATTCATTCATTGATTCTTTCAAGGCTGGGCACATCTCCAGGATTTGATCATGTGTGCCCAGAAAATCTGGCAGCTGAATTAGAGGAACATTTACTTTTTATTGTTTTTGTATTCATCACAATATATCAGGGACACTAAATCTCAAACCTTCCTTTTTAGTAGTTTGGCATTTTGAAGCTCTCTCATTCATAGGTTGGAGACATTTTGACGGCACAGAACAATAACATCTACAATTCAAAATGCCAGGAAATGGGCCAATATTGCTGCATAGTATCATGCAAGCATTGCCAGCAGGATGCTGTTATATGGCAAAGGACAGCCTGAATGTGGACAACATGAACCAGGAGTAGAGAGAAAATTCCTATGATCCAGGAGGCTTAAAGAGAGCTTTGGATGTAGGCTGTGGGGTGGATGGAAGTAGGTATAGAAATAGCATTTGAGCCACATGTGGGCCACAACTCACACTCATGACCTTTTCCAACTTAAGGTCTTGCCCCCAGTTTTAGCAAAAGGTGCTGTAGATGTTGTTATGTGATGACTGTGTAAATTCTTGCACTAAGAAGGAGGCTAAGAGATTTTCTTTTTTATTAAATGAGCTCCTATGAAATGTATCTGCTCTAACAAAGTGAGAATATTATCTTCCAGGAAAATACACTAGTACCTTGGATAACGATAAGACTTGGTTCCACAAGTCTCACCATTATTGTTTTTAACATTGTGCAATGCACACATTGCACAACGTTAAAAAAACTCCCTCGGTTCCCTTTCTGAAAGAGGCAGGCAGATCGAACCAAGTGCCGGCTGCGTTGGGGAGAGAAAGGTTCTCCCCCCAACCCAGCCAGCGATCACACGCTGTGATTGGGGCTTGGGTTGTGGGGAGGAATGGGTGCACGTGCCAGTTCCCCCCAATCCAAGTGCTGATCGCATGCTGCAACCGATCGGGGCTTGGGTTGTGGGGAGGAACGGGTGTGCATGCCGGTTCTCTCCCAACCCAAGCGCCGACCGCACACTGTGATCGATTGGGTCTTGGGTTGGGGGGGGGGGAACCGGCGCACACACCCGTTCCTCCCCACAACCCAAGCCCTGATCAACCGTAGAGCGTGATCAGCTTTGGTTTTGGGGGGAACTGGCGCGTGCACCCATTCCTCCCCACAACCCAAGCCCCGATCGATCATAGCACGTGATCGGTGCTTGGGTTGGGGGGGGACCGGTGCGCATGCCCGTTCCTGCCCCTAACCCAAGCACAGATGGCAGCGCAGCAGCAGCGTGGCTGGGGAGCCAACTGGGGAGTCCCCGTTCGGCTTGCCAGCCACGCTGCCCCTGTACCTGCAGCAGCGGCGTGGCTGGGAAGCTGACTGGGGACTCTCCGTTCGGCTTCCCAGCCATGCCGCCACTACAATTACCTCGGATAATACTAAAACATCGTTATCCGATGCAAAAATTTTGTCAAAATTTTGCATCGTTACCCAATTTTACCGTTATCCGATGTAATTGTTATCCGAAGGTATTACTGCATATTCAATGAATGGACATAATCATTCTGCATTACCTTCAACCATTATGCAGCTGCTTAACTGGAACTAATCTGATTTTTCATAAATGGTTTTTTTAAAAAAAATATCTCAAACATCATGTAACCTCTCTAGATATAGTTGGATTAGATGGTTCTATTGAGCAGTGGATAAATTAAGGAATTCAGGATAGCTCAATGTCAAATCAGATATTTATTTAATCAACAGAACATGCTGAAACTTGATGTAAGGGTATTCTTCCTGTTGTAAGATGCCAAGTAGAGAAGGAAATAAATGAGAAACAGTAGCATTGCAAAACTTGTCCTTCTCTGTTCAGAGAAAATTTAAGCCATATTAAATACTTAACTTGTTCAGAGGGATAAGAAATACAATGATGTCTCTTTTCTTAAGAAGTTGGGAAATTTTGAAGATAGATATATAGAAAAGCTGCTTTCCTTCTTCCACAGAAGTATATTACACCCCATGTAATAAAGAGCACTGTTTATGACGATAGCATAATTACAACATTATAGAGCTGAGCTCTTAAGAATGGCTTTGTAAAGAGAGTTTAAGTGACTCCTTTCCCATTCTGAGCAGGGCCTTAATTAATAAATAGAAACCAAGATTGGAACAATAAAGAAAACCATACTTCCCTCCCTGTTCCCATCCATCTACAAATTCTTAATAGCAGTACATTTTTTCTCTAGGAGAATAATAATAATAATAATTAAGGCAGATTCCAGTAAGCTTCCTTTTAGCCAATTTATTACAGCTGAGGTCCAAAAGCTTCTGAGGAATTGAGGCAGGTTAAACCCAAACACTCTTCTGATTCAGTCTTAGAAATCATATAATGAATACAGCACAAACCTCTTCATGCATTAGCTCACACATACAAACCCTATTCAGGCTTCAGGAATTGTGACAAATACGCATGTATACAGAGAGAATACTCTTGCCTCCTTTCCTCTATCACTTCTGTACTTCCTACTTGGAGGGATATGAGGTTGATGAGGAAGAGCCTCCTCTATCCATGGAGACTTTCTGTGTGAATTAGTACCCTGGAAAATTAAGATGCTGATTTAACGTGGAAAGCCCCATGGATAGAAGATGTCTCTCTTCAGGTTCATTGCTATCTAAGTGTAGTAAGAGGATGATACCAGGAAGGGGAAGAGAGACAAGAATACTCCCTTCCCGCACATGAATAATCACCATGGTTTGTAACACCTGAATAGTGCAGGCTTCATGGGTAGGTTTTTTTTACTTCCTTGTGTTGCATTGAGTAACTGTCCTTAATGCACAATGCTTGTCTTTAAATTCTGAGCTGAGAAGTGTATTGTAAAATTTAGAGAAGTTTCTGATCCAAAGTACAACTGTGTTCCAGTCCTGATAGTAAAAGCAAAGGTCACCCTTGTTGGAAAGCAGTTGTATCCGACTCTAGGGTTCAGTGCTCATCTCTGTTTATAGCCAAAGAGCCAGCTCTGTCTGTGTCTGCAGATGTTTCCATGGACATGTACCGGGGTGCATGGAATGCTGTTACCTTCCCACCAAAGTGGTACCTATTTATCTACTTGCAATTTCTTGCTTTTGAACTGATAGATTGGCAGGAGCTGGGACATTGACAGGAGCTCACTCCATCATGCAGTACTTGGGTACTGACCCAGCCATCAAATTCACTGTCTTAACCACTAAGCCACCACAGTCCAGTCCTCATATTCAACAGCAAAATACAGATTCTGTTGGTTGCTCAAAATGGCAGATCAGATGGAACTCTCTTCTGCCTTACACATTGGAATGGCTAGCACTGCAGTCCTTTACACAATGGCTCAGATGTAAAACCCATAGAATTCAATGGGACTTGCTTCCACACAGTGATGGAGATAACTTTCATTTGCTTTTTAATAAAATGGGTCAAAAGCCTTTGTAAAGTCTTTAGGAGTATGACAGAAAGAGCAAAACTGGAAGATTCTCCCATTCAAGCAGAGCTTTTGAGGATTTAGCTGATAAAATAATCTGACTTTGAATTCTTGTGAATTCAACCATGTTTATGGTGTTGAATTAGGTTTCCCACCTCTTTCTCTGTCTCCTCCTTTTGCAAGACTTTTCATCTTTTACAACCTCACTACTACTGGATATAGATTGACCTGAGTGAGAAGGTTAAGAGATGTGTTTCATCTGCTTTCTGAAAACAGTTTACAAAAGCACTGCACCCAGGCAGGACAAATATATCCTTCTTAAACAGGCCAATCAAGTGCTGAGATTTAAAGCACAGACAAGTGGGAGAAATTAAAGTCGACAGACTATCCAACTAGGTAAGATATAGGATATAGAACCTGCAATTTAAGAAACAGATTATACCTATGTTGAGGCTCTGCAGATGGAAGAGGACCACCTTAGCAATGTAGGGTTTATTTTTAGGTTTTGGATTTATTTTGAAAGATTAGGTCACTAAGGTCAGGCTTAAACCCCACCAAGCAAAGTTCTTTGTCTCAAAAAACTGACAATTTTCCATATGGGGAAAAGTCCCCTAACAAGTAAGGTGATAATGATAGTGGTGATAATCATCATTATTCACAAATAACAGCAGAAAGAAAGATGATAATACTGTACTTAAGAAGAAGAAGCAGTTGCAGCAGTAGTATGCAGAAATCCTGCCCTCCAGCTCCTTTTCAAAGTCAAGGCCTTCGCTAGGGTTCTTTCTGTAAAAACATCACTTCTGCTCAGCAAAAGAGATCTGAGCTGCAAATGGATTTTCATGCATGCTTGTTTTCCATTCACAAACATGATGAATGTGATGGCTAGGCAGGGCGGAATGTGCTCTGATGCAGGCCATTCTCCCATAAACACACTACTCCAGAAGCCGTGAAGGCTGAAAGTTCATAAGAGCAGATACAATATTCCTGCTACACTGCTACACTGAGTATTTCTTTGAACACTCCACCCCCAACCTTGCTCTCAAAGTGTTATAGACGGAACCTCAAGGCAGTGGCCTAGAAAGTTTTTCATATTATGCTCACTGGCTTTCTGTTCAAGTTCATTTGCCTTTGTCAGATGGCCATAAATCACAGCTGCCCTTGCTCAAAGGCTCCAGAAGCAAGAGTGCCTTCCTTGTCTGTGAGCCAAATAATGCATTGGGGGTGAAGTAGTAAGTATATTTCCTTGAGGCACATTGGCCAGAAGATTTGACACGTGCCTTCAGCTGGTTAAACAAGAGATCTGCTTCTGAGCTTCAGCCAATATTTCTCTGCCTTGATTCTTATACACAAAGGGTTGGTGGCTGTTGCCCATTTTGATTACTGGGGCATTACTTGCAGCTACCAATGGTGGTGGTGGGGACTGCGGTGCAACAAATATTTTCTCTACATATAAAGTGGGAGGTAAGACATGGGCAGAGAGAACAGATTTGATTTCACTGGGGAATGTTCATCTTATACATGTTTCCCTAGGAATATGTTCCACCAAACTATGGGACTTGCTTCTAAGTAGCCAAGACATACGATGGCATAAAAATGAGTTTCCTTTTAAAAATAAGCAGCTTTCTTCTGCTGTTGCCTCCTCCAACCCATTCAACCTTAGTGGCCAAGGGACACAACCCCCCTCTACGATTTGCTAACCTTTCCCTTGGCAAGCCACTTCTAGGCTCTCTGTAGCTACTAGTCATCTCAGCTGTTTGGCTCTACTGGCTTCAGAAGCTATATGTCTTTCCAATGGCAACACCTGGGGGGGGGGGCATAGTGAGGTAGGAGAAAACTATTCTGCTTATGCTAGGCTTTCAGGCTTCTCATTGGTATCTGTGTATCTATTCTGGGCAGAGCAAGATGGTTGACTCATCATGGTTGCTGGGTTGATTCAGCACATCTTTTGTTATCTTTTTAAGGGGGTAGAACTTGTGATTCTAGAGTTAAGGTGGGAAGCATTTGAGGATTGAATTGATTTTTCCCAGGCAACTGATTTACCTCTCACTGTTTCACTGTGCATATAGTTAAAGTGATGGTCTTCCCAGTAGTAATGAATGGTTGTGAGAGCTGGACCATAAGGAAGACTGAGTGCAGAAGAATAGAAGCCTTCAAACTGTGGGGTTGGAGAAGATTCTTGAGAGCTTCCTGGACTGCAAGGAGATCTAATCAGTCAATCCTAAAGGAAATCAATCTTGACTGCTCCTTGGAAGGATAGATACTGAAGCTGAAATACTTCAGCCACCAAATGAGATAGTTAGACAGTTGATGTGATGGGTGTAGATCTGGGCAGACTCTGCAGGATGGTGGGTGACTGAGGAACCTGACCTGCTGTGGGCCACGGGTTCGCAAAGAGTCGGACTTGACTGTGCAACTGTACAACATTGTGGCACACACATAGACACATGTGGGAAATACTCCTACTATATCAAGTGTTTCTGTTCTTTCTTTAAGTGTAAGAGTTTGGTGAGCAGCCTGAGGTGCCATCCAGGTTAGATAACACAGAGTAGGGAGGGATGCTTCATTAGAAACAGCTGTAGAGTTGTACAAGCCAATTGCATGATTATATTTGTGTATAATGTAGAAGGAGACTAATGACTTTCCAGGCAGTTTGGTCCCCCACCTCCCCATAGAACTAAAACATGACAAATAGCAAGGCAATGCTTTCCTAATGTTTTTCTGCCAATTTTGTATAGTGGTGTGATAGAAAGCCTGTATGAATGATTGCCTTTCCAGTGACTTAAATCCGAATACATTTCTTTTCACTCAAATCAATCACCATCTTTCATGCAAAATGCCCATCACGACATTCAAAGAACAGTGGGTTTTTCTCTGTTTGTGCTGAAATTGTTCAGCCACTTCAGTAGATATTGTTACCTAGTACTATAACAGAAATATTGATCATGGGATCTAAGGGAAGAAAATCAAACCAAGATTGTTAAAAATTTCTGACTCTGTAGACCTGCAGCTGGGATGGGGGAGAGGGGAGGATGTAATGTGGAGTCAGGACAGGGACTGTGGCACAGACCATGACAGAGTGTGGCAGGGGCTTTAAAGAGCCAATCTTGCCCCAACACTTGTTTCTTTGTTCCTTCCTGCCTACAAATTTGGGTTGCCATCAGGGCCAGATAGAAATTTTAGTCTTGGATTATGCCAATTTTCATATTGAACAAAAGGGGCCCAAGCAGATTTTTGAGTTATTGCAGTGCGCAAGGGGCAGATCAGTAGCAGTCTTCTCCTTCACTTCCTCTTTTACCCCATCAGGTTTCAAGGGAGCTGCAAGGTTCTTGTTCTGGTACTTCTAGTGGCCTCCACTGGTGTATTTGGTGTTCTTATAACATGTCTTTGATGTTATCTCTCCACCTTTCTCTTGAATCTGCCTTATGGTCTTTGTCCTTTTCCTCTTCCCACATATGTCTTGTAAGGTATGGAATTCCAATACATTCTCTCCAGATGGGCAAACCACTTTATTTGTTGTCTCTGTATGTAGTGCAGGATTGATTCTGTTCCAATTCTTTCCCTTATAATCTCATTCCTGATTTTATCCCTTCTAATCACTCCAGCAGCATGAGAGGTAGATCAGGTCCAATTAAGGACTGGGCGAACTATGGTGTGGCCGTGCACCACAGGACCATGGAGGCCATCCTGATTACCCTGAAAAGACCTGGCCAAGGGGCTCTGGTGAAGGTGTGACAGGACCTACAAGCCGGCAACAGATAGGCCATTGCAAAACTACAAAAGAGATGTAAAAGGACTGAACAAACCGGAAATGACCACAGCAATGTTACAGGACCAAGAGATAGAATGTCCAGTGGCAGTGTCATTATTGATTAGGTCTCACTCTGGAGGGTAGTGCATGATAAGGGGGTAGTAGTGAGCCCCATAGGCTGCCATCTTGGTGATTGGGTCCCCTAAATGGATACTGCAGACCAAAAGATTCAGGTGCTCAGGCAAGGATGGCCTTCAGAAGCAGAAGACTAAGCTTGATTCACGAGGATTTGGATGGAGGTGGAACCAAAGATGTCTTCCCAATTCAGCCATCTGGGGCAGGGCTGGCCATGTAGAGTCTGGCCTTGAGGCACACTGGTCTCAACCATGTCAGACTAGGAGAGAGAGGTTTGTTTGGTCCATTTGCTCCTGTTCATAGGTCTTCCGCACCACCTTTAGGCCCCATCTCACGTTAGGATATTAGACAGTCACTACAGCTGTAGCCCAAGTTTGAACCTACCTCTTGTGTCTTGCCTACTTTATTTACTGGTTGTGGGGCACTGAATGCTCAGCAAAAAAATTATGGTTGAAGCAGGTGTCAACCTTCTATCATTTCTCCCTTTTTTTTTAAAAAAAAAAAAAGCCTTGTGTTGTATTGTGTAATTATGGGGGAAAATACACAAGCTTCTGAATATTAAATAAATAAAATACTTTGCCCAAAGTTCTTTGATGCTGAAGTGGAGATTTGGCTTTACACAGGCAGAATGGCTTTACTCCTGGGAGGTTTTTTTCTCTTGCATTTGACAGGTCTTTCTTTCCCGCTTCCACCACAGCTTGCCCTGTTCAGAAGCACCCTCTATTTAGCAATGTCAGAGGGCGGCAGGGGTTGCCATGGAGACAAAGTGAGAGTTATGTTCTGTCCTACCAGCCCACACGTATATGCCAAAATCTGAAATCAACCTATGGACCCCCGTCGTAAAATTAACTTGGGGCGTTAATTTGGGGTTGACGCGTGCAAGTGGTTGATGTGTTTTAGACATTTTTGTTGCAAATGCTGTAATTGTTAAATATAATTTCAGAAGAATGGATGGTTACATAAATTTTGCATTCAGTTTGAGCAGGGTAATTTTATGTTGTGACTACAGTATTTGATTTCTTCTTAGGTTGGTTTGAGAACTATTGCTCCTGATAAGTTCCGTATGAACATCTGGGGTGCCATGTAGTCTCCCCCCCCCCGTGCAATGGAAAGGGGCAAAAACCTTTGTAAAATAATTATGCCACCCACTTCTTCATTTTAAAAAAACCAATAATAATAATGAAGAAAGAAAGAAAGAAAACATGATAAAGTTGTAACACCATACTGATGAGGATATTTGATATAAATGTGAAAGTATACAGTATATATGAATATAAATACAGTCAAACCTCATATAACACTAAAACCTGGTTCCACAAGTCTTGATGTTATATGATTTTTAGTGTTATCCGATGCATGTTAAAATCCTATGGGAGCCATAGAGATACATTGTAACCACACAGGCTTTAGCAGTTGTTATCTGAAGCATCCCATAGGATCTTAATGTTATCCGATGCAAATCTTCCCCCCAGATTCCTTAATGTTATGCGGTTTTCGTGTTATTCGATACTAATGTTATATGAGGTATTACTGTAGTATGGTTAAGCCATTGAATATATTGAAAATAGCTGAATTAATATGTTATTACTTTTAAATTTTTTTCTTTGTTTATCTTTAATACTGTAAGATGTAGCTGGTGATTGTTTTTTGTTTGTAACTGTTTTTTGTATTGTTATTTTTAACACTTTTCTTTTTGTTGTTTAAATTTAATAAAAAATATCTAAAAAAACAAACTATTGAATCTATCCATATAGCCTGCTCTGTTAACTTTTCCTTCCTCTCACCCAATTATTTTTAAGCCTCACCTCTAGACATGAAATGTCCAGCTACTATCAGCTCCCCTCTCCACCTGATACCTCCAAGATGTGTCAATTCCTATAAGGTTGAGGATGATGGATGTTGTAGTCCAGCACAACCAGGTGGTTCTGGTTAGCCTCTTATGACTATTGACTGGAATGATCCTTAAAAGTCCTTTCTTTTCAGCTGTGATCACAGGCTCTCTCTAAAGCTTCCTTTGGCCTGGAGGACACATCTAGATTTCCCTCTACCAACTAAAGATGCTTTGCACGGTGGACCCAAACAAATGTGGACTTTCACTGCAGGCCCACTGCCACACATTTCTGAATAGGTATAATTTGTGCACCCTGGATGAAGCGAGTGGTCCTGCTAGAGTGGAGGGAGCCAGGGCAGGATGCCCTCTTTGCGAGGCCACTTGCACCCACTATCTATTGTTCCTCCCTTTTAAATATTTCTTTCCATCTCCTTTCCCTTCTCTTCCTCTGCCCAGTTTTTTTTTCTGCCTCTCAACCTACCAATTCATGCATATACTCTGTTGCATAGTGGTTAAACTGCTGTACTACAACCAAAAGAGGTTGTGAGTTTGATCCTGACCAGGCCGCAAGGTTGACTCAACCTCCCATCTTTCCAAGGTGGGTAAAATGAGTACCCAACATATTGGGTGGGATAAAAGGCTAATTAACTTGTGAACCGCCCAGGGAGTTCACTAAGTGCTATGGGACAGCACAGAAGTGTAATTGCTTTGCTCCCCCCCTCCCCGTATTTCTCCTCTCCCTGCTATTTTCTCCACTCTTCTCTCCCTCCTCACTAGCTAGCCATAAAGTCACCATGCTACCAAATGTCACCATGTGACATAGCACTGGGCTTTTAAAAGCAATTAACTGATGACATCTCTGCAAAAGGTGTCTTTTAAAGAAACCTTTTATTTTTTAATTTTACTGATAGGTAGCATGGGTGATCACACATGCCAGAACAGAACCCAAACAGAACAATGCTACTGGCAGAAAAATATATATTAAAGAACAGTGTCCCCTACCAGCAACTTAGAAAGGTGGCAGGTAGGCATGGATAAGGGACAGACTGAGTCACAATTACAAAAATGTCACATGGCTGCCATAACATGGAGAAAGCTAGCCTGTTCCCAAAACAGACTAACACATGGAACAAAGCCCTATCTGATCGTCCTCAAAGAAGGAGAAAACCAAAGACAGAGAGGAAGGCAGGAATGAAGGAGAAGAAAAATGAGCAAGAAGAGGGCGATGGACTATTAGGAATACCTGCTGTGAAGAAAGAATGTGGAGGAGTATATGAAGACCCTTGACAAAGAGGTTGTACCTGGGCTTTGAATCTCCACCCAGTGGTTCCATCTTAGCAAGGACTTCTGAGTGAAGCTAGGATCTGTCAGGGCCAAGAAACAAGCTGGTTGACAATGCAACCCCAGCTCGCTGGATGATCTGAGCCCCTCTCTCCCTCTACTTTTTAATTAGTAAGATGTAGCATTTGGTGTGCTTTTAATCTTTTTAAGAATTTAATTTTTAATTTTTAATTTTAACAGTTTTTAGGTTTTTAGGTATTGTTTGTGTTTAATTCTCATGTTGTTGTTTTTAATTACTTGTAAACCACCCTGAGTCACTTCAGTGAGAAGTGCGGTGGAGAAATATGAATGAATGAATGAATGAATGAATGAATTCAGAAGTGCCACAGATAGAAATTGGGAAAGTACTTGTAAGTAGACAGTGCCAGAATAATGCAACTCCTCATTCACAGTGAGGCAGGCCAGAAAATACATTGTATTTATTCCATTTTGAGAGATTTTACCTCACTTTACAATTGACTCAACAAAGCAAGAATGTCTGTCGAACTACAGAATTAAACTGATGTAATCCGCAGGGACTGCTGTGGTTTAGTGTTTAAGAAGCTGAAGTTGATGACAGAAGGTTTGGCAGGTCAACAGTTCAAAACCCAAGTACTGCACAATGGAGTGGGCTCCCCTCTCTGTCCCAGCTTCTGTCGACCCAGCAACTTGAAAGCAAGAAATTGCAAGGAGATAAATACAGTAGGTATCACTTTGGTGGGAAGGTAAACAGCAATCTGTGCACTCTGGTGTTGAGGCATGCCTGCCACATGTCCACAGAAATGTCTGCAGACACAGACAGCGCTGGCTCTTTGGCTATAAACAGAGATGAGCATTGAACTCTAGAGTCAGATACAACTGGCTTTTGACCTTTAGCTTCTGGATCCTCTCCTGTCTCCCCCTCTGTGGAATGGATGGCCACAAATGGGGGTGGACTTTATTTCACTGGCAATTTTCAAATAAAGGTTCAGATAACCATCTGTCTGGGATGCACTTGGTGGACTTTCTCTATCAGCAGGGATTGGTCTAGATGACCGCTAATGCCACTTACAGCACTATTAGTCAGTCTGTTTTCTCAGGGCATTTTTGAAACGTTGGTTCACAGAAGTGTAAAACAACCCAAACAGATCTGCAGAAATCCCATGTTTCTGTAAAGATGGACCCATGGCTTTTAAAATGATATCAAACTGCCGTGCTGGGTAGATACAAGTTGTATCCCAGTAGCAAAGCACATGTTTCAGAGATGAGGGTACATAATGGAGTCTTTAGAGCCTCCATTTAAAAGCATGAGGTCACAATGTTGAATCCTTGGAGGATGGCCACTGGCAGTCAACAGACTGCAATCCAACATTGTGACACTGAGTTTATTGAAATGCTGGTGAATTAATGCAGATACTATGGTATTGCTTTTGGGGGATTTGAGGCAAAGCCTAGAATCTTGCTTCCTAATGCTTCTCATTACATTCTCTGTGGACAAATTCCCTTTCATGACAAAAATCTTAGCCCCTTCCTGACATTTGCAAATGCTGATGGTTATTTTCGAATTCCAAATTTAAATAGAGAGCAGGCAACTCCAGGAGAGGGAGGAAGTGCTGATGCAGTGCTACCTTTCCTTGGCAATCCATTTAGTATGCGGCGTGCATGTGCTTGCTGGATGACACCTTGACAGGAGATGAAAAGATGCCCCCCCCCCCCAATAATAACAGAGATGAAATAAGCAAAGTTGACGGGACATGAACAATTGCACATTTCTACCTCAATTGATTAAATCAACCCTGGAATTACTGTCTTTTTAGATATGTCTCGTTGTTACAATCTCATGAAAAGTCATAACTTCTTAGAGGACATGTTTCAAAATGGGGAAAAAAGCAGGCTATCTCTGATTGACATTTTTGAAGATTAAAAAAACTAGTTTGAAAATCAGCTATAAACACAGGGCTTTTGCAAAGATAGGCATGCTCATGCTCTTGGAATTTATTTATAACATTGGTACATCAAATTTATCTATTTATAAGGATTGTATATCATCTTATATTTTTATGTTGTGATCCTCCCAGCCATATATGCACATGGCAATGTGGAGAGCCAGTCTGTGATCAAAGGACAAGGTGGGTTCTCTAAGATGTTCAGAAGCAAACTCAACCACCACTTGAATTTTACTCAAAGTTATACTTGAAGATTCTAATGGAACTATATCCTCCAATAGAAATGGAAATAGGACAGGGTCATCTACTGTCGTTGAAACTATTTTAGGTGGATGTGAGATATAGAGCACATGACATATAGAGCACTATGCCACAATAATGGGAAAGATTGGGCAGAAAGATTCACTGCTGATGCCCCTTCAGCAAAAAAATTGCTATCTGAGGTAGTTGCCCCACTCTGCCAAATGGTAGAATTGGCTCTGGCAGGAGATTTCTAATACAACACTATTAGTTAGGCACAGCACAACCAAACATGATCACCACATTGAGAAGCTTCATCATCAGCTTCTGAATCTTGAGAACGCACCCTCTTGACAGCTGAGACACATAGCTTGGGAAAGTAAGCAGTTGGATATGCCCTGTTGAGGTAATTGGGGCAGAGGAAAGATGACCTTCCAATATAATAGTCAGAACCCCTAGTCTATTTTATAAAACGAACCTTTTCTTTAAAATCAGAGGATCCACTACTGATGGATCCCTCCACCATTTATGTCAATGTGCTTAGTTTGGACTGATGTGCCCCATTTTCAGGACTGACTTGAGAGATCTTGCTACCTGAGTCAACACAAGGTGCCCTATCCAAGCCAAAATCCATAACTAGCTGAGGAAAATCAGATTATTTTGGGAGCTGAGGCAAAATATCTTACAAGTGCCTCTTTCCCATTCCTGGCAGTAAAAAACAAAACAAAACCCAAAACAAATAAGAACTTTCATGTCAGAAATTATTCTGGGTTGAAAGGATTTTTGCGGAAGAAACTCTGCTCAGGGAATGTCCAAATTAGGCTCCTTTCATGTCCCCAAGAGCTGGGGCAGAGACGGGTGCTCAAACCGCTATGCAGTACCCAGGTCTTGAACTGCTGCCTTGCCAGCCTTCCAGCTAGCAAGGCGAGCTTCTTACCCACTGAGCCACCTCCCTCTGCCCAATGATTGGGCCAGTCTGGTTTGTGTTTATATATTACTCACCAATCCTGTTCATTTCTACTTTGGATTTCCTGTAGATGTTTCCACTAACATACATGATTTGCATGCAATGTCTGAACTTCATTACAATGTAACAATTCAGGTTTTGGGATTTATTCTCTGGGTCTCAAGGTCTAGCTTTGAAATCTCAGGGAGTGGGGCAGGGGTGCTGCTCTGGCACACTGCAAGGCATCCAGAGATCCACCAGTAGACCCAGGTTTACCTCTGTCCCTTCAGTTTAGAAAACAGTAGTCTTCTTCCTTTGACTAATGCACTTCCTTTTCACTGTGTATTATAGCCTTCAGTCTGCCATTTCCTCCTAATGGACTATGAGAAATATACCCTTAGGAGCATTACTTCAGTGACCTTCAGATTCATCATTGTGTCCTGACATTGTCACACAGACACATTGTTTTACTACTGCTGAGGAGGGATGAGCTCTTTCTGACTTTAGAAGGGCACACTCTCATGAAGTCAAATGTGTTTCAGGTTATGGTCAAGGAATGGGATGCAACTGCATGGGGAACTGTATGTAACAAATCACCCTTCATTCAAAATACTTTGGAAAAGCTGACATGCCTTATGTTCAGTTCTGATCCAAGTTCCCCTTCTGGGGACACTAGGCCAACTCTATTTGGCACTAGTCAGATGACATCTAGAGTACTGTGTCCAATTCTGAACACCACACTTTAAGAAGGGTGTCATAAAACTGGAACAAATTCAGAGAAAGGCAACAAGGATGATCAGGGGAATGGAAAACAAGCCCTCTGAGGAAAGGATGAAGGAAATGGACATGTTTAACCTTGAGAAATGGAGACCGAGGAGGGATATGGTAGTACACACACTACACTTGATCTTAACCAAAAGGCAGACAAGGCTTTTCATAATTCTACTTTTAACCTGTTTTTATTCTCTCCTATGTAGTCATATTTTATCTAATGTATTTTACCACTTTTTAACCTGATATAGTCAAATGACTAATCAGTTAATAAAGATATGGAAGGATATGGTAGCACTTTTCAAATACTTGAAAGATAATAATAAAGAAGAGGGGCAGGATCTGTTCTCGATCATCCCAGAGTGCCAGAGACATAGTAATGGGCTTAAACGATAGGAAGCCAGATATAGCCTGAGTCAATGGTGGGCTCCAATTTTTTTTTTACCTACCACTCTGTGGGCGTGGTATGGTTGGTGTGGCCAGGGGAAAGCCCTGTGTTGCACCCAAATTAGGACTACTTTATTTCAAAACTTGGATGGGCCAGGCCAGCCAGAATTTCTGCTACCAGTTCTGGTGAACTGGTGTGAACTTACTGATGCCCACCACTGGCCTGAGTACTGTATCAGGAAAAATTTCTTGACTGTTAGAGCAGTATGACCATGGAACCAATTACCTCGGGAGGAGGTGAGTGCTCCAATGCTGGAAGCATTCAAGAGAAAGTTGGACAACTATCAGTCTGTTCAGCTTTGATTTAGATTCCTACGTTGAGCAGGGGGTTAGACTCCATGGCCTTTTATGGGCCTTCAAAACCAGTTATTCTATGATTCAACAATTCTGTGAAGTACTGTTGTTGTGTGAAATTGCCTGTGATGAGGTCAAATGAGTTTGTCTTTCAAAGGTTTGTAATTTGCTTCTTAAATCTTCTTTTGACATCTTTCTTATCACAGAGCAAATGTATGGCTAAATGGAAGAAGGAAAAAAGAGAGGTATTATTTGTGTATTTCTCCCCCAGGGTTCCCATTCCTTTTTCTTATGATGCTAAGTTGAGATCTCCTTACATTCTGGAAGCCAGAATTTGTTGTTCTTTTCTCTGCAGACAATAGAAAACTGTATTTTAATTTATGTTTATACATAAGTTTGTTTCTAGAATGAAAAAGAGGCATTATCCACAAGAAAGGCTCATGACCAACTACCAGGCAAGAATGGAAAGTGCACCAGATAAAGCTCCCAGTTTATAAACCCTGTGGAAAGAAATTACAGAAAGAGATTTTAAAATGAAAGTTCTTTTTTGTTCTGCACAATAAGCCGTTCTTTTTAAAGAAAAAGATCAGCTACAGCAGAAGCAAAGAATGTTTGCCTCCGGAATCTTATCAGTTCTGCCTCCATTACAGTCTTAATTTAGCAAAATCCCTCTGACTTCTAAATCCCTCATTCTTAAACCCTTCCCCACCACGGGAAATCAAAACAATAACAGAATCTTAACAAGATTTGTTTCTTTTCCTTCTCAAAATGAAGTTTTGAATTCTGCTTTTTGGATACACACTTTGTACAGAAGCAAGATGTTTTAATGTTGGAAGATAACTATGAATTTGTGAGAATTCTGCCTTCTCCTTTTGATTACTCTGTTTGGCTCTCTGCCACACTTCCTTTAATAACTTACATTTATTTCTGTATTCAGGTTCCTTTTCTTGACAGACACCGTAAGATCTTTTGCAGCATACTAATTCTGATCACTATTTCCACAACTCTTCTTTACTAGCTCCACTTAAGGGCAGAGAAAACTAGCAGATTATATTAGAGATTATTCACACTTAGTGGGTACTTATGCTATAAGGTTATAGCTGTTTAATAAAACTTTTACCTACTGGGACTCTAACATAAGGAATTCTGGGACTTCCAGAAGTGCCCTAGAACTCTACAGGGTGTCCCAAAAGTTGCATAAATAGCAAAATTGCATAACAGATATTTTGGAACATGTTCGCCATGAAAGGGGGGGGGGGAGAGAGAAGACTGTGTGTGTAGAAAGAGGTGGCCAACACTTAGAGACAATTTTGTAATTAATATTTTGTCAATAAAGGTACATTTAGCTATATTTTCTATATGTGTGGTGACTTTTGGGACACCTTGTATAACAGGTTTTTGCCTATGTACATTTAACTAAATATCAAGTTTACAGTTCCAAGGGAGAGTGAGCATACTCTCTTGCTCCCTCCTGTAGATCCCAACTTAACCAATGAGTTAAAATAAACCAATGTCCAGATTTTGGTTTTTATATACTCATAAGTCATCCTGGTTGGACCTGTTGAGTATGTCAGCCACATCACAGTTTTGCTTGAACTTTGAATCTGACTTATGAATTCTAGTTGTTATTGTCTCGTAGAAGGCAAACCAAAGTGGCTGATGGACGAGAAAAAAATAATATTATGACCAAGACTAGTTTACTGCACTATCCCTGCTGAACACCTCTGTTTAAACCCATCGTCCATCTATATTTGAAACAATAACATAGCAGTACAGCTCTGCATTACACATTTTTCAGATGTTGTTTCTAGGAAAAAGAAAAGCGAGCCTGGTTTTCAATAAATGTCTTAAACTTTTTAAACACTTGGTCCTGCAATGTCTAAATGCTAAGAATTTTCTAAACTACTGCTCATTTCATAATTTCAATCACAGCCCTTATTCTAAATATGTACAAAGGTTAACGAACATAACTGGAAGAAAATGAAGATTGCAATTATTTTAGAAGGATCACCACCACCATTACGATAGTTCTAAATCTGGTAAACAATGCTATTATCTTGTTAATTAAGAGAAAATTTAATGGGAATTTATGAGCAAATATACATCAAGCGAACTGATTTCAACTCACCCTTTGGATGAACATCCATATAGTAAAGATAAAAATGATGATATATAAATTTATATTTATCTATGAATATTATTTTTTGGGAATTATAATTATGCTGTTTTACTGGTTTTGGGATGTGAGTTTTTGTGTCTGTGTATTATTATACGTGTAATTTGTGAACCACTGTGGAAAACTTAAACGAGATGTGGCAAAGAAACGCTCATAAAAATAAGATAAAATAAAATAGTAGGTCACCTAGTGGACAACTTCTGTTGGTTAATATAAATAAATATTTACCATACTTAAATTTGTAAATATATGTCTACCTCTTGTCCAATGCTTCGTATTAACATGCATAAACCACAGTAGAACAGGTAAATGAAAATAGAGTCAGTAGCTTCATGTGAAAAAGTGTACATTAAATAAAGGTCCAAATCCTTAAACTGGCAAGTTACAAAAGGGGTTTTGGCCAGCATTTACCTGCTTTCAACTACAGGAGTAGGCAATAAATTCTGTTTTAGAAAATGAATCAAAAGAATACAGATTTTTCAAGTGTACAGAGGTTGTCACAATCCAGGCTTAATTAATATCTGTTGGCCATAATCACTAATTTATTTTTAATCCTGTATTGTTTTATTCTGTTCTAAATTTGACAGATTGCTAGCTCACTGACTTGATATTTATTTGGTTCATTTGCAGCAGTACTTCTCAAAGAAGGCATTTGATTGTGTATGAAAAGTCAAAATTCAAAGCAAACTGATTGCAATGGCAACATAAGCTGCTGATAAAGATGAATGAATATATTAATCATTTCAAACTCCTTTGATTTGTATGTCACTGAAGAAAAAAAATGTAGACTCATTTTGTTCACAATTACACTAACATAGTCATGTTGCTTCTGCTGATAACTGTAAGGGAAAACAATGCTTTAAAAAACTCCCTAAGTGATTTATTAGTGAAGCAGTAATGATAGTAAAAGCAATTGGGCCAGTCTGCTATCACAGCTGATACAGATAGTCACCTTATCTATTACCGATACAGTAAAACCTCAGATAACACTAAAACTTGGTTCCACAAGTCTTGGTGTTTTCCGATTTTTATTGTTATCCGATGCATGTTAAAATCCTATGGGATGCATCAGATAACGTTAAAGCTTAATAGAGATCATTGTAACCAGACAGGCTTTAGCAGATGCATCCTATAAGATCTTAATGTTATTTGATGCAATTCTCTCCTCCCCCCGATTGCTTAACGTTATGTGATTTTAGCATTATCTGATGCAAACGTTATCTGAGGTATTACTGTACTATACTTTTTCTCAGTCAGGTGTCTCCTAAGCTTTTTAGATTACAATTCCCAACAGCCCGACTCAGAATTTGTGAGGAATCAGGAGTTGATGTCCAAAACCTTTTGAGGAAAGCATGTTGAGGATGACTTGATTATCCAGGGGCCATTCCAAATGTCTCAGTGCAGTGGTTGTTACAGCAGGAGCACAGACTGGATGATTTACTCTCTGCTACCTGAAGAAAACTCTTCTGCACCTTCAAACAGAGCAGGGGGTCCCAACCTTTTCAACCCAGGGGCCTGGCCACACTCCCTCATTCAGCTTTGAGGGGCGGATGGCCATTTTGCCCTGCCTGCATGATGGGGATAGCCATTTTGTCCCAACAGTTTCAAGGGGGTGGTCATTTTGTTTCTTGAATGACCATGGAGGGGTGGGGGCCAATTGAAATGGCACCACAGGCTAGATCTGGCCCACAAGCCTAAGGTAGGGAAGCCCTGATATAGAGCAATTGTCTCATTCACACTGGAAGCTTCATGAATCTGTGCATGAAATAGTCAAGATAATACAGCCAGTAGTGGGCTCCAAAAATTTTACTACCACACTGTGGGCATGTTATGGTTGGCGTGGCCAGAGGAAAGCCCTGCATTGCACCCAAATTAGGATTACTTTATTTCAAAACTTGGATGGGTGGGTCCAGCCAGAATTTCTGCTACTGGTTCTGGGGAACTAGTGTGAACCTGCTGATGCCCACCACTAACTACAGCTACTCACTTGTCACTGAAATCAATGTCAAAATTCGCATTGGCTTCAAAAGAACTAAATTACACATTACTTTTTGGGATGGGGAGGTGTGATTAATATAGTTTATTCAACATTGACTTTCATTTTTAAGTCCTTCATGATTTTGTTACAAAAATTGATAAATCCTTTATGCACATAGGAATATATGGGGTATCATGACCCCAGCTCACTGGCTTGTTTGAGCTCCTTCTCCCCCCTGGTCTTTTAATCTTTTTAATCTTTTGTCTTTTAGTTTTTAACTTTTTAAAATTATTATTGGGACCTGTGGATTTTTATAAAATTTTAAAAACTTTTTAAATTTTATAATTGCAATTTTGAAGTTTTTAACAATGGGTTTGGGTTGGGTTTTATTATGCTTTTATGATGTTGTAAACCACCCTGGGTTGCCCCGGCGAGAAGGGCGGTATAAATAAATAAATAAATAAATATGCATTTTTAAAATCACTATCTTTACCTTTCAAATGGTATTCTTAAGTCACTCACACTGGTCACCTGGTGGAACTTTTACTATGTGTAATGCTATTTAAAGAGGTGGGGTTTGTTCTCTGATTTCCTAGGTACAGTATATCCATATTGCATACTTGTAATTCATCTTAGAACATAAAAGCTGCTCCATGTGTTAAAAAGGCAATTCCTTTCACCCACTATTTTCAATTGCCAAGAATCAGAGTAAAGAAAGCATTAACTCAAGTACTGTACCTGTATTTGATTCTATGTCTCAAGCTGGAAGCATACATTTATGATAAACCAGAGAATGTTTATTTGCTGCAGATTAGCTGCAAATAGGCACAGTCCCTCTCATAACAAACTCTCAAAATGCAGCAGTACCTGTGTTTTTAGTCTGGTGTGGTTGCACACAGCTACCATGGGCATCTCAGGAACATTGGTCCACCCCTTTTAATTTTAAAAAATAGGGTGTTTATGTGCATAATCAGAGGTGCTACTTTAATTACAGGTTAAAGAATGAGGAATCACATGTTCACATGTGTAAATGGAGATGCAAACGGGGGGGGGGGGAGACATCCAGGGGTGGGCAGCAAAATTTTTTGCTGCCACGCCATCAGAGGATCCTATGTCATAGGCTGAGCCTATGTCATGGGTGGAGTCTGTCATGTGGCCATGTATACATCTGCAAACACAGGCAGCACTGACTCTGGCTGTAAATGGAGATGAGCACTGCACCCTAGAGTCAGATATGACTGGCTTTTGAGCAAGGGAGACCTTGAACCACTTGCAGGGACAAAACCTGATGGGGCAGGGCAGGGAGATGGGCATGGCCACCCAATTTCACTATCCCCCTGCCTGAAGGCCACCGAATTTTGCTACCTCCGCTCCTGGGGGTGTGTGCGAACCTGTTGCTGCCCACCACTGGGGACAATCAAATGCTGATGATCAGAGGAGGAGCAAGGGGGTGGTGCATGGGAGAGATAAGGGGGGGACAGGGTGCACCTATATAAACCAAAACAGAAAATAAAAGAGTCAGTCTGGGTGCCATTTTATACTGCAATAGAGCACAATATTAGGTGATACACCAGGAGTCACTGCAGATTCGGTCCAGTTTATGTTGCTGAAATAATGATTTGAAAATAGGATTGTCTGTGAGGATTTAACTCCAGCTGTGTGCTAAATTAATCAATGTCACTGTGTTTCAGAAAATACCTTGCTAATAATTATGAATAATTTAAAATATGACCTTTGCTTGAGCATGCTGTAAAACACCTCACTCTAGACAGGAATCATAATTGTATCTTTGTGGTTGAGGCCACATTAAGCTCTTCATTGTGAGAACAAGGGAAAACACTATTGAGTTACGGGAAATCAAGAGCAACAGATATCTCAGCTTCAAGGACAAATGAAACTTTAATTCGAAAAGAATTAACACACACTTTAAATAACTGTGTATAAATGAAATCCCACACCCTGAGATTTCAGAGATTAAGTAATTCCTCTCAATAAAGTGGTTCCTGATGGAGAAAATGCAGCCAGTTAAAATTGGCTACCTATTAATCAAAAGACATCACATTAACATTTGCTTAAATATGTACAACTAGAAATAGCCAAAAGGCTTATGCTTAACCACGTTGATCAAGGTAAATGTTTTTAAGTCCCATAGATTTTGCAGGGAGATTTAACCATGCACTTAACTGCTCTCCCAGTGAAATCAATCAATTGGGCTTGAAAAGACTGCACGTTGGCTGGGCCAAGCCCAATGAGTCATTAACTTGCTCTCAGCTTTTATAAAAGTTTGTTCCTTCTTTTGAAACTGTTATGCATTCACTGCAATAAATCTGGATGCAGAGAGACACACCATTTTATTTCTATGAGCTACAGTTGTACCTCGCTTAAACAACATAATGCATTCCCCAGGATTGCTCTTTAAGTCAGTTTGCACTTTAAGCGAAACACCATTGTAAGTTACTTCTGGCGGGGGCAGGGGGATTGCGAACCCTGATTTAGTTGTTAAGCGAGTTTTGTTTGGTTTTTGTTGTTAAGCGACGCGGCCATTCAGAGAAAATTCTGCTCTTTAAGCAAGTTACTCTCTAAGCGAGGCACTCTTTATGCGAGGTTTTACTGTATCTGTATATGCACAGGGAGAAAATCACATTATTGACACTACCACAACACTTGCGGTAAAAAAATGTCCCAAAAAATTAAAAGTAAAAAAAACCCCTTATTCATAATTGTAGGACCTCAAGCACTATCACAAACTAGTACTGAACTGCTTCTCATGAAACTAAAAAAGCCAACAACTTTGCCGTATGTTTAGTCCAGGTTTCTGATACTGACATCCTACATACATCTACATAGAGGTCAGCCCCAGGAAGAAGTTAGTATGAATAGAATTTTGCCCTGTAACCAAATCCTTTTTTATGCTTACTCTTAATTATATTTTACTGAATTCAGTGGAATTTACTGCCAGGTAAGCTTATGGTAATATAAGTGCACAATTTTTAAGACACACATATACACATACACATAAAACAAATTTTTTTACAGACAGTTGTGAAGTACTTACCATAGAAATAGCATTGAGCAGAGCCTTTCCAAAGAGCCTCCAAATGGAGTCAACAGCTGATTAAATGATAACCTCAGCAATGTTTCCTCTACTCCCACCTTCTTCGTTCTTGTCAAAAGTGTATCATCTGAAATTAGAAAACATTTGTTACTAACAAACCTATTCTGTTTCTCTTTTTTTGGAACACAGCTCATATACGATGGGAAAGTAATCAGGCTCGACACACAGTCACAGAACATTAGGGCAGTGTTTGTGCCTGTGCCGCAGCACATGCAGATGACTTACATTAGGCATTGAGACTCCATGTCATCAAGAAAGACTCCAGCAGACGGAGTTAAAGAAACAGATGGGAGACAAGAAGGACAGATGGGGCAAAAGAAAAAAAAAACCCAGAGAAGGTCTGGGGAAGAATGTTTTCATTACCTATGTTTTGCTATTGCGCAACAAGCAGCATTCAGTTTATTAAACCCATAGGAAACAATCAGATGATAAAGTCCTGGCTGACAGGACATTTCATTTCATGAGATTTTCATTGGCAATGTAATGTAAATACAGTATAGCAAATTAAGGTACCAAATTGTTGACACTGAAAAATAAATCCTTGATAATCCTTGTAATCCTGGAGAAGAAACATTCTAGAACAAAGGATCCTGAGGTAGACAACTGAAATAAAATATATACATATGCTTGACTACCTCCCCTCCTGGTAGGCAACATTGTGTGGATTTCAGCCGCCTGGGGCTTAAGCCAAATTTGCTGCCCACTCCCACTAGGGCTTCTGGGAATTATAGTCCAAGAACACCCATAGCCCAAAAAGCGCTGTCTGGGGCAGTACACCCCCTGGCCTTCCTACACAGCGCCACTGAGTCAATGGGCTAAATATTAGTCAAAAATTCTTAATGCATTATAAAATGTAAAATACTGCAGATTGTTACCTTCTGTTTCATTTTCCTCAACCCAGATTTCTTCCCTATTTACCACTACCTCTTTTTCTGGACAGACCTCAGTACTAAGTTTGGAAATGAACCAAATATCATACTAGGGTCTTGAGATACTACTAGATAGGAATTGCCACATTGACTCAGACAATTTGCATCTGTGTTGTTATTATATATAGCTTGTTGAATTAGAATTAATAGTACTTGTGTTCCATTAAATTAATTCTGACTTTCCATGGTTTTCTAGGTAGAAAGATGTTGTTTACCATTCCCTTCTTCTGAGGTTATCTTGAGATTGTAAAGGGTATACTTCAATCTCTTCTTCCTGTCTAAAAAAACCCAACAACCTACACTTCTTTTTCAAAGTTAATGTTGTACTTGAAAGCTCAGTTTGTCCCCACAAGTAAACTTCACTGTCATTTAGAAGTCTTTATTTCTGGGAATCCAGAAAGACTCCCAAAGTTAGAAACCAGTGTTCTATAAATAACCAATTGACCATTTCTAGTCACACTTCCAGGGACTGCAGTGGCTCAAATGGTTAAGATGCTGAACTTGAAGTCAGCAGTTCAAGACCTGAGTACTACACGACAAAATGAGCTCCCACCTCTGTCCCATCTACTGCCAATCTTGCAGTTCAAAAGCAATTGCAATTAGATAACTAGGTACTACTCCAGTGGTAAGATAAACAGTGTTCCATGCACTCCGGTATGTAGGCATGCCTGCCACATGTCCACAGAAACATCTGCACATGCAGACAGCACTAGCTCTTTGGCTAATTACTGAACCTAGAGTTGGATACAACTGGTTTTCAAGCAAGGGCGAACTAGTCACACTTCTTCAGCACAAAATGAGCAACAGCTTTCACTAAATGTGTAGATATGCTAAGAAAAAGGCTTGCTGTCTTCCTTTGCCATCATTTCATAAAGTTACTAATGAAACAATGGCAAAACTTTCTTGCCTTCCCCCACAAATTAGTTCAACACATCTTTCTAACAAACAAAAATAAAACCTGCTTCAGATTCCTATGGGTCATTTTGCTAAATCATGTGGCACTTTATTTTTTGATCAAAACCATTGCCATGCAGGCTCTTTTGATATGCATGAACTGTCCTCTCCCCGCTACATCAGGAAAAGAGAGAGAGAGAGAGCCCAATTTGGGCCCCCTTGAGCTTCTGTAGCTGCCCGATTGAAATATAGAATGAAACACTTAGATAATGAAATTATAGGTTAGTAGGGTTAAGGTTTCAGAATAACAGACGCCTTTGAACTGTGGTGCTGGAGAAGACTCTTGAAAGTCCTCTGGACTGCAATGAGATTAAATCAATTGAACCTGAGGGAAATCAACCCTGACTGCTCCTTGGAAAGACTGGCACTGAAGCTGAAGCTCAAGCACTTTAGCCACCAAATGAGAAGAGAGGACTCACTGGAGAAGGCCCTGATACTGGGAAAGATCAAAGGCAAAAGGAGAAGGGAGCTGCAGAAGGATGAGATGGCTAGATGGCATAGTGGATGTAGCTCTGGGTGGACTAGGGAGGATGACAGAGGAGCCTGATATGCTCTGGTCCATAGGGTCGCAAAGGGTTGGACTAGACTGTGTGACTGAACAACAACAAGGGTTAAAGATTAAATGAGCATGAAGAATTAAATATTAACAAGTTTCAGCCCACATGATGTTTAAAAATAAATTTATTTAATCTTTTTATGTGGAGTGGGTTTCTGAGTTCTGAATCCAGTGTAAACCACTGAACCACCTACCAAGACCATTTTGAGATTCTTCCTTTAAGGTATTGAATGATTCAGTGGGGTGGAGATAGCAGGGATTTCGTTTTGGAGAGAAAAGCAATTACCAGCCTACACAAGGACAAGCAAAGAGCAAAGGGTGCTGGGGAGAAATGAGTGTGGGGAGAAATGAGATGCAGTACTTAGACAGGTTTTATGGATATTAAGGTGATTGCCTTGGAATAGTCTATTCCCTGATGGATAACTTCTGGGTGATTTTTGCTGATAGGTCTCAAGACTTTTCAGAGTAAGTGGAACATTTAGCATTCCACATTTTTGAATCCATAAAGGTCTCCGACTGTTCTTCAGCTTGATGTCTCTAATGAAAGCAGAATCAATGACTACTGTCTTAGCATTTGAATAGGTCAAGGATGTGTGTCCTGATAATATTCTTGTTTTACCAGACAGATCTTTTAGCCATTCAAGCTAGAGGGAAAGTTTGTACTAAAGAAGTAATCAATGAAATCTGGTCATTAAACACATACAGTGGAACCCTGCATAATGAACGCTTTGCATAGCGAAAAATTCGCATAACGAAGTGGTTGCTATGCAAGGGCGATACCCTGCATAACAAACAAAATGTTTGTTATGCAGGGTTTTTGGTAACCGGGGTATACCCGCTCAATGGGAACCCTGGTTAATGAACTTTTTTTCATTATGCGTTGTACCGCCAATAGTGCTTCGCATAATGAAAAAGTCCACATAATGAAGAGCTCCGTGGAATGGAGTTTTTTCATTATGCAGGGTTCTACTGAAATTCAATTTTGGAGAAGGGTGGAAAATCTGGCTCAGTTTTTTCTGGATACCAGCTCCGCTTGGTGTAAAGGGAAAGGAACTGGCTGATTCAAGTACGAAACACACCTTGTAGTACTTTATCATTATTATGAAGCCATGAGGATAGTGACAGGATGCTTTAAACTACACCAGTTGAGAAAATATACCCTCTTGTTTAGGGTTGCCATTCTTGGTTTTCCAGGATTTTCCCAGATTCAAGCTGTCCTTGCTGGTTCAAGAAAAAACATGTAAAAGTCCCAGATTTTTAAATTTGAACAAAGGAAGCAAGATAACCCCTCACCAAGAGATTTTTGCAAAGAGTTAATTCACTGCCTCCCTGCCTTTCTTTCAATTATCCTGCTTGAAAGTGGTGAAGGCAAAACAGCACTCTGAGAAGCCCACTGGGGAAGAGAGATAAATGAAAGAAAGGCACAGAATGCAATAACTCTTTGCAAAAATCCCTTGGCTCACCTTGAAGTTTGGGGGACAAGGAATCGTCCTCAGCCCTTTTCCTCGAAAGCCAAGGGGGAGCAAGAAATACCCATATCTAAGAAACCAAACCTCCACTATACACTGGGACGAAGGATTCCTTCTTCACATGACAGCAAAGAGTTAATTTCATTGGGCCAGTATTGCTAGAGAGGAAGGGAACAGGATGGACAGAAGGTGAAGAGACTCTGTTGCAAACGTCTTCATCCAAAATAAGTCCCTTTCCGTCTCCTGCTTTTCTCCTTCTGGAGGGAAACAGAGGCGTCATGGCCTGCAATGCCGTTCTGGGGTCCTCTTTATAACTTTCTTCCAAGTGATCCTTTTGTGGGGTTTGAGGGTGAATCTATTTCAGTGGGGTGTGTGTGAAGGGAAGGGTGAGGTGACCTCAGAGGGAGGAAGGGTGGATTCAAGAGTGGTCCAATAAATTTTATTCAAAATAAAATAAAAATAAAAATAGAACCATCAACAACAGTCTTTTACAAGAAGAATCACATGGAAAAATCATCTTGACTACTGTTTATTTTAAACTGATGAGACTGGATGAGAGATCTCCAGAATGTTCTGTTCTCAACAGCTCTACTCAGGTTTTGTAGACTCGTATCTCTGCGGCACTCCCATTTCTATCAGAACAACTCATCGTTTCTCATGGTCACACAACCAAAGACTTTGCTGTAGTTGATAAATCATAAACTATTCTTCTTCTGAAATTCTTTGGTGTTCTCTAGTAGCCCGCACATATTTGCAATATGCTCTTGAGGGCTTCTTCCTTTTCAGAATGCAGCTTGATCATCAGGCATTTCTCAATCTATATAAACTTTGGTTGCAACACCTTGAACATCATTTTGCTTGCTTGGGAAATTAGAGCAATGGTCCTATAGTTACTGCACTCCTTGGTACCTTTTTTGGAAGTAGGATATATATTGAATGTTGCCAGTCTGTGGGACTTTTTTTTTTGTTTTCCATACTTGTTGGCATACTTTTGTTATGATTTTGATAGATTCAGTCTCTGTGCTTTGAAATAGTCTATCAGTATTTCATCTATCCCTGGTGATTTATTTCTTCCCAGTGCTTTCAGATCAGCCTTTACTTCACTTTCTGGAACAGAAGTTCTTCACCAGAGGATTCCTATTCAAAGGAGTGTGTCATCCTTTCATTTCTTCTGAACAGGTCTTCAGTATACTGTTTCTATCTTCTTATTATTTTCTCCTGGACAGATAGTGTGCTTCTTTGTTGGTCATTCAGTATTCCTAACAAAAAATTCACTTTGATTTCTTGAATTTTATTAAATTATATTACAGGGAGTATATGACAGAACCCTAATTTATGGATTTCAGTCTTCATGCAATTTATGGCCTTTTTTTATCTTGTAATTTAATGTTCTGCTACTTACAAATTTTCTGTAGGTAGTGGTAACAGTACAAAAAGGACCTCAACACCCCTGATAATCACAATGATGAGAACATTGAACATGAGCCAGACATTCTGGAGAGTGAAGTCATAAAGGCCCTAAAAAACACTGCAAACAACAAAGCCAGTGGAGTTGATGGCATCCAAGTTGAACTTTTCAAAGCACTACAAGATGATGGAATCAAATTATTGCACTCTATATGCCAGCAGATTTGGAAAACACAACAATGGCCACAGGATTGGAAAAGATCTGTATACGTTCCACTCCCCAAAAAGGGTAATGCCAAAAAATGTTCAAATTATCGAACAATTGCACTCATCCCTCACGCTAGCAAGGTGATGCTCAAGATAATACAGGATAGACTGCAACAGTATGTGGAGAGAGAATTACCAGAAGTGCAGGCGGGTTTCAGAAGAGGCAGGGGGACTAGAGACCATATCGCCAACATAAGATGGATCATGGAAAAAACAAAGGAATATCAGAAACAAGTATACTTTTGTTTCATTGATTACACTAAGGCTTTTGACTGTGTCGACCACAACAAAATGTGGCAAGTAATTAAAGAGATGGGAATTCCGGAACACCTTATAGGCCTCATGAGAAATCTGTACATGAATCAAGAAGCAACAGTTAGGACAGAAAATGGAATGACGGAGTGGTTTGGAATAGGAAAAGGAGTAAGACAAGGCTGCATTTTGTCACCCTGCTTATTCAACTTATACACAGAACACATAATGCGCAATGCAGGAATGGAGGAATCACAATTTGGGATCAAAATTGCTGGGAGAAACATCAACAACTTGAGATATGCAGATGATACCACCCTAATGGCGGAAAGTGAGGAGGACCTAAAGAAGCTCCTGATTAGGTTAAAAGAAGAGAGTGAAAAAGCTGGCTTGAGACTAAATATCAAGAAAACCAAGATCATGGCAACAGGCCCTATCAGTCCCTGGAAAATAGATGGGGAAGAAGTAGAGGCAGTGACAGATTTTACTTTCCTAGGATCAAAGCTCACTGCAGATGGTGATTGCAGCCATGAAATAAAAAGGCGACTGATTCTCGGGAGGCAAGCGATGAGAAACCTGGGGAACATAGTGAAAAGTAGAGACATTAAATTGCAAACAAAGATTCGCATAGTCAGGGCAATGGTATTCCCTGTGGCAATGTATGGTTGTGAGAGCTGGATCATTAGGAAAGCGGAGCGCAGAAAAATAGACACCTTTGAGATGTGGTGTTGGAGGAGAGTTTTGAGAGTACCCTGGACAGCGAGGAGAACAAATGGGTCAATCTTAGAAGAAATCAAGCCTGACTGCTCCTTAGAAGGTCAAATAATAAAGATGAAGCTAAAATACTTTGGACATCAAATGAGAAGAGAGGACTCACTTGAGAAAGCCTTGATGCTGGGAAGGGTGGAGGGCAAAAGAAGAAGGGGACGGCCCAAGATGAGATGGCTAGATGGTATTGTGGAGATAATGGGCACAGAGCTGAGTGAGTTGAGGGGGATGGTGGAGGACAGGAGTGCCTGGAGGACAGTGGTCCATGGGGTCGCAGAGGGTCGGAATCGACTGTGCGACTGAACAACAAAGTGGTAACAGGAACATGGGCCTGCTTTGTCAGTAAATGCCTGAAGAAGTGTTTTTGGGAAACAATGGAAGCAATTTGTCCAGGGGTAGGCTGGATCTTCACAGAAGCCAAGGTTGGAGACTAAGGGAACTAGGGGGAGCATTGGTAAAAATAGTACCCATCTGTAGGCAAATTGTACTTTGCATAATTACTGTGTAAACTTCCCAGATAGTGCTATTAGCATTATCGGATGGTATATATGCAGCTGGATTTTGATTTAAAGCTCACAGCCCATCTAGAAAAACACATGAGAGAACGTCTTGCTTCACTTTATTGCTGCGCTGTGTACTTAGACAACGTTTGAATGTAATTGTTCTCTTGCTGATTGTGTTGGGAAGCGCCCTGGGTCCCTTTGGGGAGGAGGGCGATAAACAAATTTAAATAAATAAATAAATAAATAAATAATGCTCTGAGAAGGAGCCTTATGTTTATATTTTGTCACAGTAGAAATTTTAAGATGAACTCTTTTTAAAAATAAAAACAAAGTTTGAATCATTCTTAAATGAAATGAAGCCTGCCCAACGATCTCCCTTGTTAGTTAAGAACAGGGAAGACTTCACCACTTAGCTTTTGGTTTATTGAGTCCCCAAGGTGTTAGGAGAGACAAGATATCCCGTAACAGACATCTTCCCATCTGTTGCAGAAAAAGAAGTTTTGATAAGATGGCAGCTCTAGTAAAGAATAAGTGAACCTCCCCATCTCCCCTAAAAGAAAAGAAAAAAAAAAAGGGGGGGGACTTCTATATCCTCTTTCCTGAAAAACTCCTCCTTTTTCATTCTCCCCTTTCACTTACATGTAAACCACACAATTTCTGCTAGGAGTTTCTCTCTCTCCACTTGAAAACATTGGTCCAATACTGTATTAACATTTTCTCACCTTTGACATTGTCCTCAATGTAACATCTATGGAATTTCTCTGGGCTTTACTTCCTGTTCATATTAATTCTCACATGGAAGCAGTGTTACTTTCTGTTTTTGTTGTTTTTGTTGTTCAGTCGCACAGTCGATTCCGACCCTCTGCAACCCCATGGACCACTGCCCGCCAGGCACTCCTGTTCTCCACCATCCCCCTCAACTCGTTGAACTCTGTGCCCATTGTCTCCACAATACCATCTAGCCATCTCATTTTTGGCTGCCCCCTTTTTCTTTTGCCCTCCACCTTTCCCAGCATCAAGGCCTTCTCAAGCGAATCCTCTCTTCTCATTTGATGTCCAAAGTACCTTAGCTTCATCTTTACAATTTGACTTTCTAAGGAGCAGTCAGGGTTGATTTCTTCTAAGATTTGTTCTCCTTGCTGTCCAGGGGACTCTCAAAACTCTCCTCCAACACCACATCTCAAAGGCGTCTATTCTTCTGCGGTCAGCTTTCCTAATGGTCCAGCTCTCACAACCATACATTGCCACAGGGAATACCATTGCTTTGACAATACGAATTTTTGTTTTCAATATGATGTCTCTACTTTTCATTATGCTCCCCAGGTTTCTCATTGCTTGCCTCCCAAGAATCAGTCGCCTTTTTATTTCATGGCTGCAATCCCCATCTGCAGTGAGTTTTGATCCCAAGAAAGTAAAATCTGTCACTGCTTCTACTTCTTCCCCATCTATTTTCCAGTGACTGATAGGGCCTGTTGCCATGATCTTTGTTTTCTTGATATTGAGTCTCAAGCCAGCTTTTTCACTTTCTTCTTTCAACCTAATCAGGAGCTTCTTTAGGTCCTCCTCACTTTCAGCCATTAGGGTGGTATCATCTGCATATCTCAAGTTGTTGATGTTTCTCCTAGCAATTTTGATCCCAAATTGTGATTCCTCCATCCCTGCATTTCACATTATGTGTTCTGTGTATAAGTTGAATAAGCAGGGTGACAGAATGCAGCCTTGTCTTACTCCTTTTCCTATTCCAAACCACTCAGTCATTCCATTTTCTGTCCTGACTGTTGCTTCTTGCTTCATGTACAAATTTCTCATGTTCTGGGATTCCCATCTCTTTAATTACTTGCCACATTTTGTTGTGGTCTACACAATCAAAGGCCTTAGTGTAATCAATGAAACAGAAGTATACTTGTTTCTGATATTCCTTTGTTTTTTCCATGATCCATCTTATGTTGGCGATGTGATCTCTGGTCCCCCTGCCTCTTCTGAACCCCCCCCCCTGCACTTCTGGTAATTCTCTCTCCACATGGTGTTGCAGTCTATCCTGTATTATCTTAAGCATCGCCTTGCTAGCGTGTGGGACTTTCTGTTTATGTCACAAAAATTCCCAACGTTGAGTGTAGTGTGATTTAATGCTTTCCTTATTGGCCACCAGAGAATATGAAGGGCTTAAACTGATAAAGGATCAAATCCTGCTACTTTCTAGAGAGTTCATGGGATCCTTGTTTTCCTCAAGCCTACCAAGTAATTATATATATTTTTTGTCCTCATTGCCCTGTGGCAGAAGATGTGAGCCAGAAATTACCAGCTCTTCAGTTCTGTATCTCTGTATTGGCCAGCATTCTCTTCTTCTGAGCAGCAAGTTAGCACTGCAATCTGTCTTGCGGCTGATTTTTTAAAACTGTTTTTCTCCCTCTGGATGTTTTTATTGTATTTTATAGCTCCGTGTTTTAACATGGCAGTTATTCACTGTGAGATCTTTTCATTTAAGGTAGCTAAACTAGAACTAATTAAATAAACTAGAACCAGCTGCACATCTGGGCTGTAATCATGCAGCTATTTAAATATTGGCTCCATCAGTTTATTTTACCCTCGTAATTGCTTTCCAAATAGCAGGGGTGGGAGATCAGATTTAATGATATGCTCCTGGACGGTGATGAATTGGATGACTTTCTTATGTCTCTCAGCACTTTCAGCTTTCTTTCCATTTTAGCTGATGACCTTACAGAAGCCCTAGTCTTTGCTTGAAGTATAAAGATCAGATGATTCAAGCCACCAGTGTCCCATAACCGTATATCAACAAAAATGTTATTTTGTGTTGGCAATGGCAGCAAGGAAATTTACTACTGTAACACCATTGTGTCTGCATAGTGTTGGCCAAATAATTTTTTACAGGTGGTAAAGGATGTTATTTGGATAGGCCCAGGGAACAGATAGTGGAATCCTCAAAAACCTGTTGTGCTGACGAATTTGGTAGGCTACATGCGATTACTATGTTGTCAAACTATATGCATCCATATCTATCTAAAATAAGGGTTCACAACCTAAGGTCCATGGGCTGGTTCTGGACCACAGCACCATTTCATATGGCCCCCACCCCTCCAAGGGCATCTGTGAGACAAAATGGCCATCTATTTGAAGCTGTTGGGACAAAATGGCCACCCTCCTTCATGCAGGCGTGGCAAAATGGATCCAGCCCTTGAAGCTGACTGAGAGAGCTTGACCCAGTCTCCAGCTTGAAAAGTTTGGAAACCCCTGGTCTAGAAGGTCATCATTTCAACACAGACAGAGAGCCAGTTAACTATCTGGTCATAAGGGTGAAAAAATCATTCATCCGGAAGTTTAGATTCCTGAGATATGATGGAGTTCCACAATTGTTTTCTATCCACTAGGCTCAGAAAATCTTTTAGAGGTTTCCAGAAATGGCTAAATAAATAGAAGCTATTTGATTGGTTGATTGGTTCCATTTATAGGCCACTTTTCTCCTGATGGGGGACTCAAGGTGGCTCACAATGTTAAAAAGATCAAATTAAAACACAATAAATACTTTAAAATTTCATTTCAAAATGGGAAAACAACTGGTCTGCATGGATAGTTGTACTGGTTTTTGGCTTTCCTTGAAACAGCAAATCCACAACAGGGGTAGAGGCAGAGGTGACGATGCATCTATGAAGATGCAGGTAATATTCAACATTACCTATGGGTGAAAGTGACACTGGCAGGTACCTATTTTGGTTTACCAGCTGTGTTCTTGTACAAAGTCAGCTTCTTAGTTGCCCATGCCTTTGGCTATTGTGTGGTACATGGGACTTTTTTTAAAAGATGGGCTAGGAACAGCAGCTGGTATGATATGTAGGCAGAGGCTTGTTTGGCTCAGAGTTATACAACATAACTGTCTAAAATATGGTGCCTATACCAAATACATTGCCTACTTGTTATGGTTCAAGTTCTATTTAAACAGCTCAACAAGCTAGACCCATGTTATTTGACAGCTTCTACCAATATGAACCTGCCTGGACTTCAGCATTGCTTTCAGAATTTAGAAAATTTGCATGCAGTCCACTGTCAACATCTATTTGACTGTAGGGCACAAGAGACAGGATATTTTCTGTGTTTGGTTGTGGAACTTTGTTATACATCTGGTCTCACATCTGTTAGTTGTGAAATGTGTCTTTTTGTTTCCATCCCCTTTTAATTAAAGAGCTGGGCTGGATATTTAATTGTTTTAATCTGTTTCATCTGTGCTTGGCTGTGCGGTGTTTTTAGACTGCTGTTTTATAGTTCAGCTATTGTAATTAAATTGTTCATGTTGCATTTTATGTTTCTAATTGTTTAAGCGAGCCACCTTGGGAGGCTTTGCACTTTAAGGTAACCCATAAATATCAGAAACAGATACAGAAGGAATGTTTCCTTCTTTTGTCCCCATGCATCTTCCTGAATCAGGATTTCAAACCTTCTTGGCAGTCATCTCAGGAGTACCAATGCGTGCCCTCTCATTCCTGAGGCATATCCCTGCGTAATACCATGAATTTAGGTTGTCAAGTTCAGAAGTTGTAGCTGTGGCATGTGAAGATAGGAGATACACACAGCCATTAAAAAAAAGAGGATACACAAATAACCATCAGGAGTTTAATTAAAGAATGAATGAGGATTTTTAAGTGACCATTTTTAAGCAACAGATCAGGAGCTGCGGTGGATCAGTGGTTAAGAAGCTTGTCTTTTTAGTTGGAAGGCTGACACGTCAGCAGTTTAAGATCCAGGTGCTGTATGATGGACTGAGTGCCTGTCTCTGTCCCAGCTCTTGGGGATATGAAAGGAGCTTCATTTAGGCATTCCCTGACCGGAGTTTCCTCTGCAAAAATCCTTTCAACACAGAATAATTTCTGACATGAAGTTATTATTATTAACATCATATTCCTGATGAATAATGAAACAGCAATAGGGAAGGATATGTTGTGATCGAGGGTGATGCCACAAACATTGTCCTTAAGGTGATTACGACATGCTCACCCCACAATCCAAACCAACATACCGGTAGAAGCTAAGAAGAATTCAAAAGAAGGGGAAAGAACTGCTTTCTCTCAGCAATAAACATGGTAGCTTTCATGCCAGGAAAACATTTTCCCCAGTGAGTAACTTGCCTGAGGAAAACAACTTTGTATCATTTACAAGAAACAACCATGCATTTAGTGTACAATAAAAGAATTGTTTGGAAGGCTCCATGAACCAAACTGAGTTGCGGAGCTACTATATTGTCTGCAAACCTCTTCACCTGCCCTGACATCTACCTTGACCTTAAGCAGAGTGGAACCTCTGGATGGGGGACAACGGGCTACAACTGAATCCCGGCAAGACTGAGTGGCTATGGGTTAGGGTCCTGCGCTATCTCGGGAGTTGCCATCTTTGGTTCTGGATGGGGCAGTTTTGCCCCAAACAGACCCGGTGCGTAATCTGGGGGTCCTCTTGGACTCACGACTACTGCTCGAAGAGCAGGTGGCAGTCGTGGCAAGGAGGGCTTTTGCACAACTTTGTGTAATACGCCAGCTATGCCTGCTCCTAGATCGGGACTCCTTGCTCATGATCACACATGCTTTGGTCACCTCCAGACTTAATTACAGTAACGCGCTCTACATGGGGCTGCCCTTGGCGACCATTCGGAGCCTGCAGCTGGTCCAGAATGCGGCTGCTTGGGTAGTGGTGGGGTGCGGGTGTTATGCTTGTGCCTCACCGCTGCTTCAGGAGCTGCACTGGTTGCCAGTATGTCTCCGGGTGCAATTCAAGGTGCTTGTTATTACCTTTAAAGCCCTACATGGTAGTGGGCCAGGATACTTAAGAGACTGCATCACCCCAAGAACATCTGTCCGTCCCACCAGGGTGGATCAGAGAGGCTCTCTTATAATTCCATCGGCTAGAGAGGCGCATCTCTCTAGCACCAGAAGGAGGGCCTTCTCCGTGGCCGCCCCGGCCCTTTGGAACCTCCTGCCAACTGAGTTACATCTACAGACAGAGCTCCTGCCCTTTCGGAAGGGCCTGAAAACCTGGCTGGCAGGGCAGGTGTGGGGCTCCAGTAATATGCGCTCCCATGTTGGGTGGTTGATCTGATGGGACAGCCACCCCTCCCCCGCTCTTTTAAACTTTTTAAACCTTTTAACTTTTTTAATCTTTTAGATTTTTGTAAATTCATAGTTTAATTCTTTTTAAATTGATTTTTAAGTGATTTTGAACCTTAAGGTTTTAATTTATGAATTTGTAGGGGGATTGTTTAATCATTTTGCATTGTGTATAGTCTCTCACCCTTTCTGTAAGCCGCCTAGAGTCAGGTTCACCTGATTGGGGCGGGATAATAAATCTAAATAAATAAATAAATAAACTTTTGCTATGCTTTATGTTCACTGGACCGTTTCATATACAGCCACACAGCTTATGTGATTATAACGCTTTGGGTAAAAAATGGCATGGACACTGCTTTTTTTCCCTGGATGAAGAAATAAGAAAAGGCCTACCAGATCAAGGGTTTCTCAGTACAGTAAAACCTTGGATAATGCTAAATCTTGGTTCCACAAGTCTTAGAGTTATCCGATTTTTAATGTTATCCGATGCACCAGATAACATTAAAATCCTATGGGATGCATCGGATAACGCTAAAACTCCATAGAGATACATTGTAACCAGCATAGGCTTTAGTGAACGTTATCCGTCACATCCCATAGGATTTTAATGTTATGCGATGCAATTTCCCCCCCAGATTGCTTAACGTTATGCGGTTTTAGCATTATCTAATGCAAACGTTATCCAAGGTATTACTGTAATAGAGGCCTTTACTGGATCTAACCCACAAGGTATACCCACCAGATGTTTTAAGACTAGCCATCTACATGATGTTCCATGTTTTCTGCATGTGAAGGTAACATTTGTTATCCAGGAAAACACGGGAACAGACAAATATCATGCTTCCAACCTTTGGAAATGCTCAAAATGATACCATATAACAACAGAGTACCATAGTTTGCATGTTTGAGAAAACTCTGTTTCAAAGATTGCAGTCTCTTAAATCTCTTATATATAATAATCTGGGATATTCTCCCACTCTGGGTGGCTAACAACACATTTTAAAAATCTTTACAATAAGAAATTAAACAAAAGATAAACAAACTGAATAACAAAACAAAAATAATATGTACCCCCCCTCAATTAAAAATAACCATCAACAAATATATATATAGTTGTACCTCGCTTAAAGAGCATAATGTGTTCCATAGGATTGCTCTTTAAGTGAGTTTGCTCTTTAAGTGAAACACCATTGTAAGTGACCAATTGTGGGGGGCATTGTGAACCCCAATTTATTTGTTAAGCGAGTTTTTGGTTGGTTTTATTTGTTAAGTGAAGTGAACATTCAGAGAAAATTCTGCTCTTTAAGCCAGTTACTCTTTAAGCAAGGCACTCTTTATGCAAAGTTTGACTGTATATATATCTTGGTGGTGGAAAGAGTTAATCAAACCCTGTTATTCAGTCTTTGGCAGTATATTCTTACAAATATCCAGTAAGCAAAAATCCTTTTATTCCGCTAGCCTTTAGCAGTTAATCTGGGCTGCTCTTTCTTTTATTGATCTGTTTTTCCCCATGTGTTTTAAGTCTCTTTATACTCTATTTGTTTTATATAATTTTATGAATGTTAACTTCCTTGAATGTCATTCTGTGGGAGAAAAGAGGGTTATGAAGCCAGTCAATAAAATATGGCTCTTTTAAAAATGAAATAAGTCCATGAATAAGAGATCTTAGCTCACCTTCACAAAGGAATGTAACTGGCATCAAATGTCTATGGTGCTTGCAAAGCAAAAACCTAACACAATAAATAAATAGATTTTATGCATTGGAAGGTCTCTGTACTGAATGCCATGAACACAATTTCTGAAAATTCCTTGTTGCGACTAGAGTTTCCAGAATGCTCAAGCCAGAAGGGGCACTGGGTATGCTGATGGATACTGGTCTTTGAAATCAAAACAAGGAACTTTCTCAAGCTCTGGTCTTGACCTACAAAAGAAAAAAAAAGTTGATTCTTTTGTGATAAGTTTTCAAAACTGTACTGCAAGATCTAGAAGTGGGTGGAAATAGCAGAGCTAAGAGTAAAGTGATTTATTGGATATTTTGGCTGAAGATGCTATTATTTCTCAGGAATAATATCTAATCTCTTCCACCGGGGATTCCCCCAATACTTTATCTCTGTAAAACTCTTTTTAGCCCCTTTACCCTCCCTATCAGCACTTCCAATTTCTGCACCTGGAGCAGCAAGATACGAAAAGCGCATATATCTAATATGAGAACAAAAGAGACTCCATCTGGAAGTGGTTGTTTAAAAAAAAAGGAAAAAGAAGAAACTTTGCTTCTGGTTTTCTCCAACACGGAGGGAAAAATGAAAACCCTTAAACCATTGGTGTTTTCTCAAACACAGACAACGTCTTTCCAGGTATTTGTAACTTCTTGATAGAATTACGGTGCAATTCCATTTGGAGGGGGGGGGGAGAGAAAAGAAATCCAGGCCAATACCAAATAAAATCTTAAACTTTTGTGACCTCTAATACAAATGCCTTAAAGAATAAATCTTAAACCACCTGGTGTGTGTGTTTTTCTGTGCTGAACCAAATCTCTTCTAAAAATTAGTAGCTGGCTGGGTGGTGCTGTGCTGAGATCTCTGCCATATAGCAACAGATTGTTCTGAAACCAAATTTGCATGCAAGCAGAGCTTTGATTAACTTACCAGATTGGATTCAGGTGGAACATTATGATAAGGATTGAGGGTGCTGATTTACTGTACTAAAGTAAGCAGCCATTTTCTCCATGAATAAAAATATTATGCAGCATTTTGTAGTCAAAGAAATATATAATATGACATGAGCTTCTATGGACTACAGCTTATTTTGTCAGATGTAAGCAGGGAAGATATTCAACCCAGGCTTTTACAAACTGACTGAATAGTCCAGTATGAGAGTTGTGTTTATTTGCCTGTTTCCATGTTTCCTCAGACAGCAAATTCTACGTTCACATCCAGAAAATGTAGGAACATCAAGCAATATTTCTACTCTTCCTATCTGATTGCTGCATCTATTTGGAGAAGTTAAAAAAAATATTTTTCTTCATTTTTCTCTTTCGTGCTGATTGAGAAACTGTTTACAGCTGCAGTTTCAATTGGTTCTACAGAGAAAAACAAAGACAAAAGATTGACCTCTCCTATCTGATGCAGTACTACAGCAATCTGAAAGGAAGGGGGAAAATAATCAGAAAATAATAATAATCAGAAAAAAATTACACTTTCCTTCCCCCCTCTGCAGAGAAGCAAGAGAATTGTTTAATGCCACTATCCAATATGCTGTAGGGGCTAATTAGCTGCTTTAGCATACCAAGAGCCCCTTTAGCATACCAAGTGTTGACTATGTAAACAGCCTTTGACAGCTATATAAGGCTCCCATACCATATACATTATTCCCAGTGTCCAAAGGAGCTGGCCATGGCATCTATAGAAGTGTTCAGGGGGAGGTTGGGACATACTCAGTGGTGGGATTAAAAAAAAAAATTATTACCTACTCTGTGAGCATGGCATGGTGGGTGTGGCCATGTGACTGGGTGGGAGTGGCCATGTGACTTGCTCCTCCTTCTCTTTTGGAGTGATTTTTTCAAATGTGGGGGTCTTGCGGGGGTGGGGGGGGGGAGAAGGAAGACCACCAGGAGGCTTGAAAGAGATTATACCAGGAACAGAAGGGGTTAAGGGTGCTGAGTTGATGATTCCTAGGAAGAAAGGAGACCAGATGAAGGTGCAGAACAGGAAATTGTCCCTTTTCAAAAAGTGTCCTTTTCGGCCCGTCATTTTCTTCCTCTCCCAGAAGACGATGGAGAAGGTTGGTGTGTGTTGGTGGGTAATTGGGGAGGCAGGCACAGGCCTACGACCCGAGGTTCTGGCAACCGGAAAGGCAGGGCAAGCTGGAATTTCTACTACCGGTACAGGCGTACCGGCTGAATCCCACCACTGGACATACTCCAGCTAACACATTCTGTGTTAATTGAAGTATGTGAGTTACACAGCTTTGGGGGAGTGCTGTGAAACCAGTTACTTGTGCTGAAAAATTAAAGCAAAATGGTAGCAAAGGTTTTAAGTGAAAAGGAAAGTCTTGGATTTGGGAGTACTGTATTAACTAGGAACGCCAGTTTGATCTGTCAGTTACACTGTTGTGGGTGGCATTACAAAATGATTGCAAACCTTTATGAATGGTTTTGTGGGGATCCATCATTTTGTAGCCATGATTAACCGAGCTCTTTGACATTTAGTACTTCCTAGTCCAAGCTATTGATCCTTGTAGAGCAGATTTTCTTGTCCTTTTCTGAGTAATTCTGAATTATGTAAACACACAAATATGGATATAACTGTTCTATGACCAAAATACTTAGGCAGAGTTATGCGGATTTCCTGATGGGAGAAAGGCCAGTCCTACTTGAGAAATGAATTTAAAACTTTACCTATATTCTAATGTTGGCTATTTAAACAACTGGCAGATGTCAGCACTAATTCTTGGAGTATTGACAAACTAGGCAGTCTTGGGAAGTTAACTTTCATAGTAGTCACTCATTACAGTGAACGTGATATCATATTCAAGTTACAACTACCAGACTCAAACCTTCTTCACTGATTTATTTCCTTTCCTTCTTTCTCTCTTGCTTAATTGTATATTGATTGATCAACTTTAAATGACCCAATCTATAAGAACTCTAGTGCATCCACAATTCTGCTTTAGATGCAACCAGTGTTAATAATAAAATCCATATGAGATTTCCTAATTTTCCACAGTGACATTTTAATGGATTTTGGTACAGTTTTTAAAAATGTTTTTAATTGTCAAAGAATGTGAAAGAAATTGTAGGTAGAAAAGAAAAACATGGAAGGTGGGAGGAATAAAGAATGTTGTTGTCACCAGCTATGTTGGCAACACTGACTCAGAAACAGAGCAATAGAACGACCTGTTTTGTGATGAGATTTGGATCCAAGCAATGATATGACTTTGCCCAGCTCATAATATTCATCTGTAGCACTCATAATCCCAAATAATCTCTCTCTCTTTTCTCTTTGCCTCTCTGCTGCTCATCTCTAAGTGGGGATCTTTTTGCAATTGGCTGCATAATAGAGATTGAAACACAGAAATTGGACCTTAGAAACTGTTTGAGTGCCAACTCTATCTACAAGTCAGGCAGTTATAGGACCTAATAGGGGTTCCACCGCTTGTCCCCCCCCCCCTGCAATGTAACACTTGACATCTTCCATCAGCCATGCCCTTCTGCAGCCTGCAAAAGGCAAACGAATAAATGGACTGAAACTGGGCATCAAAAATTTGCAATATTAGAACACACACACAAATAAAACCCAGTAGGGGAGCATTTTAGTCTCCCAGAGTGCTCTGCTACCAAACATAAAGAGCTTGTTGTAGAACAAAACAGGTTCAACTGGAGACCATAGTATAAAGCTGCTGAATTACAGTTTATCAAGAAATTCAGTTATATTGTCCACGCTTGAATTTGGATGATGATCCCCTCCTTTCCCCCAAAACACACAACACGAGTTCACCAGTGTTGGCATACTTGTATTGCTGCCAGGACTGTTTTGCAAATTGTTATCCTTGCCTATATTTTCTGGATTCAATCTGCCTCTGTTTATAATCCCTATGCCTTCCCCATCTGATGGTTAACATTTTTCTGATGCACTTTATTTCAGCACTGGTGATGAAGCAGCACTTTCCACTGCACTTGAAGGCAGCAGGGAAGCACTGTCCCTGTAGCATTATTCCCTCACCCCAATAAAGGAGCTGCTGGTGTTACTCATTGCTTTGAATCAGTCAGATTGCCAATACTGTGATAATCACTGCTGCCTTTGGAAAACAAACATCTTGCCTCATTGTTCATATGTGCTTTTATCAGCCATCGCTAAATGTAGGGAAAATGGTGTTTGCATCCCTTTGGTGGCCAGTCCAAATAATGTACCTTGAGAAGGTAAAAATTATTAATTTCTTGCTTAGGTTTGATTAAGAGAATGGTATTGGAAAAGACAATAATGCTGGGAAAGGAGGAAGACCAGTGAAGGGATGTCACCGGTTCCAGACGGTTCCCTGGAACCGGTAGGACCAATTCCGGAGGGTTCTCCGGGAGGGGAGTCCACTTTTGAGTCGTCCGGTTCCGGACGCCTCACTGAAAGAAATTTTTTTTAAAAAATCGGAGCTAAAATGGCTCCAATTGACTGCGCATGTGCCTGGGTCGTCCGCTGCCGACAAGCCCCATGCCCTGGGGACGCGCGGCGCACCGCTGCCGCCTCCTCCTCCGCCGGGTGCCTGTGGACTGGGTGCCTGCAGCTGCCGCCCCACGCCGCCGGACCTGCCTGCATCCCTGTGGCCTCCTCCTTGGGCCGGTCCCTTTTTAGCCCGGCTGCGGCACCTGGCGGAGGAGGAAGCTGGAGGCGGTGCGGCATGGGGACGGCAGCCGCCACCATACCCACTGCTCCCCGCAGGCCCTGGCCGCCCGTGGCCGCCGCCAGAGCCGGGCCGAAAAGGCACCGCCCCAAGGAAGATGCAGGCGCCCGGGCGGCCCGGCGGAGGAGGATGCGGCGGTGGCGAGCCCCGCCGGGCTTACCCAGGGCATGGGGGTTTGTCGAGCCCCAGTCCCTAGGAGGGCACGGCGGCGGCGGATGGCCCGCACAGACACCAACGTGCCCGTGGGAGCTCGGTGGCTGGCCAGAGGCTGCAGGCGGCTGTGGCGGCCGTGGCCGGCGGCTGCAGGGCCGGCCGCGGCCTTCATAGGAGGAAACAGCCGCAGTCGGGGGCAGCGTGTCTTGCCGGGTGGCCCCGGGCCACATGGAGGTTCGTCGGCGCCAAGGAAGGTAAGTGAGGCTTTTATATTTAGGGTGGGTGGGTGATTTATTTGTGTTTTGGGTGGGTGGTTGTACTTTTATTTAATTTTTATTTTATTTATTTCTTTATTTTATTTCTTTAAGTTATTTACGGGTCTGTGTGCGTGTTTATTTTTTTATTTTTATTTTATTTTTGGCCTTGCCCACAACGTCATGATGTCATGACGTTGGCTCCGCCCATGATGTCGTGATGTCATGACATTGGCCACGCCCATGACGTCCATGACGTCATGGCGTGGTAGTAGAATTTTTGACATCCCATCACTGAGGAAGACAGTAGCAAGGAAGGCCGAAAGCAAGATGGATTAATTCTCTAAGGGAACCCACAAACCATAGCTTACAGGAGCTGAGTAGGGCTCTCGAGGTCTGGATATTTTGGAGATTTCTCATTCATGGGGTTGCCATAAATTGGAGATGACTTGATGGCAAATAACAACAAAAATAAAGCTTTAAAAAGTTCTCCTAAATGCCTCTAAAATGCCATTTAAATTGTAATTTGAAAATAGTCATTACCCATAAAATAACCAGTTACAAGCAATTATATTACTTACAATTGGTTACTTCCAATATTTGAACTAGCTGAGGAGGGTCACAGGATAGGGACTCTTGCAAAGAAAAGAACCAACAGCCACAACATCTGCTCTTGGAGTAGGGATAGCCTCTGAACACTTCTAGTAAAAAGTATTGTAGGTTACATGCAGTCAAGTAACATCTGGTATATGACAACTCTCATAAGGTCTTCAAGGTCCCCTACAGTCAGACATGACTGGCTTTCAAACAAGGGAGAGTCTACTTTGGATTATTAGAGTTTGTTGAGGTACAAAACACTTCACCACTGTTTCTCCTGCTTCCTCTCTCTTTGGGTGGTAAGAAGAAAAGGAGGAGGAAAAAATTCTTGTTTAGATTAAAAATTTCACACATACACTCCGGAAAAAAGGAAGGAGCAAACCTCAAGGCTTTGTACAAAAGTCCAAGTATTAACATTCATGTTTAAAAGTAACTCAGATCAATTGGAAAAGGCTAAGGGGAAAGTGGATTTAAAAAGAGATTACAAAGAGAAATAAATGTCAAGAAGAATGTGGAGAAAAACACCTTACTGCTTGACATAGTAACATGAGAGTGTGGTGAGGAGGTGGGAGGACAAATAAATAAAGATAAATTGGATGGGAGAAAAGGAATAGCATAAAGAAAGAGTTGGAAGAGGGAAAATGAAGAATTAGAGCAAGAAGGAAGCTGGAAGGAGACAAAGGCAACATAATTGAGGAGACATAACCACACAGAACCTGTACATTTCTACACCAAAGTAACCCACAGTAAACCTACTGGAATTTACTTCTAGGGAACTGTGTATAGAACAGTAACCTAGACATTGAATATATGAAACATAAGAGAAGATGAAAGAGGAGGGGAGAAGAAGCTGAAGGAGAAAAGTAAATAAATGTAGTTTTCTAGAGCAATTTTTTTTTTTGCTGAACAAGATTTTCTCTGTTAAGAGTGTGATAAACACAGCTACTTTCACAGAGAAAGATGAAAGATGTTAGATCACCGATGTCCAAAATATGGCCTGCGAGCTCAATTAGGCCTGTGCATATCATTGATCTGGCCTGGGTTAAGTACCCGGGCTCTCGTAGGACTGCCCCCACTGCCTGACATCACTTACGACGTCAGTTGTGGCAGTGGCAGCAGCAATCATGCTTTGTCTCTGCTGCTCCGAGCAGCCTCTAGCTTGGTCCCCTCATGTCAGCAGCCTTTGGGAACGCTGTGTTGGGGAAATTTTTGGAGCCTTCTCCATTTCAAAATCTGTGGTGCGAGGAGAGCCCCATGGAACGTGCGGGACGATGTCATCCTGAGCAGCGGGGGAATAGCGCAATCGCCGCTGCTTCCGCGGCTGACATCAGAACCATCAGCGAAAGGAGCAGCCTGTCTCCAGCCCCTGCACGTCGGGGGCATGACCAGCCCGGAAAAAAAAGTTTGGGCACCATTGTGTTAGATGGTTGTAGGCAAAAACTGTGACAGACTCCTTAAGTGTTGGCACTGTCGAAAAGTAATTGTTTATCTATATCTATATCTGATTAACCACCCAAGCAAATACTGTACAGTAAAACCCCAGGTTACAACAGAGGTCGATTCCAACAGCCTCCATTGCTACCCAAAAAAATTGTAAAACATCCATAGGGATGTATTGAAAAATAAAAAAGGTCCTGAATTGATCACTGTAAACAAACAAAAAAATACATTACAATTTTGTAAACTGGGATGGCATTTCCATACCATTTGCCATTGTAAACCACAGCAAACTTCAACTGAGGAGGTTGTAACTTGGGGTTTTACTTGTACTTCTTAATTTCCAATTTAATATACTGTATTGCAGATTTTGAATGAAGACTGACTGTTCTGCTGGATCAACTTCAATGTCTAGGCCAGATGTGAAACTGCCAAAATAGGTTAGAGTAACACTACATGTTTCTATCAATCCTAAATCTATTAATGTGCATATGTGCACATGCATAGTGCCCAATTCTATGCATATACAGTTAACATAATGTATGTGTTCTCCGGGAAGTTTCTTACAGTGCAAATTATTTTAACTGAGTTTCCAATAGGAATACATTGAATGCATCTTCCCATAGGAATGCACTGAAAATCAAAACACATTAACCAAAATGTGGTTTCCTATAGGAATGCATTGAAAACCAAATAATCTGTTTCCAAAAAAATTCTGTAACCCTAACCACTATTTTCTATGGATTTCCTTTTGTTATGTGATTTTTATGTTAATCGAGCCATTTGTTAACCGAGGTCCCACTGTACATGAAAATGGACACATTCCACTTTTTGGTGATATAAGCATGAGAATGACATCACATACGTTATTTCAACCATTTATGGACACAACAAGAGAGATTTGTGAACATAGGCTAGGTTTACCCTGCCACCCTGAGCATATAAACCGAACCACATTGAGGATTTTAAAAATTAAGGAGAATTTTGAGGTATATAGTGTATCAGTTGTTGTAGATTTTGCCCTCATTTTCTCTTTAGAAGTTAACAGGAAATGAATTCAATTGTCAAGCTCAAGTTGTGTGCATGAGGCAAGGCTTTTAGGATGTCCTTTTTTACATGAAATATAATTTAAAAGGAAATGATTGCCATAGGATTTATTTATATCTATTTTGTATTTATTAAGTGTCTTATAAAACTGTTTTTATAGGAATAGTATAAGTGTAAAATAATTTTTAAAATGGTAAAAATAAAGTAAGACTGTCACGCTATTTTCATTGTCCTGAGAATAAGTACTCTGTCTCCTATGAGATTTAATATCTGAATAGAAATGTATATAATTGTTCATCAAGCATCCTTCAATGACAGGACTAAAATTATCTTGTTTTACATATAGCATAAGAAGACAAGACAGTGCAAAACACAACAGTCAGCAAAAGTTGAAGATAGCAGAAAATGAGATGGATTGACTCAAACTTTAAGATATATCAACTTTTTCTTTCTTACACACTGAGAGATATAAATGTAAATATAGCATGGTATTTGTATCTACAGTTGTGCTAAAATTCCCATATCAGAAAACAAAACAAAATAAAAATAAAATTAAAAACACTATAGCACTTTAAAGACTAACTGCTATATTTTTATTGTTAGTTTTCATGGATCAAGTCCACTTCTTCAGACAAAGAGTAAAATTCCCAACAACCTTAATATATGGCCACTGCTGAGTGATTATGAGAGCTGCAATCCAATAATATCTTAACAGCACAATTACCCACTTACTTAGAGCATCATTTCAAAATAATACATAGATAAAAGGGGGATCAATATAACAGTTCAATCTGCATTGTGTAATAATTGCATTTCTTCCATTATAAATCCTAGACTGTGAGTTTGCAATTGTTTTTTAAAGTGTGTTGAAAACATACACATTTTGGTAGGCAGTTTCACTATAACATACATAATACCTTGGATAACGTTTACCTCGGATAATGCTAAAATCGCATAACGTTAAGTAATCTGGGGAGGAGAATTGGAACGAATAATGTTAAGGTCCTATGGGATGGATTGGATAACAACCGCTGAAGCCTATGCGGTTACAATGTATCTCTATGGAGCTTTAACGTTATCCGATCCATCCCATAGGATTTGAACATGCATCGGATAACACTAAAAATCGGATAACACCAAGACTTGTGGAACCAAGTCTTATCGTTATCCAAGGTATTACTGTACATGTTATTTCCCATGAGGTATGTCTTTTTGTAGGGATGTTGCAGTCATCATTTTTGTCGGTCTAACTCAGAATTTCCCAAGAAATTCCAAATTCTTGGTGTTGTAGTCTATAGACCTACATCTACAGACACCTATGTTTTGCTTACCTGAAGCAGGGTCTTACCTCTAAGATTTGCATGACTGTTGCAAGCCTTGATTCCTGTTATAGGGTTGACATGGTAGTAGTCTCACTCTCCTTTAGGATCTATAAAAATCAATAATCCTTGGAAAGCACTGTAGCAGCTTCCTTTTTTGTACAATTCAGCAAAAAGGAAGGGCCAAGACAGTAATATAGTAATACCTTGGATAACGATAAGACTTGGTTCCACAAGTCTCATCGTTATCTGATTTTGACGTTGTGCGAAGCATACATTGCACAATGTTACCCCCTCCTCCAGTTTCCTTTCCAAAGAGGAAAGGGAACAGGGGGTTGATCCGCCTGCCTCTTTGGAAAGGGCAGTGGGGATTCCATGCTAAATTAATGCTAAATAGGTTCACCACCACGATGGTAGTGTATTTGGCTATGTAGATGAAAATTTTAGAAATTCTTAATGTAATTTAGATAGAAATATAATGTACGTATCTCGCTTTCACAGGGAATGCTACGAGCAAGGAAACCTAAGTGCTGATTTACACTAACTGGCTCTCACTCTTCCTTTTTAAACATTCCTAATTCTTAATCCAGCCTTGGATTGGAAGAGAGGACAACCTCAAAAAGAAGACTGTTCTTTCTGAGAGGACCGGGTGGGGCCCCATGGCTAGCCTCACTGAGCTACATGAACAACACATTTTGCGAGAGACTGGTGAATATTCAGACTCTTGCTTCTCTATTAGCATGCTCTGAGAAAATATTTTTAGATTGTGTCAGATAGCAGACTATTAAACATTGAAAATACCTTTTGAAGGATTACAGGGTTCAACGTTTCCCCTCCATTTTGTCAAAACGGGAGGGGCCTTTTCTGTTTTAGGTGCCCTTAAACAGACTGTCCAAGTTCCTATCTTCATGTATTTGTGTGTGGCTTAGGTTTTATTGATGATGCTTCCTTTCCAGCTGCCTGGGTCATTGACATAGCTTTATCATGGTAGTAACACAACCCTCTGGTTTCTAATTATGCACTTCTTTGTTGCTGCTAACTTTTTATTTCTTTTACTACTCCAGTGTCCAGCAATGTTTTAAACAAGAGCGTATCATAATATTTTATAGCCCCATAAAAACTTTCTTAAATGTCCAGGCTGCAATTTTATCTTTTTAAAAAATGTATTTCTATTCTCCAGATATTGCCTGCCTATACTGAATTTAAAGATGGGATCATTTCACAAAAGGCCTGTTTCCATTATACTTGTTTGATATTTGTTTTAATATTTGTATACATGGTGTCTATTGCCATGTATGGTGTGGTTGCTAACTCTGAGTCTCAACTAAAATGTGCTTTCCAGACAGCCATGGCTGTCAGAACAAAAAAGATTAAGGACAAAAGGGAGGATTAGAAATAACAGTGTGGGTCTTGAATTTTATTTCTTTAACCATTACAGAAAAATACCATTTTATGTTGTTTTTGTTTCTATACCATCAAGTTGCTTCTGATTTACAGAGATTCTATGAATGAGCAATTTCCAACATGACTTTTCTTCATCTGCCTTGCTCAGCTCTTGCAAATTCAAGCTTTTGGTTTCCTTGAATGACTTAATCAAACTCCTAATTGGCCTTCTCTCTTTCTTGCTGCTTTCTACCTTTCCCAGCATTATTGTCTTTCCCAGACAATGCCTTCTAATGATGTGCTCAGAATATGACAGGCCTCAGTTTCATTATTTTTGCCTCCAGATAAAGTTCAGGTTTGACTTGCTGTATGACCCACTTGTTCATCTTTCTGGCATTCACAAAGCTTTCCTCCAGCACCATAATTTCAAGCAAGTCAATTTTCCCCCTGTCATCTCCCTTGGTACTTGTGAGAGCACCTCCATCTTAGTTCGATTGCCCATCATGCTTGATCCACAGCATCTCTGCAATTGAGGTTGCCTACGCCATGATAAGCCTGTAAACCAGGAATTCTCAACCTGCAGCCTGGGGGCTTGATGTGGCCCATGGCACTATTTCATGTGGCCCACCACCAGCTCCACCATACCAAGAAGTGCCATGTGGTGGAGGAATAGCAAAATGACCGTCTGGCCCCCAAAGGTGTCTGAGGGAGTGTGACCCGGTCCCCAGCTTTAAAAGGTTGAAAATCCTGCCATAAACCTTCAGTAAGAATCCAGGCCTTCTTAGCATTAGCAGCCTTGCTTAGAATAACCTTCCTCATGAAGTCTGTGAGGTTTATCTGTTCCTTTCCTTTAGGAAGCCAATGAAAATTTTGCTTTTTAGAGAAGCCTTTGGAGAGCCTCTTCTCAACATTTTTTCTTAATTTATTGTATTACTGCCTACCTGTAATTGTGTATTCAGTTTGTTCAGACTGTTCATATGTTTTTAATTGTGCAAATCTCCCAGAATAGCTTTTAAGCTAGCTGGGCAATATTGAAATTTAAAAAATAAATAAATTTCTGTCCAATTTCACACCTGTACATAGTGATCAGAAATACAAGAGTGTGGAAGGTCTTAGTCTTCTGCGATAGATCCTTACACAATGATCTATTCTAATTCCTTCATTGTTCCCTTTTGTAGTCTCAGTCTTTTTCAAATTTCTGCACTGCAGTTTCCATTTTATATCCATTCTTAATTACCACATAGGTCCAAGTCCAAGAGCCATTTTGTTGCAATCTGATGTGGCACTGATGACTCTTTAGAAGTCCCAATTAATTTACTGATACAATAACAACACTTAGTCTGGTATTGAGTTTTTAATTAATAAATCATTATAATTCCACTGTTGCTTCGAATTGGAACAAAGTGCAGTGTATGTTGAAAATAAAGTACTTAAATCTTCATTAATAGAAATCTGGAGTCCTAATTAAATTGCATTTGGGGATTTTTGCAAAAGTCAGAGTTCACTAGGTATTCAATATATCCTACAAATTTGGGAAGAAAACTCAATATCACAGTAAACAGCAGTCACAGAATTTTTTCACCCATAAAAAGAATCTGTTTCACCAGTGTAGTCCAAGAAATGTTTATATAACTAGCATTTTATATCACATTGAGAAGGACAGGATGCAACATTTTTATCTGTAATTAATTGAGAAGGCTTATTAACTTCAAAGTATTGCTACAATGAGTTATATGCTCTGTAAATGAAATTCCTGTTTCCAATAGAACACATTTATCCTCTATCCATTTCAGAACATACAGTACACTCATTGTATAGAAAACCAAAGTAAACAAGTAATAGGGATACAATTAACTTTACAGAAGACTAATTAGGTTGATTCTTTTACACTATCTTCTCTGAACATATTTTCTTTCTACAAAAGGGATTTCAATACAGTAGTGTAACAAGAAGAAGAGTGAAGAGGCAATCATAGAATAATACAATATGCCTTTACGTTCTGCCACATTATAAGAACAAAATCTGCTTTATTATCACTAGCTTCACCCATTGCAGTAGCACTTCAGTTATTAGGCAGTTTATTAAACTGCAGTGGTTAATTAATGGTGGCTGAATGAAGGTCCCTGTGGCACTTCCTACACATACATGTCCAATAGTATTTGAGACCATAAGGAAGGGGTGCTCTGGTAACCAAGAAAAACACCTGACCCATATTCTTTGGGGAAAAAAACTTAGCCGTTTCATGAAAACAGTTTTTCTATGACTTGAGATAAACTTCATCAGATGTTGCAACTAATGATCATAATGAATTGAGCATGGTCTAGGGCAGCATTTCCCAAACTATGTTCCACAGAACAATGGGAGACTTCAATTCCCAGAAGCCTAAGTCAGTACAGTGGCTTATCAGTGCTTTGGGGAATTGATTTAGACTCCTGGGAATTCAAGACCAAAAAACCAAAGTTTGGGAAATACTTGTCTACGACACCAGAAATACGGCTCCAAAGTTATAATTGCCTAGGGGAGGTAATCACAGAACAATTCAGAAAATTGTAAGTTTGCTCTGTAAAATAAAATGGTGAATCCTTTCTTATAAAAACAGTATGGTTGGTTAGTTCGCATTGCATAGGGAAGCTGCAGTAGCTCAAGGATGCATAGACTCTCGTAGACACATAAAGCCATGCTAAGTCAATGGCAATGGTACCTTCCATGTCATTGCTTGGTAACATGTTAGATAATCCTCCTCAATCACAGGTGACTTATGTGTTGAGTATATTGGAGCAATCCCACCATGCAATGGGTTGTTAATGTAAATTATGTCTATAAACAACCAATAGAAGAATCTTTCTAGTTTCCCACCCTTAGGGTCACCTGATATGATTAAGCTCCTTGCTATTCAGGTTTTATTCAGTCCCTGTGTGGTGTTGTTACAGTTAATATTCTACTATTCTGCTTGCTGTCCTTTAATTGAAATGATGGCCTTACAAGCAAAGTATGTTTGTCTACTATGAGACTTATTGTAAAGAACTCTTTTATCAAGAAAAGCAGTTTACTAATCTTTCTAAAGCAACTGTTAAGTAAAGAACTATTTTGTTATATTTCAAAATAAGTGTGAATAATTTAATTGCTGGGCTAGAGTGGGGAGTGTAATACATGGAGAACTTGCAAACTATAAGTAAAACTATTTGCGAAGCTGCCCTGCCTACTAGTGTGTATAAAAAACTGAACATTATGAAAGGAGCAGGAGGAAGGATGTTGCATGCAGAGGCCACTGTTGTCCAGACAGTCCTAGGAGAAATTTCTGGAACATTTCTTCTTCTTCAGGTGCTGTATTTGTTCCGGATATTGGCTATCATCATGGCAATAGTCTTCTTGCTCTTAATCCCTCGGAACAGTTCTCCTGAGGACATGTCACACCAGTTTCTCAGGTTCTTCAGCCATGAAGTCCATCTAAGTACAGAGCCCCTCTTCCCAGGGATCTTTCCTTGCAGAGCTAGTTGGGAGTATTCTATACTTAATGTTGTTTCTCATGACATGGCCAAGATATTGGAGCTTTCTTTGCTTAATGGTTTACGACAGCCGTAAATGTGCCCACTGGTGTTGTAAACATGTTTATTACAGCTGTGGATGAGTTTTATGGCAGTGTTTATGGTGTGTGTGTGTGGGAACCACCAGTCCAGCCCACTCAGCTGTCTGAGGGGGCATGGTCTGGCCCACGCTTAAAAAAGTTGAGAACTCCTGATCTACAGGCTATTCTCTTATACTCACTGCCATTCACATTTGTTGAAAAACAGCCATGAAAATTGCTTTTTGCAGCTGGGATTCCTTCTAAATAGAAACAGGTGAGACCAAACATTCTCCTTCACGATAAGCAAGATTTGTCTTTTCAATTTATATGGTTTTAAAATCTAAGGACATAAAGGGTTGGTTGTTTCTACCCTTTTCCAGGGAATCATATGAGCAATGTCAACTGAAGATGTGAAGGAATCTATCTTTTGACTGATGGAGCATTCCTCACTAAAGAAAAAGTAGAGGAGTTTGAAAGAAATAGTGAATTCTGTTATTCTTTTGTTGGTAACTTTGTAAGGTCAGATATGTGTCAAAAGACAGAATCTTCCAACTCACTTATTGTGGAAATATGTCTCTGAAATAGCTGGGACCATACAAATCAAAATACTGTGAAGACATGTTAAGACAAGTTGTTATTTTGGCCCTCAGGGTAAAGTCAAGTACTGTAGTGTGAACAGGAAACAAGAAACAGAAATGCATTTGTTTCAGCCAGAGGAAGCAAACATAATGTCCAGGGAGAATTATGCTGGCCATCAGGATAGCCATGCCTTATTGCACAGGAATAATCTTATGTCCGTTCCTCTCCACAGGGCATAAGCTGGTCTCTAAAGAAGGTGGAAGCCTCTCTGGTTACCTTGGATTTAAGCAAATTTAAACATCAAATTCTGAAATACTCATCTCTTTGTTGCACTGCACCCTACATATTGGTGGATAATGCTTCAGTCCAATCCAATTTAAAATGCTTCTGACTGTGTAGATTTCTAGGGGGAAATTTATACACACGCTTAAATCAGTGGAAGTTTAAAATGGTTGGTTGGGTCATGTTCTAAGTAAAACAAAATAGCAAGTCTCGGTGAAAAATTAAGGACCCGTTCCTCTCCTTGATTCAAATGGAAGGGATTAACATTGATTTTATTGTATTAAATGTCAGCCAACAGAATTAAATTAGAAAGAAGGGTAAAATTAAAATAGTGTAGTATAAAACTGGAAGCAGCCACAAGAACAGATCAAATCTACCAGGAGCAAATGTACAGCTTTTCAAAAGGTATGAGGTTCCAGTGTACATTTATCTTTATTTCATGTATGTTGATGTATTTCAGCATGCCCCGTGTAGTCTAAATAAATCAATAAACAAATAAATAAAGATTATGATGATAAACAGTAAAGCATAGAGGGGTAAATAATGCTTCTGCTTCTTTATTAGGTAAAGGTTGCCCTTGCCTGAAAGCCAATCATATCTGTCTCTAGGGTTCAGTGCTCCTCTCTGTACATAGCCAAAGAGCCAGCACTGTCTGTGTCTGCAGATGTTTCCATGGACATGTGGCAGGCATGACGAGATACCGGAGCACACGGAATGCTATTTACCTTCCCACCAAAATGGTACCTATTTATCTACTTGCAATTTCCTGCTTTCAAACTGCTAGGTTATCAGGAGCTGGGGCAGAGATGGGAGCTCACTCCATCATGCAGTACTCAGGTCTCGAACTGCTGACCTACTGGCCGTCCAGTTTAGTGTCTTAACCACTAAGCCACCGCAGTCCCTCGCTGCTTTCTTACCTCACTGGAAATCTTCTGGTCGCAGCTGCAGCCCAACTCACCAGAGATATTTTCCTTAGGAACTTCATAGAAAGGTCTCAGGCTCGTTTCACTTGCCATGTCTTTTTATGGCTCCATGCATTTCAAAGCAGTGGTGCAATGAAGCTTTGAAAGGGAGGTAATTGAACTGTACTGCTCACTGGCTTTCTGATTGCAAAAGAAAAAACCAACCAATGAACACCTAAATTAAACGACAATTTCTGGGCCAGCAGACCTGAAGAGAAAAACTACTGCAAGTAAAAGGCAGCCCAGCCTTACCTTCTGTTCTGTTCAACTCTAATGAACACAAATGCCATTCCAGCTGCTGAACATGTTTCAGAAATGGCAAATAAACTATGTCCGCTTATTATTTATATTGCATTTTTCTTAAGTGTTCTAAGGGTTTCATATTATCTTAATCATTCTTAAAGCAAAACTGTGAAATAGCTCTAGATTTGGACTGGAGGTGGTGCCATTTTAGCAAAACTTTACCTAAGCCCATCCAGGGATTTAGCAGCTGAACTAGGACAGAGTCAGATCAAGGGCACCATCTAAGTAAGAGAAAACATAGCTCTTTGCATATGTGTATATGAGTCACATATATGGAAGAATAACTATGTTAATTTTTTGCAGCTGAAACAAGTCTCTTGCAGCAGAGTAAATAAATGTATTAAGGCCACAATAAATTTGCTCATTTTAAAAACACCACAGGATACTTTCTATGTACAACCTAACCATAGGGGCTGCAGTGCCTCAGTGATTAAGAAGCTCGCCTTGTTAGCTGGAAGGCTGGCAAATTGACAGTTCAAGACCCAGGTACTGCATGACAGTTTGAGCACCCATCTTGGTCCCAGCTCCTGCCAACCTAGCAGTTTGAAAGCAAGAAATTGCAAGTATATAAACAGGGACCACTTCAGTGGGAAAGGATCTTGGGGACATGAAAGGAGCCTCATTCAGGCATCCCCTGAGTGGAGTTTCTTCAGCAAAAATCCTTTCAACCTAGAATAATTTCTGACACGAAATTATTATTACTTAACCATGGAGTCCAACCCCCTGCTCTGTGCAGGAATCCAAACCCAAGCGATTCTGCCAGATGGTTACCCAACTTCCTCTTGAATTCTTCCAACATTGGCGCACTCACCACTTCCCAAGGTAATTGGTTCCATTGTTGTACTGCTCTAGTAGCTAGAACATTTTTCCTGATATTTAGTCTGTATCTGGCTTCCTGTAAGTTGAGTCTATTACTTCACATCCTGCAACTCTGGGGTGTTCCTTTAGATCCATTAACTTGGTCTAACTCATTTTCAAATTGCCCCCCTTAAAATAAAATTGCCCCAATCTGAGGTGTGTGCCCCATGTTGGGAACCACGACTCTAGTGTCTAAAATATAGAACTCCCAGCTAGGGAGTTGGCAATTCAGCATGCAAAGGGTTAACATGTAATCCTTGGGAGGAGGGAGCATCTTCTTCCAGGTCTAACCTGCTTGTTTTCTTACAAACTAATTAGAAAAGCCCCTATCTTTCAAAGGTTTGATTCTCTGTCCCGAATATCTTCCTGTCTGCTGGCAGCAATTGGCCTTTTCTCTTTGCTGGAAATTGAGTTTGTTTGGGAGTCTACCTACCCTTTTCAATCACATGACTAAAAAAGATGAAAACCTCCTTCATTTTGTTTTGTAACTTCATTCTTTCCTAACAATCCTGTTGCCAACCTGTCAAGACTGAGCATAGAACGAGTAAATATATTTTCCCCCTATTGACTGTAAATTTGACTCTGAGCATTTATTTGACTGGAGAAAATGTTGAATGTGCAAGGACTTGCGGGGTGGGAAAGGTCTGCAAACAATTCAAGCCTTAATAACTGCCCCATTTTTGCTCTGCAACTACATATCCCAAAACCAAATTCTGGAGCTTCTGACTCAGGGCAAAAGACTCTGCAGTAATAGTATCAGTGACAGAAAACTATCTGAAATGAAAGTGTGCTTGCTCCTAAACTCCCATAATAGAATTGATATTCTTTGAAGATAAACAAGCAGTCTCACAGTATAAAGTTAACTTGTTATGATGTATTCTAAAATAATGCAGCTAACAAGACTCTTATCCTGAGGGCACTGATATAATGCAATGTAAAATATGGGCAATATAATTTTATTCTTTCTATAAATATTTAAGAGGTTAGGGAATTTATGAATGTGTAAATTGTTATAAGTTAAAGGGAAATCTACCCCAGGAATTGAAATTACAAGAATAGAAAAAACCAAGAATGGATTTTCTTAAAAGAATAATTTTAAAAAACACATACAGTGCTTGTGTGGTTATAATTAATATTTGAAGCAATCATATCAGAGTTGTGAACCAGAGTTAGTTACATAAACAAGAATAATACCAGAGGGAGGCATAAACCTTAACCATGATTAGAATACCTAATACTTTGCAGTTAAATCTCCCACAAGTCTGATTAAAATGATGTTTTGGGGGTGGGGGTGGGGTGGGGAGGAGTGGAAAACTCAGAGAAAATAGGAAAAAATGACTGATTCTGTTTGGAGCTAACTTTTGAGAAGAGCAGAATGATTTGATAATTCTAGCCTGAACTTTCTCACTGCATCCTTTGCCTCCTTCCTCATTGACTTAGGATTCATCTGGAAGAGATAGAGTAACACAACTCCTGTTTGGATATGAATTGTGAAATAAGGCCAGAGGGTCCTCTCTGATTGCTAGTTTCCTACCACCACTGGACTCTGCCAGTCAGGGCCTCTTCTATCATTAGGTAGAGTATGGCAAATTCCCTTAGTTACAAGGTAGCAAGACTAGGTGAGCAGTAGAGAGATGCTAGAGGTTAGAGCTGTGATATGTGCTACCTCACTGGACAGGCTAAGCTACTGTACCCAATGGCACTAGCAAAACCTGTTAAAATTCTGTTGCTAATATCACTAGTTGCTGTACAAGAAAGGAGAAGGGATGCCATCTTATACTATGTCTCAGTCAGCAAAATGCCGTTGCACAATGAGAGCTATTGTGTTAGGAAGCTAATCTTCTAGTTATTGTGATTAGAGTGACATTTAGGCCTGTCTTCTGGCACTAGATGCAAGTTTCAGGACTTGGTTTAAGCTGTAAGTGAGAGGGATGGCTGCTATGAATTTGGACGGAGAGTAATGTTAATAGATGTATAGTTTATACCACTGCATATCCCTTCCAAAAACAGAACCACAAAGAAATTCTCCTCTCCTTCTCTCTAGAATCTCCCAAGAAAATCAGGATGCCAGATTGCATGGAGAGCACCTAAAGATACAGGAGACTCTCTGCTGAATACGTACACATATGTATGTAAGTATGTACATACCAACTAACCAAACAGCCAACCAACCAACCGCTATATGTAGAAAAAGCCAGAAATATGTGAAGAAGAGGGGAGGGGCTTACATTTTGTTTTCCTTGCATATTTATTCTGCTTAATTTTAGAACTGCTTGAAATGAGTCCTGTGTAAAAGCTCTGTTATGTATGTAGGCTTTCTCACAAAAGAGTTGCCAATGTATGCTGTAAAAATGGCAGAAGTCAGCAAAACGTTTTGTTTCTTTTATTTTAAAGCAAATGTTACTAAACACCTCTCTGCTCAGTTCACTAATAAATATTCTTGTTCAGTCGCACAGTTGATTCTGACCCTTTGAGACCCTATGGCCCATTGCCTGCTAGGCACCTCTGTCTTCCACCATCCTCCTCAGCCCGCCCAGCTCTGTGCCCATTGCATCTACAATACCATCTAGCCATCTCATTTTTGACCGCTCCTTCTTCTTTTGCCCTCAACCCTTCCCAGCATCAATGCTTTCTCAAGCGAGTCTTCTCTTCTCATTTGATGTACAAAGTACCTTAGCTTCATCTTTACTATTTGACCTTCTGTCACCTGACAAATTCGAATACAACGTCATAATTAATTAAAATGTTTATTAAAGTTAATAACAATTACACACACACGGACTACATGGAAGGAGGAGGAGGAGAGAAATCAATCAGGGCCATACCTATTGCAAAATAACCATCATTGGCAAAGAAAAGGGGAAAACAATCAAAGGGCAGCCTGACGCAAACCCAAAAACTGCCAAGCGCAGGGCTGTGAGACAAGCAAACGTCTCATTCCACACGTAGGCAGCCAACGGATTAAAAGGGAAACAAAGGCAGCCAAACTGATTCCTCTCCTCCCGGGGTTTTCCTGCAATAAAATAATCAAACAGTATCGATTTTAACATCTATCTCTTTGTTTCTGCCTAAGCACCCGATAGACGCTAAGCCGTTCGCGTCCGGAGCGGCAGTTCCCATTGAAACACAGTCTTCCCTCGCCGCTGCACTCCATTGGCCGAGCCTGCCGTCAGTCCCGCAAGGCTGGCCTCCTATTGGCTAAAGCGCGCCGGTTGCGTCCGCCTCCTGTACCTTGAATGAACTGGCAAAGAACAAAGAAATGCCTTTGTAACCACAAAAATGTGAATTGCTCCTATCTTGCAACATTGTAACAAGCCGCTGTAACAATTTCCGGGCTGAAGAACATACGTTATTTCTGTATAGCTGAAATCTCCTCCCCTAGTGTCACCTTTTGTGTCATGTTTGATGTAATTAAACTATGCTAATTACCCTTTCCTTCCCCTGAGTTTCGGTCACCCCCCCTTACCTTTAGAGTTAGTTTAGATAAGAATGGATATAAGGCCCCAGAAGGTGGGTGGGGGGTACCTTGGATTCACAAAATCTGTGGGTTGAGGTCACGAGGGGGTCTTTTCCTCAGAACGGATGCGGGAAGGTTAGCTATTTAGAATTATAGGTCTGGCCAGACTATATGCCCGAATAGGCTTGCCTTTGCTTTTGCTCCCAATAAACCATATTTTGTTTTGACTGAAAACCCTGCCTCATTGTAAGTTCTTGGGTCTTTCTAGTACCTCTGCCAGAGAGTGAATCCAATCACCCAGAATTGGGTGACATAATTGGTGGCCCGTACGGGGATTAGCTCTGGTTCCTGCAACCTCCTTAAGAGGTGCAGGACACAAAGAGAGGGAAAGAAAAACCAGAACGACCTCCTATTCGAAATCTTCAATCAGGCTTTGAGAGACTCATCTGCGGTTCGTCTCTGCGACTGAAAACTTCAGGATCGGTAACGTATAATTTTGATTTTGGGGTCCTTTTGAAATTCTTGCCAATTTAGCCTAAACGTTCGTTTGTTAAACAGCCAACTGAACTAAACCTTCCCCCGGGTGGCAGTCCGGGTATTGAGAAGCGTGGGTTAGAGTCCCACCGAGAGTGCAACAAGCAGGTTTGACGGACCTGAATTGCACAACAAATTGGGCACTAGTGAGGTTAGCCACCACTAGAAAAGCAAGAGCAGGACTTGTCCCCCTGTGAGCGCCTTTAGTTTAAAAAGTTCGGGCTAGTGAGTAGAATCATCACCTAACACTAAGCCTTGTCAAGTGGCAGGGTCCGAGAGACGGGTGGCACCCGGTGAGGATTCGGAAAAGCACGTTGTGGCAGAGTAATTACCTGAGCACACGTGGCCAATTGGCTAGACTGGTCAAGAGAGGAGGTTCGTCGACCGTGAGACCAGTACAAATAGTCTCGAGAGACGGGTGATACCTGGTGAGAGACATCAAGGGAAAGAAACTGTGTGGTCCGCTCCCGCCAGTGCGCTGCGTGGGGTAACTCGGTAAGCACCAAGACCTAGGCCTAGGCAAGTTATGGGAGGAACTTTGGGAGTTCAGGATGGGCTGAAAGAGAAGACGGGTGGGACGCCACTCAGCAATGTACTTAGGAATTGGAGGAATTTGGTGGGACCCAAATCCAAATTAAGCAAAAGGAGGTTAAAATTTTTATGCACACAAGACTGGCCCTTTCAACAGGACCTGAGGCCCGCCTGGCCTAAAGAAGGCAGTTTAAAAATATACCATCTTCAAGCCCTAATTAGATGGATAGAAACGAGTCCAGGGAGATCTGGGGACTTGGAATATGCAGCGCTATTCATGAGGCTGCACTCGAATCCAGAAAGATACCCCTGCGAGGGAAATCTTTATATTGTAAAGGAGAAGGTTCATCCTTCCTCCGAACTTGGGGATCCCCCAAGGTATAAGGAGGTGATTGAGGCGGCGCAGGAAGAGGACCCTCTGGGACCATTGCACCTTCCTCCCCCTTTAATCCCTCAACCAGCTGCTCATGACATCCTTGCGAATCCTGGGGTGCCCCATCAGCCTCTGGTGCCCACCGCTCCCATAAGCACAAGGAACATGCCAAGCCCAGAGAGACCAGGGTCCGTAACTTTGCAGCCCCCCTCCAAGATTGTAGTGGGTCCAACCGCGGAGGTAAACCTGCTGGATCTGTCGGACATGTCCCTGCGGGACATGCCGGGTAGAGGGGCTGTGGAAGCAGCTATCGGACCCTGGGGACAGACGGAAGTTCCTGGCGCTGCGGGAGTAAGTGAGCTGAAAGAGATGATGGAAAGCACCATCAGAGAAATGAAGGAAGCCATGAGGAGGGAATTGGGCATAGCCAAATTAAAGAAAAAGAGCAAAGCCAAAACTCAGAGCGAGACTGAGCATGAACCAGTCTCCACGGACTCGTTGGAGGAGGAAGAGCCAGGTTTTAGCAAGCAGACTTCGGTCCGCAGCAAAGCAAAGGGAAAGAAGGAAGGCAAAGGGAAGGGAAGGCCCCCAACCCCCACATCCAGTGAGTCTGAGGAGGAGGAGGAGGCACCCAGAAATAGGAAGCCCACTCAGTCAAAGAGAGGAAAGGGAAGGAGACACGGCTCGTTGCCCCCCCTCCCAGCTGGAGGGCCGGGAAGGGAGGACCAACGGATCACTAGATCACAGGCGGCGAGCTCAACCGAGGGGAATCCCCCCCGCATGGTGCTCCCCCTAAGAGAACAGTTAGTTGTCACGGCCGCTGGCGAACAAAGGACAGGTTTCGTCTATGTGCCATTTTCTTCGACCAATCTCCTCAACTGGAAGAGATCGTGTCCCTCCTATTTGGAGCACCCCCTAGCAGTAGCCAAAGAAGTAGAGAGCATCTTCAACACCCACAACCCCAACTGGGTGGATGTCCAGCAGTTGCTGAACACATTGTTCACAACTGAAGAAAATAGGATGATCAGGACCGCTGCCTTGAAGCATGCTTCGAGGCTGCAAAATCCCCAAGATGCAGCCAACCCTTTGGTCCCCGAGAATGTGGTCCCCTCCCAGAGGCCAGAATGGGATGCAAGGGTGGGCCACGACGAAGCAGCCAAAACCCATCTTGCCAGGTTCAGGGAGTGCATTCTCGAAGGAATTCGAAATGGAGCTCCCCAACAATACGCGATGGGAAAAGTCTACGAGGTTCGTCAAGGACCCACAGAGACCCCCACAGCGTTCCTGGAAAGGCTGCATGAGGCGGTACGGAAGTACCTGGGCCAGGACCCAGAGTCACCAGTGTGCAAAACGCTGGTGACTAGCCTTTTCGTGGCAAACTCCATGCCCGACATAAAAAGGAAACTTTCCAGCGTAGAGTCCCCTCTTGAGTGCCCCATGCAGAGACTGATTGACACAGCATTTAGGGTGTATAACAACAGGGAGGAAGATGTTAAAAAGGAGAAAGCAAAGGAAAGGCACAAGGACCAGAAAGTCTTGGTGGCAGCATTGCAGGAACTCACTAGACCGCAGGGAAACTGGCTTTCCCCACCAAACAACTTTCCCAACCACCCTCCTTTCGGGCCACCCCAAGGCACTTGGGGTCCTTATCCACAATATCAGCCCCCTAAGGGCCGCGGGTGGACTCCAGGCCCACATCCCCCGCCACATGGCAACACCTGGGGCCAGAACACCCGAAGTGGCCCGCAGTCAGGCAAAACATGGCACCAGAAAATATCCAGCAAAGGAAAGGAGTCAGGAGCTGGGGACTCTCGTCCACCGTGCTACAACTGTGGGGAAGCTGGCCACTGGGCACGGAATTGCCCCCACCCAGGACCTCCACGAGGGCAGGTAACCCAGGAGGGCAGATATCAAAGACACCAGGGGCAGCAACCCACCCGGGAAAGAGGTGCCCTAGAAATGCTGTTGGAGGATGGGGATAGCGACAGGGACGATTGACGGGGTCCGGGGTCTGCTTTTAACCTACCACCCGGCGATCCCATACTGGAATTAAGGGTGGGAAACACTCGTGTCCCATTTTTGCTAGACTCAGGGGCCACCTTTTCTGTGTTACAACAGCCCCCTCCGTGTGTTAAACACCTCCCTGGGAAGACCAAAGCTGTGGTAGGGGCATCAGGGCAACTAGAAAAGGCCCCCATTTTACCCCCAGTCAAAATCAGTGTGGCAGGACAGGAATTAACTCATTCCTTCCTGCATCTGGCCAACTGTCCCGCGAATCTTCTGGGCAGGGATCTGCTCCAGAAATTAGGTGCAAAACTTGAGTTTTCTGAACAGGGGTGCAAGGTAACTTTCGCTACCCCGCAAGCCAAATTGTTTGTTCTAGGGGCTGTACTTGCGTTAACTGCGGACCCCCTAATTGATGAAATTTCCCGGTCTGTCTTGCCAACGGTATGGGCAGACGGGAGCGGACCTGGCCGCTCCAAAAGCGCAGAGCCTGTTTCGGTTAAATTAAAACCAGGGAGGGGACCAGTGTTCATAAAACAGTATCCTCTGAAGGTAGAGACCAAGAGAGGACTGGTCCCCGTGCTAAAAATGCTGCTGCAGAGGGGTCTAATCTACCCCTGCCAGTCCCCATTCAATACTCCGATCATGGGAGTTCCAAAGGGGGATTCTGGCAAATACCGGCTGATCCACGATCTCCGCGCAGTAAACGATGCGGTCCAAGACATTTCTCCCATTGTCCCAAACCCCTACAATCTAATCACTTTGATTCCGGCCCACCACGATCGCTTCACGGTCATCGACTTAAAAGATGCCTTTTATTCTATACCGCTTGCGCCCGAATGTCAGGAGTTCTTTGCCTTCACATGGGAACCCCCTCCTGGGGAAAACGAGGTGCCCGCTAACCGTTTCGCCTGGGGGGTCTTGCCTCAGGGGTTCAAATTATCGCCCACGTTGTTTGGGGAAGCCCTAAGTAAATTCCTTCGAAATTGGCAGTGTCCGGTCCCTGCAAAGGTTATAAATTACGTAGATGACCTATTGATTTCAAGCGTGGGAGTTGAAAACTGTAAACTGGCCACCATCCAGTTGTTGAATTCCTTGGGTGAGGAAGGATATAGGGTAACTAAGGAGAAATCCCAAATTGCCAGAGAGGAAGTCTTGTACCTGGGATTCCTAATCTCCCAGGGACAACGCAAAATCAGTAACGAACGAAAAGAGGCGATTTGCCAGGTACCCCTGCCCGAAACTAAAAGGCAATGGAGAGGTTTTCTAGGGATGTGCGGCTACTGCAGAGTTTGGATCGCTAACTTTGCCCAAATTGCAAAACCACTCTTTGAAGGCTTGAAGGGAGCAGGGGAACGGGTAGAGGCGACACCAGAAATGCGGCGGGCTTTTCAAACCCTTAAGAAAAGCTTACTCGAAACTCCCGCACTGGGACTGCCCAACCCGGAGAGGCCATTCGAGTTGTTCATACACGAGAGCAAGGGGTTGGCGCTAGGTGTCTTAACGCAGTGGTTTGGCACATGGCGGAGACCAGTTGCCTACCTTTCAAAACAACTAGACCCAGTAGCGCGTGGCTGGCCTGCATGCCTGCGACATGTGGCAGCCACGGTGACCTTGTGTGAGGACGCAGAGAAGCTCACTTTGGGGGGAGAATTGTCCGTTTTCGTACCACATGCAGTGGCTACGGTGCTTGAGCAAAAAGGAAACCACTGGCTATCCAATGCTCGTATCACCCAGTACCAGGCAGCCCTGCTAGATAACCCAAAACGCAGACTGACGGTGTGTTCCGCCTTGAACCCCGCCACCCTGCTTCCCGAAATTGGCACATCTAATATGGTCCACAATTGCGTGGAGACCATTGGTTTGGAATACTCCAGCCGATCAGACCTAGGGGACATCCCATTGCCTAACCCAGATTTGGAACTTTACGTAGACGGTAGCAGTTTTGTAGCCCAGGGAATTCGGAAGGCTGGGTACGCGGTGGTCACCCTTCAAGGGACAGTTGAAGCTCGCCCGCTCCCCGCAGGGACCTCTGCCCAGACTGCAGAACTAATTGCACTAACCAGGGCTTTACAAATTGGCGCAAATAAAGTTGTAAACATTTTTACGGACTCCAGATATGCTTTCTGTGTATTACATGTTTTCGGGACAATGTGGAGAAATAGGGACTTTAAGAGCGCAGACGGAGAGCCCATCAGGAATGGAGAATTTGTACTCAAATTGTTGCAGGCTGTTCACGAACCTTCCAAAGTAGCTGTGACCCACATTCGGGGACACGGAAAGGCAACTGAACTTTACCAAAGGGAGGGGAACCGCCGCGCAGATGAAGCGGCTAAGAAAGCGGCTTCCCTGGAAATAGACAGAGATCTGATTACCTTTGTTTCAGCCCCTGCCCCCGCAGTTAAACTCCCCACGAATCCCATGTACACAGACAAGGAAAAATGTTATGGCCACTCAAAAGGGGGATCCCTTAACGAACACGGGTGGATGATATTTGAGGACGGGAAAATCCTCATTCCCAAAGCCTTAAGCACGGACATAATTAGGGAAATTCACAGGCGCACACACGCCAGCCCTGGCGTGTTGGTAGATTGCATTCGGCCATGGGCGGTCGTTAAAGACCTGGCTCGAACCGCCACCGAAGTGTGCAGGATGTGTGTTACTTGTGTGAAAAACAATCCCAACACAGGAATCAGGAAAGGGCCATGGGGAAGTCAGCCTCCAGGCTCCTTCCCTGGAGCACGATGGCAGGTAGACTTCTCTGAACTCTACCCAAACAGAGGATTCAAACATTGCCTAGTGTTCACGGACTCCCTCACAGGGTGGGTGGAAGCATTCCCTTGCCGCACCAACCAAGCAAAGGAAGTTGTTAGGAAGCTCATCTTTGAAATCATCCCTAGGTTCGGGATTCCCTGGCAGGGAATCAATTCCGACAATGGAAGACATTTCGTTGCTGAAATTACACAACAGGTCTCGAAGGCTCTGGACATTCCCTGGTCGCTTCACGCGGCCTGGAGACCCCAAAGCTCAGGGCAAGTGGAACGAGCAAACCAAACAATAAAAAGTCACCTCCGTAAAATGATTCAGGAGACAGGAATGGGTTGGGTAGACTTGCTTCCCCAAGCATTGCTGCGGATTCGAATTCTGCCCAGAGGCAGACTGGCAATCTCCCCTTTTGAGGCAATGTATGGTCGTCCCTATCCGGTGGGGGATTTACCCAGGGGGAGAGAACATGTAGGATCAGTGCCTGGAACGCAGTTAAGAAATTATTTGGAAAGCATGTCTAACCTTCTTCAAGAAAACTTGCAGTCTCTCCTTAACAAGCAGGTACACACTATCCGCGCCCCATTGCACAACTTCCAACCCGGGGATTGGGTCTACGTTAAAGCATACAACCCGGAATTTGCAGAAACGCGATGGAAAGGGCCCTTCCAAGTCCTCATGACAACCCCTTCGTGTTTAAAGGTGGAAGGAATTGCGGCTTGGATACATTTTACCAGAGCTCGCAGCGCTCCAACCCCTTCCCCAGAGGAACAGTTCCCTGTCCGCAAAACTGTACCGGAAAGTCAGTGTGAAAAATCCAAGAAGAAAGAGGAAGAGAACGAGTCCTGGTCTGTGGAAGGCTTGGACGGATTAAAGTTTTTGTTCAAAAGGCGGCCGGATTCCGCCCCACGCAAGGATACAGCTCAAACAGCAGAGAAGTAGCCTTGTATCTTTATTATTAATCTCTATCTATCTTTCCTAAGTACTGCTAGCGTGCTATATTCTTTTACCTGATCTAGTTTAAAGTTTAGATTTTGTTGTGTAAAATGCATAGGATGTATAGAATGTTAGAATGTCTTTCCGTAATTATAGCAATTTACAGAATCCCCTCATTTGGATCAGACCAATTCTCCCCAGTTAGGCAGATCAGCCCCCACGAAAACATTTGGGAGTATCTGGGAAAACATGTGGCCAATGTCACAAACATCTGTTTAAAGCCCGGTAACTCAGTGGGCCAGATGGCGGCCACCTGCCTGGTGGCCGTCACCACGGACATTACACCCCTGCAGAAGGTGACTTTCCCAGATTGGAAAGGAAGCCCACTTACTTACAAGAATGCCCCAGCCTTGGGACATTTGGTCTCAGGTGCAGACCCAAAGCTGCTTAAATTTAGAGTAGGAACAGTGACCAAGTCCCCTCTGTGCGTATATTGGGAAGGGTGCAGGGCTAGATGTTTTAATGTCACCCCTGACTCCCAGGCATTGCAATGCAACCATACAGAACATGCACCATATGTGCACAATTACATTAAATTCCCTGAAGGATGGTTCATGGTATGCGGGTCTCTAGTATATTCATATATTCCAGCCCTGGTAACAGGGGGCCCCTGCTCTCTAGCCAGACTCAGTGTCATCCTCCCTTCAAGGGAAATGCTAACGGGGGAGGAAAGGACAAAACGGAGCATAGAGACACATGGGCTTACCCCTGACTGCGACTCTGCACTCCACCTCTTCTCCCCTGCTGAATACACAGCCCTAGCCGCCTCTCTAGTAGGAATACCAGGACTCATGATCTACGCTGAAAAACAAATTGGCAAACTAGCGTGTTCAGTCGTTAAAGGCCTGAACTACACCAGTAGGGCCCTGCATTTGATCAATCAAGAGATGGCTGAGGTCCGCGATGCCACTTTGCAAAACAGAATGGCCATTGACTATTTGTTGTTGGTTCACAACAGAAAATGTGACGAGTTTAAAGGGATGTGCTGCTTGAATTTAACGGATAACCATGAACAGGTGGAGCAGGCCATCCATGGTTTGCACAATCTTACCACCGAGATTACACAAGACACTGGGTTCTCACTATGGGATTGGCTAACCAGCTGGCTTCCAGATTTTGGCTACCTCAAGCATTTATTCATAACGGGGCTTGGGATTGCTGTACTAGTATTTTCAATTTGTATGTGCGTGCCCTTTCTGCAGTCCCTGAAAAATCTATGTCAGGTCCCATTTAACCGGGGTCCTAGTGGGTACATCATCACCGAAACCCACTCAGTCTGAAGATGGGACCGTCCAGAGGCCGCCCCATCTAAGAGGAAATGGGAAGGAATGTCACCTGACAAATTCGAATACAACGTCATAATTAATTAAAATGTTTATTAAAGTTAATAACAATTACACACACACGGACTACATGGAAGGAGGAGGAGGAGAGAAATCAATCAGGGCCATACCTATTGCAAAATAACCATCATTGGCAAAGAAAAGGGGAAAACAATCAAAGGGCAGCCTGACGCAAACCCAAAAACTGCCAAGCGCAGGGCTGTGAGACAAGCAAACGTCTCATTCCACACGTAGGCAGCCAACGGATTAAAAGGGAAACAAAGGCAGCCAAACTGATTCCTCTCCTCCCGGGGTTTTCCTGCAATAAAATAATCAAACAGTATCGATTTTAACATCTATCTCTTTGTTTCTGCCTAAGCACCCGATAGACGCTAAGCCGTTCGCGTCCGGAGCGGCAGTTCCCATTGAAACACAGTCTTCCCCCGCCGCTGCACTCCATTGGCCGAGCCTGCCGTCAGTCCCGCAAGGCTGGCCTCCTATTGGCTAAAGCGCGCCGGTTGCGTCCGCCTCCTGTACCTTGAATGAACTGGCAAAGAACAAAGAAATGCCTTTGTAACCACAAAAATGTGAATTGCTCCTATCTTGCAACATTGTAACAAGCCGCTGTAACAATTTCCGGGCTGAAGAACATACGTTATTTCTGTATAGCTGAAATCTCCTCCCCTAGTGTCACCTTTTGTGTCATGTTTGATGTAATTAAACTATGCTAATTACCCTTTCCTTCCCCTGAGTTTCGGTCACCCCCCCTTACCTTTAGAGTTAGTTTAGATAAGAATGGATATAAGGCCCCAGAAGGTGGGTGGGGGGTACCTTGGATTCACAAAATCTGTGGGTTGAGGTCACGAGGGGGTCTTTTCCTCAGAACGGATGCGGGAAGGTTAGCTATTTAGAATTATAGGTCTGGCCAGACTATATGCCCGAATAGGCTTGCCTTTGCTTTTGCTCCCAATAAACCATATTTTGTTTTGACTGAAAACCCTGCCTCATTGTAAGTTCTTGGGTCTTTCTAGTACCTCTGCCAGAGAGTGAATCCAATCACCCAGGGTAAAAAAGGGTAAAAAAAGATTTGATATTTTTAAAAAGAGAATACTATGAGCATAGTAATAGAAACTCAAAGTTATTAGCAAAAGCAGCGAGGGATAAAAAAAACAAAGGCCAGGTAGGAGTACTGGTAGATGAGAAGGGGAAGAGATGTAATAAAAGGAAAGAGAAGGCGGAAATAATAGAGGCTTTTTATAAGGAGCTATATTCAAAGAAGCAGGTAAATTTGAACAAATTGGAGGATCACTTCAAAAAATATAATACTCTTTTAATAACAGAAGAACATAGAAATATGATGGAGGAACAAATATCTGTAAAAGAAATTGAGAATGTAATTAATAAATTAAAATTGAATAAAGCTCCAGGAGAAGATGGGCTTCCCGCTGAATTTTACAAGGATTTTAAGTTCTGGGTTGTTCCGAGACTACACAAATTATTTAATGGGATTTTAGAGGGAGAATCAACACCAGAATCTTGGAATAGATCTATCATCGCATTGATTCCCAAGCCAGGGAAAGATTTATATAAAATAGAATCATATAGGCCGATATCCTTGATTAACCAAGATGCTAAAATTTTTTCCACAATAATGGTGACCAGGCTAAATAGCTTCATAGCCAAATACATAAAAGATGATCAAGCAGGGTTTATAAAGGGTAGGTATATGTCAGATCTTACAAGGAGGGTAGTGGATTTATTGGATATAGCTGAAAGGCAAAAGGATAGGGTAGGTTTCTTAGCCCTGGACATTTTCAAGGCATTTGATTCTTTGCAATGGGATACAATACATGAGGTAATTAAACATTATGGATTTGGGGACAAATTTCAAAAAGTTATCAAGAATTTATATAAACAGGGAATAGCGATAGTGAAATTTAATGATAACTATACAGGAGAAATAAAACTGGAGGCTGGAACTAGGCAGGGCTGCCCATTGTCGTCTACATTATTTGTTTTGGCTATGGAACTATTGGCGAACTTAATACGGCAAGATAAAGAAATAGTTGGAATTGAAGGAAATAAAATAAGTTTGTACGCCGATGACACATTAATCACAATTAAACAACCAATACAAGGAATATTGAGGATTAATAAACACCTGAAAACTTTCGAGGAAATGACAGGTTTAAGGGTGAACTGGGATAAGTCCGAGATGATTTTAATCAATGGGAGTAAGAAGGATGAAGAAGAAATAAAGCAAAAATTTAATATTCAAACTCCGGATAAAGTGAGATATTTAGGGGTAATACTTGCTAGAAAAACTGGGGAACTTAAGGAATTGAATTATGGAAAACAAATGAAAGAGATAGATAAAAAGATATTACAGTACAATAAGTTGAATTTATCGTGGTTTGGCAGGGTGGCAATGTGTAAGATGATGTTGTTACCTAAATTAAATTTCTTATTTGATGCTCTGCCAATAAAACACACAGAAAAAGAATTGGAAAAATATCAAAATACTATAAATAGATTTTGCAATGGGAAAAGAAAAGCAAGGATACCCAAGATTTTATGGTATATACCACAAAAAGAAGGGGGACTGGGTATTCCGAATATTAGCAAGTATTACAGAGCCTTTCAATTACGAAATGTTATTAAATTATTAAATAGAGAAGAGCCGATATGGGGAAAATTAGAATCAAAAGAGTTTTCTAGGAAAGGGAAGGCATTCTTTTTATGTGGCGATAAGGATAAAAAAATGAGGATTCAGGGCAAGATGATAAGAGCAACAATAGAAGAATGGAACAAAGTAAGAAAGGAACTTATTCCAGGGATCTCAATGGTTACAGAATTAGAAGATTTTAACAACTTTCCGATAAAAATAGAAGGTAGGATTAAGGATATCTTATTAAAAAATGGGGTCTCTCTGTTGAAGGATTGGATCAAAATTTGTAGGGATTTGGAGAAGAGAAAAGAGCTCTATCTGCAACTGGAGTTGGATTGGTTTAAAGTCCTCCAGATAAACAATTGGAATAAGAAATTTTTTTTGGAAATGGGATCTGATAGGGAGCTTACAGAATTGGAAACATTGCTGGTCAAATTGAGAAAAGGAGACATAGGTTTAAAAGGGATAGTTAGTAAAATATATAAAATTTTAAATAAAGGAGGGAAGGCTCAACAAGTATTGAAAGATAGTTGGGAACAAGAATTGAATATAACAATTAATGAGAAGACTTGGGGGAAAATGTGGAGAAGACGTATTATGAGATCTATGTCGGTAAGAGTGAAGGAACATAATTATAAACTAATTTGGAGATGGTATAGAACCCCAGTAAAACTGCATTTAATGTATAAAGATGTGAGTGAGAAATGTTGGAGATGTAAAAAAGATAGAGGAACATATGAACATATGTGGTGGTCTTGTGAGGCCTTGAAGGATTTTTGGGGTAAAATAGAGGTCGAAATTAAAAATATATTGGATTTGCAGGTTGAACTGGGCCCAAATACAATTTTGTTAACTGAGATCGATAAATATAAAATGAGTGAGGATAAAAATGAATTGATGGCGATAATGTTATCGGCGGCCAGACAATGTATAGCCAGAAATTGGAAAAATAATGAAAATCTACAAAGAAGGAATTGGTATAATGAAATGTGGGATTTGGCACTCAACGAAAAGCTCACTTGGGAGATAAATTCTAAAAAGGGTAAAGTATTTGGTAACAACTTCTGGAGAACCTGGAAACCTTTTATAGAATATGTAACAGTAAAGAATCAGGGCATACCCCCTGCATTTGAGCAAAATGATTTTTGGAAAATATAAGTAAACATAAATCCCCGGACATTGTATATATCACAAGGGTGGTCTTAAAGACAAGAAGAAAAACTGAGATAGAGAATAACATATATTGGTTATGAGGGGATAGATGAAAATATAGTTTGGAGATTGATGTAGTAAAAAGTGTTTTATAAGGAGGTAATAATTCTTGATGGATGTTAATAATACAGTACCATTATGTATGAGAGATTTTATTTTCCTTTTTGGATTCTCTGTTTATATTCTTTAGTTATGTAATTCATTTTGTTCTATGTATGTGTCTTGTTTTGTATTACTTTATATACCCAATAAAATTTATTAAAAAAAAAAAAAAAAAAAAAAAAAAGAAAACCCTGCCTCATTGTAAGTTCTTGGGTCTTTCTAGTACCTCTGCCAGAGAGTGAATCCAATCACCCAGAATTGGGTGACACTTCTAAGGAGCAGTCAGGGTTGATTTTTTTTAGGATCAACTTATTTGTTCTCCTCGCTGTCCAAGAGAACTCTCCTCCAACACCATATTTCAAAGGAATCTATTCTTCTGTGCTCAGCTTTACTTATGGTCCAGCTCTCACAGCCATAAATTGCCACTGGGAATACCATTGCTTTGACTATGTGAATTTTTGTCTGCAAGGTGATGTCTCTACTTTTAACTATATTCCCCAAGTTTCTCATAGTGTGTCTCCCAAGAATCAGTCACCTTTTTATTTCATGGCTGCGATCACCATCTGCAGTGAGCTTTGATCCTAAGAAAGTAAAATCTGTCACTGCTTCTACTTCTTCCCCATCTATTTTCCACGGACTGATAGGGCCTGTTGCCATTATCTTTGTTTTCTTTATATTGAGTCTCAAGCCAGCTTTTGCTGAACAGAAAACAGATTTTATTTCATTTTTATTAGTCATTCACTGGAATTTGGTCTTATCCATTAGCAGAAACCAGAGCTTGGAAAATTTTCTTTTTTAGATGATGACTCCCAGAATCCTTCAAATAGGATGATAATTCTTCCTAGCTAATGTGGTTGCTAAGGAATGGGGGGTGGGGGTGGGTCTGAAAATAATTTTGCCCTTCAGCCTAACTGTGTAGACCTTGATTCTTACACAACTATAGCAAAAGAACTGTGACCTGACACTATATCACAGACTGTAAATGGAGTGGTGGTGTTGATCAACATTTCTGTCACATTCACTAACAGTGGTACAGCTCACATGCTGCCTCTCTGTTTTATTGCTTATGCTGCTGATACTGGAAATGTAGCAGGCCATGGGACTAGTAGCCACATTGGTGTGGTGACTCTAAAAATTGTGGTCTAAGGAAAAAAGCTTTCCCAAGATTTTGTGGTCATACTCATAGAAGTGACATGACAAGAAAAGCTTCACCTGATAAAAGAAATCTCAGTTCTATGCTGTTGTTACTGGAGATACAGAACACCCCAGGTTCAATTCCTGGCATCTCCAGGTAGAAACCCTGGAGAGATTCTGCCACACAAAGCAGGCAGTGGTGGGCCAGCCTAAGATAATATACAGCACCTTTGTATGACAGCATACAGCAAATGAGGTGTCACCACCAAATAAACCCATTCCCATACAAACACCCACTACATCTCAGAAGAAGTTGACAATAGTGAAGATTGACTCTGATGGGTAGACACCTACAGAGAGAATGGTGAACTAACTCTTTTGATCAAGTTTACTTATACCTGTGTAAGCTTCCTTTCCCAAGAACAATAAAGTGTGGGATCAACTTTCAACTGGACATATGTGAGCTAGTTAAATTTTAGTGGTTTTCAAATCTTACAAGCTAGATGAGGCAGGATTTTGCTGGCTATCAACTCTGGTGTTCTGATAGTTCTCAAAAGCTGATTAGTGCATACCTGCATTTCTGAGTTCTTTATAGTGCTGTCAGTGCTAATTGGCTTGTTAGTACCATCAGCAGACTAATTACCTCTTTTATCTAAACCTCAATTATCCAACAAGTTGTTGTGGTCCTAAAAATGTTGGGACTCTGAGAAGTGACTGTATATAGGGAAACATTTTGCATATTATTATGGAAAAAATAGGTCACAACCACAGTAAACACTAAAATCCCTCTTTGCATGCATATTTTAATGTGTAAAATATTGCAGCTTTCCTGTATGAAGAGAATGCCATATTTCCTGAAAGCAGTTTAGTTCCCCTTTTTATTTTTTAAAATTAACCATAATTTCTACAGTGCTTTTTTTAGCAAACATGTGAACTATTTGCATAATATTGCAATTTGCTGAATGATTTCCCACCTTCACTTTTTATTAGTAAAAACTGGCATAAAAAAAAACCAGCAGTGGTACAATCTACAGAAGGGATATGTGAACTAGTGAAGAAAAGATTCCCCCCTATTCTCCTGCTTCGCCTTTTTATGCCCTGTGTACTGCCTCTTTGCAGGCTGGATCCTGAGTTGCCCTCCTCTAGCAGCCAAGATGGGACTGAGGTCCAGTCTAGGGTCTGACCATAAAAGAGCAGAGAAATTTTAGCTGAGGTTGGCAAAAAAAAAAAAAAAAGAGCCCTTCCTCTATTTCCTCCAGTCCTGTGAGAATACGTATGGCAAACTGCAATTCTGCCATGATCTGTATACAATCTAGACATGAAAAATGGAAGAAGGGACCATTTGTAAAGGAGCAGCTTCATTTTAGAACCACATCCCTGCAAACTTTGGAAGCCTAAGCCAAAAACCAAAATTGTGGAAGCATCTCTCCTGTAAAAATGTAGTGGGAAATTTAATGTGAATTCCTTAAAATTTCATAGATGATTTCCCAGTAAATTTGCTTCTGTTTTTATTTGGGTGAAATCCTTCAGAGACATAACTGGAGGTGTTCATCTCTCTTCCTGGGAAAAGTTCTGATGCTAGTTTCATCAAAGCCCTATTAGATACTTTCAGAATTTGTTGAATGTTCTATATCTCATCAGAAATGTTTGAATTCAACTCATAATATTTCTGTACATAAAATTCAGTGGTGGCTTTTTATACAGTAGATTGAAACCCTATTGTCTGTTTAAGTGAAGGCCATTTTTAACTGGGAATACCCCTGCTTGCCAAAGAGAAAGTATTCTTTCAGAAAAATTGTGAAAGCCTTTCATTATGCAGTTAAGCTGAAAATGAGTGGGATTTTTCTTGGAATTTGACTGAAGATGTATTTTTTCTCCCTGACAAGTATGTGCCTATTCCCAGGAAGACTGTTCAAACTGTTGAACTGTGGTTCATGTTGAAGAGCACTGCTCAAGTTCATTGCATACTTGAGAGTCAGGTCCACTGAACTCAATAGGACCTCTGTCTCTAATATTTTGCAAAATATTGCTTTAATTATATAACTTTTGGAAACCAGCCATCACAGGATACCAATACATAAAACAAGGAATCTATTTGTGTGCTTACAGTTGCTTTTCAAAGTAACATGACTAAAAACATCAAAGCATACCTCTTTGAATCTTATGCTCTGATATTGTTGCCTCAACATTTCCGACATTCATCCCCTAAGAGGCCTGACTGGAGGCCTGAGATATTAGATAAAGAAATACCAATTTGGACATTTTGCAGTGAATGGAATTCAGTTTCTTGAAATCTCATTTATCCTCACTACAACTTTTGGTATAGGCTGGATAAGCACTGGTTTGTATCTCCAGGTTCATAACTCCATGACAGCAGCACGACTTGCATGTGCAATTGAGTTGCTGCAAATCAAACACTAGAGGTACTAATACTGCATCATGTCAAGCATAGAAGGGACAATTGAGATAGTCAGCCACTGCATTTATTACATACCTCTGGGTTTTATATCCTGTTTCTCTTCCAGATGTCAACAATGGTATATTCACATTCAGGTTCAGATTAACCACAGATTGAGTTGAAAGAGACTACACATGTGTGCTCCAGAATCTTCCAGATGACAAGGCCACTAGCTTTACTGGTTGGGGAATTCTAAAAGTTTAGTTTAAGTCTGTAGGGATGGCTGTAAGTGTCAGCATGTGTTTGCCTCACCATCTCAGTACTGTAGGAAGATCTGCACCCTCATTCGGACCACAAGTTGCTGGTGCAAAATAAAAAGTGCTTTTTCTGATCTTGACCGTCTCTGATTGTACTACAGTACTTCTTCTCAAGAGATGAAAAAGCCTCAATGAATTTACTCCCATGAGCAAAACAGAGAGGCTGTTTCATGACCTGTAGCACAAACTATACATTTTTATTCAAAAGAAAACAAAGATATACAGTTAAGTTATCTGTTCCTTCCCCATAATAAAATCTCCTTTTCCATACCATTGGCCAGACTCCTACTGCTGATGTGTGCTTGCATAAGGGAGGTCACATACATTCTGGTGGCAAATTGGCACTTATTTGTGAAGTAATGATTATGTTCCCAGGTATACAGAAGAGACATAGCAAGGTCCAAGGCACCTCAAGACCAGAGCATCAAAATGTACATTTGCCCCAGCGAGCACACTGTGAACCATCACTAAGCTATGTACACCTTTAGCAGGAACCAAAAAGTCAATCTGCAAATGTTATCTCTGGGCTAGATCCAGCTTTACTCCCAAGTAAAGTAGATCCATTACAATGAATGAAATATGTTACTCAACTCTTTTATTAATTTCAATGGATTTACTCTAATTGGAATGAAAACTGGATTTAGCCCGTTCTCTTCTCAGCTCAGTTACTGATGAAGGCCCATAGCTAGGACTTAAGTCAGATTTAAACACTGATATCAATTTGTAGGACAGAATCTATGAAAAGCTGAAAGCCTTAGAAGAGATGGGAGTTGGGCTCCAACTCCCAAAATACCCTGGGTGATGCACTTTAGGTCATGTAGCCCATAATACCTCCCATCTCTGGGCATTAGGAAGCATAAGGAAGCTTCTTATGGGTACCTCACCCCAAGGCAGAGTGTGCATCAATAGAAACACATGAATTTCATTCTGGTAACTGCCAAGAGCTGACAGTCACTTAGCAGCAAATACAAATCAGCTGCTTGTTTCTTCCAGAATTGGAGCCTTCTTCTTCTTCTTTCTCCTCCTCCTCCTCCTCTTCCTTGTTTAGGCCAGATGTGAAACTGCCAAAATGAAGGCACCTTTTGGTGAGTACATTCTGCAGTTCCTTCCACCTGACCTTGTGTGAGAAAGATCAGCTGGCAACACAAGGTTGGTTTTATCAGTGTATGCCCAATTGTGGTTCAAAAATACCACAATCTTAAAGGAGGCTCTTTTTGTGTATCCCAACTTACATCTAATGTAGCCTTACGACTTCTAAAATGTTTCAAAAGTCTATTCAGATGTGAATTTCCATTCTGGTGGGTAGGTGCAAACACGATGTTTGTCAATTAACACACTATACTTGTTGAAAAAACAATAACTGGTTTATGACTCTTAAGTGTTCTCTTCCTTCCCAACTCCCTGTATGTATGAAAGCTTAGTCATATAAAATATTTATATACAGGCATTATTCTGAACCTAAAATGCTTTATTTTAAAAAAAGAAAAAAGAAGGGAATAGAATTAGCATTTAAATAGCATTGCGTCATACACTGTAGCAATGTATGTTTTGTGATCTAGTTAACTTGTCAAAGTACTTTGGAGAATGGAAATACTGTACAGTGATGTTAAAAGTTAAAATGTACTAATTTACTTCTGTCTTTATAACCAGAGCTTAGCTTGTGCTAAGATTTAAAATGCTTGTTAAAACTAGCAAGTAAAAGTAAGAGGCTAATAATTTAAAGGAGAGAAGGTGAAGAATAGAACAAGAGATATAAAGCAAGAGTTCTCAACATTTTCTAGCTGTGGGCCAGACCACACCTCCTCAGATAGCTGAGCGGGCCAGACTGGTGCCGTGGCGTGTCCATGGCCATCGTAAACATGTTTACGACAGCCACGGACTCATTTACAGCTGCATGAACATATTTATGTGGCTGTAAATTAGTCCATGGCGCGGCTGGAGGGAGGTTGTAGGCTGTAAATTGCAAACTCCTGATCTAGATAGTCATATTAAAAAAAAAGGCTATCTTCTTTGAAGGCCAGTGCTGTGGAGAATGAAGCCAGCTTGCTTAATGCATTTCCCAAGGGAAAAATAACTGTTATATTCAAGTTAGAAGAAAACTCATTTTGACTAAACTTTAGGAAGAACTTTCCAACAGTTGCTGCTTGACAAGGAAATGACACCTAATTCGGGAGGTGGCAGACTCTCCTTCACTGCAGGTTTTTGGAAATGGTTTGATGCCCATCTGCCAGAGTGGCTTCAGTCCTGCATTTCCTTTGGCAAGGGACTTGGACTCAGTCTCTTCCAGCTGTACAGGACTACAATTCTAGTGGCATGAAAAGCAAGAACAAGGACTGTGGAAGAGAATTTGCCATTCTGCAACTGCTGCTGCTCAGTAGTTGGCAGCACAAAGAAGGTTCGTGCCTCCTGGGTTTGTGGTTTTAATTGTCCAGCCAGGCTCCTTCATGCAAAGTTTCAGCCTGTTTGATATGCTCTCTTCACTTTAAACAATAATGAATCATAGGTCTCCCTTGCTTGAAAGCCAGTTGTATCCAGCTCTAGCAGGAGGTGCCCCTTTCTGTTTTCAGTCAAAGAGTCACTATCAGTCACTATCCGTGTCTGCAGACATTTCTGTGGTCATGTGGCAGGCATAACTAATGCCAGAGGGCACAGAACACTGTTACCTTTCCTGGTGAAATGGTACCTATCTATCTACTTGCAATTTTTGGTTTTCGAACTCCTAGGTTGGTAGACAGTGAGAGCTCACTCCATGACGTAGTACTCAGACTTTGAACTGCTGACTTGCTGACCTTGCTGACCGTCAAACTCAACATCTTAAACACTAAGCCACCACAAAAATCATAGATCTGTCCTATTCTGTATCTTCTCTCCTTTGAATTACCAGCCTTTGCAGCAAGTACAGGCTGGATTTTTTCCCCATTTGAAGGTTAGTTTGGCCAGTGCTTTGGCATATAGTGTAGGATGGATATACTCCAGCTTATATGAATATGCCATTTAAAAACAAGGAAGGTTAGAATGGATAGCAATGCTGGACAGGAAAAATTTTGTGTTCTTGCTGCACCCATAACAGCAAGTTTGGAAGCTGAAGCTCGTTAAGACTGTTGGTCCTCTTTTGGTGGCCACAGAAGTGCTCTGTGATCACAGTATTAAGCAGCTTCCTGATTTTGCTGGGAAAGTTACTTTTTACACTAAAGCTCACAGAAACTCAGAGCAATATGGGATTTGGGGAGATGTAGCCCCCAAAGTAGCACCTCTTAATTTTACAGCACCTAGCTGTGAAGCAAGGAATTCACATCACCATGGTGGCACCCCCCAGAATGTTTGTGGCTGATGGGACTCATATGTTAGTCTTAGAGGGTCAGGATAAGGAGGCTGGTAGACTTCTTCAGTATACCTTTTACACCAAGAAAACCCTGAGAGGTTCATTCCAAGCTGGAATTGGCTAGATGGCACCTATCTTCCTCCTCCTCCTAGATATTGGTAACTAGATACTGTAAAGTTGTGTGCTTACCATATTAAAAATGCTATCTTGTTGCGTGCTATCGACACTGCTCCACCTGAAAACAAGCATCACAACACTCTAACTGGGGGGTGGAGAGTGACAGCAAGAACAGTCAGTAAGCCCAAGCTACAACCGCAGTTGTGTGGGAGGGACAGGTGGGGAACAACCACAGCCAGAAATCTAGCAGTTGAAGGCTTCTTAGAAGGATTAAGATGCCCATTGTTCCTGAATGACTGATAGAAAATAACAGGACTAGGTTGTAGATTCAGTCAGCTGGAAAGAGGTTATATACTTAATGAAAAATTTGACCTCTGTGGCGAATTAGCTCTTCCTAAGCCAAGGCTGAAGCTGAGAGATGTCAGTTCTCTCACAGACAGCACAGATGCTAAATTGACTCTGAGGGGGTCGTACCAGCCAGAGTGTTTTTCACACTCTTGTTTCCAAGGTAGCATTAAATTAAAGACTTCCTGCCTGTATATTTTCTTCAGCCAGGACAAATGTGCTTGTAATGAAATTCATTAAGGGCAACCTGAGGGAACAGCCATAGATGGAAGAGAAGAAGCAGGCGGGAGAGGGTGGTGGGGCCACTGTGGAACTGCGGGACGGTCAAGAGCAGTAACAGCAGAATAAATGCTTGGGGACCTCAGGACAAGAAATATATGGAGACAAGTAGCGCCAAGAGAAAAACACTTTAAGAGCTGTTTGTTTGTAAACAGCTTGCAAGATTTAATTTGGTATGATTTCAGCAACAACGCCTTCTCCCAAATGGCACCTTGTCAAAAAGCGAAACTCTTGGCTCACCCTTATATTGAACCACTTGTATTAAATCCTAGAACTCTTAACAGCACCCGAAGAATCACCTCTGACCAAAATGGTCGAATGTGAAATTGTTTTCATCTCAACTCATGCCCAGGCTTGTAGCACCTTTCACTTGTAAAAGATACATATTTTTATTTTATTTTTATTTTGGTCTATTCTCTTGCACCCTGGTTCCAATTGTGTAGTACAGACCCTCAGCCATCTCCAAATTACAGTGTGAAGAAAACAAAAGCGGCATGAGAAGGATGAAGTAACTATTGGGAAGGACTATTTCTTTCCTTTTAATAACAGAAAAATCCTTCAAAGGAAGAAAATTGGTTCTTTAACAATATATGAAATAATTATTTTGAGAGTAACATTCATTCCCACCTTGTTACCAGTCACCATGGAAATGAGATGTCTGAAAAAGGCTATTGGAGTGACTAGAAAGGATAAAAATCAAGAATGAGGTTATAAGAGAAAGAATTGGAACAGAACCAATCTTGCATTACATACAGAGACAACGAGTAAAGTGGTTTTCTCATTTGTAGAGAAAGTTTTGGAATTCCATACCTTACAAGGCATATGTAGAAAGAGGAGATGGAAAAAGACCACAAGACAGACCCAGAGGAAGGTGGAGAGATAACTTCAAAGAAATATTACAAGAACACCAAAAGAAACAGATTCATAGAGCCACAGAAGCTGGAAGGGACTAGAAACAGAAAATGAAGTTAGGAGACAAAAAGCCACAGCTTTGAAAAAATTCCTTTTTTATACTTTATTTCTTATAATCCCCCAGCCAGTATTCATTGTTACGATGCTTCTGTTTTCTAAGCACTATTTTAGTTGTCTAGCTAGGTTATCCTGCTATGGTAACAGAGCAGACCATACTGCCAGTGACTCAATGCATGAGTTAACTAGTATGACAACCCTGAGAACTAGTGGCCTTGGCGAAGTCCACAGGGAAGTATGATGGTCCCCAAATGGATTAAATCCCACTTGAATCCATCTTGATGGAGGGCAACTGCTTGATCAATACTAGCCTGGGGCTGATGAGGAATTTGCTTGTCAAAAGGGTTCAGGACCAGAAAGTGACTCACCGACCTGGATCACTGGTACTGGTGTCATGCTGTGATGCGGAAGGCAGATGAAAGGCCACAGCATTGTATTCGCAGGCAGTCTTCATGGCTGATCACCAATATTTGGAATCAGATATGGAGGAGGAGGAGGAGGAGGAGGAGGAGGAGGAGGAGGAGGAGGAGGAGGAGGAGGAGGAGGAAGAGGAAGAGGAAGAGGAAGAGGAAGAGGAAGAGGAAGAGGAAGAGGAAGAGGAAGAGGAAGAAGAAGAAGAAGAAGAAGAAGAAGAAGAAGAAGAAGAAGAAGAAGAAGAAGAAGAAGAAAGAACTACCTGCATAGCAAGAGTGCAGACACTTCTGCAAAAAGATTACAGGTGTCTGTAAAAGGATGTGTTAATATTACAGAATTTACAAGATAAACTGTGGATAGTTCACCAAGTTTTTTGAGTTAACATTTGACTTAGCAATTTTTAATACTTTTTTTTCGCAGTTCTTCTCACCAAATAATATTATGGGTCTCCAGAGGGCACAGATGACCAGGCCTTAGTGCCTGAGATTGGATGGGGAGGAGATAGCAACAACAGCTGGGCTATCATATTAACATACAAAATAAATAGTGTGTGCGCACATGTGTGTAGTTTTCCAATTTTGTATGTGGATGGCTTTCTCAAACCTGGAAGAATGTGGAAAGAACCTTGCCATGTGGTTGGCACATGAACCCTGTTTATGAATTGGTGAAGGCTGAAGGAATTTGGTAGTTAATGTAGAGTAATTCATCAATTCTCTGATCAGCGTCACAAAATTAACCAGATAAAGTACTTTATCACCATAGGATGGACAACTTTTGGCTTCTTGAATCAATTCATGTGAATGGTCAGGAGTGGAGCCTGCCCAACACCATTAATGACCAACAGCTTTTGTAGTATTTCCGTCTATAAATAGCAATAGCAATTACACTTATATACCACCCTATAGCGCTTATTGCATTCTCTGGATGGTTCACAAAGTAATTAATACAGGGTGGCTTCTAAGTCCCTACCAGTCCATATGTATTATATATATATATTTCATTTTTTTTCCAGAAAAATATGGCAGGTTTAAGCCCATGTACACTTGAAGAGCGTATTGTGACAAGTACATGGGTATACAAGTGTAAGAATACTGGTGACACCCTGGATACAATAAGTGGCAAATTTAGAGGAAGATTCAATAGGGACTTACAGGCCACCCTATTTGCCTCCAACATGCCAGGTACTCATTTTACCAACCTTGGAAGGGTGGAAGGCAGTAGGTCTTGCAGGTTTATTTCAATCCATGGAATTAGGGAATAATAGCCAAGCAACGTGGAGTGTTTTTACCTCAGTGTCTTTACTTTGATTATGAATTCCCCATCCCATGGGGGGATATGATTTGGAAACAATAGAATCAAAGACTTTTAAGACTTTGTTCTCCTAACTTAAATCAAGTGAAAACAGAGTCCTGTAGGATTCTTAAGATCCTGAACACATTTTCCACCAAAGCAATCTCCTGCTGTCTCTGCCAATGCACAACAGCATATCCTGAGTAAGCCTTTGAAGTCACTATGTCTGGGACTGCAACTATGCCTTTTCCCCAAAGCCACAGAGGAAAAGACAGCAGCTTTTGGTGGGGTGGAAGGATAATGTTTTCTAGTGAAAGGCAACTACTACTAAAGATCAGCTTAGAATAAAAGGAACAACACATTTCAAACGGCTGACAGAAGTACTGCTCAAAGGATCTCAGACCAGAAATCCTGGCTGAATAGGTACAAAATGAAGATTTTTTAAAATTGCTGCTTGTTTGTTTATTTGCTTGCTTGTTTTGACAATTGTTCTGTGGATTGGGAAATATTTAGATTTTTTTAGTATATTTTATCCAAATAAAGGTGTTCTGCCCTTTTCAGTTTATGAGCTTGTTGGCAAAGTTTACTTCTTTGTTAAGTGAATTATCACACGGCATGGTGCAGTATTGACAAAGAATGGTGTGTCTTTTTCCTTAATTTTTTCTTAACAGCAACAGCAACAACTTGCAGCCAGTGGGTACCAGCCTGCCTTGAAAGAATCTGGTACCACTTTGCCTTCCTATTGAACCTTTGTGCTGAGGACAAAGTGCTGTTGTTGAAGGTTTGTTTGTAATACCTCTGTTCAATGCCTCGCACTTTGTATGATTTCACAGCAAAATTATTACAAAATTCAAGTGTTGGCTATTATGTGTGATATCTGTTGGTGGAAGGCATTGAAAAATATTTCTTTTTTAATAGAGAAAAATCCCATGTCAAGTCAAAGAACTTGAGGAGGGGAAGTCAATAGTTTCTTTCCTCATCGGGACTTATGTAATGAGTCCCATTGCCACGTGAATGGCTAGTGTCATGAGAAGCAAATATTTCAGCTCCAAATACATGCAGTTTAGCTCTTATCCAAGGGTTACATCTAAATCCATGTGCTGCATGTTGGGGATAGAAATGTGGGTAAAGGTTGCCCTTGCTTGAAAGCCAGTCATATCTGACTCTAGGCTTCAGTGCTCATCTCTGTTTATAGCCCAAGAGCCAGCACTGTCTGCACCTGCTTCTGTGGACGTGTGGCAGGCATGACTAGACAGTGCATTGAACATTGTTTACTTCCCACCAAAGAGGTACCTATTTATCTGCTTGCAATTTCTTGCTTTCAAACTGCTAGGTTGGCAAGAGCTGGGACAGAGATGGACGCTCACTCCGTCAAGCAGCACTCGGGTCTCAAACTGCTGACCTGCCAACCTTCCAGTCAAGTTCTGCATCTTGACCACTAAGCAACCACAGTGGAATGTAGAGATACCTGTAAATCCTGCTCAACCCATAGATCCCCCAAACCTTGGCATCTTAGCAGAAGAGGCTGCTAAGTAAGTTCAGATCAAGCTGCGTTAGAACCCCTGTGTGACCAGGAACTCTAACAATGCAGAGCTCTTAATCATGTAAGGGCTCTGTGTTCAAATGCAACATGCTTGCTCCCTCTACTGCAGACCTTTCCAATAAACACTTAAAATATGTGGATAAATCCCCAAGGGACATAAGTGCATGTGCTTTCCCTCAAGAACTGACTGAGTTTTGTTGTTCTTCAGTCGCACAGTCGAATCCAACCCTTCGCAACCCCATGGACCATAGCACTTCAGGCTCCTGTCTGCCATCCTCTGCAGCCAGGACAGATCTACGCCCACTGCATCAATGATGCCATCTTGCCATCTCATCCTCTGCCACCCCCTTTCCTTTTTGCCTTCGATCTTTTCCAGCATCAGGGCCTTCTCAGGTGAGTCCTCTCTTCTCATTTGGTGGCCAAAGTACTTGAGCTTCAGCTTCAGTATTTGTCCTTCCAAGGATCAGTCAGGATTTATTTCCTTTAGGGTCAACTGATTTGATCTCCTTGCAGTCCAGGGGAATCTCAAGATTCTCTTCTAGCACCACAGTTCAAAGGCGTCTATTCTTCTGTGCTCAGCCTTCCTTGAGTTTTACATGGGTTTAAGCCTAACAAAACCTGAAGAGGACCTTAACTGTATCAACCAAACTTTTACTTTCTCCAAAATGTGTTCATTTCAAGTACTTCCTGATATAAGTTCTTGCATAGATGCACCAAGAAATGGTTTATGCTTGCTGGGAGTAAGCATGAACTGCTTATGTCATAATCTCAGGACAGGACTTCCACAGATTGAAAGAACTGTATAAAATCCTGTAATAAAATAAAATAATTTTATAGAGCTCTCTCAAGCTGTGATCTTTCCCTCCTCTGGTCAAAACCTGTAGTTGGTTTTTCTTAACCACTTCATGATTTCTTCCAGGAAGAATTTAAATATTAGCTCTTTAAATCTTTTTAAAACAAGTTTTAAAAATCCTTTTTAATCTCCATTAATGTTTAATTGTTTTTAATATAGTTTTGCATAGTATTTAAAGTTGATATTATTGTTCGGTTGTAAATGTTGTGAGCTATCTTGGGTCCTCCCCCCTCCCCCAGGGGAGAAAAGCAGCACATAAATAATAGAAATAAGGTAAATAAATAATTTTATATTGCCGTATCCTTTACATAATTACATAAAGTACTCTGCACAAACTAGCTTTCTAAGGCCAACTGGATTTTTTTTTTTAAAAAAACTGATGAATTGGCACTAGAAATAGTTTTGATCACTGTTCATTTTTTAAATGGACATAAAGGACATTGTGAAGAGTGAACAAATGAACCCATTAAAGGACTGTTCAGATCAGAATCATGGCAGTGCACTTAATACAGTTCGAAAGGTTAATTTGTTCATTTTTTCCACATCAGTGGTATTCTGTGGCCTTTTGCAGGCAATGTCGGGATTTCATACTGCAGCTGGGAAAAAAACCCATTGAGCTGGGACTTGAACTTTGGGATAAAAAAGACCAAATCATTTATGTGTTCTTGTTTTTCAGCTAAGAGGGAAAAGGTTTTGAAATTGGGGAAATTTGCTTCATGGGAACAAAGAAAGATTAACATCACGATTCAAAATTGGTATTTTCTCTCTGCTTGGTTTCATGTCACTTTTCTTTACAGAACACAGTTTGGGCCCCGGGGGGAATGGCAAATCCTCTGACATGATAGGAAATCATTACCTGGCTGATCAATCAGGATTGTCCAGTCCCTAAGTCAAAGACTCAGGCAGATTTCTAATAATTACAAGTCATTTGCAGTAATATTCCTGCAGGCTATATGTGTTGGCCACTTATATCTTTCTAATGAATATCAATATCATTGCAAAGAAATGAAAGGCATGAAGGTGGGGGAGTTTTGTTAAATTGCAAGGAGGTGGGAAAACAGTAAAAGAGGCCAAAGACTTTTAAAGTATAACTTGAAACTTATGATTTAAAAAATTTAGCTCTTTGTTAGATGTGCCTATTTTGCCCTCCACAAATGGACTTGCAAATCTGGATTTGGGTTGTAAAAGATTTATTATGGCAGCAGTGCTACTTTGGCTAGTAACCAAAGTAGCATGGTAAGGTAAGGTCACCCTTGCTCGAAATCCAGTCGTATCTGACTCTAGGGTTCAGTGCTCATCTCAGTTTATAGCTAAAGAGCCAGCCCTGTCTACATCTACAGATGTTTCTGTGGACACATGGCAGGCATGCCTCAACACTGGAGTGCATGGAATGCTGTTTACCTTCCCACCAAACTGGTTCCTATTTATCTACTTGCAATTTCTTGCTTTCGAACTGCTAGTGCCTAGAAAGCAGAAACATTATAACATGACGCTGCATCTATTCAATGCTATGGAGTTTTTCTTCTGCCCTTTTGGCAGCTACCCTCCAACCTCCTTTATTGCCTTTATTCAAGTAACTTTTTCATTGGGAAGTAAAGGTAAAGGTTGCCCTTGCTCAAAAGCCAATCATATCTCACTCTAGGGTTCAGTGCTCATCTCTGTTTATAGCCAAAGAGCCAGTGCCGTCTGCATCTGAAAATGTGTCTGTGGACATGTGACATGCATGACTAGACGCCGGAGCGCATGGAACAGTTTTTACCTTCCCACTGAAGTGGTCCCTATTTATTTCTTGATTTTGAACTGCTAGGTTGGCAGAAGCTGGGACAGAGATGGGAGCTCACTCCATCGTGCAGCCCTTTGGTCTCGACCTGCTGACCTTCCAGTCTTCAAGTTCAGCACCTTAATCACTAAGCCATCTCTCAGTACACAATTATTTTATGGGGGAAACAGCAGAAAAAGCCAAAGAAACTTCAGAAATGGAAAGAAAGTAGGAAGAGAAATGAACAACCTGCATTTGAGCTCACTGGTTTTCAGAAACTTCTGCTCCCCCTCCCCAAGATATTCATTGTTTCTCATTAATTTACACACACACACCCTCCATCATACCTTCATTTCACCATTTTCTTTTTTCACAGTGAGCATTTGAACTATGGAGTAGCTACGTCCGTTTTTTTCACCTCCGTCGGGCTCTCCAGCACCCCTGCCGCCTCCAGGGAGGTCTGGGGACCCGATCCAAGCTATTTCCAAAGTTTCTCCACTTCCCTGAAGGCTGCAGCAAGCCAAAACGTCGGGATTCAAATCCTGACGTTTTGGCTTGCTGCAGCCTCTAGGGAGGTGGGGGAACTTCTGAAATAGCACGGATTGAGTCCCCTGACTTCCCTGGAGCCAGCAAAGGGGGGGGGGTCAGGGAGCCTGAAATGGATGAAAAAAACCCAGACTTTTTTTGCCCATTTTGGGCTCTCTGACCCCCCCTGCTGACTCCGGGGGGCCGGGGGACCCGATCCACAGCTACGGGGTGGCTGGGGAAGCCAACAGTGACTCCCCATTGGCTTCCTTAGCCACCCACCCCTGCCTCAGCAGCTGTGGGGTGGCTGTGGAAGCTGACGGGGGAGCCCCCCATCAGCTTCCACAGTCACCCCACCCCTGTCTCCGCAGCTGCAGGGTGGCTGGGAAGCTGAATGGAGAACCCTGTTCAGCTTTCCAGCCACCCTGCTGCTACGAACAACTTTATCGGATAACGCTAACAGATCATTATCCGATGCAAAATTTCTTTAGAAATTTTGCATCGTTACCGATTTTAGCGTTATACAATGCAGTCATTATCTGAGGTATTACTGTACACAGAAACAACCGACAGTGTTGCACTGGGAACACTGCTTTGCCTCATTCGTTTCCATAAGAGCAGATCTAATCGAGATGGTGTACCACTTGGCAAACAACTATGGCTTAAGAATAGGTGAGGTTTTGTTTGCTCAGGTCTGATCTTAATTTGGCCTATCCTATTCCATATCCTCCTGAGTTGTGAATGTCCAATGATCAGTTTGAGAGAGAGATATTACTATTCACAATGTACAGATGTATTTCTTTGGGCTTCCTGTCGCCTTTAGGGAAACAGATGAGCAGGAATATAAAATTTGCAAAATCCGTGCAAAGGCAAAATTGCTATGAGTTTACAAGTCATATAGAAATCACCCCGAAAGCCATTTCCAGCTAAGTGTGCCAGATAGTCAAAGGAAATGGGAAATCCTGTCAATTTTAAGTTTTGAGAGGTTGCAGTGAAGAAAGCTGAGAGTGTGGCTGTCAGCACAATGCTCTATGCTTACATGTTGACTGAGTCCTTCAGAGGTTTCATCCTGGGCAGGAATTCTATCCTCTCTATCAGCGCCACCAAAAGAGAAATACAGTAGTGGTTTTAATTAGCAAAGGATTCCATTGCAAACACAAACAATTGTTTTCATTCTTTTATTTTGTCTTAGACATGGAAGGAGAACTTTCTGAGAAAAATAGCCTTCTGTCTGTCTGTCTGTCTATCTATCAATCATCTGATATTGGAATGTCATACAAAACTTTGTTTTGTTTTTGTTTGCTATTCTTGCACAGACTAACATGGCTATTTCTCCAAAAGCTTCTGATACTGGAAGGCATTTTAGGTGTTGTCTATGCCCTTTATTGTTGTGTTTTTAATTATGTTCTTAATATATCCATTCTTTCATTATGCTTTAATCGAGATTTTTATTTTTAATGTGGATATAGTTACCATTAGCTGCCCTGAGTGCCTTTTTGGCAGCAAGGCAGTGCAAGTAAACAAATAAGACAAATTGATCCATGTCCTCAGTTTCAGTAATATCTACTATGTCCACTGTAAAAGATATAAATAAATAATTGTGTGCCATCATCAATAAAGCAACATGCTATTTTTCCAGTATCTAACCATTACTGAATGTTGTATCATCAATATTCTGAAACAGCTGTTAAAGTTCCTACATATTCATCTGATAGAGAGATATTTTAAAGCATAACTTTGTCAGGAAAAAGGGGCACCTGCTCTAATAGTTGGCTTCCCACACCTCAAGCACAGGACTGTACATCATCCAGTGGTCTAAGACTCATTGGATTTAAGATAAATACTCCCAGAACATGAGAGTCACATAAATTATTTATGCTGTTCTGCCTTGAGATTGCCCAAGTACATGTTTGCATATTGTATATGTAATGGATTTTGAAACCTAAATGCACATTCCAGAGACACAATGCATTTTAAAAAGACATATTTCATAACAGTAAATTCAACAGAAAAAAAATGGATAAATGTGTTTCCATTGTTCTAAAGACTGGGAGATTAATACGATACACCAACAAAAAAACTCTGCCAAAGTATGTGTAATATTATAATATGGTATTTGCTCATATCTGTCCCTTGTGAGAAGAACGAGAAATGCTAGGCTTTCTACTCCATTCCTCCATTACACACTGCAAGCTCTTTGAAGTTTTGGATTCACATGGTTTTTGTGAAGTAAAAGGTCTTATATTTGCATGTAGAACAAAAATAAAAAAGTACTGGAGGAAAAGCTCTTACCCTTCCTCAATCCTTGATGAGACTAAGAAAGACCCTTAGCCCTGGTGCCTAGCTGAGTTTTCTACTGAAAAGGTGCCTTCTCTGTCCGATGTCTTGACAACAGTCGAGCAAAATGTTCTGCTATCTATTAAGGCTTAGTTGAACCCAGCCTTGACACTGTTTCTTGTCAATTAATTAACTGCAAAGGCTGCTGTAAAAATGTATGATATAATTGGCATGCTGCTGGTCTTAGTCTGAAGTGGGAAATAGAGTGAGTTACAGTATCCAGTGACATTGTTCAAAGTATAAGGACACTGTCCTTACATTCCTAAAGACTAAGTCTTTCCTAAGGTGCCCCTGATCTTTGTTTTGGGACATTTTGTGACCCACTCATTCCTTGACATCTCAGAAACAGGAGAAAACTCCTTGAAGGAGCCTGGGGAGAAACCACAAGGAAGACAGAGGACTAGGCCTTGCTTTACCTGTACTGTATCAACTTTGGAGATACAAAATAAAGGTCTGGTGGTGGTTGGTGTGAAGATGTTGATGATGATGGTGGCTCATAACATTCATTTTGCATCTTATGTGTTCCAACAGGACGAATGGTATGTAAAGGTAAAGGTTTCCCTTGCTCGAAAGCCAGTCGTATCCGACTCTAGGGGTCAGTGCTCATCTCTGTTTCAAAGCCGAAGAGCCAGCGCTGTCTGCTTCTGCTTCTGCAGGTCACGTGGCAGGCATGGCTAGACAACGGAGCGTATGGAATACTGTTACCTTCCCACCGAAGTGGTCCCTATTTATCTACTTGCAATTTCTTGGTTTTGAACTGCTAGGTTGGCAGGAGCTGGGACAAAAACAGGAGCTCATTCCGTCCTGCAGTACTCGGAAATCGAACTGCTGACCTTCCGCCTCCCAGTCAGCGTCTATGGCTGTGATCTAAATTTCCATCAAGTGTTACACAGGAAGTGTCTCACACTGAACCAGGTGACTAGTTCCTCTAAACCAGGTTTGACTAGCAGCAGTTTCTCGGACAGAATTTTTTTCTGACCCTACTTGAAGATGGCAGAGGTCAAATAAAGGGTCTTCTGAATGCAAAATATGTTCTCTACAGTTGAGCTGCATTCCTCTGTGCCCCCTCCCATCAAAGCATACAGTTAGCAGACTGACTGCTACAATAGGTCTTTCATATCAGGGCCTTTTTGTGTGAAATAATGTGTGAGGAGGTGGATGTTAGAAGGAATCCAAATTTAAAACAACTTTGCCTCAGATTTCCAGCATGAGCACAAAGACCTTCCTGTGCAATTAACAAGGAAGTAGTGAAAGACTGCAAGGATATGAATAATTGGCTAAAGTCCCGTTATATAATTTTAAAGGTAAAGGCCACCCTTGCTCAAAAGCCAGTCGTATATGACTCTAGGGTTCAGTGCTCATCTCTGTACAAGGTGTAAAATCATGCCATCAGCCAGAACTGTTTTTTGAGGAATAAAATGTTTCTGATCCCTTTATGAAGGTTCCCTATCATCTGAGGGAAGTCTTTGGGGATGTGAGGGATGAAGGGAATTATTTAATGTTCACCACCATAAGTATCATGATGTCAAATTCTGCAATAGGATTTTAGTCAGTGAATTAGAAAGATTCTATTCTATTCTTTCCAAAGGCTTTCTCCTACTATAGATTATTACCCTCATCCAGCATGCCAATTATATCATCCTCATCCAGACATCCGGTCTACAGTAATGTGACTATAAGTAATTTCATCATTTAGGAAACTGACAAATTGAGTAAGGAACAGATAATCACTTACTTTTACTTAGCAGTACAAAGATCTTTCCCCTAAGAATCCGAACCGAAGAAGTAAAATTCAATATTCAGTATTATCATGTAATATTAAATATAACAGAGCTATGGCTAAGTATAACACTTTATGAGTATGTGTGTGTGTGTGTGTGTGTGAGAGAGAGAGCGTGTGTGTATGTGCACACATTTATATATACATACAGTGGTACCTTGAGTTATGATTTTAATGCGTTCCCTGGGACATTTCATATTATGAAAAATTTGTAACTCGAAATGCAGTTTCCCATAGCAATGCATTGAAAACCTTTTTCTGACCTCCGGAATGGGTTAATTGGTTTTCAATGCATTCCTATAGAAAACCACATTTCGAGTTATGAATTTAAATTCATAACCCAAGGCATTATTTTCAATGGATTTTCATCCATAACCCAAAAATTCCATAGAGAAATTATAATTCACCATTTTCTTGGCACTTCTTAATTTCAAAGTCTTATTCTCCATCAGATACATCTAATATATCAAAGTTTTAATAATCAAATTGTTTTGGGAAACCATTTTATTAAAGTTAAAAACTGGAAGGATTCTTCTATTGTTACAGTTCTCAGCTATTTTAATGATCTGCAAACAAATCAAGCTTCTGCAAAACAGCTTAATAAAATCATTGTTGAATTCAACCAGAACAGATTCTAGGACCTGGGTCCAACTGTCTTCTCAAATTATGTGCATGTCAGCTCTCCTTTAGCTGCTCCAAGGCCATGCAACCATGGCTTGAGATACTGAGAATGCTGTTTGATCTGCAGGTCATCTGAACAATGGTGCTGCCATTTCTCTATGAGTGTATCATATATCACTCTAATTATGTGTAACAGTGCAATCCTAATTCAAAGTATTGCTAGCCTGAGCAACAGAGCCTCACATTTATCCTAGAATCCCTAGTCATACTCACTAAAAGCCCTGCATGCAAAGATCTACTATCGGTTGTGCTCCTGCTGGTAGCAGAACTCAAACCAAAGCACACTGAGATAAGATGGAGGTGTGGGGTGGGGGATTCTTCCACTTAAAAGCACTTTTGTTTGATTGGGATGCCCCTAGATTCTATGAAATACAAGAGCAGAAAGATAAAGACATTTGGGACCTGAGGCAGAAAATGCAAACTTGATCTCCTTTTCACCCTCCAGAGTAAAAATATACCTAAACCACTGACAATCTGGGGCCCTTTTGTGGTATTGCTAGATATGACTCTCAAAACCAACTACCTATATATATTTATATTTTATTTTGCTTATACATATTGAAGCAGAATAACATGGCTGTCTTGGGGGGGGGGGTGTGCACAAAGGAACTGCCAGAATTTCCTAGCAGATGAGAGGGGCAGATCTCAGACAGAAGCAGCACTAGAGGAGACTCCTGGGCTCTGACTCTAAGGCAGGGGTGCCCAAACTTTTTGGGCCTTGGGATGATCACATGGTTCAGGGGGTTGGTCACTATGGTCCATGGGCTGGATCCAGCTGGATCTGGCCCATGAAGCCCTCGTTGCTCCTGGAAACAGAAGTAAAACCACCTGCCTCTGGAGCTGCACCTTCAGACGGGGTTATTGGCTTTTAGAAAGGGTGTGAAAACCTGGCTGGCAGGAATGGTGTGAGGTAATGAGGGTTTACTGACACACACACCCCTGCTGGCTTATTTAACATCCTGTATCCCCCCCCCCCCATTCCTACACTCATTCCTATATTCGGTGGGTTAGTGTTACTTTGTTCTTTTTGTATTTATAGGGGTTTATTTTATGTCTGTTGTGCTCTGCCCTGAGTCGCTTGTGCGAGTAGGGCGGAATATAAATCTGACAAAATAAATAAATAAATAAAACACACTTCCGGAGCAATGAGGGCTTCATGAGCTGGATGAATTGGTGTTGGGGGCCAGATCTGGCCCATGGGCTGGAGTTTGGGCACCCCTGCTCTAAGGGAATGGGTTGACAATGGCAACATGTCTGAAATGTCTTAAAAACAGGAGTGGGCAAACTACAGCCTATGTCACTGATGGTGAACCTTGGCACTCCAGGTGTTCTTGGACTTCAACTACCAGAAGCCCAAGTCAGCACTCTGGTTGATCAGGGTTTCTGGGACTGAAGTTCAAGAACAGCTGGAGCGCCAAGGGTGGCCATCACTGGCCTATGTGATACATGTAGCTCCAAGACCTTTTTTTCAGCCTCCCTACAGTATCTCCAAGGGTCTCCCAATGCTTCCAGGAGAATCTGTGTCTGTATGTCATGGTTTGGGATATCTGAAAAACTTCCTAATATTGTCAATTTGAGGAAGAAACGTTCAGTTACCAACCTCTCCCAATGTTTCATCACATTTCTCTTCCTTAAACCTTGACTGACTACTGTAGAAAATTAAGTCTTTTGTTACTTAAGAGTTTAGATATCAATTGTTTCCAAGGCTTCAGTCTAGGGAACTATTAACCACCAGGGAACCACAGAGTTATGATTTTCTCCTACTAGTGCCAATTTACTAATGTCTGAATAAACATTTTAATAAAGTAGTTTATTTTATAGATAAAATAGGATTTATGAAAATAATTCTGTTTAACAAATTATTATTCAATGAAATCAGCCAAAGGAACAAATTTGTTTTCCATAGAATGAGTAATATTGTATCAAATAAAAAACTGTCCTCAACCTGCTGAATGAGACTTCCAGTAAGGATGAGTCAGAATGTCATAGGCCAGGAAAAGAGGATGAACTACTGGGGTCCTCTTGACGCTCACCGTGCTGTCCTCTAACTGCCAGTGTCAGGTACAAGGTGTGTAGGAAAGGCAGCACTTGATCCCAAATGGATATCATTGCTTAGCCCCAAAACAAAAACTGGTGTCCCCACTGGGTTTTCGATTAATTTATTATCTGGCTAGTTTGGTTTTACCTAGATCAGTAATGGTGAACCTTGGCTATCCAGATGTTCTCAGATTTCAGTTCCCAGAAGTAACTGTGCTGATTTGGGGTACTGGCAATTAAAGTTCAAGAACACCAGGAGTGCCAAGGCTTGCCATCACTGACTTAGATTCTTCTTCCAAGTATCCAAATTTTTCTTCTTCCAGTTTCAAAAATCAGCTAATGCAGAAGAATTTTGACCTCTGCCAAGTGTTGCCTGCTTCACCACTGTGATATAACTATGTGATGTCACAATGGCTCTTAGGTTTTGGCTCTGAATCTTACAGAATGGGTGGCGGCTATCATGAGAACTAAACATGCCACATGGCTGTTGCTCTGACCAGCACATCTAAATCAGTAGGCTCCAACATTGGGTCCCCAGATGTTCTTGGATTACAACTCCCAGAAATCTTGGTCAGCACAACCAATGGGGGAGGCCATAGAAGAAAACTGCACATAGAGAACAGCTGTGTAAAGTTTCTCCCCTACCCCATTACTCACCATCAACTGAGCAGCTGGGCACATGGCCATATGTTTTCCTGATCAGAATATGTGGGACAACACAATGGACAGCCAGCTACATTGGCAGAGTTGTTAGTACAATTGCCCATTGACATTGCACAATTCCTACAGCATTCCGGGCAAGGGCAAGGATCCAGCAACAAGCACTCCAAAAATGTAGGGTCATTTCTTTGCTCATTGTGGGTGCTCTTTTGAAAGGACATAAAGTCAGTGATGGACATGAGCCGGATCGGACCAGTACACGCATACCGGTAGTAAAAATGGCTGGACCCGCCCACCTCCCTGCCCTGCCCACCACCTCCTCCTAGAAGAGGCTTCGGAGGGGGTTGGCTCCATCTCCCCCTTCGTCCATGGCTTTTCCTGGGCTTTGTTTCACCCCAAAGCACATCCCCAGCCACTCCGGAGTGACTGGGGAGCCGCTTTGAGGTGAAACAGAGCCCTGGAAAAGCCTTGGACGAAGGGGGAAATGGCTTCGGAGGTTCACTATAGAGTGGTGAAAATAGAAGAGGCTTTGATTTTCATAGTGCTATAGCGAACAGCAACCACACAGCAAACAGGCCATGCCCACCCAGTCACATGGGCATGTCCACCACTGCATAAAGTGTATGCCTAATTTCCTGGTAAGCAGTTGCAGATTGGAAATAACAGTACACCAAATGACCAAAGAGTGCTTGCTCCATGCACAATAATCTATTTTTAGTAAGTGTGTTTAAGTAGGAATATTTGCTATTCCCTTTCCCTTGACAAATAATGCATTCTGAGAATCAACACTGGAATCTGATTTATTTTGGTTCAAGATGCTTTGCTCTTCTGTTTTTATGTTCATCTTTTATGCATACGACTGAAGTAAAGAAATTATACCGCAAGAGGTTGGAGATCAAGAATATCTTACCTCCTCATTTTGTTTACTCTGAGCCTAGCTCCAATCCCATGGCATCTTCAAACAGCATTTCTTTGCATGTAGGTGTTCACACAGTGATGTGGAAGAGGAAGCTTTGTACTTATAATGCCATATTAAAAATTGGCAGGGGACTCAGGTGCACAACATAGTTAAAATGTCTTCTTAAGAATCTGCTCAAGAAGCAACCTTGGAGTGTCTAAGCATTCAAGGTACCAGAATGCATTTAAAGATATATATTTTATAGGTACACTGAGGTTGTCTCATGAGCTGAAAGCCAGAGAATATCTAACAATCATGTCACTGATAGTTCAAGGATTCTTTCTGATAAAGGGTAATCCTGGCTTACATAAAAGGGAGCACGGTGCTGCCATTCAGCAAATAAATGTTGTACATCATGCCACTGCAGGAATAATAAAGGGTCTTCTTGAAAATCCTTGGCAGCCAGTGAGAGGAAAAACCTTCTTTGCTCAGTAAGTGAAGTATCTGTCAATGTCCCACAAAATGATTACTCACCTTTGGATGATGTGGGTGACCTCTCATAGCTACAATATCTCCAAACTGCAGTCCTTGTCCAGTGATAGTCGTTTTATCCAGAAACGCAGTTAAGTTAGTGCAGCTGTACCCTCAAGAAGGATGATAAACAGGGCCAGTACTACCATTAGTTAGAAACAGGTGGCAAATGTTGGGGGCCCTAGAAAAGGTAGAAACATGCCAGCTATGAAATCTGTGGCTAGGGCATTTTTATTATTAAGGATAAGGAGAGCTATTTGGTGAAATATTCTGCAGTGTACCATGCACTTCAGTGCCTAGGCATGCCTGCCACATGACAGATCCATGGAAAATCTGTAAATGCAGACAGCTCTGGCTCTTCGGTTATAAACAGATATGAGCACTGAACCCTAGAGTCAGATATGGCTGGCTTTCGAGCAAGGGTGACCTTTACCTTTGCCTCATGTGATGAAATAGTTTTGCTCATTTTAGCACTATGTGCCTTGAGTAGGACAAACAAAGGGCATTGTTGCTTCTTCTTCTTTCATGTCTAGGCCAGATGTGAAACTGCCAAAATGAGGGCACTTTTAGGTGAATTCATTCTGCAGTTCCTTTCATCTGACCTAGTGTGAGAAAGATTAGCCAACAATACAAGGTTGCTGTTACTAGGGTATGCCTGACTGTGGTTCAGGTCACATCACTAAAGGGTTCCACCCACTGGTTTTAATAAAATAATCCCTTCTTTTACCACTGGAGATCATCATATCTACTACTGTGGCCAAGAAACCCTTAGAAGAAATGGAGTGGCCATAATAGTCAATAAAAGAGTGAGAAAAGCAGTAATGGGATATAATCTAAAAAATGACAGAATGATCTCAATACAGATCCAAGGCAAACCATTCAATATCACTGCAATCCAAGTCTACGCACTTTGGAGATCAAATGAGAAGAGAGGATTCACCTGAGAAAGCCTTGATGCTGGGAAAGGTCAAGGGCAAAAGAAGAATGGGTGGCAGAGAATGAGATGGCTAGATGGTATTGTTGATGCAACGGGCACAAAGCTGGGCGGGCTGAGGAGGATGGTGGAGGATAGGGGTGCCTGGTATGTGGTGGCCCATGGAGACACAGAGGGTTGGAATAGACTGTGCAACTGAACAACAACAAAAAATAGTTCTGTTACTTGATTTTTCCGTATTTCGCAGGTTTTAATACAGTAAACTATCTTAGGAGTTCTGGAATATAAAACAATGGTAGATATCCCCTCCTACAAGGTGCACTATGTAAGACTGATGACATCATCAGCCATAGAGATTTCATGGACATAAAACATTTCTGATTCCCCTACCCTCACCTAGAGGTCCTGAGTCTTCCACAGAATACCCTTCATCACTAGGGAGGTTGTTGGTAACTGCAGGATTGGGGAAAGTCTTTACTAAAATTTTCCACCACTGGCAAATTCATCCCCACATTAGCAAGTTCTGGATAGTGGCATAGCAGGTTAATTACTTTGGTAATTAAGTACTCTCCTCCATCTTGTGGCTACTAATGCCTAGAGTGGTAGAATTTATATAGCATGCAGATGTACTTAATGAAAATAAACATATAAAATAATCTGAGGCATGCTCGCTTAAAAGTCCCACTGTCTTCATAAGGAGGTGAGTTTAGAATTGCAAATTTTGTGGTTTAGCACTGCAGTGCCCTATGGAATTCAGACTCTAAGCTTTTTTTTGAAAAAACTACAATTCCCAGAATTCAAAAATTATCATGGCAAATGGCTGTAAGTGAGAAAGCTGAACAGTAAAGAATGCTACTAGGAAAATTTGTTTCTTCTGAAATATAGTGCTGGAGGAATAAGCAGGTTCTAGATCAAATCAAGCATGTATTGTCTCTGGAGGCAAAAATGATGAAGCTGAAGCTGTCCTGCTTTAGGCACATCTTCTTTAGGCACTCTCTGGAATAGACAATAATAGTGAGAAATATAGAAGGCATGCATGCACACACAAGTTGGAGACAACTTGATGGCATGTAGCAACAACAATAGCCATGCAGGCTGGCAATTCTGGGAGTTGTGGTCCAAATAATTTTTGAACTTCTGCTATGGGCTCAGTATCTTACTTAGATTATCACCTACTGTGATTCATATTTATAACTCTAAATACTGCAAAATCTAAATTTCACACTCCTTCACCCACAATAGCTCAATGAAGACTGGGGCAGTAACCACCAGCTGACTATGCAATGGAGACCTTACATAGTATAATTCAAAGGTATTATTTTCAAAAATAATTTTTTGAAAAAGCTAACATTTACTTTATATTTGGGCACCAAATTTTACCAGTTAAATGGGAGGTGCACAAATGGTGCATATGCCTATTAGCATTTAGGAAGGTTTAAGTTCTTCCACTTCTTAAGCTGGCCCTTAATAAGCTTTGGAAAGTTCTGCTGGTAATGATTATATATGAAGACATTTTTATCAGCTGTTCTCAAGTAATATGACAAGCAAAGGCAATCCATCACCATTCCATTGTGCTTTCTTTTACATTAAGCAATCTGTTAAGCAGCTATTTCCATGCAGAACAGTGTGGATTGTATCACTTCTTAGGACCGCAAATGATTTCAGAGCCTCCAAATCTGGATAATTCAGGGTGACAGCATAAGCAATTAAGTGTAAAATGGCAAGGGAAATATTATAATGTAAATTCCAGCATTGTGCCACAATGGGAGCAGTACCCAGCAGTTACTTTTGAATTGTGTGTCATATATTTTATATTATTTTGACACAGAACACAGCAAAACAAACATGGTTTCCTGCATTTAGCAAACATACCAAGGCTAGAACTGTGAGTCTAGCAGACAGCAGCCGGGGTGGTGAAAGTTCTAGAAGCCAAATTCTCTACAGAACAGATAGAAGAGCAGAGTATGATAAACCAAGTCTATGACGTTTTTTCCCTGCATTTAGTCACATTAGGCTAAGAACAAATTAGAGCATTTCCTATACCAGCGTTTCCCAAACTATATTCCACAGAATATTGGTGGACTTCAATTCCACCTAAGCCTAAATCAGTACATTGGCTGATCAGTGCTTTGGGAAATTGATTTAGGCTTCTCAAAACGGAAGTCTAAAAACCAAAGTTTAGGAAATGCTGTCCTATATTAATAAATACTGTATTGGGTGCTGGAGTGGTACACTCTCCAAAGAAGAACTTTGGATTGGGGAGGGGGGGGGACAAGCCTAGGGCTTCACTGGATAAGGTGTAAGTGTTTTTTGTTGTTCAGTCACACAGTCGATTCCGACCCTTTGCGACCATATGGATCATTGCCCTCCAGACACCTCTGTCCTCCACCATCCTCCTCAACCCTCCCAGCTCTGTGCTCATTGTGTCTACAATACGATCTAGCCATCTCATTTTCTGCTGCCTCCTTCTTCTTTTGCTTTCCCAGGATCAAGGCTTTCCCAAGCGAATCTTCTCTTCTCATTTTATGTCCAAAGTACTTTAGCTTCATCTTTACTATTTGACCTTCTAAGGAGCACTCAGGATTGATTTCTTCTAAGACTGAGCTATTTGTTCTCCTCACTGTCCAGGGGACTCTCAATACTCTCCTCCAACACCACATCTCAAAGGCATCTATTCGTCTGCACTCAGCTTTTCTTATGGTCCAGCTCTTACAGCCATACATTTCCATCAAGAATACCATTGCTTTAACTATGAGGACTTTTGTTTTCAAGGTGATGTCTCTACTTTTCACTATGTTCTCCAGATTTCTCATAGCTGGCCTCCCAAGAATCAGTTGCCTTTTTATTTCATGGCTGCGATTACCATCTGCAGTGATCTTGGATCCTAAGAATGTAAAGTCTGTCACTGCTTCTGCTTCTTCCCCATTTATTTTCCAAGTGCTGACAGGACCTGTTGCCATTATCTTGGTTTTCTTGATGTTGGGTCTCAAGTCAGCCTTTGCACTCTCTTCTTTCAACCTAATCAGGAGCTTCTTTAGGTCTTCTTCACTTTCTGCCATTAGAGTGGTATCATCTGCATATCTCAAATTGTTGATGTTTCTCCCAGCAATTTTGATCCCAAATTGTGATTCCTCCATCCCTGCATTGCACATGAATAAGAACTATGTAGGAAGATATTACTCCAGCCTTAGTTGGTTTTTATTTAGACCAATCTGATTGTTGACACAGTACTAAACACCATATTCACTAGGCTCAATAGAACCTCTATTCTTACAATTTCCCTGAGTGTCTCCAAAAGGGCAAGGTGAAATAGTGGGTATCAGAGGGATCTGAGTTGAGAACCATGACAAGCCATGTGAATTATAGCTCACATTTATGGAACTTGAGACTATGCACTGAATTATGATACAATTGAACTGCATGGGCAGCATATATTTAGTCCAGGATGCAACTCTGCAGAGGATTTATATTTGCTTTGAGATGTAAATAGCTATGATGTAGCTTTTTTTGTGACCTTGTACTCTACGTGAAGATGCTGCTTCATAATTTCAGGAATAGTTATATCTTTCCTCCATTGTTGTCTTTGTTAATTTGAAATGATAAAAGTTTAACACAATATCCTAGATTTTATTTTGAGAAACACATGAAGTAGTTCACAAAATATATATGTTGTTTTCTTATCCAGAAATATGTACGTTTTAGGGCATACAATCTTTACTATTTAATACTACTGTACTGTTCCCTTTCCTTTCTTGACAAAGGAAAAAAACTCTGCATGTAGGAATTTGTACACAAATGTTACTTCATATCCCCATACAGTACCTCGCTGCAAATGGAAGCATTTCAACAGTAGGGATTGTAATCCTATGAAATTCAACTCTCATATGGCCTTTTTCAGAAAAGGGCTCCAAAGATTGTGTATCAATAGAGATGGGTGCTACAACATTTTGTCAAATTGTGCCTTTTAGGAATGTGCGAGTGAGGATAAGCTAAGCTAACACACTTATTCAGTGCTTCTAAAAATGTTCACATTTTTCTTTGGCTCCACACTATTTCACTCATGTCCAAAGCCCTCATACAAATTCAGAAACCTGAAGATTCACACCTTCCACCAACAATAATTAGAAATAAAAAAATACTGTAAATTGAGTTGTCAAAAGTGGATGAGTTTTGTAGGCACAACATGCCCTTCAGAGTGGATTGCATTTCCAAATTGCAGACAGCTAAGTACAGGAGCTTTTGTGCACCATATCTTTAATTTTTTTAAATTCCTGGTGAAACTGGATGAGACTTGCTGGGCAATTTCTATAAAAATGGCCCCCATATAAGGATGTCTCAAATCAATAAAGCTACACAATTTTCAGAAGGATAGCTACAGGAGCTAGGGTATGATGAAACTTGGTCACCAGTTTGAGGCCTTAAAAAAACTAGAGCAGTGAAATGTGAGGGTGTGGAACCAAAGACTTGGCAATTTCATGGATGCCACCCTTGCCCCAACCCAATGAACAGCAGTTGGACAACCTTTAGGATTTGAAGGTAGCAGCAGTGGCAGCAGCAGGTACACAGAAAGAGCCTCCTAAAAGATTGTGATATTTTTGCACCACAATCGGGCATACCTTGGGAACGACAACCTTGTGTTGCCAGCTAATCTTTCTCACACGAGAATTGACTCACCAAAAGATGCTTTCATTTTGGCAGTTTTGGGTCTGGGCTAGACATGGAAGAAGAAGTTCCGTCTCATGCTGCGCAGAGAAGGAACTGCATCTATTGGACGATGAGGCTCCTTGTTGTTTCTTTAGCAATAAAGTTTTATGGGGATGGGGTCTTAACCTAATGCCTAATCCTCCTCCCAACTATGAAAATTTCTTTATGGAGCCAATCCATCTCAGGTTAGGTCTTCATCCTTTCCTGTTCCCCATCCCATCTGCCTTTGATGCTTTTAGAGAAACAATTTTTGGGGGGGCTGGGTACCAACTTTTGTTCTATTAGCTTCACCAGGGAGCCTGTTTTGCCTTGGGGAACACCCAATCTGGCTCAGAAAACAATCTGGATCAATTCTAAATCCAGCATGGATCACTAAAGCTGACTGCTTGTTTTTAAGCTTTAAGAAGGAACAGCATTATTCTATTTATTTATGCACAGTCTATTCATTTTTGTGTTGTGCTGTCAAATTCAAAAACAAAATCTGTCTTCATAGACATTTGGTTGGTGTTCATGATCAGATCACACTGACTAGGACTCCCACCTCTGCTCAGGGCTAAATGTGTTTATCACCTTGCTTTCAACAGATTGTGACAGGAACCACAGAACTGTCAAAAATCCCAAACGGAATTATTCATTTTAGCCCATACGGGAAATAGACATACATTACATATCATCCATATAAGTTATAGACAAATATTCTGAAAGGGCTGATAAATAGTCTGGAATATGTTCCTATTTCTTTTGTCTAAAATGGCTTTCCAACTTATGGCCTGCAGCACCATTTCATGTGGCTTGCTGCCACTGTTGCTGCACCCAGAAGTGGAAGCGGCCACATTTATGACAGCTGTAAAACGTGCCCACGCATGCATAAATGCAGTTACATCAGCCATAAATGCACCCACAGGAGTCGTAAATGCGGAAGTGGGTGCATTTACTTCTGCTACCGGGGCATGGTCTGGCCAGCTCAGCTGTCCAGAGGGCATGTTCAGGCCCGAAGTGTAAAAAGGTTGGGAACCCCAGTCTAACACTATATGTTCTTTATCAAGGTATTTGGAACAGAAATCACCCTAGCAGGAATGTAATCTTACTTTGAAACAAATATAATTGAAATCTTAGGGTGAAACTACCCACTATAGATACAGTATTATCTTACTAGAAAAAATTACTAATACTAGTTCATATGTGCCTTGATTCCAACTTATAGTCATGTCACCCAGAATTTTCTGGTCATTGAGTACTCAGAGGTGGTTCACCAATTCCTTCTTCTGTGGTATAGTCTGTTGGGATTATGCAGCTGCCTTTTCTTCTGGGAGGCACTTTGGGGAATCACACTCCTGACCCAGGTGTACCAACTCATGGAGTTATCCAGGCAGCTTAATAGGAATAGTAAAGGTAAAAGTTTCCCTTGCTCGAAGGTCAGTCATATCCGACTCTAGGGTTCAGTGCTCATCTCTGTTTCAAATCCGAAGAACTAGCACTGTCTGCTTCTGCAGACGTTTCTGTGGTAATGTGGCAGGCATGACTAGACACCGGCGGAGCACACGGAACGTTGTTTACCTTCCCATCAAGGTGGTCCCTATTTATCTACTTGCAATTTCTTGCTTTCAAACTGCTAGGTTGGCAGGAGCTGGGGCAAAGATGGGAGCTCATTCCGTCCTGCAGTACTCGGGAATCAAACTGCTGACCTTCCATCTCCCAGTCAGCGTCTTAGCCACTTATAAATATTAAATTCCCTCCCACCCCCACTATTCGTAGAAAATGTCTTTTGCCCCTTCATTTCAGACATGTTGAATGCCAACAAGAATTTTGTACATACATCCCAGTGTTGTTGTTTGCTATTGCAGCGTAGAGCTTTAGAGAAGAAATTTGAATTCCTTGCATGGCAGAATGGGATGAAAACACCATACCTGGCTTATTGCATGTATTTCAATAAGTGATGCAAGATATATTACCATTTAAAAGGCTCACCCAGAAGAGCTGTAAATTCTTATTTGAAAATTACCAAACTGCACCATTGCTAGCACAAGCATTACTAATTGAAGAGGAAAGCCCATCTAGGCAGGCAAAGGTCAAATGGAGAAAGTGTCTAATTCCTAATGATATAGACATTTTTACCACTTTTCTCATCCATCTCCTATTTGCTTCACCAGTTTCTTCTCGTTTTTTACTGATATATTATGATTTATCCATTTGCAGAGCTCCAGAGAACAATTCTTTCCCCTTTCCTTTGTCTAAATGACCAGGTAACAGAAACATTTACAATTTTCCTACATATTATTTAATTTACATAGGACAAGAAACACAGCAGCATGCTAGAATATCATTTTTCTTTTTTTAAAAAAATAACTTTTAAGAGAAAATTCCTCAGAGGGCCATTGTGGCATAAATTGTCAGCTCTCAAGGTAGCCATGGATGAAATGCCCTTTCTTATTAAATGTCACAAGATTTAATGCCAGAGCATAATTGGGATGGGAAGATAATTGAACTCAGCTCACTATGTCTTTCCCCACCACCACATTATTAATCTGCAGGAATACTGAAATATGGTTCAGAAAGGCCCAGCTCTCATCGAAATGGTTGACAGCTGCTGGGGGAAAAATTACAGCATTTTACTTCTAGACATGAAAAATTTTGTGGGGAAATGTGATTACAAGTAGAATGTCAAACAGGAGGGGGCATGCAACAGAATTAGGCATTTATTCAAAGAGCATATGATTTTCAGGATATAAAATGCCCATACTGTAGTGTCAAGGCAGTGACTGCACAATAAGCTTGAGAAAAGGTTTCACAGATTCCTTTCCCCCTTCTTTTTTAAAGCCTCTCATTCTATCTCTAACTTCATGTATAAAAACATGAGGCTGAAGCTGTCGGAGGGTGCATGGAATCCCATCCTGAAATGTATGGAACCAAACGACATAACATATTATTTAGAGTACAGTACTGTTTCCAATTAAATCCATCCATTCATCTTTCTCTCAGGAATCTGACTGCCACCCCTCACTGGAGAGGCAATGTGCTCTCCATGAAAAATTTATTAGGTAAGATCCAAACATATTTCATAAAGTCTCTTTTAAAAAATTGGATGGGAAAAAAGAGGGGCCTGATAGCACTTTTGCATGTGCTGGGATTTTGCTGTAGCTTCACTGATTGATTAATTCCACATAGTCTTTCATTCTCATTGCTTTACACCAACTCTGTTTCCCCCTGTGGTTTCACAAGATAGCTCTGCTGTGCTATATACTGCCTTATAACAACCATACTGTACTTAGCCTCGTGGGCAAATTCACATATGTGGGTTAGCAACTTTGTTCTACTAGGTGTTAAGTTGTGACCTTATGTGTCCAAAAATACTATGCCTAAAACAGAAGCATGGATGACAAGCAAACAATACAGCCCTTTAGACAAAAGTATGCCCATTGTTTTCAATGGAAATTACAAGTTTGCAGCTTGACATTCCCTTCCCTTCTTCATTACATTTAGTACTTGAGTAAACCCATAGAGCTGGTGGCCACCAAGGAAAGGTCTGCCACTGACAAAGGCAAATGGGTTAGCATACAATTAAAGGAGGGAAAAGGGACCACCCTACTGTCTAATGAGACCATGCTGAACTAGCCTGAACAAAAGCTTACGACAAATAATTGCTTAGAGATCCCTTTCCTATGATTAATCAGCTTCAAGTATTAATTCTCTCCCATCCCAGTTTCCTGATGTCTGAGAGTTTTTAGATTTATTTTCATTTATAGAATGTTTCTGCCTTCAGTTGGGTTGTATATGTTATAGTATTGCTTTACATCTATTAGTTTTATTGTTGTAAGTTGTGGGAAGCGTGGGAATTTCTTTCCCAGATAAGCAGTATAAAAATGCAATAAGCCAGCCAGTCAGCCAACCAAAACTCCTTGTTGTTCTTATGTCAGTAGATTAAAATGACTACCTCTGGATATTTCTCTGAGAGTTTTTTTGAAGAACTAAGTAAGAACAATTCCTGCCAAAACTGGCTAGATCTCTCCAAATCTAACTTGTGAACATGACAGTCAATCAATCATTTACTGGTTTTTTCATGATGCTGTAACATACCAGTGATATGCTTGGGTGAATAAGGATTTGAATTCAGCAAGATCTATAGCATGAGGTGGAGGAAATCTTTTAGTGGGATAAGGGTCAATTCAGGTAATGATCCTTGCCGTGAAAACAGAAGTGATAGAAATATGGTTCTCTATCACTTTCTTTGCAATGTGACACTTAAAGAATGCACAGCGGCAGGCCACTAATGGCAGAAAACTTACTGTATTTGTATGACAAGTAAGATAAAAGGAACAGAAGATTGTGCATCAAGAGAAGGAAGAGTCAAGAAGAACAGCTAAGCTTGTGGAGCACTTACTCTACCAAAAAAATATTGATGTTATGCGAGCTAAATGCTCTTGATTTCTGGGAAATGTAATCTGGTTTGAGTTGTACATGTGACATCTCTAACTCTCTCTGTAAAAGTATGGTTCTCCTAGAGAGAACAGCATGCTTGCTAAATTGCCATACACTACTGGCTTTAGCACTACAGGCTTATACAGGTTCCTTTCTAGGGAGTCTTGGAAACTTCAGTGAGAAAAGGAAAGGCAAGGAATCTCTGAGTCGAAGAACCTCATACAGCTGAGGAACAGAAAGAATAGCAACTGAAAGCCTTGCCCTAGTGAATTTTGGCTGTCTCGACACAACAAGATCCCTCAGCAAAGGAATTTAAAAGCCTTGGCAGAGTCCTCCTCATCTTCAGCCAACAGTGACCCAAAGTGCTGTTTCTCACAGCAAGGCCTCTGTAGTCTGTAAAACATTTTCCACCTCCTTTCCTTTTGACAAACGAAGCACACATGCACACGTATCAACACAGAAGGATTACCCCATGTTCCAGATTGTTAACATGGCAAGAGCCCACACAGTGCTCCAAGTAAAACAGCAATCATCCTATGTTTGAGCAATTTGTGAAAATTCTGAGACTCCGAGAAAGGTTGTAGCATATTTTTATTGGTAAGGAGAACATTCCACTTCCTTGTCCTGTGAAGATGAGGCAAGTAAAGGCTGGTTGTCCTCAGTGTTGTTATGGGTTTCCATTCAGACTGACCTTAAGATGAGGGTAAAAGCACATTTTACACTGGCATATGATGTACAACATTACCAAGTTATGCTGTTTTCATCTGTATCTTTCATTGACTTTAATGGCTTTACTGGTCTTGATTTTAATTGTTTATCATAGGGTTGTTTTACTTCATTTTATGATATTTCTGTTTAGTGTAGTTTAATCTGTTTTTCTTTTAAAATGCATGCAATCTGCCTGTGTTTTAGTATAAACGGAGAGTATAACTATAATTTAAAAAATTAATGGGCAAAGACAAGATGGCTGCTTTGGATAATTAGATATTGGGCAGTTATATTGTGTGTGTTTAATTTTTTAAATTGTATTTTTATTCCCAGAGAGATGAACAGACAAAAAGACAAGACAGTTCAGCTTCAGGCACTTTAATAATGCGACCAGCTTGGGCAAATATTTATTCTTACTTGAGGGATGGGGAAGCCTAAGGCTCTGAAATGTCTTGACGTGACCATAATATCATAGCTATTTAAATGGTATAAAGTTAATATAAGCATTTACTGTGGGAAATTGTTGTGTTTGTTGTGTGAAATTATATTAGTATTCTAATAGAAATATATTAATGTTAGTATAGTAGTCTTTACTTAGTTCTGGGAAAGAATTTACCTTAGATCAAAATTGGCTTGTGACTCAAGAGATTTGCCTTCCGATTAGAATTTTCCTCCAGTTCAAGACTTGGTTTCTCTAGGGGCTATTTTTAACCGTGGTAAATGGTACATCTTATTTGCTGGAGCCATCTGGCTTTATATAACTGAATATATTCAATTTCCTGTAGGCAGTTCTAAAACACTGAATTTGTGTTTATACCTGATCTTTTCCTTCTGGCTTCAATGATTTCAAGCTGCCATATTTTTTTCTTTATATAGAACACATTCCCAGGAATACTTTGGGTATGGAGACAGATAAGTTTGGGGTATGGAGACAAATCCACAGTGCTTTGCTTTGGACAGGAGGACTTCTACACATGCAAAACTAAACATTTTTTCACAGTCTAAGACAGAAGAGGTTAGAAAAGGATCATGGCTCATATCTCTATGTGATGATGGGATCAGACGATGAAGGTTGGATGGACGAGATAAGCTTGGTCGAGGGAAAACTCTCCTAAAGCTGTCTTGTTTTATCCGCCATAATTGTCGGCCCTGAATATCCTCTGAGAACCAGTACAAGCTAGTTTCATACAAGAGCCATTGTACTGCTTATCATAGTTACTAGCTAATATAGCTACAATGTTTGAATGCCTGTGGGAATGCTTTCTAGTTCAGCTTACTGATCACGCATGTTACACGAGGCAAACATGAATTTTATTAACCAATGATTTATGAGACTGATTATGAAACTACCAATCACATAGCTGTAATATTCTATATGATAATGAGCTATCCTATTCTGTATGAAATAAATATGGGCATTAAAATAATGGCAGAAGAACAAAAGAAAACAAAGAGAAGAGATCTGCAGATCAAGAATTAAGCTAGCATACATATGATCATTCAATAAAGGAAGTTTGCCTGTCTTCCTTTCTCCATGTCCCAAAAGTACGACTCTTCAGGCTAGCTCTTGTTGTAGATAACTTTATTTTTAAAAACAACAACAACACCACTCTACTATATGCAATGACCTTTGCAGGGCAGGTTCACTGCACCAACCTTGTCTAGAGTCTATGTCTTTAAGTTCCAAATGGTACTTCACAGGCCCTATGTGCCTTGACCCTAGACAAGGGTAATATCTTGGTGGCAGTGAAGGTAGGAAACTTTGGAGCCCAACTCCACTGGGGTATCAGTCCCTCTTCTGCCCAGTTCCTTGAGCTGCCTCCCAGGTTCTCCATGGTGCTGGCACCTCTCCCAGCTTTTTCACTCCCTCCAATAGGTTGGATTCATAGCCTTCCTCTCTCAAACCTGGCAAGCCCTCCTCCTAAGGAACCCACAGTTACACCCAGACCCACATCAGCAGGGCAGTGGAGAGTCCTCTTTGGCCTCCTCACTGCCACCATGGTAATCCTGCCAGGTTTGGTTGGACACATCTTGTCTCTGATCTTCAGGGCTAGCCTCAATGGGATTCTGGACCTCTTCCATGCTCACCTCCATCTGTTCTTCTCTTCCTGCAGCTGTCTCAAACACCTCCTTTATATGCCCCCCTCCAATCTCCCCTGTTGTTACCTTCCCTGCCCTGCCTCCCCCTTTGCCAGTTGTTCTTCCTCATCACTGGGGCTTTCATCTCTATTGGGGAAAGCTTCTGCTTTTTCAACCTCCTCTTCCCAAAGGTGGCTGGCCAGGTAATCTACAGGTGAGCTGGAGCTCAGAAATGCCAGGCTCTGAATTTCTGAGGATGAAGGACCACTGGCTGTATTGTGGCCCTCCTTACAAGGATATGCTGTATCATTTGTGGCAGTGAAGCCTCTGCAACAGAATGACTTAGACAAGTTTTCCTGGGGATAAAGTCTTTATACAGGAACTGCTAGCTGATATGAGGCTGGGAAGCTAATGGATAAACTCCCAGGAGGCAAGGAAACTGAAGAGATGCAAAACAGGCAGTGTAAGCAAAACAAAATACTGTATGGATGCATTGCATATTAGAAAGTTACCTAATATGGGATCAGAAACATTGGTCCATATAGTCTCAGTACTGCCAACTCTAACTGGCAGGAAGTCTCTGGTATTTGAGGAAGGGTTCCTTCCTACTTCTACCTGGAGATCACTGCTACAACCTGGTTGTCTCCTGTCCAGGTGCTAATCAGGCCCAATCCTGATTAGCACCTGGACAAGGAAAGTCGTTGTAGAGAAAGGCTTGAAACCAAGGACAGAAAGGAGCAGTGTTTGAGGCAGCAAGAGACTAATTAGAAGAAATGTTTGAAGAAATGTCACAGTACTGAGCAGCAGTACTAGGAAATTATACAACTGCATCCTATGAGTTGTGGCAGAAGGAAGCACTAAGGGACGGACCCAGGACAGATTTTTTTCAAAGTCTCACATAGCAGGTAGCAGCCTGGAAAACAACACCAGGAGACAGGGCACCTTTTTCTTTTGTGTTCATTTCTGACAATCCTATTTTCTTCTTGGTTATCCTTTCCTTCAATGAACTGCAGGACAGCTCAGATTGGGAGTTTGATCTTAAGGCTCTTGTGAAAAGATAAAAAACTCTGTCTGGAGATGAAATTCAGTTGGCAGAAATTTCCACAGGGCCAGAGCAAACACAGAGAAGGCCCTCCTGGAACTATCAGGGAGCCCCTCTGGTCTACTCTAGTGGGACGGGCAGATGTCCTTGGGGTGATGTGGTCTCTTAAGTACCATAGTCCATCACCATGTAGGGCTTTAAAGGTAATCACCAGCACCTTGAATTACACCCGGAGGCACACTGGCAACCAGTGCAGCTCCCAAAGCAGCGGCAAGGCACGGGCATAATGCCCGCACCCCATCACCACCCAAGCAGACTCATTCTGGACCAGTTGCAGCCTACGAATGATCATCAAGGGCAGCCCCATGTAGAGTGCATCACAATAGTCAAATCTGGAGGTGACCAGAGAATGCTTGACCATGAGCAAGGCGTCTCAGTCCAAGAGGAGGCGTAACTGGCGGATCACACGAAGTTGTGCAAAAGCCCTCCTAGCCACGACTGCCACCTGCTCATTGAGCAGGAGTCGTGAGTCCAGGAGGACGCCCAGATTATGCACCGGGTCTGTCTGAGGCAAAAAAGCCCCATCCAGAAACAAAGATGGTAACTCCTGTGATAACACAGGGGCCCTAATATACAGCCACTCGGTCTTGCCAGGATTCAGTTGTAGCCCGTTATCCCCCATCCAGACCCCTACAGCCTTCAGACACCTGGATAGGACTTTATGTTTTGATATAAACTGTCATGTAAGCCAGCTGTTTGACTTCAGCCTTCTACTAACAAAAGATAATCAGCAAAGAATGAAATGTTTTATTTTTAATGTGGGTTATTTGTGGGTTTGGCGGAGGCCTTTAAAGGAGAGGTGAAAATTAACTCATGTTATAGTACAGATGAAGATGATACAGTAAAATCCTCTGTAGAGAGGCAGGGAAAGTATAATGTCCCCCTTCCGTTTAGTTGCTGTTGCATAGTTGCTGTTGCACTGCATACATTAGGACCAGTGATGGGATGTAGCAGGTTCTCACCAGTTCCCCAGAACCGGTAGTAGCTTTTCCCAGTGTCCCAGGGAACCTGTAGCAGCTTTTGGGGGGAACCACCTTCGGGGCTTACCTTTTCACTGGTTCCCCCACTGCGCATGCATGCCAAGCACTTGGTGTGCATGCACGCCTAGTGCTTGGCACATATGCACGGCCTCCTTGCTGTCCTCCCAAACAGGGAGGAGGAAGAGAAGCTGCTAGCCTGAAGCTCCCTATAGCCTGAAGCTCCCTATTTTTATTATTTTGTATTATTTTATTTGGCACCGCCCATGACATGACATCATGATGTTAGCTCCGCCCACACTGTGATAACATCACGGTGGGGTAGTAAATTTTTTGACATCCCATCACTGATTAGGACAGTTAAAAAAATTGTTTTCCTTCTCTTTTCTCTGTTGCTCGGAGCAGGGAGAGTGTTTAATTTCAATATCTGAAGCTTTAATATCCATACCAGATATTTACCTTGGATCTGCCTTTTACAATTCCCATACATGTAATTTCCAAGGTCCACAGATGTCGGGAATGGCATATATGGGAGCATACAGAAAAGGGTGAACCCTCTGTCACTAACTCAAAAAGTGCACCTTGGGGGCAACTGGGACCCCTCTGTCATCCAAGTGTGAACCAGCCCACTCGCCCCAAACCCTCTGGAGAGTTGACTTTATGCCAGTCCAGCTGGGTCCTCTGTCACACTTCCCTTAGTGATGCATTTGAAGGGCTTTCATAGTAGACCTTGGTTCCCTATTCTTCTTCTGCAGACAAAGAATTTTATTCAGGTGGGACTCTGGGAACTTACCTCACAGGTTGCAGAAGGGGCTGTTTTTTAATTAGGAAAATGCTATGCTTTCTTTTATTTTGTATTGAAACAGTGTTTTTCATTGGCTGGGTTTGTACTTGTTTTACATTTTAACAGAATTCTTTCCATCCAGTTTTCCTGTCAGCCCCCTAGATCTAGAGTCTCACTGTTGGAACAACGGTGAAATGTACCACTAATAAACAAGCACACATATGAAGCTACATGCATAATTCCACTAAAATCTGATCAGTAGAATTCAGTAGAATTCCCTTTTGGGCCTTTTGAAGGTAGAAAGAAACCACATGCAGCCATCAAGAGAAAGCAAAGCTTTCTGCGTGAAGTTTAAAGGGGAATAAAACCCTCATCAGCTAGCTTGTATGTGAGCCTTTTGCCACCCACTGTGAAATTTTAACAATGTGACCTTCCTCTGGGGCCAACCCCTCCACCGTCTAATGTTCAAATACATAAGCCAAGCATCAATAAATGGTGCTCTTTTAAAGCCATATATATAGAAAACAATTGTTACTGTAAAAAAGTGGGGAAGAAGTCTCTCATTTCTGAAGTTCTTGCACTGTAGCTTCATGTTTCACATCCTGCACAGTGTGCTCCTCTGCCACAATAAATACCCTCATTAGTAACCAGTGTTTGCAAAGTTACTTCTTAAGATTGTTACTCCTAAAACATCTCACCCAGCATAGCCAGGGGGCTGCAATCCAAAATAAGCAAATTTGGGGATAAGTATTGTGGGGACATGTGCAACAAATTGCAGTGAGATGGGCAAGTCAGTCCCATTTTTCTTGCAGTTCCCTGGATCTTGCCGGTAGTATCCTAACAGCAGATTAACAGCATACCTGGATTCAAGTTTACCTGTTTTGTTTTCTTAATGTGAGATGCCTGGAAGTAAGAAAAGGACAGAGAGTTAGTCCAATGTTTTAGGTAGAAAAGAGAAGAGTGGGGCCTTTTCTAACTCCCATAATCTGCTGTCAGAGCACATGAGTGAAACTTGTCAATACATCTGCTAGCACACATTTCTTATGGTTCTATGAAGTGCAGCAGAAGATATCGGTCATCTTGGAAGCTGCCAATGAGAACACTCAGGTACATATAAAATACAAGGAAGGCTCGTGGAACTTCTAAGAACAGCTGAAGGAAATGCATCAAAGAAATGGTTTTGCTTAGAGAGTTTTATGCCATAATCCTTGCAGATACGTGAGCTGACTTGGTGAATGCAAGGCAAGGGAGGAAAACAGATATATAGCACAGCTTGGAAAAGGCAGGGCTCTTCAACTGCATGGCTGTGGGAGCTGATAGCAGCAGCAGCAGCAGCAGTAGTGGTGGTGGTGGCGGCAATGGCGGTTCACTCTTCAAATCATCAATTCACTCTTAGTATATAAGACAAGGAGGCTGTTGTAATGTACCATCAAATAGATTCTGACTTAATGTTACTCTATGAATTAGTGAGCTTCCAGAGGTCCTTTTACTAACAGCCTTGTTTAGGACTTGTAAATGAAAGGCTTTAGCTTCTTCTTGCTGCCTTATATTCAGTCCTCCACTTACTACTTTTTACTCTTCCCAGCATGATGGACTTTCCCAGTTTTCTTGGCTTCTTATTATATGTACAAAGTACAATAGCCTCAGTGTAGACATTCTAGAGAGCAAAGGCTTGTTTGCCTTCCTGGTGGCCCATGATATCCAAAAGCTTTCCTTCAACACTGTTTTCTGAACAAATTGATTTTTCCCCCTTGTTGTTTCTTCCTAGCCAATATTTCACATCAATACACAGTAACTGAGAATGTCTCAGCATGGAGGATCTTGGGGTTGACCTCCAGTGAAACACCCTTAATCTTAAGGAGATTTTCCAGTTTTCTCCTAGTTTCCCTTTTTCTGAACTTTTTGCTGCAGTTTCTTTTTGGATAGATTATTGAACATGATCCAGAAAATGTTTAACTATTGTAGTTTCCTCACTGTTAACATTAAAGTTGTGTATGTCTTCCGAAGTCATGGTTTTTGTCTTATGAATGCTTAAATATGATCCTGGTTTTGTGCTTTCCTCGTTTACCTACATCATTATTCATTTCAAATCAGTGTTACTTCATTCCAGTAATATGTTATCTGCAATTTTAAATTATTGATGCTACCTTCACCAATATTCATCCATCCTTCATCTGAATCTAAACAAACATTTTGTATGGTATGTTTTTCATAAAGATTGAACTGACAAGGGGATAAAATGCACTCTTGTCTGACATCTTTGCATTTGGAGGGAACCATTTTCTTTCTCCAAATTTAGTCTAAATGTTAACTTCTTTCCCGGAGTATAGTTTACATAACAAGACAATCAAATGTTGTGGCATACACATTTCTTTTAGAATGATTTTTCATACTCCATATACCAGTGATGGCAAACCTTTTAGAGACTGAGTGCCCAGACAAAGGGGTTGGGTGAACTCTGTGCTGAGGGAAGGGAGGAAGCGCCCTCATTGGGTTGCCCAGCAGATGGGCAGGACGAACTCTGTGCTGGGGGAGGGGGGAAGCACTCCCATTGTTTGTTTGTTTGTTTCCACTTGTATGCTGCCCACTTGCAGCATGACTCAGGGCGGCTAATAAAGTATCACAAAGTGTCACAAAATATAAATAAATTCAAACAATAAAACAACAAATAAATCAAGAAAAACACATTGTTCTCTGTCGGCACCATAGCTGGACATTAGTGAGGCCCAGAGGATGGAGCCCAGAGCTCAACGTCCTCGACGGAGCCCTGGGATCAACATCCTCAACAGAAGCAGCTAGGCAGTGTGGCAGGGTGAACTCTGTGCTGGGGTGACCACATGCATGCCCACAGAGAGGGCTCTAAGTACCCCTTCTGGCACGCATCCCATAGGTTTGCCACCACTGCCATATAGACTACAAAACACAGACTATACAGTCTGCAACTATTAGGCAAATGAGGTGTACTGCAAGGGGAGTGATCACAGCATAAATGTTCTTCTGTGTTACATATTCTGGTGAAGTATTAAAAGCCAAATCTCTCTAAATGTGATAATTTTCTATTCAGAAAGCTTTTTTCATTCATAGGTAGGCAATAATACAATAAACTAAGAAAAAAAACATTGGGAAGACTCTCCTCAAAGGCTTCTTTAAAAAGCAAAGTTTTCATTTGCTTCCTAAAGCAAATAGGAAAGGCATATTTGAAATTCAGAAATAATCATTTTCCCCAAGACTACTCTCTCTTGTTTTCATTATTTGTTTGTCTTACATTCCAAAAACAGGCCCAGATTTTTTGAAGTACAATGGTTCAAACTCTTCTCATCCTTAATTGCCAGCTTGTTAGAAATGTTTGTTCACTGTATCATGTGTAAACAGCACTAATTGGAACCTTCAAGGGACATGATCAGCTATGCGACATTATATAAAAGCAGATCTGCTCAAAATGTCTGGTCAAAGAGTCATAGACTCCTGACAAAACAAATGGGAGAATGTTCCACTGTAACCCAGGTCAATAAGGCCCAAAGTGTCCCTTTTTATGAGACACTGAAGCTGCTGGAGATTTCTGTGTGTTTTTTTAAAACATAACCTACATTCTCCCAGACTAAGAAGCAGAAATTTAATTTTACATTGCAAGATAGTGAACCACAAGTACATCAAATAATTAACCATTAACAGTGGGTGTATGTTACAGTGCTAGACAGGGCACTACAAAGAGTGAAAAACCAGTGGTTTCTTAGCCTGACAAAGGAGTTTTGAGGGGCAAATGGGAGTGGAGGAGAAGAGGATTTGCTCCTACCTAGTTCTATCGGCACACTTCTACCAGTGGAGCCCCCCCCCCCCACTGCATCTTGGTCTATTGTGTGGTTGTAGGTTATTGGCATAAAATACAGCTGTGCAGAACGTTGTTTAAAAACTTGAGACTATAGTCTTCTGTATAGAATACTTGGGGGGCAGGGAAGAGAAATCTGGTGTCCTTCTTTGCCATAGCCTAAAGACTGTCAATTAGTGGTTAAGGCGCTGAATGTAAAGACTGGAAGGTCAGCAGGTCAGCAGTTCAAGACTCAAGTGCTGCACATTGTTTGTCCCACCTCCTGCCAACCTAGCAATATGAAAGCAAGAGATTGCAAGCAGATGAATATGCACCACTTCAGTGAGAAAGGTAACAACATTGCATGCGCTCCAGCTTCTAGTCATGTCATGATCACAGAAATGTCTGCAGACACAGATAGCACTGGCTGTTTGGCTGTAAACAGAGTCAGATATGACTGATTTCAAGCAAGGGAGAACTCTACCTCTACATACTATCAAATCTAGAAAACTTTATAAAATGCAATGGAAGCTTACTAAACCCTAGGAGGCGTACTCTGAAGTGACATTGTTTTTAAAATGTATTAATTTTCTTAATGTTTTATCTGTCTGTTATACCAGGGGACAGCCAGTGGTCATAGAGCTATCTGTCAAGAAGAAGGGCTAGAAGGGAGAGTATGGCCAAACAGACGTTTGTAGATGTAGTTTTTGCGTTTTGTGGGAATTTCTGGTAAAGATTCTTACAGAATCTTTTTGTTAAGCAAAAAGTGGGTTTAACTATAAAAATGGTTTATTTTTAAATGGAGATGCCTGCTCACATCTTCTAGAAGCTATAAATCCTGTTTTTCTCTACAGCGTTACTGAATTATTTAAAGGGTTCACAGAGAGAAGAGAGAGCTTGCTGTGTGGTAAGCAGAGTCAAGAGGGGTGAGAATGAGCAGAAAGGCTGAAAAAGCAATTGGTTGGAGTGAGAGACAGATAGGCAAGAGAAAGAAAAAGTGGAACGGAGAGGGAAAGAAAAGAGAAGGAGGAGAAAGAGGGCTGTATTTGTAAATGGAAATTAAAGAGTACCGGTATTTAGAATTTGTGAAGTTAGGTGTTTCTGTTAACACTTCCTGTCGTTCTTATTTCTTGCAGTGAAATGTGTTGATTTGTGTCTAAGGCATGTATGTTAGAATGATATTATTGTTGCACGAGAGCACTAACCTTGTGCTTGCAGAACAAGCCATCATTCTCTAAGACAGTTCTAAAAATGGGGGCAGACCAAATAAAAATTATAACTTAATTTGTAGCAGAGAGCCCCAACAATTGCATTGTGTTTGGGTAAGAAGTGGTTAACTGATGTGTGGCTGAGAAAAGAAAAAAAGTCATTTTCTGAGATTTTTCCCTTGCATGGTATCTCTTTCTGAATTGTAGTGATCTTAAAAGGGTATCCCGTAGTGTAGACCATTTTGACTCCTGACATTGTTGACATCAACATTATGGATGGCTTTTGCTATGTAAAGCTTGGCATTGTTTTCCTGCTGGCAATGTGGGCACAATATTGTGCAGGTCCAGAGTGGCACTTTATTTCACTCACTCATTTGAAGAAAAAGCTTCAGATGGTCAGTATTGGGACAATAATTATGAGATAGGATTGATTTGTTTCCCTCTCTTACAAGCAAAATCCAACTCACCTCAAGAACCTGGGGAAAGAATATAAAGGGAAACTACATGTGTGCTGATTTCCCTCCTTTTTGGTTAACACTGGTTTGTACTATACGGACAATGTTTTCTGAAACCAACTTTTTTGTTTTGTTATTAATGCTAGAGTTTTGGTATTCCTGCTGACACCAACAGGGGAGTCTGACAGCAATTATCACTCCATGAGAGCTGATATTCATCGGTGAGCTATCGGCCATATCCAGCAGTGCTGTAATTATCTTTTTAAAGAAAGATAATAAGATAGTATACTCATAGTGAGCCTGACTGCTTTTTAAAAACTAGTTAGAAAAATGCCTTATGCTTGGATCATGCAGACTCAAGGCTGTCAGGGGAAAAGAAGTCACATCTGTCAGGTAGAATCAAAGAAGGTTCTTTAAAAGTTCCTTTTATTTCCCCTTTCCCCTAGAAGAAACAGAAATTTGGATATTCCTGGCAAAGAACCTCCAGGAAGCTGGCAGAAACCCATAAGGCAGTTCTGCTGCACTATCTTAAAGCATTGTGAAAGCCCAATTAGAAGACTGAGCATTGCAAACCCGCCCCCGCCCCCTTTCTGCCTCGACAGCTACTTTAACAATAAATAATCTCAATTGAGGCTCTTGGTGGGATATTAAAGAGTCTGTGTCCAGATGGTCAAGCTCCTGCTTAATTGGCACAATGATGAAATACCTGAAGTTGGAAGACCCCGAAGATGTTGCTTGATGTAAGCCTGTTTATATTTCCACTGTATTTGAATGCTAAGCTCCAGATGTCAAATAGGTGGAAGGGGAAGAAAAAAAAATATCTAAATGCAATTACCACAACAGGAGACAGTAATGCAACTACTTCAGGAAACAAGGAGAGTTACAGACTTCTGGCTTTGTAGAAAACTTAATTGTAGTTTGGTGTGGAATACTAATCCCTGCCAGAATGTCTGATGTACCATTTTTCCTGTCTCAAGGCTAAGAAACTCATTAGAGCTTCTGAATACAGATGTTCACAATATATTTGGCTGCTACCCAAAGAAGTGAATCATTCTATCTGTGAAAAACACACATCCATGTATAAATTATATATACAGTAATACCTCAGATAACGCTAAGACTTGGTTCCACAAGTCTTGGTGTTATCCGATTTTTAGTGTTATCCGATGGATGTTAAAATCCTATGGGATGGATCGGATAATGTTAAAGCTCCATAGAGATACATTGTAACCGCACAGGCTTTAGCGGTTGTTATCCGATCCATCCCATAAGACCTTAACGTTATTTGATCCAATTCTTCCCCCCAGATTACTTAACGTTATGAGATTTTAGCGTTATCCGAGGTAAACGTTATCTGAGGTATTACTGTACATGTCTATTTCTTTCCTGTTGCCTGTATTTATTATCTATTTAGGTGAGATCCTCTACTATAGATCCCAGGCTAGTGGAAAGTTAAAAAGAGGGTCATCTTATACAGGAGCTAAGTGGAAGCTATTTGGCTGATGGTCACCAAATTAGATTTGGACATAATACTGTTGAAGGAACAACCAAGGGGAAATGTTGCATCAATTGAGATTCAGTAAGACTTCTTCCCTGCTAAATGCACATGGTTAAAGTTTTAGAACCATAGAGTTTCGGACCATAAACTCATTTTCCTATAAGTTCCACTGTATTCAATGGAACTTACTAATGCCTGGTTCATTCATTAGGCATAATGGGTTTCTTGAATTATACATAGGACGGAAAACTCAACTAATGACTGTTGGTGCATAGCATGCTGTATAAATCAGCACTCTTTTATTTTGCTTTTCTATTCTCTTACTGTCTTTTTCTTCTTTGTCTGTCTATCTCTTAGCCTCTCTTTTCAGAAAAAAAAACCACATTATAATAAGAAAACTGCATAATATAAAACTGCAAAGTAGGATCTTGTTGATAAAATAAATAATGGCTTCACCTGGTGCCATACCTATTTAGTAGTCAAAACCTCCTACTTATCAACATTACCATTGTAATAGGTGGAACAGTAGAAAGGCACAGAGAAGAAAGGAAAATGAAAATTCCAAATTCTGAAGCTGATATTGGGAAGCCTATGTAATTTATGGATGAGGTTTCTACCACCACCAGTCCTCTTCACTGATAGTTTCCCTCACACATTGAGAGTGGTGGAGCGCAGTGACATAATAGCAGTATAAAACCTTGTTGACGGCAGGAAAAGGCCAGATGAGAAACCTAATGCTAGGCAATTGTCAGCCCCTTCTCAAAGACATGTATGGACAGATATGATTTGAGCTGCTTTCTGTATGTAAACAGGGACGGGGCATGGTCCATTTCAATTGGAAGGGAATACCATAAAGACGTTGCCGCCACCGAAAAGGCTCTTCTCCAGGTCGTGACTTTCCTTGCCAATTTGTGTTGTCCCTTGAAGCTGTGCCGCTTGGGAGGATCAGGTGATGCAGGTTGAGAGGGAGACGCTCAGGCATGCAGGAAGGTCCCAAACTGTTTAGGGCTTTAAAAGTTAAAACTAATACTTTGAACCTGATATGGAAAGAAATGGGTAACCAATGCAGCTCTGCCAGTGCATGGTGAGATATGTTCGAATTTTCTCACTCCAGTAATCAGCCTGGCTGCTGCATTTTGCACCCATTGAACCCTCCATACCAGGGTGAAGGGAAACCTCACATAGAGAGCACTGCAGTAGTCAATACGACAGATCAGCAGTGAGATAACTAGTGTTACAAGGGGCCGCCTGTCCAAGTAGGGATGCAAGTGACCTATTTCATGCAGATGGAAAAAAAAACAGCTTTGCATACTGCTGCAATTTGTACTACAAGAGTCAAATGGCGATCAAAAATGACCCCCAAGTTGTGTACGTGTTCTCCAGGGGACAGTACCGTCCCAGCTAGCATCGAGTTCCAAGATCCTAGTCATGCAGATGGCCCCTCCAACACCAGTACCTCTATCTTACCCGTATTCAGTCTCAGCTTGTTAGCTTTAGTTCATTCTAGCACCGTGGCCAGGCAGTCATCCAGGCACCACACTGCTTCCACTGCGGCTGATGTAAAAGAGAAACAGAGTTGCGTGTCATCTGAATATTGATGACAACACACTCCAAATCTCCAGATGATCCCTCCCAGCGGCTTCACATAGATGTTAAATAGCATTTGGGAAATAATTGACCCCTGAGGAAGACCCCATTGGGGTGTCCATGGGGCTGACAGAGATTCCACAAGCTGAACACTCTGGGGACAATTGCTGAGGAAGGAGTGGAACCACCATAACACAGAGCCCTGAATTCCCAACACTGGCGTCATCCCAGCAAGGCACTATGGTTAATGGCATTGAAAGCCACCGAGAGGTCCAGGAGTACCAGGATGGACAAAGTCTCCATGTCTGCCTCCCAGAGCAGGTCATCTTGCAATGTGACCAGCACAGTTTCGGTGCCGTGGCGAGGCCTGAAGCCCGACTGGAATGGATCCAAGCAGTTGGATTCATCCAAGAATTCTTGCAGTTGATCTGACACTTCCCTCTCAATTGCCTTACCACCCCCACCCACCCCCAAAAAGGGGATATTTACCAGAGGTCTGTAGTTGTCCAAGACATCCATGGCCAGATTCCCCCCCCCCCCGAGGGCATATAATTGTCTCCTTTAGCTTAGAGGAAGCATTGATAATATTTCTTAGCCACTCCCCTATTCCCTTACCTGACTTTAAAAGCCAGGATAGGCAAGGATCAAAATGAGATGCAAGCTGAAATTGATCCCAAGAAGCCCGGTTAGGAATTTCACATCCTATCCAGATTTACTGCAACAATTGTGGCATCAAGGTCCCAGGGCATCAAGGTCTCCACCTTTGATTTAAAGTGAGATGTGAATAAATTGTAGGACAATTGGGGTTGCTGGGGGCCTGCAGAATGGCCAGCTATGAGGCTGAGTACAATTTTATTTATTTATTTAGACTTAAATATCGCCATCTGGCCACCATGGTGACTCAGGGTGGCTTACACTAGGTAACAACAGTCACAGTATAAAATCAAATCCAAGTTCTATGACTAAAATCAGTAAGCTTAAACAGCTAAAATATACCTTGTTAAAACATCTTTAAATGATTAAACTAAAAACCCCAAACGACAGGTTATTTAGAATAGCCATATGAGCCAGCGGTGTGTGTGTGTGCTCCTATCGCAGCACACCACACCCACTGGGCCAGCCAGGTCTTTGGGTTTTTCCTGAACGCTAGCAATTCTGACTGGAGGCGGAGATCAGTCGGCAGGAGGTTCCAAAGAGCCGGGGTGGATACTAAAAAAGCCCTCCGTCTAGTGCTAGAGAGGCGATCTTCTTGTCTGCTCTAGTGGAATGGGCTGATATCTTTGGGGTGATGCAGTCTCTTAGATAACTTGACCCACTACCATGTAGGGCTTTAAAGGTAATAAACAGAACCTTGAATTGCACCCGGAGGCACATCAGTAGCCAATGCAGCTCTCGTAGCAAGGGTGAGGCATGATCATAGCAACCACACCGCATCACCATGCAGGCCGCCACATTCTGCACCAGCTGCAGCATCTGAATGGTCATCAAGGGCAGCCCCATGTAGAGTGTGTTACAATAATCTAACCAGGAGGTGACCAGTGCATTAGTGACCATGAGCAAGGAGTCCTGGTCGAGGAATGGATTTAACTGTCGAATCACTCGAACTTGAGCATTTATTAACTCTCAATAATTGTAAAAATAAAAAAGTGTATTCTTGAGAGTGCGTTTGGCATAGGGGGCGTTAGTTCCCATCTGGGTCCAATTTGGCCTAGGCAACATTTGTTCCCAAAGGTGTGTCTGGCAGGTTAATGAAAGTTTCAACTAAAACTGAAATTTAAGCTAATTGGTTGTAGGGATATTTTTAAAAAGTCTTTCAAAACAGTATCATCTTTAGTTGGTTTTAAAAATATATCCAGGTATGGGGACCAGTGCAGCTCCAGAGGCAAGGTATTCTGCAATGTGCTGTCAAATTAATTCTGACAGATGGCAACCCCTTTCAGGGTTTTGTTTCTCCGCCCCTGTTGCCTGTGAATGTAGTCACCACAACCAGATTCTTGGACCTCCCACCTCATATAATGCAATCTAATACTGCTGAGCATCTACCGATCACCTCCAGAACGCCCAGGCTATTGTCAAGATCTCAGTTATTTCTTTCCTTAGTATTGTGGCATTATGTGGCATAATATAATTCCCACAGAGAAGCTGGATAGGTAGGGAATTAATGAATAACTACTTTGTTGGTCTTCTTAACAGATCTCCTCTTTTCTCAGAAGCTCTAGCAGAGGGTGGCAGAAAAGGAATATAAAAAAACTTACTTTTCCTCAAGAGAATGGCACTGAAGTCCCTAATGAGAAAACCACTTTTTTTGAACACTCAGGAAGTAGCTGTCACATTTCTAAGGACAGGAGTTTCAAGGGAGTAGTGTTAAAAATTGAGGATGCACCTAGTAAAAACTGAATGAATTAACAGATAATAATCTCTTTGTTTTTCCTAATAGACTTAAAAAAATTGGCATTCATATAAATCAGGGATTCTGAACCTGCAGCCTGTGGGCCAGATGCAGCCCGTGGCACTATTTCATGTGGCCCTCCACTGCCTCCACCACACCATGAAATGCCATGTGGTAAAGGAAGGGCAAAATGGTCATCCGGCCCCCAAAGCTGTCTGGGGGAGCGTGACCCAATCCTTGGCTTAAAAAGGTCGAGAACTCCAGATATTGGTCTTTATATACTTTTGGTATATAAAGACCAAATGGTATATAAAGACCAAAGTTGGTTTTTATATACTTTTGCTCACTTGTTTTCATACTATTTCACAGAATGTGGTGTAATCAAAATTAGCCATAGGTACCCATATAGAGGGACTGCAGTGGCTCAAGTGGTTAAGGTTGAACTTGACGAGTGGAAGATTGGCAGGTCAGCAGTTCAAGACCCGAGTACTGCATTACAGAATGAGCTCCTGTCTCTGTCCAAGCTCGTGCAAACCTAGCACTTCGAAAGCAAGAAATTGCAAGTAAATAAATATGTACCACTTCAGTGGGAAGGTGAACAGCATTCCATGTACTTCGGTGTCTAGGCATGCCTGCCACACGTCCACAGAAATGACTGCAGATACAGACAGTGCTGGCTCTTTGGCTATAAACAGAGATGAGCACTGAACCCTAGACTCAGATATGACTGGCTTTTGAGCAAGGGCAACCTTATTTACCTTACCTGTATATACTAATTACTCTTTCAAACATTTCTGCAGCAATCCTCCAGACTCATTGAGTTGGAAATACAGTTTGTGAAATCTGTAGGAAAAGCTTTACAACAGGAAAATATAAGGATATGATTATGACAATAATGATGATTAGATTCACAGTCAAAGATTGGTACAAAATTAACATTTCAAGACCTAACCAAGGACCTTGTCGTTCAGTTGCACAGTCGATTCCGACCCTTTGCGACACCATGGACCACTGTCCGCCAGGCACTTCTGTCCTCCACCATCCTCCTCAACTCGCTCAGCTCTGTGCCCATTGACTCTACAATACCATCTAGCCATCTCATTTTTGGCCGCCCCCTTTTTCTTTTGCCCTCCACCTTTCCCAGCATCAAGGCTTTCTCAAGTAAATCCTCTCTTCTCATTTGATGTCCAAAGTACTTTAGCTTCAACTGTTAAAATAATTTCTAAGCATATATGCAGTTCCTAACAACACTTTATTTTCTCCAACTTAGGACTCTTAAGTACAGGTACTGTATATAAATGCAGGTGTAGAAACAGAATGCAGTTGGCCTACATCTTCCATCATCTCTCGTTATGCTGGTTGTAGCTAATGACAGCTGAATGCCTCCAAACCCCACCTTTATGTTGCTGCTGCTGATTTACATTCATACCTTGCCTTTCTACTATCTGTTATCTGTGGAGCTAACGCTTCTAATAGAATGGATTCTGCCTGCCTGCAGACAGGCTCTCAAGCATTGGGAGACCTCTGGGCTGTGTCTGTTATGGGGCAGGAAAGGGAAGAGGGGATGCTGAGGGGAATTCCCACTGCTCTAGTCAAAGTCTGGCCAAACTTCAAAATGGACATTATTCAATCTGTCTGAGCTTCTTGAAAACTAGAGTCCATATTGATCTTGAAGAATTACAAATAGCTATTTCTGTGCTCGTTTTAAAAGCTTCCTAGGAGGAGAAATCTATACCAATTGAATAGATAAAGATCTTTTATAAAAAATCATCTCTGCATCTTAACAAACAGCTGTCACTCAAAGATGCGCTGAAGCTTTGTGGCATCTGCACCACCTAGTGTGAAAATACCACTGACTCTTAAGCTTCTCTTACTTTCTTTCCCTACAGTCTTCCTGGCACGGAGAAAGGGAATAGCAAATGGAGGTAACATGTAAACGTCTTAAATAATGGCAGTTCCTTACCACAACTTTTCAGTGGTTGCAACAGACGTCTGCTTAGTATTAAGGAAGTGTGTCACATAATTTAATTGATTCCATATGCTGGTTATGTCCATAAGCAATTAATTGATTAAATTGACCACTTGTCTTTGCCTTTCTGTCTGGGCAAATAAATCAACTATGCTGTCACTATGGAAAGAGAACAATCAGCCCTCCCCACACTCTGCGTATTTGTCTTTTTCTGTTCGCTCATTTATTCCCAGATCAGTAGAAAAATGCAGTGAACCGAGAGCTTCTAATCCAGGCATTCACAACCTATGGCCCATGGGCCGGCCCCGGGCCCCGATGGCAATTCAAAATGCTGCCATAAATGCGTTCTGTGCATGTGTGGGTGCGTTTTACTTCTGCTTCTGAGTGGGAGGAACTACGTGACCGGTCCAATCAGCTGTCTGGGGTGTGTGGTCAGGCCTGGGACCTGAAAACATTGAGAACCCCTGTTCTAACCAGATGAGAGAGGCAGGGTCAAGGAATAGAGGCCACAAGCCACACAAAAGAACAATATATGCTGGGCACACTTTAATCAATTGTCAAATGTTTTACTTTGACTATTGTTGTTATTATGTGCCATCAAGATAGAACTAAATTATAATAACCCCAACAGGGCTTTCAAGGTGAGTGATATATTTAGAGAGTGGCTTTACCATCTCCAAACCCCAGTGTACTTCCCTGGCTGAGTAGCAATTTGAATCCAGTGCTGAGTGCTATTCTGTCACTCTATTCATTATAGTAGCTATCATAATTTGACTATTTGTAAAGGTAAAGGTTTCCCTTGCTCGAAAGCCAGTCGTATCTGACTCTAGGGTTCAGTGCTCTTCTCTGTTTCAAAGCCGAAGAGCCAGCGCTGTCTGCTTCTGCAGACGTTTCTGTGTCATGTGGCAGGCATGACTAGATACCGGAGTGCACAGAGTGCTGTTACCTTCCCACCGAAGTGGTCCCTATTGATCTACTTGCAATTTCTTGCTCTCGAACTGCTAGGTTGGCAGGAGCTGGGACAAAGACGGGAGCTCATTCCATCCTGCAGTACTCGGGAATCGAACTGCTGACCTTCTGCCTCCCAGTCAGCGTCTTAGCCACTTCAAATCTCAATGAAAGCAATGACATAAGTGAAGGATCACAAACATTAGGCCTTCTCAGGAAAGTGCATTTCTGAACCTTAAAGAACATCAACCTTTTTGTTTATTCTTCAAAAGAAATACACTTGGGCACATTGTTCTTGAAATGAATATTCCACTGGTAATAACCAATATAAGGTCCAGTGTGAAGTACTGCATAAGAGCGACAAGCCAATTTCAGAGACCTGGGTTCAATTACCCTCTTGGCCACTTGGTGATAGCAGTGGTGAGGGCAGTATCAAAACCACCCATAAAGCATTTCACATATCTTAACAGCACATAACAAAGAAAAATAGCAAATATATTCACTTCTGCTGACACATAACATCCTTTCTTTTTTAATTCAGTGTCTTAACCACTAAACCACCACAGCCCCTTTACAGAACTTTCATTACTTCAAATCAGTGTACATTTTCTTATTAACAAAGCAATCTAATTGAGGCAGTCATATTATAATCTTGTGCACCCAAGAGAGTTACTTTAAAAGCAACAATTACATATAAACTATAATTTTATAAAGAGATGCCTACATTAATGGTGTTTTTGCAGAAAAACATATATGTCTCATTAGTGTGATCAGAATACAACAATAACCCATCATCGCTATTATAAAACTGTAAACTATTATCCAGTACACTGTAAAATTCAAAACCTAATTGAAAATGCTATTTTAGCATAATTCCCACAAGCCATCATTCTTTAATATTGTAAAATGAATGAGGTTTTCGTGAAGTTATTAATTGATACTGACAAGCAATAACCACTGGAATGAAACTCCAATTATGAGCAGCAATTAATCACTTTTACTGTCATCTGTGGTGTCAAACAAAATTCAATAAAGTTCAAAACACTAAAAAAGAAATTTATATCCCTTGTGGTTGAATGTGAGTCAAGCAAATCAGATGGCCTTTTATTCTAGGGATTGTGTCACATAAAACATTTTATTTTTGCACAAATAATAGGACAGTTGCCTTTTTAAAAATCCCCTGAGGTTAAATGTTCATCTGATTCAGGCTTGCCATAATAAGGGCTTGTTCTGAAATAGGTGGGGTAATTAATGACAAGCATGGTTTTATGGTATATAAATCATTTTAAAAAATAATCAACATCCCTAACAGTTGCATTATTTTTCGCCCCAGTCACACTAAGATCCTAAATGTAAGTTTTTCTAAAAGTCTACCAAAACTCCCAATTCACTTTTAGATCTAGGGGGGTATGGCCTCTAGTGTGGCTACAATTGTTGATTCTATGGAAGGTGCTCCACATGTAATATCATTTAGCATAGCAAAGTATTTTCAGAACCTGGCACCATGGACTCAAACTAGTCACTGGCCCTCGTGAAAAGGAAGACCTACAAAAGGCTTCCTGTCCGAACCTGGGTTTTGTCTGAACAATAGTGTTCTTCCTAGGTCTGCTGTTGTTGCTTGTTCTACCCTTCAATTTGGATTGTTTGGCCCTCTTTGGACAAATTTAGCTAGTGTAGTAATTGTTAAACAAAACTGCCTCGTGAGAAAGAGGCTTACATTAAACTTGTATTTTATACTGTTTTGTTAAAAAAAAAGAATTCATGCAATGCTGCCGTTTTTTGTAAGAACTACTGTAGTAATATATTAAAATATTCCTAGCCAGTACCCTGGCATTCCACTGAAAAGCCTACAGTCTAAAAAATATTGCCCTATGTCAAGTGCAGAAAATGCATATTGTCCATGAGAAACATCCAACAGATTTACTATAGAATGAGTTTTAATGGATTGCAATACACTTCCTCAGATGCACGAAGTATACTCTTTGAGGTCCAAGTATTCATTCATACATATGCCTGCAGGTGGGACACTGACAGTGAGGTCAAATTAGATACATTATCCAAAACTGCACTACATCTACAACCATGCACTATGCTAGCATATATCTAACTGCCAATTGGCATAAAAGGAAGATTTATACAGGAGAACTGCTGGGTGAGCAGATGTATTTCTAACCTTACACTTGCTGACTCACCCTTGAAGCAACTCATCCATTGGGGAATCACTCCAGCCCAGCCCTGGAAAGTAGCAGCCCTACTATTGAACCATAGAAGTCCTCCCTTGGCTATGGACTGGGGTCAGACTGGAGCACAATTCCCTCTACTTCCTGTGGCCACTGGGAATTAGCTCACATCAGACCATGCCATGGGCAGTTCAAAATGCAAGCTGCTTACCTGTACAATCATCCCCTAACTCTATCAGCTACTCCTTCTCCTTCCTCCAAATGCTATGAAGAGCTATGCCTGAAAGGACCCTTTTAATAGCGAAAGAGAGACATAAATAGGTCAGGCTTGTGAATCCCACACTATTTAAAATTCCATTATCAAGATGTCATAATCATCTCTAAAGCTCTTGGTTATTTAAGTGCTTCCAATATTAGATAAATAATATAGCACTGTGATTTTCTCCCCTCACCCCTCTCAGTCACACGTGTTTGAACTTTTGGTTCAGATTTGAGCCCTCTCACAGTAATTTGAGACTTCATGAAAGACTTGTAAAGAAAAAAAAAAGAGCACAGCCTATTACACAACTGATACGTAATTGGTAATGGCAATGGCTTTTGCCAGTGACTCTATTAAGTATACCTCCATTTTGCCTTTAGCAGTTTTAAACCATGGTGGGAGGGATGGGAGGGCCTTGGGGTACAAAGTTCTTGTGATTATTTTACAAGAAAACACTGTTATAATGTCGGGTGGTTAAATCTGAATTGACCGACTGAGCCAAATAGAAGCCAAAGCAAGCAGACAACATTCGGGGGTAAGGTTCCACTTGAGTGCTGTCAAGTCACTTCCAATTTAGGGTAACACTATCAGTGAGTGGTCTCCAAAATTTCCTGTCCTCAAGAGGCCCGCTCAGCTCTTGTAAGCTCAACCCTTTGACTTCCCTTGGGAAAATCAATCTATCTTGTATTTGGTCTTCCTCTTTTCTTGCTGCCTTCTACCTTTCCCAGAGAATCATGTTTTCTCAGGATGAATCTGAACTAGGGCAGTCCCAGTTTTATCACTAATTATGTGACTAAAGAAAAACACATTTTAAAAAACAAAACAAAACCCTGAGTTTTCATTGTTCTAGCACCAACTTTGAACACTCTTGCTTTACAATACCTCCCACATTTTTTCTGTCACTTTTGTTAGAAGAGGAGCTGATATTTCCCCAGCATTGAAAATGTCTGATATGGGGGCGGGGGCGGAGTGGATTGCAACTTTCATAGCATTGCCTCATTTGCCAAATACAATTTTTCTCACATTCATGTCAAAATAATGGAAAACTAATGCAGACAGGCCAAATGAAATAAAATTCCAAAGCTATAAAACAACTTGCTGCATCTTTTTTATCAAGTGCCATGTGAATTAATTTCACCACTAAGATTTTGATGTGTTACTTTCTGAAAGGGGCTCTTTCTGGGGACAAACTGTTCCGTTCCTGACAAATATGAGAGCAAATAAAGAAACAGGATGGTGAGATGATGACAAACAATGCAAAAAGATAAAAATCAAGGCTATTCAATCTTAGAATATGTGGAGAGACATTCCCCAATAGGTGCCCCTCCTAGAACCCCCATTCTTTCTCAATAATTCAGAGCATTTTGAAGGGTTTTCTAAAAATAAAATACTTATAAACTGAAATCTAAGTCATGACTAGAGTAAGCCCATTGAATCAGTGGGATTTCATTGGTGAAAAGCTATGCAAATTCCATTGATTCAATGGGTCTATTCATTTTCAAACAACACATTTACAATGAGTCTATGAGCCTTAGTGCCACACCGAAACAGGAAGATGGGTTTCATATCCACCTTTCACACAAAAACATTGTCCTCCTCCATCACTGCTTGGTGTAAGACTTGTTTGCCTGCTTGGGAACTCTGTGGTCTCACCACAATTCATTGAGATGTCAGCCAGTGCCCTGCGACCTGGCAATACTACTGTCTACCAGTACTGTACTGAGTTTGGGTTTCTAACATCATGGCCCGTGCCCATGCAGTTGTTTTTTTTAAAATTTTATTTTTATTTCCATTTATACCCCACCCATCTAGGAGGTATTCTCTTAGGCAAGGATTCCTCACTGCTCAGTGCTGATCATGCATGTTGTTTCTTCATGCTGTCAAGTAACCTCTGACTTATGGTGACACAATTAATGAGAGATCTCCAAAATGTTCTGTCTTGAACAGCCTTGCTCAGCTCTTGCAAACTTACACATGTGGTTTCCTTTGTGGAGTCAACCCATCTTGTATTTAATCCTGTATTTAGCTAAGTGTTATATATGAGACTGCAGTGGGTTAGTGGCTAAGATGTTGGACATGAATACTGGAAGGTCAGCAGGTCAGCAGTTTGAGACTCAATTGCTGCACAATGGAGTGTGCTCCCATCTCTGTCACAGATCCTGCCAACCTAGTAGCTCAAAAGCAATAAATTGCAAGTAGGTAAATAGGTACCATTTTAGTGGAAAGGTAAACAGCATTCCATGCATTGTGATGTCTAGTCATGCCTACCACATGACTACGGAGATGTCTACAGATTCAGACAGCTCTGGCTCTTTGGCTATAAATAAAGATGAGCACCGAATCCTACTGTTGGATAGGACTGGCTTTTGAGCAAAGGTGACTTTTACCTCTATCTAACTGCTGTATAAGTTTAACTGTTAGCCTTCCTCTTTTCCTGCTGCCTGCAACCTTTCCCAGCATTATTGACTTTTAAAGATACAGTAATACCTTGGATAACGTTTACCTCGGATAACGCTAGAATCGCATAACATTAAGTAATCTGGGGAGGAGAATTGGATCGAATAACATTAAGGCCCTATGGGATGGATCGGATAACAACCGCTAAAGCCTGTGTGGTTACAATGTATCTCTATGGAGCTTTAACATTATCCGATCCATCCCATAGGATTTTAACATGCATCGGATAACACTAAAAATCGGATAACACCAAGACTTGTGGAACCAAGTCTTAGCGTTATCCGAGGTATTACTGTAACCTTGCCTTCTCATGATTTGCCGAAAGTAGGATAGTCTCAGTTTTATCACTTTTGCCTCCAGAGGGTAGTATACGTGGCATTAAAAACCCTTTACAAGAGATTACTACTGACGAAAAACTACTATAGAAGAACTTAGCATTTACAGGATCAGGTCCAAAGAAAAACAAAGCTATATGATTGACTCCTGCAGGGATAAGAACATTGAGATCTGGATTTCTGATATTTTAGTTATTCTAAAGGCACATCTATTACTCACATACAATGAAATAGATATGATCCATGCCTAAGATAACCGAGCATCATTGGACATCTGTTGTCATTTTTGTTATGTTAGCTTAGGAAGATGAGCTGTTGCACCACACAGATTCTCTGATGACATGTGTGTCTATTTATGTCTGTGAGTCATTTATGCATGTACTGCATGCTCTCTTGTCCACAAAAACTGGTGGTTCACCAGTCTTTAAGCCACCACAAGATGCTTTGCTGGTTTTGTTGCAAGATGATTGTGGCTTCTCTTCCAGAAGCAGTATCAATGGAAGGTAAATTCACTGGTATTGCTACCGGATTATACTTGGAGAAAGTGGTCTTTCAATCAGTGTTATTAGTAGCATTATGGTGAGAAGAACTACAGCATGGATTCCATAACTGGCATCTTTTGCAGGCCATGTCAATTTAGTTCCCACATGAATGCATGAAATATATCAATTCTTTCCTCATAATTGTCAATGAGAACACAGCTTGTCTGAGGGATCTAGCCTCAGTATTATCTTTAAAACACAGTATTGTACCTCTGTTTTGAAAGTGTGCAATTGAGAAAGACTGTACTTTCTGCTGGAGCCCACCAGTTTATAACTTTACTGCACAATGATAGTGATGATTATGTGATGATGATAACATAAAAACCTGACTGAATAGTTCGCTATTTCAGTATGAAACAGTACAGAAGCCATGAAATGGAATAAAATCAGATTGTTCCAGTGTTTTTATTTCAAAACATTTTTTAATCCTTCGACCTAAATCAGATTGATTGAATAAAAATAAATCAGACTGAGATAACTTTTGCAAATCTTTACTTACCCAAGAGACATTTTATCTTATGATTGCAATGCCATGGTGCCTAAAGACTACAACACTTATCATACATACACACATACATAAATGAAAAGCAAAGTAATAAAAGCTATTTAATTTCCTGGGAGAGTTTGAATGTCGTTAGATTTTGCATTTCCAACAGGGAGAAAAATGCACCGTAATCTTTAAAAATAAACACATGTAAATGATGCAATCATTCGATAGTAGCACAAATACAACTAGAGAAAATTTGAGTATGCAGCATTTGTAAGTGGGAATTCATCAGTCATAGATTAAACTATTAAGCTAGGTTTTATTGCAGAGCTTGGAGTTCATGACATGAATATGGGTATGTTTTATTTTTCTCCATTATTAAATTACACTGAGAAACCAATTATTAAATGAGAGGTTATTAACCTCTTTTTAATTGTTGGAATTTGGAGTGTTGCCTTTTTATAATTCTCTCCCCCCTCCCCCCAAGCTTTTACAGGCTGGTGTTTCCAGATGTTGTCTGAATTACAATTCCTGCCATTTTAATCATCCCCAATGGTTATGTTGATAAATACTTGCTACAGTTCCCATTTCTTTTGCATTTTGCTTCTTCGTGGCAATCCTTGATGGGAAAAGTTGCTCCTCTGAGATTTCCTAGCTGGATGTAGGCTGCTTTTCCCTCATCAGCTCTGATTTTCTATGCAAGGAAGCCATGCATTGCTGCTTAAAGTATCAGCCTTTCTCTGCTTGGGGAGGCAAATACTAAAAGATCTTAGCTCTTGCTTTTTCCCTCTGAGGAGGGGAAACTTGCAAGACGTTTGTTTATCTTTACCCTACCAAAAGGGAGATGTCTTTTGCTGACACCAAATCAATACTTTAAAACAAACCTTGCAAGTGATTAAAAACTGCATCTCCTGCCTGATTGTGTGGATTTTTAAAAATTGAAAGTGTCAGATGCTTTTCAAACTACAGTGGTACCTCACTTAAAGAGCATAATGCGTTCCGCAGGATTGCTCTTTAAGCGAGTTTGCTCTTTAAGCGAAACACCATTGTAAGTGACCAATTGTGGGGGGGGGGGATTGCAAACCCCGATTTATTTGTTAAGCGAGTTTTTGGTTGGTTTTATTCGTTAAGCGAAGCGAACATTCAGAGAAAATTCTGCTCTTTAAGCGAGTTACTCTTTAAGCGAAGCACTCTTTATGCGAGGTTTGACTATATTGGCTCAGTCTACCATGCTTGCCGTAAGTGTATGCTTTGCTTCTTCTAAAAAAAGGAAAGTCTATTAGATTTGTCTTGATACTGACAGGATAGTTCTTCACCCAGATTGTAGACCTTGGACAAAGTGGTGTCCTGTAAAAATTTTTAGTTTTTAAGGATCACCAGACCAGATTGTTGTGTGGTTGTTGTTGTTGTTTTAAACAATTGGACAGTCTTTCTGGGCTTGCTGCATGAGCACACATTTTTTGCTTTTTAGAGAGAAAGAATACAGTAATTACAGACTACAGCAGAGAAATAGTGTGAAAGTTGCCAAAATCTTAACAAAGCAGCATGCCATATCTCTCATTGCGGAAACTAAGGACTTCAGTGTTTCCTTTAAACCCCTACTCAACATACCTTATGCTAGCTATCCAGCACCAGGGGCAAAAACCCAAACCACTAAGAAGAAAAACATGTTCAAGTTTGCCTGCCACTGTTTATGGCATCTGCAACAAACTAGCTGTTAGCACAACCCCATCCATGGGTGTATAGGTAGACCTTTGCACAAGGAATGAGCTGTACAATATGCTGTATAAGGAATAAGCAAAAACTGTGTAATTTCCCTGGAAGACTATTTTAGAAACCATTGCACTGGGGGGGGGGATTCATTATGATGAGAGAAAAAGGGCTCTTCCCCCACCTGCTATTAAGAGGGAAAGGCAGCAAAATCCACATCCCTCCCGACTTCAGCAAGGCTGAAGGTAATCATGCTGGGAAAGAACTGCCCACTTCTTTAAATTTTATGTCCGGTAAGCACATTCTGGCTACAGGTAGATTTGACAAGGCAAGTGATGCCTCTGTTTCTTTAGAAAAATATTATTTATTGCATATATAGGCTGTTTTTCTTCCAATGGGGACTCAAGAAGGCTCATTGTTAAAAAAAAAAACCAAATGAAAGCACAATACATTACAATACAGTAATACCTCAGATAACATTAGTATCGAATAACACTAAAATCGCATAACATTAAGCAATCTGGGGGGAAGAATTGCATCGGATAACATTAAGATCCTATGGGATGCATCAGATAACAACCGCTAAAGCCTGTGTGGTTACAATGTATCTCTATGGATCCCATAGGATTTTAACATGCATCGGATAACACTAAAAATCGTATAACACCAAGACTTGTGGAACCAGGTTTTAGTGTTATCTGAGGTTTTACTGTACATTAAAAACAATTAAACTATAACAGTGGAACGGCTCAGGTAACATAAAAATCACATAACAAAAGGAAATCCACAGAAAATAGTGGTTCAGTTTATAGAATTTTTTTTGGAACGGATTAATTGGTTTTCAATGCATCCCTATGGGAAACTGCATTCAATGTATTCCTATGGGAAATTCAGTTAAAGTAATTTTCACTGTAAGATACGTCCCAGAGAATGCATTAATTGTGTTAACCGAGGTTCCAGTGTAATAATTAAAATACATTAAATGATTAAAAACACGATTAAAACTTTTAAAAACAGACATGAGCTCAGCTAAGAAACAGCATCCAGAGACTCAATTGTGATTATTACAAGCCTGCCTGAAGCAATGGAATGGGTCATTTGGTAAGGGTTTAAAAATGACTTACTCCTGCAGCTGAATGCAGCAGTAGTGTTACAAGCAGAAGCTAACAAATATTAGTAAAATAAACAATCATTTTGTTCATGGCAGCATTTTTTAAAGCACGGGGCTGTATCTAATTTTAGTCTCTTTAGAGCAGGCTCACAAAATCATGGGGAACCTGGGACCTTAGCACTTATGTAACTCCCATTGATCCAACAAATCTACTCGACTTTGGGGAAAACCAGAGTCATGTAGTGGATCGACTGTAAGACAAGGATCCAGGAGTTTGGGGTTAAAATCCCCTCTAACCCGTGGAAATTTAGTGGGGGAAAAATAGTGGTGCTGGTAAAATCACCCCTTAAATATCACATGTATCCTGGGACCAGGATCGCCCCTAGTTAGAATTCACTTGTTAATACATAATACAGACCCTCTGTTTGAAACTAGCTACTGTATCTACTCCACAATAATCAAGATGTGCAAATATATATCACTGGTAAATATGAGCAGCACTTCAAAGCTGAAAGAAATACACATTGGAATCTTTATCTGGATGCTATTCTTCCTGCAACTGTTCAATAAAATGCAATGCATAGATTTTAATTAGATTTACGATTTTCTCCTGGTAGATTAATCCGATACTTTTCTGGCCAAAAAAAAATGAGAGGAAAGGAAACTGCTTTTCTTCTTCTTCCTCGTTAAATCCTTCTCACTTGTCCCAATTTTGAAATAATTTAACAACCTTCTTCTTTAATCCCTTTCAGTAAATGATTTTTTGTTAATGTTAATTCCACAGAATCTCTCAGTGTATTTGCTACAGCTATGCATATGGAGAATCTCTTTGCGAGATTATTGGATTATCTTTTTTTTTTTTTTTTGAGATTACCCCAGAAAATCTGATGCGCAGTTGCACTGCAATTGTGGAAAAGCTTGGGATTTTGCAGCTTTGATTACTTTTGATTTGCTTGTGGGGCTTTTTAAAAAATCATGAGAGATTTCTCCCTGTTCAGATGTTTCTAATGGGATTACATTGTCTGTTCGGCTCTGTGTCTTGAAAGTAGAACACCATGCACTCTGCAATATTTAGCTCTACCCTCTTCTCCCATGTCTTAACTACCCATCTCATTAGTATTATCAATGACTGTACAAATTTCCGATGATCTTTATATTCATCCTGGATATTTCTCTTTTCATCTTTACTGTATTCCTGGAAGAAATAATACCATGCATACGGCAAACAAGATTGGCTACAACTCTACGTAGTTTGTAAAATACTGCCTCTCCCAATACAATAATAGCTGGTGCTTTTTGTATCCTACAGGAATGCCTTTCAAAGGCTTTTTTCCTGACTTCTGAGTAGACAGTAAGAAAGAATGTGTCTTCTCTGAAACCAACCCAACATCAAGTAAGCAACGTTGTCCTCCCCATATATCCCATTGTCTCTGCTTCTCCAGCTGTATAACTTCCTACAGTTAAAAGTCCTCAGCTCCCTAAAGGACCATCTCTATGCATCTTTACTATAGTATATATTAGCTGAAATACAGTAATAAGTCACAACTAGAATTAATAAAATTTACAGAGGAAATGATTCACCGGATCTCTACCAATTTGAAATGCTAGTACAGTACAGTAATTTACTGCTGGTTTTCAGCTATTTCTTCAAGAGGCAAGAACTACCCATACTTAGAATGATTTTATGTACTATATAATAATTTTGCCCATTCTTATCTGTTATCACTTATGCTAGAGGTGCCTCTGACAACATTGTCATGGTACCCACTAAAGACCAATGTGGTGTAGTGGTCATGGGACTCACGTTTTTGCTTCCACCAAGCCACTGAGCTCACTAATTACTACTACAGTATTCTTTCTCAGTCTGACCTGCATCACAGAACTGATTGAAGTTAAAGCTGATGGGAGACAGCCACATACACCAGCCTGAGCTCACAAGAGGAAAAAACCAGACATACAGATAAATGTAACACACCCATTAATGATTTTACCAAGCTGAACATGCAATCACTACTTCTAACTTACTATCTCACGCTAACTATAGTCTTCAGCTCCTGAAAACAGCAGGAGGAAAAATTAACTTTTAAAATAATAAGTCAGTATAAGAATGGAAAAGAAGCCAAGCCACAGAATCTTCAGTTGTCCCACTAGATATAATAATTTGAGATTGGAGGGACCTTCTTCAAAAACAGCAGCTGCCTTCTTTGCAGTGCACTGACTCTTTGTACCATAGTCAAGGGACCCAATTTCATAAGCCTTTTTGCCTTTACAGACAGCCAATAAAGGGGGAGGAGGAAGCAAGCAACAAAAAGCAAAGAATGCCAGGTTGTGAAAGGCTCCTTCATCTTCATATAGACTTACTTGGTGACAGAAGAATCAGTGACACAAGTAGTCCCTCAGGGAATCTAAAACCATACTTAGTGATTGCAGCCAACTGTCAGGCATGCTTTAGTCTCATCTGCAGCAATATGGAAGCCGCTCTAGAAGCTTGGGTAAGAATTTTTTCCTCTCCACTCCAACTCTGACTTTCTTCTTAGCTGGCATGGTTGTTTCGATTTAAATCCAACCGCTAATCCCAACCAGAGTAGACTCACTTAGTCAACTACTTATCAACAAGCCAACAGTTATATACATTCCATTGATTCAATGGGTTTACACTAACTGGAATTATGACCATGACTATTGCTCCTGTGAAATTGTGAATAGCCAGCTTTTGTTTAAAGACCAGAAGAGAACAGCATATCCAGAGTATAATATCTTGAAGTTCAAGCACTTAGACAATTAGTAGAAAGGAGATACACTGCTCCAAGTTTTAGCTAAGCTGGAGGCTACTCAAGAGGTAACAGGACAATCAGGAAATGTAAGATTTTTTTCCAAATTTGATACCTTTCCATTTAAAGTACAGTGTAAATAAAAAAAAATCTTTAGCATATGAGAATATATGTTATTGTTTTCATGGCTCGAAGACAGACAAGTGTACACAGAAACCCTGTTTGGTGTTCTTCCCCTTGAGATTGAAATTGGTTGGACAGGGGAGAGTGACCCATGTGCACTATACACATTTCAATGCCCCTGCTGATCCCACCCCACTTTCATAAATTGGGGAAAATATCCAGAAGGGGAAGGCTGCTTTTGCAAATAGGCTCTGATCAAGATTTCATCCCTTGCTCAAACAGAGCTCCAAATCAAAGCAAAAGCTATCCCAACACTCATTTAGAGACCTCCCATAGACAGGAGCATGGTTGGGGGGGCATGTTTTGGAATTACACAGAGGGAAGCATCCAAACTAACAAAAAAGCTTGTTATGTGTTAGCTTCCTACAGGTGAGTAGGGTTTTGTTTCCCAAAGGACTCTCAAACAATTTGTGGACATATTGCATTCTCAGAAAGAATTCTATAATCACTTACCTAAGTTTTCAGGATTTTCTGTTTCTGCTGTTTCTTGTTCAAAAATCTTACATCTTGTGATGGCATTACCACATCCATACTGTCAATAATTCTTTATTCTCTCCTGTGCTTTGCTGTGTTTACCCCACTCAGTAGTAAAGATGATTTGGCTGCATATTGCTGACACTGTGTTTTTAAAAAAGAAAGAGAGATGTACATTTTATACGGGAATAGCTGTCATTGACTTTAAAAAATACAATTTGAAAAGAATCTCAGGTTAAACAGTGACAAAAGCAAAGAAGGAAGTGCCAGGACAATTTCTTTGTTTTTGAAAGGAGAATCGTGCCAAACGGAGGTGCTGATATAGGTAACGAAAGCTGGTTTGTAGTCTTCTGGTTTTTGGCTGCGTCTCCCAGAGTTTTGCCTCAGGAGAGAGAATCCATTAAAAAAACCCTCTATCTATAGGTTTCTCCTCAGTCCACATTTCAAAGTGAACAAATCTGATACAAATGTCCTAGATAGATTTGCAGCTCAGAATACAGTAATGCTATACTTTCATGTATCTCTGAATTTTGTAAATCAGTTCATATCTCAGAAACCATACAAAATATGAAGAACAACACAGACTGTTGGATAACGCTAGTTTAGATATGAGTATTCAAATACAAACAAAAACTGAATGCCTATTTAAATAACCTTTTTGAAGTGCTGATTAAATTACAGAAACTCAAAATGGAACAGATTTACAAGTAAGCGGTTGCAAATTTGACAGGGTCCAGAAACAGACTGAACTGAACCTTTGACCCTCAGATGTTTTTGAACTTCGCCTACCGGAAAGAGTGCCATTCCACATGGCCAGTGGGAAGCATTTATAGGGGGTGCTGTTGAAAACACCCGAGGACCAGTCCTGCCTTAGCATGCCTGATATTTTTATTGCCAGTGAACATCTGTACTCTCTCCCTTGAGGTGACGTTTCCAACCATATAGGTGGAATGAGGTTGAATCAGAGAAGCCTGTTCTAGAGTTGCTAAGGGCAGTAGTTGAAGGAAGACTCCAGGAACTGGTACCAAAAAGCCAGAAAGTCCTCTCTCCTTCCCTCTTAGACATGTTCATTATCATGCCATTGTTTCATATGGAGCCGCCTCTTGCAATATCACAGAAGTCCCGCCTCTGCCTTAAATGAAAAATGGTTGTCCCCTCATCTGGATCTAAGGGTCTGACCAGAAATCTCATTGAATGGGATGCTGCTGGTCCACCATCCCATGTGTTCTGCCTAGAACTTATACAAAATAATGGTGACATCCAACACGGCATTTGAGGAAGGATTTCCTGGAGTACCGACAAGCCCTTTTTGTAGCACACGGGTATAATCTATGGCACATAGTTTGAAAAGCACAACTTTTTTTCACTGAGCAGAAGGGAATAGCAAGCGAGCCACTCTGACTCATGTGGGATTGATGAGTACAGATACATAAAAATGGCAGACATGGATTACTTCGATTACTTTTTGTTATTTGCACTGCACCAGGAGCAACTTCCAAGGCCCACACACAAAGCACAGAAACACACAGCACACAAATCTAGCTTTTCCCAACCACAAGCAGCTGCTTCCTTTGATACAAAGTCTTGCAGTGCACTGTGATTAATGATGCATTAATGTAATTTGGGAGGGGTTGCTCTGCATTTCCCTAGCGCATGCCACATTCCATTATAGTGGCCAGCTCCTCACAGCAAAAATACAAAATGAAAGCAGATCATATTTTTGCACGCACGCATGCTCGCGCACGCACACAAAGCCCATGTTATCTGTGATTAATTTGCAGATGCCATCTGTCATATTCCTAACATAAGACAACAGAAAGGCCAGGAGGAATGAAAGAAAATGTATTTGTGAAGGTGGACCTCACCTGCTTGCTATCTTGTTTCAGTTAGCCTTGAGGAACAAGTCCTGGGAAGGGATGAAAAGTCAAATGGAGAGTCTGATGTTTGAGAACAATAACTCGCTGACAGCCGATGAACAGACTTTTAATAACTCTAAAGCAAGAAGGTATATGGTTGGTGCAGACAGGCAGGCACAGCAGCAATTGAGGACCGAGAGCAGGAACCAAGATGTTTGATGATGCCCAGGGATCCAGAAATGTACCCTTCTGCCATCCTTTTTGGAAAGAGCAAATAATTTTGCTCTAACGACAACATGCATTTTGAAATTAGGCACAGCAGGTAGGAAGATCTAGCAGAGATGTTGCATATTCATACTCTGAAAGACGTATGTTCATTTCCACCTCCTCCACCCTTTAAGTGACATGCATAAAAGCTAATCCTTCAGTGCTGAAAAGTAGCTGAAAAGGCAACTGTTTGCACTTTGGTTGCAACTATAATCAGGCTGCTAAAGAATCAGGGCATTTGTTGCAATAGTAGTCAAACAATACCTGGAAATAGTGCATTTGACAGCTATTGATTTATTTATTAGACTTATACCGAGCCCATCTGGGATACATTCCCACTCTCCGCGGCTCACAATGTTAAAAAGAGAAAAACAGACACCATAAACCCATAGAGCAGTGATGGAGAACCTTTTAGAGACCAAGTGCCCAAACTGCAACCCAGAACCACTTATTTATCACAAAGTGCCAACATGGCAACAAGGGAGGGAAGAGACACTCCCATTGGACTGCTGGGTAGAGGGGCAGAGTGAACTCTGTGCTGGGGGAGGAAGAAAGCACTCCCATTGGGCTGCTGGGCAGGAGTGAGGAAATGCTCCCATTGGACTGCTGGGCAGAGGGGTGGGGCAAACTCTGTGTTGGAGGGACTGCATGGGTGCCCACAGAGAGAACTACAAGTTCCACCTCTGGCACATGTGCCATAGGTTTGCCACCATTGCCATCGGTCAACCACCACAACCCCAGTCCATTCAGAACCAAGGACTACTAGCCAGAGGGGGGGGGGGAGAGTGTGTGTGTGTGTGTGTGTGTGTGTGTGTGTCTATGTGTGTGTCTGTGTGTGTGTGTGTATTTGGTTTTCAACAAGCTGCAAAGGCCTCCTTGAAAAGAAAGGTTTTCAGTTCCTTCTTAAAGGTCCCTACAGTGTCAATCAAATGCAGCTCCCCAGGTAGAGCGTTCCAGTTAGCCGGAGCTGCCACAAAGAAAGCCCTCTGATGGGTAAAGGATTTTCTAGCCAACCTGGGAGTCAGTACTTGGAGTTGTCAGAGAACAGCGGGTGAAGCGGATCTGATTTCTGAGGGGTAGATGTTCCACCAAGTAGGAAGCTATTGTCCTAGAAAACCCAGGTCTCTACTATAACAAGCACACTTTGCAAATTCTCTACACAACCTTCTTGGCAGAATCAGCACTGTCAGAAAAAGTACCAGCAGACATCAAGGAGGAGTGTGAAGAGCTTTAGAGGTCTTTGCAAGGAATGGTCACACCACATGCTATAGGGTTCTTCCTTTGCTTTTACCCCATTGGGTGTCAAGGGAAACAATATAATCCTGTGGCCATTTTTTCAGAAGTCAATCCCAATGTTCAATGGGACTTACTTGCCACAGGTATGTACATGTTTGGAGACTTATATTGAAATAGATATATATTTAGCAAGACCTGTATATCAGACATCAGAAAACAAAACAAAATAAACAAAACAAAATGAAAATAAAATAAAAAACACTGTAGCACTTTAAAGACTAACTGCTATATTTTTATTGTTAGCTTTAGTGGATCAAGTCCACTTCTTCAGACAAAGAGTGAAACTTACAGGCATGGTTTTTATACACCAAATTCAGGGGGTCAAAGGGAGAAGGGTGTGGTCAAGCAAGATGACAGACAAGCAAGCACAACAATACAGCTTCACACAGCCATTAGCAACAATAGATTATTCAGATTAGCTCTAAATGACTCCCTTTATATCAGAGTAAATGATGGGGCAATGTGGTGGAAAGAAGTTACTGCAGCTTCTATGTTCTCTATTTCTATAATGCTGCATACAGTGGAACCTTGGTTAACAAACGGCTCAGTTAGCATAAAAACTGCATAACAAAAGGAAATCCATAGAAAATAGTGGCTCAGTTTATTGAATTTTTTCCGGAACAGATTAATTAGTTTTTAATGCATTCCTGTGGAAAACCACAGTTCATTTAAGTATTTTTGTTTTCAATGCATCCCTATGGGAAATTGCATCCAATGCATTCCTATGGGAAAGTTGGTTAAAGTAATTTTTGCTGTAAGAAATCTCCCAGAGAACGTATTAATTACGTTAACCGAGGTTCCACTCTACTTGATCTAAGGCAGGAGTTCTCAACCTTTTAAAGCCAGGGGCCATGTCACGCTCCCTCAGATAGCTTTGGGGGCCAGATTGCCATTTTGCCCTTCCTCCACCACATAGCACTTCCAGGTGTGGTGGAGGCAGTGGGGGGCACATGAAATGGCATCGAGGGCTGCATTCAGCCCACTGGCCACAGGTTGAGAATCCCTGATCTAAGGAATGGAAAGGAATTTCTAGGGATCTGCCACCAGACACCTGGAGCAAAGTCTGTTTTGGAGGCTCCATGCCTATCCTGGGCCTACTTCTTGTTTTTGACATACAAAAATAAAACTTTCCTGGTGCTTTCTGGGTGAAGTAGTTCTTTGGAAGGCACCATTCTATATACAGTATCCAGAAAGCCAGCCAGACTTAAACTCCCAGAAAACACCATGGCAATTTCTATTTTCTTATTTAACAATAGGAAGTAGGCGCAAAACACGTATGGAGCTTCCAAGACAAGCCCTGTTCCAAGTAAGTGTAATGTAGGTGTTCTATAAATGTGAGTCTGTGAGTTGGAGTTCCCAGAATTTAGAATGGGAAACTCTTGGGGAATTTGGAAGCTAGAGTCCAAAAAATCTGGATAGCACATCCTTAGGAATTACAACTTCTTTGTTCCCCGTTTCATTTACTGCTATAGTGGTTCATTCTGTTGATTCCTGATTTAAAGTCAGCTTGATTTTTTATTTGTGTCCTAGTTATCTTTAAATTCTATTTTATGTGATTGCTAACTATGCTAGTGCTTTACCTTGTACAGCCAGCTAGTGAACTATTTGCAAAGGACAACTTAAAAGCAGACCAAAGAAAAGCTGACTGAAGAAATGAATACATTATTGCTGCCCTGCAAAGCCTAAGATTCAGTTTCAGTTATCTGTGGGTCCAAAAATATTCAATAAAAAATCCTGAAATACACGTTTTTCAATGGTGCATTACCAGAGCTGGCCACTAGAGGCAACTGTCTGCAATATAAAATACAGTATAGGGTTTGCTTTTATCCCTGATTTGAAGTACTGTACAGTACAGTATCTGAACCAGGTCTTGGAACACAACCCCCAGTGGCTACAAGGACAAACTGTATTCATTTTTATTAGCTGACTGAGTCTATATTGGGTTACATGTAATGAGTGTAGGAGATACACTGAAATCAGTGTGTCTCACATTAATTCCTTTTATTTCAGTAGGTCTGCACTAAGTACGAGCACGTTGGACATCAGCTTGATGTTTTGATACTATCTATTGTCTTATGCATTTCATTTCTGTTTGTAGATAGATAGATATAGATATGGATATGGATGTGGATATGGATATAGAGCAGTCAATCAGGTTTATTTCAGTCATTGACCAGCATGGTTTTTTGTTTGGTCTTTTATGATTTAAGATTTAATTACAGTAATACCTCGGATAACGCTAAGACTTGGTTCCACAAGTCTTGGTATTATCCGATTTTTAGTGTTATCCGATGCATGTTAAAATCCTATGGGATGGATCGGATAACATTAAAGCTCCATAGAGATACATTGTAACCGCACAGGCTTTAGCGGTTGTTATCCGATCCATCCCATAGGACCTTAACGTTATTCGATCCAATTCTCCTCCCCAGATTACTTAATGTTATGCGATTTTAGCGTTATCCGAGGTAAACGTTATCCGAGGTATTACTGTATAGTAAAAAACCCAATTTCCAATGGTGAAATAAGGACTTTAGTACACTAGTACCCCGAATAACGTTATGACTTGGTTCCACAAGTCCCGTCGTTATCCGGTTTTTAACGTTGTGCGATACATTGAACACACAATGTTAAAAAAAGCCCTGTTTCCCTGGAAGCTGCAGGAAGCCAGAACGTCGGGATTTGAATCCTGACATTTTGGCTTGCTGCTGCCTCCAGAGAGGTGGGGGAACTTTGGAAACAGCTTGGAGCGGGTCTGCCCACCTCCCTGGACCCGGCGGGGGGGTCAGAGACCCCAAAATTGGTAAAAAAAAGTCCGTTTTTTTTAAACCAATTTTGGGGTTTCTGACCCCCCCGCCGGGTCCAGGGAGGTGGGCAGACCTGATCCAAGGTGTTTCTGGGCTTCCCCGACGTCCTGAGCCAGTGCAGCAAGCCAGAATGTCAGAGTTCGAATCCCGATGTTCTGGCTTCCTGCACCGGCTCAGGACGTCGGGGAAGCCCAGAAACACCTTGGATCGGGTCCCCACACCTCCCTGGACCCAGCGGGGGGGGGGTCAGAAACCCCAAAATTGGTAAAAAAAACGGACGTTTTTTTTTTTACCAATTTTGGGGGCTCTGACCCCCCCGCCGGGTCCAGAGAGGTGTGGGGACCCGCTCCAAGCTGTTTCCAAAGTTCTCCCACCTCCCTGGAGGCTGCAGCAAGGCAAAATGTCAGGATTCGAATCCCGACATTCTGGCTTGCTGCAGCATAAAAGAGGGTGGGGGAAGTTCAAAATTAGCGCGCATCGGGTCTCCAGACCTCCCTAGAGCTGATGCGCGCTAATTTTGAACTTCCCCCACCCTCTTTTATGCTGCAGCAAGCCAGAATGTCGGGATTCGAATCCTGACATTTTGCCTTGCTGCAGCCTCCAGGGAAGTGGGAGAACTTTGGAAACAGCTTGGAGCGGTTCCCCACACCTCCCTGGACCCGGCGGGGGGGTCAGAGCCCCCAAAATTGGTAAAAAAAATGTCCGTTTTTTTTTACCAATTTTGGGGTTTCTGACCCCCCCGCCGGGTCCAGGGAGGTGTGGGGACCCGATCCAAGGTGTTTCTGGGCTTCCCCGACGTCCTGAGCCAGTGCAGCAAGCCAGAATGTCGGGATTCGAACACTGGACATTCTGGCTTGCTACACTGGCTCAGGACGTCGGGGAAGCCCAGAAAAAGCTTGGATCGTGTCTGCCCACCTCCCTGGACCCGGCGGGGGGGGGGGGTCAGAGCCCCCAAAATTGGTAAAAAAAAGTCCATTTTTTTTACCAATTTTGGGGTATCTGACCCCCCCGCTGGGTCCAGGGAGGTGTGGGGACCCGATCCATGCTGTTTCTGGGCTTCCCCGATGTCCTCAACCAGTGCAGCAAGCCAGAATGTCGGGATTCGAACCCTGACATTCTGGCTTGCTGCACTGGCTCAGGACGTCGGGGAAGCCCAGAAACACCTTGGATCGTGTCCCCTGCCTGCTCCAGAGAGATCAGAGGACCCGATCTACAGCTGCAGGGTGGCTGGGGAAGCTGACGGGGACTCCCTGTCGGCTTCCCTAGCCACCTGCCCATGCCTCCGCAGCTGTGGGGTGGCTGGGGACGCCGACGGGGGAGCCCCCCATCAGCTTTCCAGCCTCCCCACCCCTGCCTCCGTAGCTGCAGGGTGGCTGGGAAGCTGAACAGAGAACCCCGTTCAGCTTTCCACCCACCCTGCTGCTAAGAACGACTGTATCGGTTAACGTTAAAATCGCGTTATTTGAAACATGATTTTTCCAAAAATCTTGTCATGTTATACGGTTTTAGCGCTATATGATACTCACGTTATACGGGGTATTACTGTATGTTTCTTTTTGATAATATTCAAATGAGTGTTTTAGTTTTAATTTATGTTTGGAGCTGAAAATAATTTCACTGCATTTGACACTCTTAATTGAAATAGCTCCCACCAGCACCATCACTTGAGGCTATCATAAAGAAAAAACATAACTTGCCTTGAGAATTTTTACCTTTTCAAAATTTTCTAAGTGTGTAATTCAAATAAAGAAGGTGCTGACAAAAACAACACACAAACTGCAGCCAAGAAATACATATGGTCAAAACAATAATCACCAACATGTTTTGTTCAGAGATGGGGGCACACATATGTTGCCTAACATGTGTAAGTGAAAGGATATACAGTAATACCCTGGATAACGATTGCATCGGATAACGCTAGAATCGGATAACGATGCAAGTTTTTTGGAAAAAAATTGCATCGGATAACGATCCTGGATAATGATTCTTAGCATTATCCAATGCAATGGTCTGCGGGTGTGGGTTGGTTTGGGTAGAACTACACAAGTTCGCAATCGCGTCTTTTTTCCTCCCTGTATTTAAACTACAGGGAGAGAGAGAACTGCTTTTTTCTTTCTTTCCTTCCCTGTATGTAAACTACAGGGAGGGGGAAGGAGAGAGATGTGATTGGTTCTCTAGAGAACCTATCACGTCTCTCTATTTCCCCCTTCCCTGTAGCTTAAGTACAGGGAGGGAAAGAAAGAAAAAAGCAGTCTCTGTGACTGCAGTAGGGTCGAGGGAAAGGCGGGTGGTTTCCCCGACCCTACTGCAGTCGCAGTGGCTTTAAAGGCAGGGAGGTCTCTTTCTTTCCCTGCCTGCCTTTAAAGCGGTTTGTCCCTGAAGTCAGGGCTTTTTTTTTTTTTTTTGCGTTGTTCGATGCATGCATCGGACAACGCTAAAAATTGGATAACATCATGACTTGTGGAACCAAGTCATAACGTTATCTGCTGTATTACTGTATTAGGAAAAATGTCTAATAAACATACAGTAATACCTCATATAACATTAGTATCGAATAACACTAAAATCGCATAACATTAAGGAATCTGGGGGGAAGAATTGCATCAGATAACATTAAGATCCTATGGGATGCTTCAGATAACAACCGCTAAAGCCTGTGTGGTTACAATGTATCTCTATGGATCCCATAGGATTTTAACATGCATCAGATAACACTAAAAATCATATAACACCAAGACTTGTGGAACCAGGTTTTAGTGTTATATGAGGTTTTACTGTATATGGTTTTTACAGGGTGAAGAAAGAGACAAAGCACTTAGAATAAATAGGAAACAGGAACAGGAGGAATACACAGCTGGAACTGGGAGAAAAGAAGCCTGGGAAATTGTTGAGTCCTTAATTTACATGCTATCCCTTCCTTTCTTGCCCTAGCCATTATTTTGTAAGGGCAGAAGCTTGTCAAATTAAGTGATACTAAATCGGGAGTCTTCCCATCATCCATCATGGCAGTAATATCTTCAAATAACTTCTCTCTGTTAGTAAAGCATGACCTTCCCTGCCGGAATCTATGCTAGTGACTCTTAATCAAACTCTTCATTTCCAAGACTTCACCAATTGCTTCTCTTAACAGCCCCCTCCCCGCCCCAACTATTGCTGTGGGATCACTAGTCTCAGCTGATCTTAAAATAAAAGATTAGCCAAGGTTTGTCTTTTCAAAAAGTTCATTCCGTAGCAATTTTAAAATTTTTGAGCATTTTAATTTCCTTTTTGGAAATCTGTAGTCACATTAGCTCAAGATCTTATAATTTCTTTCCTAATTTATCTTTTGACCAATGTTGTCTTGGGTCCTACTTTTTTGGAGGGGAAGAAAGGTCTGGCCCTTTGAAATCATATAAAGCAAGAGTTTTCAACCTTTTTAAGCCAGGGGCCAGGTCACGCTCCCTCAGAAAACTTTGGGGAACAGACAGCCATTTGCCCTTCTTCCACTACATGGCACTTCCTGGTATGGTGGGGGCGGTGGCCCCTCCTGAAATGGTGATGTGGACCGCATCTGACCCACAGACTGTAGGTTGAGAATCCCTGATATAAAGCATTAAGACTGGAATACTATGCACACTTTCTTGAGAATAAGTTCAGCTGAAATCAGTGCAATTTACTTTTAGACATGCACTAGAAACTGTAGTACTGTATAATGCAAAAAATAAAAAATAAAAACTAATATACAGTATAGGCAATCATCATGAATAACCACCATAAGTACATCTCCCAAGCAAAATACAAAAATGCAGGCAAATATTCTCTGAGTCTAGAATATCAAGTTGCCTAAGCAAAGAGATAGCTTAAACTAGAGGTGACCAAACCTTTCAGGCTGTGGGCTGGTCACGTGGTTCAGGGAGCTGGTCACTATGCCCTGGGGGCCAGATGCGGCCCCTGATGCCAATTCATCCAGCCCGTGAAGCCCTCATTGCTCCTGGAAGCAGAAGTAAAAGTTCCCATATGGGCACATTTTACTTCTGCTTCTGAAAGCAACGAGGGCTTTGCGGGCTGGATGAATTGGCATCAGGGACTGCATCTGCCCCCCCCCCCCGGGCATAGTGACCATAGTTTGGGCACTCCTGGCTTAAACCATATGCTTTGGTTCAACCAGAGATCACACATGCTAGAAACTCAACCAAAACAGAGAGATTCCACTCACCCACAGAAACAGTAGCACCTAACAGAGACTTCAAAAGGTTTATATAGGAATTGATCAGAGGCAGATGGTTTGCAATGGCATATATATCATGCAATTGACAGAAATGGCTCCAATTTACTGCGCATGCGCAGAAACTCAATCCGACGCATTGTGATGATGGCGGCAACGGCGGCAACGGCGGCCTGGGCAGGCGGCACCAGCCCTCAGAGGAGGGCACCTCCCCAGGGGCCGCCGAGCCCCCACAGGCAAGTTGAGGCCTGGCCTGCCTGGGCCATCCACTGCCACCGAGCCCTCCCGAGCCCTCCTGCACAATGCGTCAGATTGAGTTTCTGTGCTTGCGCAGTACAAAAGTTGACTCCCCTCCCAGGTTTGTGTTGTGGGTGGTGTGTGTGTGTGTGTGTGTGTGTGTGTGTGTGTGTGTGTGTGTGTGTGTGTGTATTTATTTATTTTATTTTATTATTATTTTTTATTTTTAAGGCCCTGCCCACAACGTCATGATGTCATGAAGTCAGCTCCGCCCATGACGTCATGACGTCATGACATTGGCAATGCCCATGACGTCCGTGATGTCATGGCGTGGCAGTAACAAAATTGTCATCCCATCACTGGGTTTGCAGATATGAAAAATCATGATCTCAAAGTTGAATTTATTCAACTCTTTCATGGATATTCCAATTATTCTGTTTAAATTACATTTTCCATTCCTTTGCAAATTCCTTTTCCCCATTCCCATGATTCATTATAATTTCATTTGCCTTTTTCTACAATGTCAGCTTATTTCTTGCTCTCTATAGCTTTGAAGCAGTATTTATCATCACTGGAAAATGGAAGGTACTGTATTATGATTATAGAACAAACGAGTTTATGTAAACGAGTAAGTGAATCAAATAAACTCTTTGTTCTCCTACATTACATAGGTTCAGGGGCCACTGTTGCTCTTTCTGCTTCTAAGTAAATATGCATGTGTGTTGTTTTTTTAAAAAAAATCAGTGAGCCTTTGATAAACCCATCCCCATATTCATGTCCACCATGAATGGTCCATTTCTCAGTTAGACCAGTGATGGTGAACCTATGGTACTTGTGCCAGAGGTGGTACTCGGAGCCCTCTCTATGGGCACCTGTGCAGTCAACCCAGCACAGTTTGTTCCGCCCCTTTGCCCAGCAGCCCAATGGGAGCACTTCCTTCCTCCCCTGTTGCTGTGTTGGCACTTTGCGATAAGTAAGTGGGTTTGGGGTTGCAGTTTGGGCACTCATTCTCTAAAAGGTTTGCCATCACTAAGCTAGAGTAACATAACTTTTAAGCTTTCTGCTGAGACTGGAGCTCTGTATTAATATTAAGCTGGGTGCAATCATGCAGAGTGGCAGAGAGAAATTCAAATTGACCAAAAGTAGACTTTAGTACACATAGCTTCTCTGGATACAAATTAGGGCTGAAAGGTCAGCAGTAACTCATTTCATGAGGTTTTAGAGCCCAAACTGGAAACCTAGGCCTATGTCCTATATTATCTGCCAATGTAAATTATAATTAGTGGCACACCCTTCAGCAATATTGAATGTAGAGGCCAATGGTGTAGGGTTATTAAGTCTGTTGGGACCTATCTGCAGGCTGAAGGATGTGACATGCACAGTTGGAAACAAGTACACTAAAAAGAGAAAGAAGACCCTTTTCAAAGATAGGGGAAGAGCAAACTGCGATTCACTGGTGGATCACTGGGAAATCTGCAATATGTTATGATGAATTCTCAAACAACATCGGAGTTGCCAGGTCAGCCACACACCCCTCCTCCTCCTTGTGCTGTATCTGATTCTGGATATTGGTGATCACCATGGTGATTAGCCATGGCAACTGTCCTGCAAATCAAATGTGTTAGGGCATTTTAATGGGTATTGTAGTAAGATTCCTGCCCACTGTGTAAATGTACCTTTAAGAGACCTTTAGGGCTCTAGACACAGCTGTTAGCTGTTGAGGCATAGACTGATTACACAGCTGTAACTGCTTGGGGAGGTGATGCAGGACTGAACACAGCTGTAGCCACTTTGAGGGTGAGTCAGCAGAATTACAGTATAACTATAACCCACCTGAGATGGGCTACTCTGAGGAGGAGACGACATCTGAGGGAAGAAGACGTGTTGCATGAAGCTCTGCTACTACTAAGAACTATCAGGTACTCTACACTGCTGAGGAGAGCACACTGACTAAGGCCTTGGGCAAACTGCAGTCAGTGTTTGCTGGCAGGACTCTGTGTAGGCTCAGTGGACTTGAGCCTTCAGGATTCCAAGCCCTGTCTCTACTGTGGGGCTTGAAGACAGACTGGTACCTGTGTATATAGTTCTGTGTCTATTGTTTGAGTGTTTCCCTCACCCAGAAGTAAACTGCACTATTCACTGAGACTGTATGTGTGTCTTTGCACCCAAACCTTCTGCTGTTGCATTAGCTAACTGCTAATCTGCTATTGTTGAATACACATACGGCCAAAATCCTTGACAAAATGCCATGGTCTTTCATCTGCCTTCTGCATTGCAGCATAGCGTGACACCCGTACCACTGATTCAGCTCTGTGAGTTACTTTCTGGCAAAGTCCTCCTCAACCCCAGGCCAGTATTGATGAAGCTGCTGCGCTCCATCAAGATGGGTTCAAGTGGGATTTAATCCATTTGGGGACCATCACCCTACCCTGTGGACTTCGCCAAGGCCGCTAGTCCTCTTGAGCTGTGCCAGGTACCATCCCTGCCCACATTTAAGTAACAGCTGAAAACATTTCTTTTTAAAGAGGCTTTTGAGAATGTTTTACCAACGGCTGATCGTTAGGGATTTTATTTTGTCTCTCTCTGTCACCAAAAGGTTTCTCTTTTAGGGTTTTCTTTTTCTGCTGTACATGTATATGTAATTTTAAAATGTATGTCAGGGTGGTTTTAATTTTTTTAATATATGAGTTTGTGTTGTTAGCCACCCAGAGTAGGAATATCACTATATGGGTGGGGCATAAGTAAAATAAATAAATAAATAAATAAATAAATAAAGTCAGGTTAGTTAACAGCTGCCTGATGCTTGGTGTTGAGTTACTGGCAGTATGGTCTCCTCTATTACCATAGCAGGATAACCTGGTCAGACTCCATGTGGCCAGCCATACCCTAGTCTTTTAATTTTCAAGGCTAAATCTTGGTACTCAAAGAATTAATCCCAAAACTTGACTGTCAAGGCTGAGGTTTAAGACCTAGCAATCTTACATGCTATACATGTATGAATTCTATTATTTATGTATGACCTATGCCAGATGGGAGGAAAATGCAAATATCTATCTTCCTAGAGTTCTTTTAGTTAGAGGATATGTTAACTCCAGGAGGAGGGACAATTAAGTAAATTAACCCCTCCTGGGGTTGCCATTTTACATGGTTGGGTTGCTTATGCCTGGATTGTAGACATGACACTTGGTACTTGTTAAACTATCACTTGGCCTGGATTCTGAACTTTAATTTTCCAGTAAAAGGTTAGTCACTAGCCCTCCAAGAGCCTGGAGGTATAAAAGCACTGTTCAGGCCAATTATTTTGCAAGAAGTAACTAATGTTTCCATGTGATTAGCCAATGAATGAAGCCACCCTCAGTTTAATTGGAATTAAGTTATGAAAATCAAAGATGTATGAGTAAAATTTGCAGCTGAGGAAATGCATTTCCAGTAACCCATAGCAAAGAATGCTAACTGGGGGATTGTAATCCACAAAGGGTGGTAATTTTTGGTGACTAAAGGCTCTCCCATCCCAAAAATCTGGAGCCTCCCCAAAGATTTCTTCTGACAAGGAGATCCCAAGTGAGTCTCAGAACCTAAAAAAGAGGGGATAGGAAACATTTAATAATTTAAAATACATTTTAGCTGACAAGACCCAAGGATATTATACTCTTCTAATGCTCAAAATTATGCAAACTGATTTTAGCCAATGACTTTTAAGAATCTAAAATTCTATGAATATGTAATTCTGTCCTCTTCCAGTAACATATGTTCCATTTTATTTTCTACAAGCTTCAGGGAGCTTTGCTAGGAGTTTAAGTAGGTACTGAATTGAGGGGGGTGGGATTATCAAAAAAGAGAAGAGGGGAGGTACAGTATAACCTATTAGAAGCCTGTTTTATTTTTTTATTTTTTTATTACATTTCTATATCATCCATTTGGGTGGTATCCCGCTCTGAATGGTGTACAAGCAAATTTATTGCATTTCAGGCTATAGCTGTTGTGAATATTAAATTTTGGGACAAGCAAGACTGTGATAGTCTTTCTGAAGAACAAAAAATATGGTATCCCTTTATAGACTAGCTGCTATAGGTAGAAGTTATACTGTACTTCAAGAAAATAACTCTGCCAATTGTTGCTTCATAATACGTACAAATATGCTAATTTCCTATGCACATTTACTGAGGCGCAAGACCCATTTAACCTAGTAGGACAGTGGTGGCGAACCTATGGCATGCATGCCAGAGGTGGCACTCAGAGCCCTCTCTGTGGGCACCTTTGCAGTCACCCCAGCACAGAGTTTGCCTCACCCCTCTGCCCAGCAGCCCAATGGGAGTGCTTCCTCCCTCCCCCAAAACAGAATCTACCCCCTCCCTCTGCCCAGCGGCCCAATGGGAGAGCTCCCTCCCTCCCCCCAGCACAGAGTTCACCCCGCTCCTCTGCCCATTAGCCCAATGAGAGTGTTCCTCCTGTTGCTGTGTTGGCACTTTGCGATAAATAAGTGGATTTTGAATTGTAGTTTGGGCACTTGGTCTCTAAAAGGTTCTCCATCACTGTACTATGATATATATGAATAAGCAGTTTAAAGAGCTTCAGCTCTATTTCCAAATCAATACAATTTTCAAAAAAGTTGCCACATTAGTCTGTGCAAGCAAATCCAGACCAAAAAAAGAGCAAAAACTAAAAGAAAATTAAAGACTAATACAGTAATTATATTTCCACATGAGTTTTCAGACGGTTTAACGCCGACGGTGGAAAGGCAGTGGTACACGGATAGAGCCTTCTTAAAGATTGTGGTATTTTTGAACGTGATTGGGCATACCCCTGGCAACAGCCACCTTGTGCTGGGTAATCTTTCTCACACTAGGTCAGACAAAAGGAACTATGGAATGACATCACTGAAAGGTGGCTTCATTTTGGTAATTTCATGTTTGGCCCAGACGCAGATGAAGATGAAGTGGAAAGTCATGTTTTGGATTTGTTCTGGCTCAACATCAAACATGAAACATTATTTCTATCTCTTTTTCTATATAAACATATTCCTCAGATGCCACAAGAAAGCTTGAACACAGTGACCGGTCTGAAGAAGCGTGGCACAAATAGTTAACTGTCAAAAGTGATAGGTGTGTACTTAAAAATGCAGTTCTTTGCATTTTATTATTCATAAATCTCTAGGCTGACCTTGTTCAGTTTTACTTCCCCCAGAGGAACTCTTTAGAAAAGCAAAAAGTTGAGGAAAAGACAGAATCAGCCACAGAGAAGTCAGTCCTGGCTCTAGAGAATATTTGACATTCATATCTTTTCCCTTTAGAAACAAGGGGAGGGGGGTATTAACATTTTCCAAATTAGAGGTGTGAAAATTAAGTCAGCTGGAGGCACATATCTAAAATATGCATTATATGTACGAAAATCTTTTGAATGTTAACAGTTAACTTAGGGAATGCACAACAACAACAAAGAGTAATGAGGTAATTAATGAAGTAGAAAATCACCAGTACTGGGCTTATATTAAAGAGTGCCATGAATATAAAACATTTGCAGGTCCTAAGCTGTTTTTAATTGTGGCCATATAAAAATGAGTCAACAAATGACAAGCTTTCAACACAGTTATTGCATATGCAGTATGAAGTACTTAAACGTGTCATGCCCAATTATGAAATCAGCAAATGCACTTTTAAATCAGTATATTAAAATTGTGTGGCCCAAACTACTAGTTCAAATGACTTTGAAACTTTAGCTGATGTGAAGCAGACAGAAAGAAAACAGTCATTTGCTTTGATAATCCCAGAAAGAATGATTTCCTAAAAGTTAAAAACATTTATACCAAAAATTTATTTCCTGTGAAGTGAGAACTTCTGTTCTCATGAAGTGAAAAGCCATTTGTAGTGATGGAGAGATGAAACTTTTAATGGGAACAGGATGTCACCTATGGATGTTTGATGCAAATGATGACACAACTAAGGCTACCCTTAGTGATGGCATCACAGCCATCTGAATACAAAGTTTCATAGGCTTCCTGGTACAGAAAAACTGATCTCTATTACCTGCTGTCATGAACTGGGCTGGCCCAAGGATTTTAGCTGCCTGATGTTGTTCAGCAAAAGTTACTTTCCAAATGCATGGTGCACAGTTCCTAAAGCCAACTAAGTTATTTTGCCAAATATAGCAGAAATTCCATGAGATGCCCTATTCATTTTGTTAGCAGTAAAAATTACTTTTTGCTTACAATGAATTTCTTCTTTTTACAATTAATTACAATTAATTGCTTCCCCCATCCCCACCTTACATCCATGAACCAAGTATGCAAGATAAATAATATGAGAAATAGCAAAGGGAAGACTGAGGTAATGACAATTGGAAGGAAACAGCATACAGTACTTTAAATATTGCAATAGAGGAAACAGGTATAGAACAAGTGACAGAGTTCAAATTCCTAGGAACAATATTTACTCAAAATGGCAAAATGGACATAGAGATTAACATATAGTGCAGTAAGGCAAACCAAATATTGGGACAGTTAATTCTGCTCTTACAACACAAGACAATACCAATCAACACAAAGCAACACCTCATACAAAGCACATACATCCCCACCTTATGTTACCAGTACCAAACATAGACACTAATAACAAAGCATAAACAAAAGTTGGTCACCATGGAAATGAGATGTCTGAGGAAGGCTGCTGGAGTGACTCTGTTTCCCCAGGCAGACGACCTGTGAGACTAGAAGTCTGACTCTAACAGTGATCAGCCCTTAGCAAGGGAAAGGTGCAGAAAGGAGCTGCAGCTGAGATGCAAGCAAGCTAGAACTTGTTACCAGAGAAGGCTCCCAGCTGATACCCATTAGCTGGGAGGCTCTCAAGAAAGCTTGTTTCAGCATTCAAGCATTGGTACAGTTCTTCTGTGCAAAGGCTGACAACCTGCTTGACTTTGGATACCTCTTGAGATTGCCTGCCATGACCCTGGCTTCTCTGCTAACCCTGATGACATCCCTGGACATCCTTTGGACTAGATACTCGCTTGAACTACCGGTAACCAGACCTCAGCTAGCTCTTTGGACTTTGCTATTTAGACTCTTCTTGAATAGACTCTCTGTGTAGTGCTGCTGTGTAGTGACTGTGCCTGCTGGGGTGGATCAGCACCCTACCTTACAAGGCATATGTGGAAAGAGGAGAATGGAAAAGACCACAAGGCAGACCCAGAGGAAGGTGGAGAGATAGCATCAAAGAAACATTACAAGAACACAAAATAATGCCAGTGGAGGCTGCTAGACGTTCCAGAGCAAGAAGCTTGTATCTTCCTTAACACCAAATTTGGGGGGGGGGAGAGGAAGTAAAGAAGAAAGAGAAGTGGTAAAAATACGATATTAAAGTAATAGCTAACAATCTGTTGCCTTTTATATGGATACTGAAGCCTACCACCCTCCTCCTTTCTAATGGTAAAGCTGGCCCAGGGAAAGAAAAAAAATATTTGACCAAAATTTATTTATCCGATTCAGAAGGCTTCACACCTTGCCTCAAAAATACCCCAAACTAAGGAAACCACAGAATACTTAGTCATAAATGTTCTGAAATTCCCTATCATGGCACTTATCTTGACTCCTTCTAGTAAAGTAAGAGGAAAACAAAATAGAGCATACAGCTGGTTATGGCTGTACTTTGTGATAGCAGGAGTTCAGGCATGATGCCAATCATGAATTTGTATTTACTGCTGAAGCAGATGACATTTTCAGTAAGAGAGGGATAGGAAAGAGCTTCCAGTAAGTAACATGCATAAAGAAACCAGTTTTGAAGTTATTGCTTGGGCACAAACTTTGTGAAATGCCAAATAAAATTAAAATAAAATAACTGCAAGACATATGGGGGGAGGGAGAGGAGATCTTGGAAATAAAGCAATAATTTCTACTTAAAGTCAGTTAAAAAGCCTACTTTTCTTTAAATAAAAGCCTCTTCCTTACAACATAGTTCAACATAATGTGTTAGAAGCACAGCTAAGTAATCAGATATTTCAGAGTAGAAATATGTAATGAAGTGAACTGACTACTAAAGCCCTTGTCTTACTTTTGAGTATGGAGCTGAAATTTAGTTTTCTGCGGTCCCTCAAAACTAGACCATTCTTCACAGCAGCTTCAATTTCCTAGATCAATTAAATTTAATATGGGCTATTATCAGTGGTGGGCAGCAAAAAAAATTGCTAACACACTGTGGGCTGAGCCCACATCATGGGTTGAGCTTACATCATGGGCAATCTAGTCATGCCTGCCATATGGCCATGTATACATCTGGAAAAACAGGCAACACTGGCTCTTTGGCTACAAATGGAGATGAGCACTGTACCCTAGACTCAGATATGACTGACTTTTGAGCAAGGGAGACCTTGAAATACTTGCAGGGACAAAACCTGATGGGGCAATGCAAGGAGGTGGGCACCCAATTTTGCTACCCCCCCTTCCTGGGTGTGTGTGCAAACCTGTTGCTGCCCACCACTGGTTATTATTTCCTGGGAAAAGCCCTGCTCTGTTTTCCAAGCTTCTTGCTAAGAATCATTAAAATAAGATTTTGCCTTTGCACCAAGGAGATGAGCAATAGAAGAACGAGGAATAATAATAATAATAATAATAAAAAGCATCTCTTAAATCACAATCTCAGTCTGACGATATGGCCATTTTTCAGGAATACTGAGCTCCCATATCCTATTACACAGGTACAGTAATACCTCGGATAACGTTTACCTCAGATAACGCTAAAATCGCATAACTTTAAGTAATCTGGGGAGGAGAATTGGATCAAGTAACGTTAAGGTCCTATGGGATGGATCGGATAACAACCGCTAAAGCCTGTGCGGTTACAATGTATCTCTATGGAGCTTTAACGTTATCCGATCCATCCCATAGGATTTTAACATGCATCGGATAACAATAAAAATCGGATAGCGCTATCTGAGGTATTATTGTACCTCAGATAATGATGAGACTTGGTTCCACAAGACTCGTTGCTATCCGTTTTTTAATGTTGTGCAATGCATTGATCGCACAACATTAAAAAAAAGCCCTGTTCCCCTCGAGACTGCAGCAAGCCAAAACATTGGGATTTGAAGCCTGATGTTTTGGCTTGCTGCGCTGGTTGGGGAGGTGGGGGAACTCCAGAAACAGCAAGGATTGTGTCCCCAACCTCCCCAGAGCCAGCAGAGGGGGCAGAGCCACCGAAATGGGTGGAAAAAACGGACTCTTCGTCGGCTTCTCTAGCCACCCGCCCCTGCCTCCGCAGCTGTGGGGTAGCTGGGGAAGCCGACGGAGGAGCCCCTGTCAGCTTTCCAGCCACCCCATCCTGCTTCTGCAGCTGCAGGGTGGCTGGGAAGCCGAACGGAGAACTCTGTTCAGCTTTCCAGCCACCCTGCTGCAAACAACTGCATCGGATAACGCTAACAGATCGTTATCCGATTTTAGCATTATACAATGCAGTCGTTATCTGAGGTATTACTGTATCTAGAGATGGGAAAGAAGTGACATTGGCTCCAACCAGCTTCTTTCCACTGAGTTACAGCTGTTTCCCAGCCATCCCTGAAAAACGGCCACGTCGTCAGTCTAAGAATACGGTCCCTGCCATCTCTCCTGCTAGATACTTAAGATCTGGACATGAACTTGGCCAGGAACTGGTTCTCAAAACATCCAGTTCTTGCAAAAGGCCACATGTTGTAGATATGTCCCACTGTGCTTTGTGAAATGGCTGCCTGTTCAAGTTAATCATTTGGACTCTTTTATTTCTCATAGTTCCTTCAGAAACAGTTGATCAGTACTGTGCCGGAAGCCATGCAGCAATCTGCATTATCTCCTTAATAACTAATCTGCTACTGTGATGGTGGGAAATGGAGGGCTATGCGGATGTGAATTGCGGAGGGGAAAGGCATTTGTCTTTCTGTCATCCACAGGAAGTGCATCTTCTGAATCAGTGCCAGCTGAGACATCTGGAAGCATCATCTTTTCTGCCTTTTTTGTTCATTTGCAGATTTAAGAAGAGTTAACTGATTAACCCATTGACTGAAACATGTCTAATTAATAAACAAAAATTTCTTTACCTGGAATTACTTATTAAATAGAATTAAATAGAATTCCTTGGCACTTAATCACTAAATCAGGCAAATGGCCATAGATTATGCAAAGTCTTGTAGTCACAAAATTGGGAGTACAGCTGTGCTATGTTATATATTTATAGTCTTCACCATTTCCCCAGATGATGCTGAATGCCCATAGTTAGGGCCATCCACTTAAAAAAAAGTGTCACTTCCAGGAACCAAGGAACCTTGCTATCTGCTGTAGTTCTTTATTCAGAATTTAGTTTTAGTGTTATTAAATGGGGACCCATTCTCTGAAATAAAAAACAGGTGACAAGTAGCACTAAGCTATACCTTCCAAGTTTGTCAAGCAGTCACAAGGGTCTCCACTGGATGTTGTACCCGACTGACTGAAAACCCCGCTCTATAAAACAGTGTTAAGAAGAAAGAATGGGTAACTGAAATTATGACTTTAGTATTTCTCATTCTTCTGTTGCTCATCTCCTTAGTGCAGAGGCAAAATCTTATTTTAATTATTCTTAGCAAGAAGCTTGGAAAACAGAGCAGGGCTTTTCCCAGGGAACAATAGTCCATATTAAATTTAATTGATCTAGGAAATTGAAGCCCCTGGGAAGAATGGTCTAGTTTTGAGGGACCTCAGAAAACTAAGTTTCACCTCCTTACTCAAAAGTAAGACAAGGGCTTTAGTTTTCAGTTCATTTTACTCCTGTACAGCTGCAAAAGCAACAACAACAATGACACTTGTATACCACGCCATAGCACTTAGTGCACTCTCTGAGTAGTTCACAAGTTATTTAGGATTTTGTTCCCAACATATTGGGTACTCATTTTACTGACCTTGGAAAGATGGAAGGCTGAGTCAACCTTGAATCCTGGTCATGATCAAACTCACAACATTTTGGTTGCAGTACAGCAGTGTCACCACTGCACCAGCAGCTGCACCATTCACTGCTCAACTCGAATTAGCAGTTGGGGAGGCAACTGCAAGGTTAACCCCACCCTGTGCTGGTCAGGACAAATGAAAATAACAAAAATATTGGTGTGTGTGTGTAGGGGGGTGGAATCAAAATTGAATGCTGCTCAGAGTCTACTTCTAGTTTCATTTTTGTGGGGTTTGACATGCATCCAAGTTTACTGTAAAATTACAGCTCTAGAAAATTTCTAGGAGGAGCAAATTCTGTAGACTCCCCCCTCCAGATTTTTTTGCATCCAAAGGCGGCCTGAAACAGCCATAAGTATGTCCTGGCACAAACTTTCAGCTCCTACGTAATGTTCCAAACCCTTCTGGATAACTTTACATGCAAAGGTTGGTTCCCTTTTCTCTTCTCCTATTTTCTGTCTTCTAGTCTAACAGCAGGAATGTACAGTTCACCCCACCTGCTCTGTATCCACAGAGGATGCATTCTGAGTTCTTACATGGATGCCTAAACCTATGGAAATCAGCAAGCCCTGTTTTACATATACAGTGGTGCCCCGTATAACCTTTGTATAACAAAAAATTCATATAACGAAGCATTCGTGAGCTATTTGGGATGCACCATATAATGAAAGATGTTCATTATATGGATCCCTATGGGTGAAGCACAGTATAACGAACAATTTTGTTTGTTGCACGAGGTATCACCAATGGTAATCTGTATAATGAACATTTTTTTTCATTATACAGTGCATCGCCCATAGGGATCCATATAATGGGGGAAAAAAGTATGACACAGAGCTCGATGGAACTGAGTTTTTTCATTATACGGGGTTCTACTGTACTAAAGTATATGTACTAGAGTTATACAAGTTAGGTGGCAAACACCTCCACCCATCCAATATTGTAAGACAGAAGCTGGAATATTGTAAGCTACAAGTACTGTAGGTCACTTGCTGAGAAGGCAAAGATGTTTCATATGTACTCATGACGTGACTTCCTGGAACATAATTCATGAGAATACTGTTCCTTCTTGGGATATTTCTCCTTGCTGGTGCTTTGTTTAGGGTTACCTAGGTTTTTTAAATTTTATTTTAAACAGCTGGAAAGCCTATGATAAAGTTTAAATTACCCAAGAAGCCTTTGGTAAAGATTAATTCATTCTGTATATTGTACAAAATAAGAATTATCAACATTAAATAATTTTTAAAATGTAATGAACTTCACTAAACTTGTGCTCTCTTGAATAAAGAGGATTCTGATGTTTTAGCCTAATCCTCATGGGGCGATGGAACAAGTTGAAACACTTTATTCAAATCTTTCCCCAATGCCTAATGTCCATGTTGCTGGTTCTGTTTCTGAATCTTGTTCCTCCTCATCTTCCTTTGTTGATGACAATTTATTTCACTTTTATGCCACTTTTGCCCAGTGTAGGAACTCAAAACTACTTGATCACACACAAATGCATGTGACTGAACCACAGGTATACTATAACATCTATTTGCATTTTTTGTTTCATTTTATATATTACTGTACCTGAGTTTCTTAGGTAGTGCTACACTAAGTAGTAGAATATTGGGAATAGTGATCTAGAAAGATATTTTATTTCAAAGTCTTACACTACTGGCTCCTACACATTGGTACCTTCTCAGTAAATAAGAAAAAATTGAAAACCCATGTCCCTCATAGGACTCTGAGAGAAACATTTATTTCCATGAAAGTTTTTGAATTTGTTGTTGTTAGATGTATTTTGCATTTTTATCTTTGTTTTTATCTTTATTAATCTTTTAGATGTGTGTATGTGTAAAAAACTTTTTAGCAACTTTAGAAAGTTATTGTTTTGTGAGTGCAATTACAAAGGAAATTCAAGAAAAGTTCTGAAATTGGTTTCTTTTGCAAACAAATCCCGATTAAACAGAAGATGGAAAATTACAGTCTTCTAATCTCTTTTCTGAAATTCAAATCATGTTTATTCCTTAGGGAAAAGACCACAGGCTAACATATCATGCATGAGCTTGCAGACGATTAACCTACTTTATACTTGCTCTCACTACATTACATTTTGTTAATCATTTATTTTTTGCCTGTTCTTTTAACAATTAGCAAAAGCAGCATTTGTCTCCTGCTATATTTAGAACAAATAGTATGAAAAAGGTGTAGTGATTATTCACAATCCTCCACAAGATATTTTACATCCCCAAGATGTTAAATACAGTAATACCTCATATAACATTAGTATCGAATAACACTAAAATCGCATAACATTAAGGAATCTGGGGGGAAGAATTGCATCAGATAACATTAAGATCCTATGGGATGCTTCAGATAACAACCGCTAAAGCCTGTGTGGTTACAATGTATCTCTATGGATCCCATAGGATTTTAACATGCATCATATAACACTAAAAATCATATAACACCAAGACTTGTGGAACCAGGTTTTAGTGTTATATGAGGTTTTACTGTACTGAATTTAGTTAGTCAGTGAAATGCAGAACTCTTGTCTTGACATCTTGGACAGATGGGATACATTTTTTCTTACCATAAAGTCTCTTCTATTGGTACTCTTGTTGAAGGAACAGGCATGAATATGAAAAGGGAAAAGCTCTATGCTCCCAGTCAAAACCAAAGAGGGATATGTTTCCTCCGTTTTATGGCTGACCAGAGAAAATGCCTTCTCTCATGAGCTGGCAGAGCAAAACAAGTTTCTTCTATGTGGCTGCTGTTGCTATTAACCAGGGGTTAGCTTCAGATGCTTGCTGTTGTTTAAATGGGCCAGATATATTAAGATAATGTATGTAAATGCAGGCTTTCAGAACTCTTGTAAGCAGCGGGGGAGTCTTCTTTATAAAACTTTGAAAAGGTACATTAGCAGGCACTGAGAAAGACCTCTGTGTGAAGAAGCTTGCCAAGTAAGCAGGATTTCCCTCTCAGAGACTGAATGCCAAACCTGTAACTAGGGCTTTCCCCCTGGCCTCGCCCACCATCTCATGCCCACAGTGTGGTAGTAAAAATTTTCAGAGCCCACCACTGTGGGTGGCCCCTTGTAATGGCAGGTGTGACATCACAGGGGTTGGGCTTTTGTAATGACATGGAGGGCCTTTATGACTTCACAAAGGCAGAGTAGGCAAGGGTTGGAAAGAGATCGGAACTGTTTGTGAACCAACTGATAGTAGAAATGTGCACAAGGCCAATCCAGGTAAATGAATCTAGGTAAAACCTGACTGATCAGGTAACATTCCCATCAGAGCTAAGCATCCCTGCCCCCTTTGACAGTCCAACTAGTGGCAAAATGTGACTGGTGGCAACTGGAAGATAGTGGAGATGGGCCGCCAGGCCTAGCACAACACAAGATCACCTGTTGTGTCTTTGGAAATGTGGCACTCTAATTCTTTGTTTGAGGTAGATGCATGCTCTGTTAAGTGTTTTCACTTGAGGAAAACACACACAGCTTGATCCTAGCAAGTAATCTATGTTAAACAGAGTGTGTATTTTGGTATAGGTGTGTGTCTGTGAGTAGAGGGGGCAGTCATTATTTTCATGGCTTGGTGAGAGAGATCTAAGGTTATTTACGGTCATCACATGCTGATGATACCAAAATCTATTAATGATTGTACTGTATTTTTCATAGACAATCAGAAATAATTGTATGGACTATGACAGAGTTTTATACTGATGTTCTGGTATAGAAATTAAAATAAAATAGAAATACAGTACTTATATTATATTTTTGAGTCACAATTGACAAAGTGACACAGAAAGCAAATATTTTCCTTCTACATTATTTTCATCCTCCATGAGAGATATGATTTATAATGCATTTCAGAATTATGCATTTTTCATATTTGTGGAGAAAACATGACTACAGTAACTGACATATGCAAGCACTAACAAACATTCTAATTTTTCTTTTGCACGGTGATACACTGACATTGTGACACCACAGCTGAGGAAGGACAACTTAACTTGTAAAAAGAAAAGGGGATTGTAATGATTTTGATGTGAATGAAATGGTATTGCAGCCATGAAAATGTTGAAGAAAGAAAGATGAAAAGTTGAATCTGTTGCAAAGAGCTTTAAACAAACAAAGAAACCAACCAACCAACCAACCCAAAATGGCTTTTGGTCCAGCAGATGCTAGCACTAAGAGAAGGAAATGGATGCTATTTCTTACACTGTCCTGCCAAATCTCTTCTAGAAGATTAAATAAAACCTAAGGCAGCCTCCCCTTTCATTCCATTGGCAGAAGATTTCTGGATTTATACCCAGTCTGTAGGTGGCAATAAATACTGGATTCAAGTCAGAGACAACTGATATATCAACAATTCACATGTGAATACTGATTATCCCAGATAAAGTTTGGTAATGACTGACAACCGTTATCCATATTACCCTCAGATTATAATTATAATTATTGATCGAATACTTTAAAAATCACTCATAGACACACTGAATCTTTTAATTCTTCTGGAGATCCACAGAATCTATCTGGAGCTGCTGATATCCACCAATGATGTCAACAGTCTCTATGTAGCAATGCCAACCAACCATCATAGGCAAAAGTAAAGGTTGCCCTTGCTCAAATGTCACTTGTATCCGACTCTAGGGTTCAGTGCTCATCTCTGTTTATAGCCAAAGAGCCAGCACTGTCTGCATCTGCAGATGTTTCCATGAACATGTGGCAGGCATGCCTCAACACAAAATGCTGTTTACCTTCTCACCGAAGTGGTCCTTATTTATCTACTAGCAATTTCTTGCTTTTGAACTGCTAGGTTGGCAGTTCATACCACTCAAATAAAAGCAAGAAAATTAGATGTATGGATCCCAACTGCTACTTAGATTTCTAAAATTATTTCAGGAAAATCAAACTTTTGTATTTTAACAATCATCTAGTATCACTTTTAAGACTGACCAATTTTATTTTGAATAAGCTTCTGCTGGTTGTATTCTACATCTTCATATGCTGTGCTTGGAAGTAACTATGGAAAATGAATTTTCCACCTCTCATCGTGCTCTTATCCTTCCTAATATGCTAGATGAATATTGTATGCTTTTGTCTTTTTTCTGTATATTTGCATCAGAAGTGTTTACTAGAGGGAACAAGGTAACATTCCTGTATATTTTTCTGGCCTGCTGTAAGATGATCAGTATCACACAACTCGGTGAATTACTGGTGCAATTGGAACAGCAAGAATTATAGTGACAACCTGGACAGAGTGTAACTTTAGTAAACAGACATTTATACATGAAAATCTATCTGGATTTGTATAAATTTTTGTCTACTGTGCCTATATCTGAAGAAGGGGCTGCCGTCCATGAAAGCTTACGCAAAAAGAAAATTTATCAGTGTTTTAGTTGCTACAAGACATCTTGTCATTTTTCCGGACAGACTAAGATGGCTAATCTCTCTCCCAACCAAAATTATACTATGATGTAACAATAAAATGTAAATATACTCCAATGTGTTGTAAAGAAACAACATACTACTGACATATCCCTTTGATGATGAAGAATTCATGTTGGGTTACAACAACAAGAAGCAGTTTACAAAAGTTTTTGATTTCCATTTTAACAGACTTAAAATGACTGAAGTCTGTTCCTTGTGCAGCCAAATTTTAAAAGAGTAACTGGAGGAAAAAACACATCCTCAAACGGGAGCTGTCAAAGGAGCTAAAGGGCTATAAGTACTTTGTACGAAGATTACAGATTGCTTAATACGGTATGTGATTAACTTGGAAACATGCCACGTTTTCAGCATAGCTGAAGGGAAAAAAGTGTATTAACATTGCAATACAGTACTCAATATATACCATGCTTCTGCCATTTTCTTTGACTGTCTTGCCTGTCAAATGGTGACGCTAGCATTCATTCTGTTGAGCAAACGTCATACTAAACATTGCAGCCATAATTCAATTCAACTTTGAAAAGTAAGACACAGATAATATCTCTTAAAATGTGTATACATTTTGGCACCCTCCGTATAATCATATCATCGTCAATGAACAATCCTTTGCACAAGCGAGGCTTGATAGCAGAGATGCATCTCTGGTGTTACAAGAAAGAAAGTAGTCTAAATCTTTACAGATGCTATTAAGAACAGTGCTATTATACAACACCAGCAGGTATTTTCCTCATAGGTATCGTTTGTATTTCCACTGAGAGCGAGAAAGATTTCCCTTAATGTGATCACGTTATGATAATAGGTACAGCAGCTTTTCTTTAAATAGGCCATTTTTCAAACTTTAGGCAAGCAGCTCCTTCACATTTCTGGTTTACTATAATCTATTGATTTATTTGGGTGAAATATCCAGTCTAGACAGTCTAAGACAGCTGAACAGCATATAAAATAATCTAACAAATAAAAGGAGCATGTTCAAAAATAAAAATGGTGATAACAAATTAAAAGACAACTTATGGTCTGGAACTAAGAGCAAGGCAACACATTCCTAACAGCCTCCCTAAGCAATTCACCAGTTTGCAGCAAATAAACAAAAACAAAACCCTGTACAGAAGGGGTCAAGCAAACACTTTGATGGCAAAGCATTCCAGGATAATGGAGCCACCACCAAGAAGGCCTGATTCCTAGAATAGCTTTCTGGACTCTCTCTGTTATGTTAAGTAAAATGTAAACTTCCAGCTCTTCCCTCTTTGTTTTTATTTTATTTATATCCTACCTTTCTACTCAACTAGTGCTCCTGATAGCTCAAACTATAAACAAGCAAAATAAAGCGCTACAATTAAAACACATCCATTAAGAACACATGAAAAGCACATCACTTTGAAAGGCATAAGATCATACAGCCCCTTGCAATTCAAATCTAGTAAAGGTAAAGGTTTCCCTTGCTCGAAAGCCAGTCGTATCCGACTCTAGGGGTCAGTGCTCATCTCTGTTTCTAAGCCGAAGAGCCAGCGCTGTCGGCTTCTGCAGACGTTTCCATGGTCATGTGGCAGGCATGACTAGACACCTGAGCGATTCAAATCTAGTTCACAACGAATTAACTTAAAAGCCAAGAGTTAGTCCAGACATAAATGTTTTGTCTGCCGGGGGCCTTACTTGGTGGGGAGGTCTAGCGCTTGGGAGGACTCACTGCTAAAGCCCTTTCTCACATTCCTGGCAGGTTTGCATGTGATGATGGTAAGACTCTTGTTTCGGTCACAGGTGTGCCTAGTTGTTGAATGAGTAAAATACAGGCATTTTATTTTTATTTGTTTACACTGCCCTTTCATTCCCCTCTCCCCGTAAAGATCTGAGAAGAAATTCTGTTCAAGAAAATGATATTCTTTTGCATGCAAAGAAATTAGTGACAAATCCCACACAATGGCTGCCGGAGGCCCACCTTAAGATCCTTCTGAACAACTGCTAAGCCCCTTTACACATACCAGTAAAGGTTGTGAGATTATTTCTAAAAAGAACTTTATACCCCAATTGCTCACTGTCGTGCTCTACCAACTAGGCCCACTTTTCCTTATTCTCAGCACTTCATACTTTGTAAACAAGCAGCCAATGCAGAAAACCAAATCCTTTGCCCAACCTTGTGACTTATGAAAGGGGGATTTTCGCCTTTTTTCCCTGTGCATGTCCCCTTTTCTAATCTTATACATCAAATACAAAAGGAGCATGAACAAGCCACTTGTGCTCAGAGCCCATTTCGGTAAAGAATGAAACCGGCCATTTTCCAGAGTTTCAAGACTAAGCATTTGCCGTTCTAAACATGAGACCATTGTCAGTCTTCATGCACTACTGCTTCCAGGTTTAGGAGGACCAGTGAGAATCTTTTCTCAATACCCCACACACTGAATTTAGTACCATTCATATTCCTGACAGCCATAATTTCTTCGCTGTGTAATGAGCTATCTCTATTCTTCATCCTTAGGCACCGGCTGATACAAGCTTGCACCTGCGTGACAGCTGAAATGTTATTTTTCTTCAGCTATATAACAATGTAGACTGTTTTGAGGTATCCTTTCAGGATTTAAAAGTATAATCCGCAGGAAGAGATCTCTGTTCACAAAAGCACTGACACAATGCCTGCCTCCTGCTTTACTCTGCCACTGTATTTTATATGACTCCAAGGGAGAGAGGGAAATATCCTTGAGAAATGTAGCTCAGCGGGGCACCACAATTTGAACAGATTTAAAGCTTGTGTGTCTACCCAAATATAACACTAGCTTCCCATAGTGAATTATTTTTCATTTCTCTCAAGCAAGGACAAATTATATGTGATACATAATGCATCTGAGAGGCCTCAGAAAGAATTTTATTGGGAACAAAGGAAGCATGTCATATTTGTGAGAAATGCTAGAATGTTCTGGTTCGGAAAGCTACTGCACTTTGGTCCCAAAAATTGAAATACAAATAGCTAAGGTGGTCTCCTTTTTTTTACATATCATAAGCAACCAATCTCCCTGTATATTTATTCTAGGCATCCACTTTTGACAAAGCATTTTGCATAGATCCCATAACTTTCCACTCATCTGCAAACTTCCTGCCAGTCCATTGTCGTCAGAGAATTGCCATGAGCAAGATCTTAATCAGAGAGGGAGGTAAGGCCCAGTTGTCCCACTGGTTCCTGCAATCACCAATGGACAAGGGAGCACTGGAGTGACTGGCCAAGTACGAGTTCAAAGACACCCTTCCTGAGGCCCCTTCCATTTGGTAGATGAACCTGCACAAGAACACTTCTCCAGCCACGTAGGACTGGCTACTCCAGGCCTCTTGGTCTTGGGCCTCAACTTTGTCTGCCTTGGTTGATTCCTCTGCATCTACTGTGTCCTTCTTTCTTTCAACAGCCTTCACCTCTTCCTCCATCATCCTCCCCTCTTTTATTCTTTGCAGTTGCCTCCTCTGATCCTCCCAATGCAGGTGGATATTATCTGCTGACTTTTCACCTCTGTTACAAGCCAGCCAAACCACTGGTGCACCCACCTGAAGCCTGGCAGTTACTATGATGGATTCTCCAGAGGGTGCAGGGTGAGGGCAGATAGCCAGCTGGGAAAGACCCCCTCACACTGCTATATAAATGAGGCAGCTTGTTATGATTGTACGGCTAGTATTGTCATTAGGCTCAGTGAGGTTAGTGGTTGTCAACAAGTACAGCAAATGTGTGCATGTTATTGAAAACATATATATTCTTTGACATACACCACTGCAAGCAATGGAATGTACAGGTTTCTAGATGTACATTACCCCTTTCTCTATTTTCAGCCTAAGACACATAGATTGGGTAATTTTCTTTTAATCACCACAAATCCCTAGTTGAAATCATGAGATCTACTTTGCCTTTTATTAGAACTCCATGGTCTACCTACTGGAACCTAGTGGAAGAACCTCAGAAGCAAAAACAGAATGTAAGATCCTGGGGAACAGGTGCTTGGCCTAGGAATTTATTTTCTTATCAGAACTGGAGCTTGCAAAGAAATCTGTTCACATAAAATCCACTCATATTTTCTCCAAAGCTTTCATGATTTAAGAGGAATAAAGATTTTTCTGTGTGCAGTACTGATAAACCCCATGCAAACAGGAATCCTTACTCTTTTTGGACAAGTAACCTCGAGTTTCTAACCTGACTCCTGGCAATCTGTGTGTAATCAGCAAATTGCTTTCTTTTCCTCTTTAATTATAACCTTTGTGTGCTGATCCTTCCTTCCCCTTTCTACACGCTGCCTTTTTTTACTGAAACATGCCCAATGTCAAAGTACAGTACAGCGAATCTTGTGGCTTGAATCCTTTGCCAACATCTTTTGGGACTCACAATGATAATTTCCCCACACATCTGCAAGAAATTGGTGCATCCCTAATTAAGTGATCTTGAGACACAAAAGCTTGCACAGTATACTGGAGAGCCTCTTCTATGGGTAGGAGTATGCATCACTTAATAGCAAGCATTTTGACGCAAGGAGACTGGTGTTCCTGTTTATTTATTTATTTAAGCAAACTTTTATGCCACCCTCCACAAAAAGACCCAGGGTGGCTAACAGAACTCTCAACACCTAAAACATAATAAAAACATAATATAAAGTCAAGATTGAAAGATTAAAAAAGATAAAACAAGACAAACAGAGAGAGTGGGATCAAATGAGCCAACAGACTGGGGCAACTGTCTGGCCCATACCCCACACATGCTCTGCCAGCCAGGTCTTGACCCCCTTCCTAAAGGGCAGCAGCTCCATATGAAGATACATCTCACTTGGCAAGAGGTTCCATAGGGCCAGAGCAGACACAGGAATACTACGGTTCCTGTGTTGAATTGACATAATCATCAAAGTCTATGGTTAGAGACATCTAATACATTGTATGCTTTCCCAGATCTTTGTACAGGTGTTGCACAATAACCCCTTTTAGCATAAGGAGAGGAAGCAATCATGTTGACAGGAGTGCTCAGCCACAGGTGAGAAAAAACCAAAATAATCTCCTTAAAGGATGCCCCTGGTATGCTGCTCGCTTTTATTAAATTTGCATTATATTGCCTTTAATAGCTCTCTGAAAACAGGTGATCTTCTAGAAACAACAATAACAACTATATTTATTATTTATGAAGTGCCTTAGAGACAGAGTTCTATACAATAATGAAGTTTAAAAAGAACAAATTCTTTCCACCGGCATATAATCTGAAAAATCAAAAAGGGGGAAGTGAGAAGCAAAAAATACAAGGAAAGGATCATGGACATAAACAGTGGGATGAGAAAGAGCAGAGTTTAAAAGCACAGCAAAGGAGAGAGGAATTTCCTGATGCTGTTTAAAATCAGGCAAGCAGGAAGAGGTGTGAACGTCGGAGACCATGAGTTTCATAAAAGAAAAGAGACAAGAGACTGAGACATGGAAGAAACAGACCAGAGCATTCTTAACAGAGTGGAAATGATGAGAAGACAAACAAAGGAAAAAAACCCCTACAAATAAGAAAAATCCAAAAAAAAAGTGATTCATTCTTTGGGAAGTTCTTTTACAAAGTTATTGAATTTCTTAATAACACACAGATGGTAACAAATGAAGATTTTTTTAAAAAAAGATTGTGGGTCAATGATATCGATAGATCATTTCAAGACAAATTTAAATGATCCACTCTTAGAAGTCTGTCTTTAGATCTCTTGTTTTTAATCATGTTTGTGACACTGGCACCTCATTTTTTCCTGATAGATTTTTCATCTTTAATAGCTATGTGGTAGGATGTGTGAGCTGTTTTATGCTGGGAACAATTCCCATTGAATTTGGGTGGTGCAAATGATAGAAATATCAACCAAAATCTTAAGAGCAAACAAAAAGAATAATTTAATTATCAGTGTTATGAAATTTTCAGTGCAGATCAACAGTTTATTTGGTTTGCCAAATTTCAATTGTTTTCAATAATCTTTATTGCACCTTTCTCCCTGGTGATAGTATATTCCTGCCAAGCTTTGGGCCACATCAAACCAAACACGATTACATCCATGAGCAAAAAATCTGGATTTAATAATACCTTTATACCTTGTTAATACCTTGTTTAATAATACCTTTATTGGATCATTAAAGTATTACAAGCAAAACAAGCTTTTGAGTTCTCCAGAAGTCTTTTTCAGACTTAAATGTGCCTCTGTGCAACTCTATTCTTTCAAAAAAAAAAAAAAGAGAGAGAGAGAGAGAGAGAGAGGAAAAGGTCGCCATTGCTTGAAAGATAGTCATATCTGACTCTAGGGTTCAGTGCTCATCTCTGTTTACAGCCAAAGAGCCAGCGCTGTCTCTGTTTGCAGATGCTTCCGTGGGCACGTGGAAGGCATGACTTGACATTGGAGAGCACGGAAAGCCGTTTACCTTCCCACCAAAGTGGCCCCTATTTATCTACTTGCAATTTCTTGCTTTCAAACTGCTGGGTTTGCAGGAGCTGTGACAGAGACAGGTGCTCATTCTGTTGTGCAGTACTCTGGTCTTGAACTGCTGACCTGCCAACCTTCCAGTCGTTAAGTTCAGTGTCTTAACCACTTGAGCCACCACAGTCCCTATTCCAAGTGAAACAATCATCCAAATGCAATTTGTCTCCAGTGATACAGAAATAAACCTGAGAGTCAACTCCACTGTATCAGCATATTTGCATATCCAAACCACAAAGCTGATTAACCTTCTTTTATCTCCAAGATGCCACACTTTGCTTCCAATGCAGTAGAATGTAACATTGATGGATTTGCATTGATGCAAAGTTAATTCTACTGCACTTTGCTGCAGCATTGTAGTAGCAATGGGAAAGACCACTCTAGCCTCCATCACTAGCCCAAGAAACAAGAATTATAAATTGCTAGTCAAGAGAGAATCACCAGCAAGGAAAAATCAGCCTTGCCATCCCTAGATTGAAATGCCTGTTTGTAACCCATTTTTTCTTCTGATCTTGAATAACTTTAGTTATCTTTTCTGCCTACTTCCCTTTGTTTGTACACCATATCCTTTCAGTTTGCAAGTTTACTGGCAGATCCTTTAGTGCACACTGCATTTCTCAAAATCATCACATTAAGTGGGAACAAAAACCCAGTGAGTAAATATACCAAGTCACCACTTAACTAAGATTAGGAGCATCTGATCAAAAAGCATGGCTGTCCTGAATGTTTTGAAGGAATGGACAACTCCATCCCAGCAACAACAATAGAAAGAGTGAACCACTGTTAATCACCTGTCTCCTCACTGGAACCAAGAAGCTTGGAGTTATTTTCAGACAATAAGCCTGGAGAAGTGAAATCACAGGAGTGGTCATACTGTTCATCTTTGGCAGCACTGAACAGGCAATGAGGGACAAAATCAGTAACTCGGGAGACCAATGCAGAATTCCTAATTCAACTGGTTTTCAAATACTTCATGTAGAACAGTGTTTCCCAAATGCTGGTGATTGGACTTCAATTCCCAGAAGCTTAAGTCAATTCCCCAAAGCACTGATCAGTCAATATACCGGCTTAGGCTTCTGGGAACTGAAGTCCAAACCAGCATTTGGGAAACACTGATGTAGAATAACCCATATTACTTTCTGGAACCTTACTGATGAGCCATTATTATCTGTTTAATTGGCTTGGTAGCAATGTAATAACACTTGATTTCTTTACAACGAGGTAAAGCAGGGGTTGGCCTCCTTCATCAGTTGAGGACTGTACATGACTTTGGAATAATCCTCCATGCCCAATTTTCTTACTTTTTTAAAAATGGAAAAACAGCCTTGCACCTTCTAGTAGTCATTTTTTAAAAAAATGAAAAATTGGGTGCGAGGAAGGGATGCTGTTGACCTTGTTAAGTACGCCAACATTACCTTCCCCTTAGAGATCATGGGGAAAGAGGAAATTGCTTCACAACTGCTATTCCCTCACTAGTGAATTTTAGAGAAAGCACAAAAAAGGATCTTTACACAGATCATTTACAGCACAATGAGAAAATTCACTGATACTTTAACTTGTATGATAAAATCAAACTTCATATTTCAACATATGCTTCCTTAAAAGCTCTGAATCTGTCCACTCTTACTGCTGCCTATTGGTAGTATTCATTTTCCTATTTTTAATTTTCCCCTATTGGCAGTTTTTATGTCCTCCTTCAAAATGTCTTTTCTTTTAAAAAACATTTCTTCTTTCGCAGAATCTTAGTCATTTCAGTCATAGTTGCCTGCTGTTTGCTTCTACCCCTTGGGGAAGAGTCAAGCAAAAGCATTTAGGTCAGGTTCAAAGTACAGTAAAATGTTGGCATAACACACTGTAGTGTTACAAATGTACAGCTTCACCAAGTCATTTTTTAAAGATATCCTATTCATTTAGAGCAGTGACCATGTAGGTTTTTTTTTAAGCATTTCTATTGCAAGCAAAGGCTTGTCTACACAACTTCAGATTTCTCCATCGACAGTGTTCACATATTTTTCTTTCATACCCTCTCACTTTTTGTGAGGTAGAGTTTAGAAATATCTGTGAATTGTATTTTATTGTCAGGAATCAACACAACAGATAAACCATAGCTCTAACTATGAACCGTTAAAGACAATCTTTGTTTTAAAAAGTGTAATGTGTCCAGTGTTGTTTAAGATGCTTTTAAAATGCACGATGGCTAGTGTTCTTTGACATGCTTCTAAAATAAAAAATGTTGAAGCTCAGTCTCAAACACATGTTTTGCAAGAGGCATCTTTCAAGTTGTCTGGGGTAGATATTTCTTCTTGGAGGTCTTGGAACATGTTTCTTCTAAGTGTAAAGACTGCATAGTGAAACTACGCCACTTGGCTCCAGAGGCAACGCTTCATCTCACCTCAGTAGCTTCAGTTTCAACATCTGCATGTAGTACACCATGTATCAGAATGCTGCGGTTGGTAGGGTGGGAACATCACCAAGTGGTATGGCTTCTGTTCTCCAAGAACAGTGGTACCTCACTTAAAAAGCATAATGCGTTCCACGGGATTGCTCTTTAAGCGAGCTTGCTCTTTAAGCGAAACATCATTGTAAGCGACCAATTGTGACTTCTGATGTGTGTGTGTGGGGGGGAATTCCAAACCCCGATTTAGTTGTTAAGCGAGTTTTTGGTTGGTTTTAGTTGTTAAGCAAGGTGACCATTCAGAGAAAATTCTGCTCTTTAGGCAAGTTACTCTCTAAGCAAGGCACTCTTTATGTGAGGTTTTATTTTATATGTACTGTAGCTGAAATGCTTGAAGAAGATGGCACAAACCAGGCTATGGGATCAATGTATCCTATTCCCTCTCCTACAAATGTATCACTGAGCTTCAAAGCAAAAAGTTCAATTGTTTTGGGATTCTGAACATTTTCTTAAAACTAGGTGTATTCACGAACAGCTTGACGTTTGCATTGCTGGTTCCTGACATTTCTTTACTTCGTATTCATGGAAGGGTAAGCATATTCACCCTTAGATGTTTGAGGACTTCAATAAACAAAGCCAACCCTTTGATTCCAATTTTCGCAAACTGACCCTCACACAATGCATTTGTATACATCCACCCCATTGCCAATTAACTCACAGCCAACAGGGGTGTACTGGTGTGTGGTTAAGCCTCTGCCTCTGTAGAAAACTCAGAAATGGTGGCTCTTCCAAGCTTTTACAGAGATAAGTGTTTAAAATTCATTTCTGTGCCCTTCACATTTCACTGGAAATGAGATAAATTCATTTAACTGTTTGGATAAGAGGTTCAGTAGAAGAGCTTTGGATACACTGGGAGGCTGTGCAAGAATCCATGCAATCGTTCTTCAAAAGAATCAGTGAGATTTTGGGCACCTGACATGATGAATTAGACTATATTTAAATAAACTCTGGCTAAATCCCTATTGTGAAATGTATGCTACTTAAGGTTGATGATGTCATCAGCCATAGTAATTTGCTGGCAATTCTTCTTCTTTTGTGTCCAGAGCAAACTCTGAGCTGCCAAAATGAAGCCACCTTCTTGGCTTTATCATTGGCCAGAACTAAATCCTAGTCAGTACACATTTCCGATAGTAATCATCAGACCAACAAATGAGTCAGGTTCTGTATCTCTCCATGTTCACACAGCATTTTATTGCCCATCACCATCCCCCACTTGAACATATTGGTCCTACAGCCTATTCAGGGTCCTCCAAATGATGCAGGGAAGGTCAGGTTTCTCATATCCTCCTTTAATGTCATTCCTTATTTAATGATCTCCTTCCTCCATCTTCTAGTTTTATTTTGCTCTTGCATCACCTCAAGAATGTTTGTTCTTGCCATAAAGCTTTTACTTGATCTGAGTTGGTGGATTTGAGGTTCAAATCCATTTATAGGAGGGTCATTCTCTTGTTTGTTCTCTTGGTGTTCACTACTACTTCTCTTCTTAAATGAAGCAATACCAACAAGAGAGTATATTTTCTCTATCTATCTATCTATCTATCTATCTATCTATCTATCTATCTATCTATCTATCTATCTTCTATCGATCGATCGATCGATCGATCGATCGATCGATCTAGCTAGCTAGATAGACAGACAGACAGCTATTCAGCTAGCTAGCTAGCTATTCAGTAGCAGAACTTTGAATACATGGGAGGGGTGTGAAGAATCCATGGAATGATTCTTTAAAAGAATCAGAAAGTATTATATATATAATGAAATAGATTTCAGAAATAAATACTCTGCATTCCACTCATAGCACAAGATCGCCTAAAATTCTCTGCACAACACAAAAGGGGGTAGAAGCCACTAAAACAATTGAAGGAAGTAATAATTGGCAATGGCAATAATGTCATTCCACTGTCAATCTGATAGAAAGTTGCACAGGAGACTCAATGCTGAGTGTTCAGTCTGTGGAGGAATTTTCTGTTCAGTTTAATTAAACTGGATAATGCAATTCATGCACTGTTTCTGGATCATCGCTTTTCTTACTTTAATAGAAATCAATGAAAAAGACAAGGATTTTGGAAGAGGAAGTGGAAGCACATTCTCAGCCACAGAAAGACAAAGAATGAACACTGTCCAAGTAGACTGGAATGTATGTCTAAATCCTTTTGATGTAGGGGAATGTTAATTCGCCCAAATTCTGTACAGTATTGTAATGTGTCTCCTCCAAGAGACACATACTCTTGTACAGTGGTACCTTAGTTAACGTAATTAATGCATTCTCCAGGACATTTCTCACAGTAAAAATTACTTTAACCAAATTTCCCATAGGAATGTATTGAATGCAATTTCCCATAAGAATGCATTGGAAACCAATTAATCTATTCTGGAAAAAAATTCTGTAAACCAAGTCACTATTTTCTATGGATTTCCTTTTCTTATGTGATTTTTACGTTAACCGAGCCATTTGTTAACCAAAGTTCTACTGTATTCCCAATCACTATGTACAGATGTGAAAGCTGAACAGTAAAGAAAGCTGACAGGAAAAGAGATTTGTTTAAAATGTGTTGCTGGAGGACATTTTTGTGGATACCCCGGACTGCAAAAAATACAAATAAATGGGTCCTAAGTCAAATTAAGCCTGAAATGTCTCCGGAGGGAGGGGGGGAGATAAAATTGAGGTTGTCCTACTTTGGGCACATCTGGAAAAGATAAGAATACTTAGAAAGGTAGAAGGCAGACAGAAAAGAGGAAGCCCAAATACAAGATGGATTTATTCCCCAAAGGAGTGTTTCCCAATTTTTTTAAAAAAATTGCAACAACACTTTATAATAGCCAAGGAAACTGCGACCCCCCTGACACATTTGCATAAAAGAGCATTTTAAAGGGGCAGTAGAAAAACATTAAAATAGATTTTTCAGAAAAGATTTTGATAATTCTAACCTAATATTAATGTGATGGTTGTAATTGCCACCCTCTATGAACGTTCTCAAACAGAATTCTTTTGAATATTGCAATGTAGCATAACCATGGTGATCCCACAGAAGACACTTTTTGACTCCTTGGAGTTCATGACCCACAGATTGGAAACCAAGGCCCTAAATAAAGTCACAGCCTTGAGTTTACAAGAGTTGAGCAGGACAAGAAGGACAGGTTTCACTTACCAGTAACTGTCGTTCTCCGAGTATGTTGTTTGGGGATTCACACTGATGGGTTCTGCGCCTGCGCTGAATCCTGAGTGGGGCTGGAAAGCTGATTGGATAAAGAGTTTTAAATGTGGGACCGCCCACCATGCCCAACCCCTTCTGGCGCCATTTCGCGCTCTCCCCTCAGTTTGATACTAAAGCTGCCCGCGAAGCATAAGGCCATCTCAGGCCGGCAGCCCTGAGGGGAGGTAGGGTTGGGTTGTGTGAATCCCCAAACAACATACTCGGAGAACGACAGTTACTGGTAAGTGAAACCTGTCCTTCTCCTTCGTGTTGTTTGGGGATGCACACTGATGGGTGACTAACAAGCCCACTTACTTGGATGGTGGGCAGCCGGCTTCCTGAGATGTAGGAGAGCGCGATGGCATCATGGATGGGTGGTCATCAACGAAGAGGATCGGAGACCAGCCGTCAGGATGGACCTGCCCCGTCTGACATCGGGAGCAGACCTTGTGTCAACCCGGTAGTGGGTGATGAAGGTGGAGGATCTGGACCAGGTAGCAGCCTTGCAGATGTCCTCCATCGGGATGCCCTCCAGGAATGCAGTGGAGGAAGCCAATGTCCTGGTGGAATGTGGTGGCAAGGACAACATCTCATAGGCCAAGTAGATGGTACTTGAGATCCACTTGGAAAGTCTCTGGGCAGACAGAGAGTGCCCCTTGGACTTGCCACCATAAGCCACGAACAGTTGCTTGGCTCTCCTGAAGGACGCAGTCCTTTCTGTGTAGAACAGCAAGGCCCTCCTGACATCCAACGAGTGCCACACTCTCTCTTGTGCAGACGAAGGATTCAGGAAGAATGCTGGAAGCGTGATGGACTGGGCCAGGTGAAATTCAGTCAGGACTTTGGGCAGAAAGGCCAGGTCCGGGTGCAATACTACCCTATCGGGGTAGAACTTGAGAAAAGGAGGGTCAGACCGCAGGGCTGCCAGTTCTCCTGCCCTCTGGGCAGAGGTGATGGCTACGAGAAAAGCAGTTTTGTAAGAAACAAACTTAATGTCCACTGTAGCCATGGGCTCAAAGGGCGCCTTCGTGAGCGCGGTGAGCACAGCAGTGAGGGACCACTGAGGAGGTGGTATCTTTACTGGAGGGTAGGCATTACGCAGTCCCTGGAGGAATCTTTTAACAGTCTTGTCTCTGAAAGCGGAGGACAATATTGATGAAGGTGGGGCCTTGGCCACCACCGCAGCCAAGTGGACCTTTAAGGATGAGTGTGCAGATCCTGACTCGGCCAGGTGCAGGAGGTAGGACATGACAACCTGCAGGGATGCTGAGTTCACGGTACGGTCGCTGGATACCAAAAAGTCCATGAAGCGACGGTACTTGGCATCGTAGGACTTCCACGTGGAAGTCTTCCTTGATAGTTCACGGATCCGTGTTAGTTTGGGTGGATAAGCCAGGCCGTCAGGTGCAGGCTCGGCAGATCCGAGTGGAGGATCCGACCGTCCTCCATGCGGAGGAGATTCGGATCGGTGGGTAGGTGAAGACGGTCGCAAGCCAGGGTTTGGAGCAGTGGGAACCACGGCTGGCACGGCCAGGACGGGGCAATCAGGATCGCCCAGGCGTTCGCACGGATCCGTACCAGGACCCGTTGGATGAGAGGGATCGGTGGAAACATGTACAGTAGTTCCTGGTGCCACGGCACCATGAAGGCATCGCCCTCCGATCCGTGGCCGATCCCCGCTCGGGAGCAGTAATGGCGGCACTTGGTGTTGGCCTGTGTCACGAACACGTCTAGGTTCGGTGTGCCCCACTGTCGACACAGACCGTCGAACACTGATCCGTCTAGTTCCCACTCGTGCATCGCCGTCCCTTTGCGGCTCAGGGAGTCCGCATCGGAGTTCGGGGTGCCCTGGATGTGGACACCTATGGGGAACACGTGTACCTTCAGGCACCACTCCCAAATCTGGACACTCAGGTGAAGGAGGGAGAGAGACTTGGTCCCTCCTTGCCGGTTGAGGTAGGCTAGGGTCGTGGTGTTGTCCGAGGCGACCTGCACCACGTGGCCCGCTATTGATAGTCTGAAGGACCTCATCGCCTTCCACACCGCCAACAGCTCGAGGAAGTTGATGTGGTGGCTGGCTTCCGCGGGCGTCCAGATGCCGTGGACCCGTAACCCGAGGCAGCACGCACCCCATCCGTGCGTGCTCGCGTCGGTGGTGACTTGGACGGATGGTGCGGGAAGGATGAAGAGTCTCCCCGCGGCCACATTGTGGTCCATTGTCCACCAGTTCAACTGGTCTTGCAGCTCGGGAGTTGGTGTGAGCCACTTCCCGAGGTCGTCGTGGGTGCTGTCGAAGGAGGCGAGGAGCCACGACTGGAGCGATCGCATCTTGAGCTTGGCGAGCGAGATCACCGCCGTGGTCGACGCCATGAGTCCTAGCAAGCGGAGGGCGTCCCTTGCACAGACCCGACGCCTGCCCTGGATCCGTGCCACCACCGTACGGATGTCGAGCAGACGTTTGGGCGGAGCATAGGCTCTTAGAGCCAGAGAGTCCAATACGGCTCCGATGTAGTCTATTCTTTGAGTGGGGGTCAACTGAGACTTCTTGTAGTTGACCCGTAGACTGAGAATCTGCATAAGGGCCAGGCAATGAGCAACATCGTCCTTGGCTTTCTGTTGGGTTGGGGAGCAGACCAACCAGTCGTCTATGTACGGGAACACTTGGATGCCTTGCAGCCGAAGATGAGCAGCCACCGGCGCCATGCACTTCGTGAATACCCTCGGAGCGGTGGAGAGGCCGAAGGGTAGACATGTGTACTGGTAGATGTCGCTGCCCACCTGGAAGCGGAGGAAGCGACGATGTTCCCTCCTGATGGATACGTGGAAGTAGGCATCCTTCAGGTCGATGACGGTAAACCCGTCCCCGTGGTTGATCAGTGGGAGGATGGAGTGAAGAGTCACCATCCAGAACTTCCTCGCGTCGATGTGTTTGTTGAGGAGACGGAGGTCCAGGATGGGACGCGACCCCCCGTCTTTTTTGTCCACGAGGAAGTAGCGGGAGAAGAACCCTTCGTGAGACTCCGACGCTGCAACCGGTTCTATGGCGCCCTTCTCTAGGAGAGCTGATAGTTCCTCCTGGAGCGGTGGGGACGGATCGGTGACGCGGACCCGTCCAACAGTAGGGCATTTCTTGAACTCGATCGCGTAGACAGAGTCTAAGATGGTTAAAACCCATCGGTCTGTGGTGATGGCAGACCACGCCAATAGGTAGTTGGCTAGGGGACGGTAAGGTAGAGTCTCGGTCACGGAAGAGTCAAACGCGTTGCTTGCCCTTCCGTTCCGTCCACTTACCAGTCTGGTGACGCTGCTGGTAGCGTGGACGGCTGGGTTGTTGTTGTCGTGGCCGGTAGGGTTGGTACCGGGAGTAGTCCCCCTGCCTCTGTGGTGGGCAAGGTTGGTAGGACAGGCCTGCCTGTGACGTCGATGGTTGGTCCTGTTGGTAACGACTGGACCCACGGCGTGGAGGGCGGAGCTGCTTTATGGTGGCGTAGTCCCCCTTCAGCTCCCCCAAGGAGGTGTCGGTCTCCTTGGCGAAGAGGCTCTCACCATCGAAGGGCAGTTCCTCCACGAGCCGCTTGACGTCTTCCTGCAGGTCAGCCGAGCGGAGCCAGGCGTGGCGGCGGAGCTGTATGGCGGAGGCCAGGTTCTTTGCCTCCGACTCCGTGACGTGGCGGCCGGTGCGGATCTGTTGGAGGGCGAGCTGGCTGCCCTCCAGGCAGAATTTCTCAAAGTCCGCTTGTCTGTCCGGCTGCAGCAGCAATTTGAAGGACTCCGCCTGCTCCCAAAGTCAGCACTGGTAGCCGCCCATGGCCGTTGCGTAGTTGGACGCACGGAAGGACAAGGAGGCGTTGGCGTAGAACCTCCTGCCCAGTGCGTCCAGCTTCTTCCCTTCCTGAGTCGATGGGATGGGAGTGCTGCTGATCGGTGTCCGGTGTTGGGAGCCTTTAATCACTCGGGAGTTCTGCGCCGGGTGGATGTGCAGGAAGTTGGAGTCGTCCAGCAGCCTGTACATGGAGTCCACCCTGTTGGACACCGAATGTGAGGATACTGGTCTCTTCCAGACCTCTTTGGCCGCTTTGGCGATCTTCGGGAGCAGTCCCAGGCAGACAGGGACCAACTCCTTCAGGTCGGCCATGCCACAGACCACATCCTCACATTCGTCCAGGGGAGCCTCCGCCCGGATCCCGAGCGTGGATCCGAGGCGGGTGATCAAAGCCATGTATGTCTTCTGGTCCTCCGGCTGGGAGCCGTGGACGGAGCCGATGTTGTCGTCCGGGGATTTGTCGAAGGCAACCGGCGGTGGCTGATCCTCCTCCTCCTGGTCCGACAAGTCGTCGGAGCCTCCCGACCGCTCCGAGATGCTGGGCGGTGGTAGGTAGGCCTCGGGGTCCGACTCCGACCAGTACGGCCTGGCGGATCTCGGGTCGCTCCCCGGCAAGGGCAGCTGGTACGGAGGGAGAGAGGCCTCCAACCGCGCCTGCTCCACGCGTTGCCTCTTCGGTGCCGGGCCCTCCTCACGGAGCAGTGGTGCCTCTGTGGCTGGTTCGGGAGGCAGAGGGCGCTCCACGAACTCAGACAGTGCCGGCTGGGGGCCCTGGAGCTCAGTGTGCAACTTCCGCACCATCGCCTCAATGAACGGGGCGATGAGGCTCAACTGGGGCGGCACTTCGGAAGCCGGACCAGGAGCCACGGAAGAGGCGTGAAGAGAGGAAGATCTTCACGGCGGTGGAGGTGGAAGAATCTCCGGTGACGGCGGAGGGCTGGGGGCCCTCTCCGGCGTGGCGGCTTCCCGGGCATCGACCGACATCCTGCCCGGCGTAGGTGGGGCTCCAACCGGGGCGGATGCTAGGGAGTGTGGTGGCGAAGGGTGAGCCGGTCCCGGAGTCGGAGGGAGAGAAGACGAGGAGCTACGACGCTTCTTCTTCTCCTTTTTGTCTTTCTTCCTCTTCTCCTGCTCCTTCTTCCGCTTGAACAGGTCTGAGGCCGAAGGCCGTGAAGAAGGAGCGGAGGTCGAAGGAGCAGACGTTGAGGCAGCAGCCTGCTCTGGAGCTGGGGGGGGGGCGAGTGCGGCCTCCATGAGGTAGGCTTGGAGGCGGTACTGGCGGTTCTTGATCGTGGCCTTCGAGAAGCCTCTACACACCTCACAGGTCTGGATCTGATGGCTCTCCCCGAGGCAGCGGAGGCAGCGCACGTGTCCGTCCGAGCTAGGGAACTTTCTCTTGCAGGACGGACACTGCTTGAATGCTGCCGCTGAGGCCATCCACCGAGGTAGATGGCCGAAGAGAAAAAAATTATCCCGGCCGGGAGGCCCCGACACAAGATTGTGCGGAAAAACGGTAGATTTTTTTTTTTTACCGGCGGCTGAGGGCGAGCCCCCAGCCACACGAGGACCAAGGGATTGAGTCCCCTGGTCCGAGAAAAATTGGTGGGTATAAAAATTTAGAAGATTCTGAGACAATCTCAGCTAAACAACTCACAGCTTTTTTTCCAGGCTCCTGCTTGCGCAGCGGAAAAAAGCAAACTGAGGGGAGAGCGCGAAATGGCGCCAGAAGGGGTTGGGCATGGTGGGCGGTCCCACATTTAAAACTCTTTATCCAATCAGCTTTCCAGCCCCGCTCAGGATTCAGCGCAGGCGCAGAACCCATCAGTGTGCATCCCCAAACAACACGAAGGAGAACATTTAGTAACCGCCCAGCTACACTGTTCCGGGTGACAAGGTCCCTCCATGGTAAGGGGGGGGGCAGGCCCCGGGTGGCAGGGGTTGGCTGAGGCTTTCACTGATTATCTGACAGAGAAAATCGCTCAGATTCACTTGAAGTTGAATCCCGGTGTGGAAAATGTAGAGCTGGGGTTGTCTGAGGTACAGTCTTGCCATGTTATCTGGGATTGGTTTGATCCAGTTGTCCCTGAGGAAGTGGACAGGCTCCTGGGAGTTGTCCGTGCTACTGCCTGTACATTAGACTCTTGTCCTGCCTGGCTTGTTAAATCGGCCAGGATGGTGACTGGCGGCTGGGTCGAGGCAATTATTAACTCCTCGTTCCGGGAGGGGTTTTTTCCGGCATCTTTAAAACATGCATTGGTGCGCCCTCTCCTGAAGAAGCCTTCCCTCAACCCAACCATAATGGCCAATTTTCAACCTGTATCCAACCTACCCTTTTTGGGTAAAGTATTGGAAAAGGCAGTGGCATGGCGGCTACAGGAGATCCTGGATGAAGCAGATTATCTGGACCCTTTTCAGTCAGGATTCAGGCTCGGATATGGTACGGAAACTGTATTGGTCGCGCTGGTGGATGATCTCTGGAGGGAGCGGGATGGCGGACATCCAACTGTCCTGGCTCTTCTTGACCTCTCAGTGGCGTTCGATACTGTCGACCACGGTATCCTTCTGGGAAGGCTCCGAGGATTGGGGATCCAGGGCACAGTGTTGGCCTGCTTTTCCTCATTTCTGGAGGGCTGGACCCAGTCGGTGTGGCTGGAGGGTGAGATGTCCAGCCCTAGGCTGCTCCAATATGGGATGCCTCAGGGCTCGATGCTCTCACCCCTCCTATTTAATATCTACATGAAACTGCTGAGTGAGATCATCCGTTCCAACCAACTGTATATCTTGGCCCGTGGGGACCCTAGAGATGCAGTGGAAGTCCTTTCCAGGTGCCTGGAGGCTGTCAAGGTCTGGATGGAGGACAACGGGCTTCAGCTGAATCCTGGCAAGACTGAGTGGCTGTAGGTAGGGGGTCCTGTGTTATCTTGGGAACTGCCATCTTTGGTTCTGGATGGGACAGCTCTGCCCCAAACAGACCCGGTACATAATCTGGGGGTACTCCTGGACTCGTGACTACTGCTCAAAGAGCAGGTGGCAGTTGTGGCCAGGAGGGCCTTTGCAGAACTTCGTGTGATTCGCTGGCTATGGCCATTCCTAGACCGGGACTCCTTGCTCATGGTCACACATGCCTTAGTCACCTCCAGACTTGATTATTGTAATGTGCTCTACATGGGGCTGCCCTTGGTGATCATTCGGAGGCTACAGCTGGTCCAGAATGCAGCTGCACGAGTGGTGTTGGGATGCGGGCATTATGCCCGTGCCTCACCACTGCTAAGGGAGCTGGACTGGCTCCCAGTTTGCCTCCGGGTGCAATTCAAGGAGCTGGTTATCACCTTTAAAGCACAATATGGTAGTGGACCAGGATATTTAAGAGACAGCATCATCCCAAGGACATCTGTCCATCCCACCAGAGCGGAACGGAGAGGCTCTATGGTTGTGCCATCGGCCAGAGAGGCACACCTCTCTGGCACTAGAAGGAGGGCCTTCTCGGTGTCCGCTCCGGCCCTATGGAACCTCCTCCCAATAGAACTACGCCTGCAGAAGGAGCGGCTGTCCTTCAGGAAAGGAGTGAAAACCTGGCTGGCAGGTCAGGTCTGGGGAATGGATGGATCAATTTCCCCAGCCGGCTGGATGGTTTGAACAAATTTACCCCCAGTGCCTCCTAGCTACAACACCTTGTTTTTAATGATAGGTTTTAAAGCTGATTTTAAACTTTTAAAACTTTTAATTTTTGAACTGGTTTTAAATTGTTGTTGATGCTGATGTGTTGTGAATCGCCCTGGGTCCCCTTGGGGAGGAGGGTGATAAACAAATTTAAATAAATAAATAAATAATAGTAGATTACTCATTCACAGGGTTGCCATACAAGTAATGTAGATTCATGTTTTTGTGTCATGTGACTGACAGCCCTACTGGAAATGCAGGGAAATCTTTCAGCTGCTCGGGTGAGACTTTGTTCTATAATTCCAGCACAGTAATATAGTGCAAGGAACTACCTGTGCTTGATCACAGATCCAAGTCCCTGAACACCACTTCAAATGTTGTAGGACACCATTTTCAGATTATGTCAACATGTTAAACAACACGCTCTTTACTATTAGGTCAAATGCATATAAATACAGGAAGGAAGCACAAGCTGTCAGGAACAGATCTAGATTCAAAACTGCACCTAAGGTTCTTCCCTCTAACTTCCCCATCACCACCAAGCAGGCTGATCATTATCATCCAGGTCCTATAAGCCTCTAAATCACAAATCCATCTCGGCTGAGTTTCAATTTACTCACCTTCACATGTTGACTTTGAAGACATTTTTGAGGAAGCACCGCTGACTATGGATCAAAAACAGCTTGCTTATCGCAAATATTCTGATGCTCAGACACCCCCTCTACTAATTTTCATGGAGATCAAAGGCAAATAGAAACACACCCAAACTGACCAAGAAGCTCCAGCACCATTTCTTTGAAACCTGTATACTGAACAGGATTGGAGTGTTTTGAAATGGTGTCTCTTATTAAAAACCCAGCCATGTGATTAAGGAGGGAACCATGGACAATGATATTAACACTATCAACCAAGACGTCCAGGAAAACTGCAGGCCAGATTCCCCTTAGCTTGCTCTGTTCTAGATTTGAAAATGTTACAAAAATGAAACAATCAAATTTAAGGCTGCCTCATTCTTACCTCCATCTGCCTCACCAAGTCAGTGTAATCTCCATAATATGCAAATTCAGAGAGCTAATTGATGGTCCACCTTGGCACTCCAGGTGTTTTGTAATCTCAATTCTCAGAAGCCAAAATCAACACACCTGCTAATCAAGGCTTCTGGGAATTATAGTCCAAGAACACCTAGAGTGCCAAGGTTCACCATCACTACACTAGGATCTCTCTTAGGTTGTAGTAATATTTTCTGGAGAATACATGATTTGCTGTACTACTGTTTTCTTCTCTCTGCATCCCCTGATCTCAAGGGACAATATCCTATGGCATATCACCATAGATGAAGCTCAGTGTCTCAGTTTCATGACAAGCAAATTATTTTTCCTCAAACCTCCCCTTATCCTCACACCTAATAATTGCTGAATGTAAGAGATTCTTCATCTGAACTTTAAGTTCTTAAGAGAGGCACACATTTAGAAATGAGGGGTGTATCCAGGGAATAGTGAGGGTGACCAAAATATCTGTCTGAATGCATTAGGAACAATGATCATTATGATGTCCCTACAGTTGTGCTGATATCTTTCTCAGATTCCTTGGCAGCTGCAGCTGCATCTGCCCCACTTCCCCTGTCCCTTGTACAAGATGGTCAGGCAAGCACAGCAGTATACACTGTTGTGGCTTCCTCATGAACATTAGCTCAAATAAGAAATCATATTACCTGAATCTAAATTCATTGCCTAAATATTTTAATATTGTAAATTGCAACTGGGGTAGTGGAACTTATGGAGAGAGTTGACTCACCAAGTTTACTCCTGTGCAACATATTGTGCAACTAGCTATCAGGATTTTAGCTACAATGTTATTGGCTAGCTTTTGAGTTAGGAGAAATCACCTAGAAAATGAGATGCTCTTATTTCACTTGATGGAATCTAAGTTCTGGTTGTTTATGCTCATAAGCCAAATAATGTGCTTTGGAAGACAAATAACTCCCAGAACTTCATCATTACAGTCAATACTAATAAATTGTATCTTCCAAAGGACCCACTCCACATCTTCCAGCACAGACAGTGAAGCATTTTACAGGAAGGTTTAATAATGGGTTATGCCACCTGACACTTTATGTTGTCAATCATTCTCTCTTGTTACATTTCTAAAGCCGCTTTCATCTTGAAGGATTTCAAAGTGTTTTGTAAATTAAAACAAATACTCTTTGCAGATCTTCCTGCTCAACTCTGAAAAATGTTTCAAGGAATCAACAAGCCAAAGGATATGTACCTGAGGAAGTGTTGCCTGGGAACCTTACTCCACTGTATATTTTTAATCCACATTGATGGAGGTAAATATGATCAGGTGGGCAAAGAAATCAGCAGGAGGGATGAAGGGATGGTCTTTCTTCACTAAAAGGATCCCCCTGCCCACTCCCAGTTTGATCTTACTTTCAATTCTGGAGCCTACTCTAAAGTAGACCATATAAAATAAATTTGTAGCCAGAGTTACTGGACAGGAGAAGCTTAAGAACCTTACACATCCATTGTTCTTACACTGCATGCACGAAGCCTGCCCATGCAAAAACCAGCCCTGCTGTGTTTTTTAGTATTCCATCACTTCCTAAAGAGAACTCTATTGTGTCTTCCTGCTAAGGCGCAATGAGCACTCAAAAATGCTCTCATCTTCAACAAAAATGTGCATCTCTCAACACTATGAGATGTCTCACAAAGAAATGAGTCAATCCCTGCAACCTTTCCCACTCTTATAAGACGGCAAAAATAGTAATGTCTCTTTTCATAACTGGCGGCAAAAACTATATTCCTTTTTGTATGAAGGTTTTAAATACAAAATTCAATGCCTGTTGGAAGAACAGGTTTTTGTCCAAAACACTTGAATGAATCATTTGCAAAACAACAACAAAAGCAACCCATTTGTGCACAAAAAGTGGACAAATCACTTGCAATCTCAACAAGGGGTAGGGAACAAACTTTGAAGATTTTTTGTTTTTACCTAAAGGAACTAGAATATGAAAAGGCTTATTTCCCATTTATCCTGGCTGCCTTTTTTCTATTCATAGAGCTTTCCCACTGCTGACCACTTCTGTGGGGTGCAGAAGTTTCATATTCTCATTTTAGAAGCACGAGGATCATACTCCTAAAACACATTTTTCCTTGTGCCAATATTTGGGACTCTAGAAAATAGGGACCCCACTGCCTCCAACCATTTTTTTATTTATTTGTATTTAATACCCCGCCCCACTCGGGAAGACCCGACTCTGGGCGGCTAACTGTCTAGTTAGAGCAGGGATTCACAACCTATGGCCTGTGGGCCTAATCCGGCCAATATATCTCATTAATTTGGCCTGCAGTGGCCACCCAGTCACCTCTAGGACCACCCACCACCACTGGAGGTCCGAAAATATCACTTACCATGATGTCAGTATTATTATTATTATTATTATTATTATTATTATTATTATTATTATTATTATTATTATTATTATTATTATTATTATTTATTAAATTTGATACCCCGCCCCAATCGGGAGGACCCGACTCTGAGCGGCTTACATCCTGATAAAAACAGAAATAAAACCTAAACACTCAATATCAATAAAAACGTCAAAATTAAAAAGTCATCAGAAGTTAAAACAACACAGAACTGCACACCAGTATTCCCACATTCCATCCCAGGGAGGCAGTCCTTATATAAGCCACTTGGTATGGGAACCCACGTTCCTGGGTCCCCAGACCTGTCCTGCCAGCCAGGTTTTCACGCCCTTCCGGAAGGGTAAGAGCTCTGTCTGAAGGCGCAGTTCGGTTGGCAGGAGGTTCCAGAGGGTCGGGGCGGACACGGAGAAGGCTCTCCTAGTGCAGGCGAGGTGCGCCTCTCTCGCCAAAGGAATAACAAGGGAGCCTCTCCGATCTGCCCTGGTGGGCCGGACAGATGTTCTTGGGGTGACGGGGTCTCTTAGGTATCCTGGCCCACTACCATATAGGGCTTTAAAGGTAATAACCAGCACCTTGAATTGCACCCGGAGACATACTGGCAGCCAGTGCAGCTCCCGGAGCAGCGGCGAAGCATGAACATAACGCCCACACCCCACCACTACCCGGGCCGCCGCATTCTGGACTAGCTGGAGTCTCCGGATGGTCATCAGGGGCAGCCCCATGTAGAGCGCGTTACAATAATCAAGTCTGGAGGTGACCAATGCATGTGTGACCATAAGCAGGGCATCCCGGTCTAGGAGTGGGCGTAACTGGTGTATTACACGAAGTTGTGCAAAAGCCTTCCTGGCCACGGCTGCCACCTGCTCTTCAAACAGTAGCCGCGAGTCCAGGAGGACTCCCAGATTACGCACCGGGTCTGTTTGGCACAAAACTGCCCCATCCAGAACCAAAGATGGCAGCTCCTGTGTTAACACAGGACCCCTTACCCACAGCCACTCAGTCTTGCCGGGATTCAGCTGTAGCCCGTTGTCCCCCATCCAGACCTTAACAGCCTTCAGACACCTGGAAAGGACTTCCACCGCACCGCTTGGGTCCCCACGGCCGGAGATGTATAACTGGGTATCATCTGCATATTGATGATACCTTACCCCGTGGGAACGGATGATCTCACCCAGCGGCTTCATATAGATGTTAAATAGGAGAGGAGAAAGTACTGAGCCCTGAGGCACCCCGTATTGCAGGGGCCTAGGGCTGGACTTCTCCTTCTCCAGGCACACCGATTGGGTCCTGCCCCTCAGGAATGAGGAAAACCAGGACAGCACTGTGCCCTGGATCCCCAGACTCTGGAGCCTTCCCAGAAGGATGCCATGATCGACAGTATCAAAAGCCGCTGAGAGATCGAGAAGAGCAAGGACAGACGGCTCCCCTCCGTCCCGCTCTCTCCAATTGTGTCATTTTGTGCCTTTTTCCACAGCTTGCGCCACTTCCCAGAACAGGAAGCTTTTCATAGCATGAGCACTCCATTTTGGGAATTTTCCACTGTTTCTCCAGTGTGTTTTGGCACTTAAACTGGTGGTTTTTGACTTCTGGTGCTGGGTGAAGCTTACATTAGCTCTTGAGAAACAGTGGAGAAGCAGCAGAAAATTCTCAAAATGGAGTGAACATGCTCCGAAAAGCCTCCAGATGCCCTGGGAAGCTGTGGAAAAAGCTGTAAAAATGGCATGACATGTGGCACCACCACCGCAGCACACTGCCACTGAAAACGTAAGTGGTGGGTGCCAACACGCCTCCAGCCCACACAGCTGAGTGCAGTGGCAGGAACTGGCCACTGGTGGGAAAACGTTGCAAACCCCTGAGTTAGAGAGAAAAGTTCTTCTTGCTCCAGGTGCTCAAAAGAGAAACAAGAACTGTTGGTTTCAATGTTCATGAACCTGAATTTGTTCCTTTTACAAATGCAAACAGCACATGGGGACCATAGCCTAATGTTTCCCATACATCTGCCTTTGCCCTGTGCTCCTCTGCTGCAGGAGTATGGCGCTCCCAGTCTGGAGGAACTCTGCCCATGCTAGTCAAGTTAATGTGTCCCGTTATGAAACAGGGCGTATAGTTACAGGCTATTTAAGAATACTGTTTTCTGTCAGTTCAGTTCATATATTCTCACAAATCCTGACTTCATTATGATGACAATATAAAGTTAAATAAGGAGGTGGGTGGGTGGAGAGACTGCTCACTCTTCAACGATGAAGGGAATTGTCTGGCATGCAGTATTAGACTGAACAGCTGTTCCAAGAATAGATGTTCCCTCCTATGGTCCTCACCTAAACGAAGAAATCTTCCTACTGTCTTCCACCTGGCTAACACGCTGCCACTGCAGTAAAAAAACAACAACCTTAAAAGGGATCTGCTGTGTTTTGATTTCATTGCTACTATAAATGTCACTGCTAAAAAACCAACTGTGTTGTAAACCAGAAATTGAAAAGTTTATATTTTGGGATCTAAAGCTTCCAGAATTCATCATCAGAGTTGCTGAGCTGGAAGAAACCCTATGGATCATTTAAGTCCAGTTCTTGTCAAAGAGGCCCGGTGTGGAATGGAACTCCCAGGCTCTGGCTCCCTAGCCAGATAACCACTGATCTATCCAGCAGCACCAAATTCTTCTCCAAATAGACTAACATTTGAACCAAGAAGACCTCACATCTTTCCGTCTGCAAGATACACACAGCTTCCAAACCCCTGTGCTCACACTGGTTCTTCTAAGCCCTTATCTTCCTTTCTCTTTGGTCCAGCAATAATGGTGGTAGTGGGAGTGGCGGCGGCGGCAACAGCCCTCCAGGGACCAAGAAAAGACAGAAAGCAGTAACCACGGGAAACAATAATTTCCAAGCATTGGTGGGAAGCATAGGAAAAACTTCACCATTCCTTAAAGGGTTGCTGACATATTTCCTAACTTTTTGAAAAAATGACAGTTTGGGGGTTTCCCCCTCCCCAGGTTTGAGAAGGGAAAAGGCATAGAATATGTACTGTGGAAGATCTGATGGCAGCTGCCACAAATATTCTTGAGATCCCCTGTTATTGGGAGAAAATAATCTATGTATTAATGGCTCTGTAGAGCTTCTGACTGCGGTGGCTCAAGTGGTTAAGACCCTGAACTTGCTGACTGGAAGGTTGGAGATCAAGACTTGGGTATTGCATGACAGTCTGAGTGCCCATCTCTGTCCCAGCTCCTGCCAACCTAGCAGTTTGGAAGCAAGAAATTGCAAGTAGATAAATAGGGATCGCTTCGGTGGGAAGGTAAACAGTGTTCTGTGCACTCCAGTGTTGAGGCATGCCTGTCACATATCCACAAAAACATCTGCATATACAGACTGTCTTTTGAACAAGCGGGACCTTTACTAGTGCTTCTGACACAAGTAAAGAAAAATTGCCTGAAAGATGTCTGGAATACAATGGAATCAATAGAATTTAATCTTGAGGTATTAAAGAAATGGCTGATTTCACCTACTCCTGAAGTATGTCTTAATATGAACAGGAAGAAAGGCATTTTGGGTGCTGAGATCCAAGGAATCTCTCTTCCAGGCTCAGTCTATTGTGGCTTGGGGTGAGTATTTTAGTATTAACAGATATTTGAGCCAAAGACAAATGAAGGATAATGGGGAGAAATAATAAAATCCCTTTAGTAAGTTTCTTCAGCAAAGTTTTTAATGTTTCTTTAATTTTTGTGTTCAGTGCCTATAAAAATCTCTGGTTTGGCCAAATTAAAACAGAGAAATGAAATTCAGTGAAAAGGACAAAAGGGTTTACTAAACAATTAATACTGCACCTTGATTTCTCAGAGTTAAACTTTCTATTTGGCTTTCTCATGTGACTAGGCGAGTTGCTGCAATTTTCTCCACATGCCACATTTTTACATTAAAAAGAAATTGAAATGTACTTAAATTTTCTATCATTTTAATCAACTTTAAGATGTTTTGCATTTTGCTGACATTATACATACATAATGACTTCACAATGTTTTTAAAATAAGTACAGCTGTACCTGTTCAACCATGATCTGAATTTTACCCTTCTCAGTTAGATTAAAAAAAAAATCTCATAGTCCTGATTCGAAAGACTGCCAGCAGAAAAGCAGTAGACCCCTGCTGTGTTTATTACTTTATTTCATACTGACTGCAGCTGATGAGTGCCAATACGACTGTAGCCCAAACAGAGAGGCTTCAGTATGTTCAAGAGCGTGCCATGGTTTGAAAGAAAAAAAAAAAACACACACACTCAGGAAATCTTCAGGAAGAACAATCTAGGACCCTTTACAAAGAGACCAGCAAAGGGAAAGCACACTCAGCGGCTACTACATCCTAAATATGTATTGGTGGTGGGAGGAGGATGAGATAGGTTGGAGTAGCCAGGAGAAGCAGGGAAGTGGGCAATTATTAAAATAGCCTGTTTCGCTATGCACCACTTCAATAATCAAAGACAGATTTGGGCTCCAAAGCTACATTACCTTGGAGTCATTATTCAGTGAGAGGTCTGTGCATTGGTAGACATCTCCACAACGACATTCTGCACATGCAAATGGACTTGAGAAATCAAGTCCATCTACATGCATCTTTTTTAGCCATCTGAATATCACGTCACCCACTGGCTAGGCAGACCATGATGTTCACCCTCTGCTTTCACCTTGCCCAAGGGATCCAACGGAGGTCACTTTGGTGAGTTTTAGTCCTGGCCTAACATCATTGGCAAGAGATGGGCAACACTGCCTAGTTAGACCGCCCAAACCCCCACACCCTGACAAGGCTCTCACCTAGCGATGGCAGAACTACATTGTCTTATAAAAAACAGATTTAGTTGCAGATGGAAATTCTCATGAATTCTGCTTAAAGGCTCTCCCCATAAATGGTCCATGATTATGTTTATGCATCTCCATTGATATGAGCTCCCAAAACAATCCCTGTTCTCTGGCTAATGTTGGAGGACCATCTTTAGGACAACAGTTGCAAAGAAGCAGCATCCTCTGACTCCTCCTCATAAGTGCTCTTTCCTTCATTATCTCATTCATGGAGAGGTTTGGAAACTTGCGCTTCACAAAATAAACATTTGTTTCTGCCCATGGCTGGGAAAAACCTTGGTTGGATTTGACGGTCTTGACAAAGGATCATTTTTGCACCTCCCAGGGCTGAGAGACGGAATGCATACCTCCCTACAGTAATTCACAGGTTTGCATCACTGGGTGTTTTTGAAAAAATAAAGTGTGTGAAAAACATGAATTTTTAAAAGGCTAATGTCTAAAACATGTACAACTGAATATACAGTATACACATAAACATGCATTATTCAAAGGGGGAGATTGCGTAAGTTATATAAAAGTGTGCACATTAAACGTGCACATTATGAAATGTGAGTTAAATGCATACAAATACAAAGTGTTCCAATTGGATAGGAAACAAGGACAAGAAGAAAATGCAGGGAGAGTTTGAAGGAACACAATGAAATTGCAAGTGAGATATTTTTACATTCCTGCTACTGACAGCACTAATAATCTGTTAGGCAAAGTCAGCCTGTTAAGTGAAGAAACTGTCAAGAGAAGATTGCTGACAGCTGGGATGGGCAAAACTGTCAATTTAGATTTTTTTAAAAAAAAAATCCCATCTTCTCATTTTGTTTGTGAAGAAATTTGTGAATGTTGGTAAATCCTTATTTTAAAAAAAATTCTGAAGAAAGTTCTCACCCATTTACACCAAGTGATGTCAAATAATTGCCACTAGTCTTAATACAGAGAAGATTGTGTTGTAGCTGTCAAGGGAAAAAGAATCTGTCCAAGGGGAGAGAGGAGTGACGGCACTTCATCACAGACACCACAAACAAGGGAGAATACACAGAAATTCAAGGACATGCTTTAATACTGAGGCGCTCAAATTCTCTGCCTGAATAAGATATACTAATTTCTTCCACCTTCATTAAAAAACCCAACCCCACAACCTTTTTTGTTTCCCTCCAAAATACATCCCAATAGTATCTGATTCCAAAGATTTCCACAATGTAATTTTTAATACATCCTAGAACATCTGTATGCCATGTTCATATACCAAGCATCAGTACAGACCCACCACAAAACCCTCAAGTCAGAGATTCTAAATCTGTGGCCCATGGGCTGGATGCAGCCCATGGCACCATTTCATATGGACCACCGCTGCTGCTGCCACTACACCCAGAAGTGCCAAAATGACCATCTGGCCCCTGAAACTGTCTGAGGGAGTGTGACCCGGCCCCCAGCTTAAAAAGGTTGAGAACTCCTGCCTCAGGTCATATTAAAACTGTTGGATATTTAAAAGTCTAAGCGGCGGGAAAATCGCTGCTTCCTATTGGTCAGTGGGCTGGGTCAAGCAGGGTATTTAAACCCTTGCTGACCCAGCCGTTGTTGTTGTTGTTGCCAGCAGTCACAATAAACATACGTGTTGTTTGGTTCACCATTAATGGCGTCCGTGTCCTCACTCCCGCGCAAGGATCTCCGGATCTAACACTGGCGACGAAGGTGGGATACTGAGGAACGGACAGAACCAACACACGCCAGAGCCACCACTCTCGAAGCCACCTCGCCATGGCTACGTACGTCCCTCCGGCACCCTTCCAGCCGAAGGACGAGAGATGGAAGAGCTATATGGACCGGTTTGAATTCTCCCTCATGGCTGCAGAGCTGGGAGAGATCGCACCGGAGCGGAAGAAAGCGTTCTTCCTGACCCATTGCGGGCCCAAAGTTTACGAAGTGGCCCAGTCCCTGGTGGACCCCACGTCAATTCTGGACGTCTCGTGGGAAGCGCTACAGCAGGCCCTCAAGAATCACTACGCGCCGGAGCCCTCGAGATTCGTGTTCAGACTTCAGTTCCGGGACCGATTCCAGATGTCGGGGGAAACCATCGGCGAATACGTGGCCGCCCTAAGGACAGCAGCCGTTCCGGCGGTCTTCGGGGCATTTCTCGAGGACTCCCTAACCGAGCAGCTCATCAGGGGAGTCCGCGACAACAAACTTCGAAAGAGACTATTGGCCCGGAGAGACCTGACCCTGGCCGCGGCCATCGAGGAAGCCAGAGCCTTCGAACTCTCGACGACAACGACATCCTCCTTCAACCGGCCCCCGTCGGCGCCCCGCCAAGCCTCCACTCACCATCAAGAGGTCGTTCCCGATGAGGACGAAGATGAAGAAGCGGAGGTGTGTGCGACCGACGGGGGAAACTCGGGCAGGAGCGGTCAGCGCTGCGCTAGCTGCGGAGGGCCACACCAGCGGGCACATTGCCGCTTCAGGGACGCCATCTGCCGTTTTTGCGAAAAGAGGGGACACATTGAAAAGGTCTGCCGGGCCAGGCAAGCGGAGAGCCAAGCTGACCGGCACATTCAAAAGTTCCCGCCGGGCAAGATGGCCGCCAACCAGAGGGCGAATCAGAAGCGCCAAGGACGACACAGCGGCAAATTCGAAGATGCCGAGACGCACACGCTGACGATAAGCCACACCGCCACACAGAAAGGAGGAAAGTACCACACCACAGTCACGATCGACGGGGCTGAGTGTCCCATGGAGGTCGACTCTGGGGCAGCCATATCCATCATTCCGTGGCGGTGGATGAAGAAGGCATTCCCGTCTCTGAAGGTAGCGGACCTCCAGACTCAGCGGATCCGGATCAAGGACTGCCAGGGCAGATTCCTCTCCGTCGCAGGGCAGAAGTGGGTCCAAGTTAAGTACGGACCAAAGGAGGAACGCCTCCCACTGACCATCGTCCACGGCAACATTCCAACGCTGCTAGGCACAAACTGGTTCCCCGCCCTGGGACTGTCCATCGCCGGCATCCACAACACCGCGACTGACCAGCCCGGAGACGCCTCGCTGAGAAACGACCTGATGACCGAATTCCAAGACGTTTTCGGGGAAGGCTTAGGCAGGTATGTGGGGTCCCCTATTTCTTTTGCGCTCAACCCAAGCGTCGCCCCCATTAGACTCAAGGCTCGGAGGGTTCCGCTGGCACTTAAACCCAGGGTCGAGAAGGAACTCGACAAACTGGTGGCCCAAGGAATCCTCGTTCCCGTGGACCATGCTAGGTGGGAGACCCCCATAGTGACCCCCATCAAGCCGGACGGGTCAGTGCGCATCTGTGCAGACTACAAATGCACTATCAACAAGGCTCTAGAGCCGAGCGCGTACCCGGTTCCCGTCATAGACCACTTACTCCATTCGCTGGGTCCTGGCAAGATCTTTGCCAAGTTAGACCTGGCCCAAGCCTACCAACAGCTCCCGGTGGACGACGCCACGGCCGAAGCCCAAACCATTGTCACACACCGGGGGGCATTCAAGTGCACGAGGCTGCAGTTTGGGGTCAGCATAGCTCCGGGACTGTTTCAGAGCACGATGGAACGGCTCCTCCAAGGACTCCCGGGGGTGGTCCCATATTTTGACGACGTATTGATAATTGCAGGCGATTCCGGACAGCTAAAGGACAGGGTCGCCGCTGTCCTGGCTAAATTCAGAGCCGCTGGGCTCAAGGTAAAAAAGGACAAGTGCCTGCTGGGGGTCCCCTCCGTGGATTTCTTGGGATTCCGCATTGACGCCAAGGGCATCCACCCGACAAAGGGGAAGGTAGAGGCAATCCGGAACGCCCCGGCCCCAAAAAACAAGCAGGAGCTGCAGGCATTCCTGGGTCTCCTGAATTTCTACGCGGCCTTCCTGAAAGGGAAGGCCACGGCGGCTGAACCCCTACACAGACTGTTAGCGGCAAGGGCAGAGTGGGTGTGGGGTCCCGAACAAAAGTCGGCCTTCGCCACTGTAAAAAATCTCCTCTCCCAGGACAGTTTCCTGATACAGTATAACGCGACCCTGCCACTGGTCCTCGCCTGCGACGCGTCTCCCTACGGCGTCGGCGCGGTCCTGGCCCACCGTCTACCCAACGGCCTCGAGGCGCCCATCGCCTATTATTCCAGGACCATGTCGCCGACAGAGAGGAACTACGGCCAGATTGATAAGGAGGCGCTGGCGGCAGTGGCAGGGGTAAGGAAATTTCATGATTACTTATATGGCCGGGACTTTGAACTCGTGACTGATCATAAACCCTTGTTGGGACTTCTGGCTGGTGACCGGCCTACACCCTCTGCCTTGTCCCCCCGGATGCAACGTTGGGCCCTTTTCCTGTCGGGGTACTCATACACCTTGGTCTACCGCCCCGGGAAACACATGGGCAACGCTGACGCCTTAAGCAGATGCCCCCTTCCAACCCAGGAAGGCGCGGAAAAGGGGGAGGCATCGGTTCTTGCCCTAGACGTCCTGGATTCTTCTCCCACTACATCGGCCGAGGTTGCCAGGGAAACGGCGAGAGACGCCGACCTCCGGACTGTGTCCAGCTGGGTTCGCCGGGGTTGGCCGGACAAGGGGGAAGGGGAATTCAAGGTATTTCACGACAAAAGGAACGAGATGTGTTACGTGGGGGGCTGCTTGCTGTGGGGGGACCGGGTAGTGATTCCCAGGAAACTCCGTCCCAAGGTCTTAGACACTCTGCACACCAGCCACCCGGGAATAGTAAAAATGAAAGGATTGGCCCGAAGTTACGTGTGGTGGCCCGGCATTGACAAAGACATAGAGTCATGGGTGGCCAAATGTACACCTTGCCAATCATCACGGCCCAATCCCCCGGCAGCCCCGATCAGGGAATGGGAACAACCCGCGGGCCCATGGCAGAGGATTCACATTGACCTCGCCGGCCCATTCCATGGCCAAACGTTCCTGATTGTCGTGGATGCATACTCAAAATGGTTGGAAGTCCGACTCTTGAGTAGCACCACAGCTAGGACAATAATCAGGCAACTCAGACAAATCTTTGCCACGCACGGCATCCCCGACACACTCGTCTCCGATAACGGGCCTCAGTTCACGGCCACGGAGTTCGAGCAGTACCTGGCATCCCTGGGAACCAGACACGCTCTCACGTCCCCGTTCAGGGCACAAGGGAACGGGCAGGCAGAGAGGTTCGTACGAAGCGCAAAGGAAGCCCTGGGAAGGCTAGGTCCGGGGGACTGGCAGGAACGCGTGGACACGTTCTTGTTGGCCCAACACAACCTTCCCTGCGCTGCCACAGGAAGGGCCCCCGCGGAGTTACTCATGGGTAGGAGACTCCACTGTCATCTCGATCGGTTACATCCCAGGTACTCCCCAGACAAATTCAAGGGAGATCAACCACAGGGCAGGACGCTAACCATTGACTCGCCAATCTTTGCCAGGAACTATGCGCCCGGCCCACCGTGGGAAGAGGGAACCGTCAGCGAGATGCTGGGTCCCTACACCTACATGGTTCGCCTCGCTGATGGTCGGACATGGAAACGCCATGTCGACCAACTCAGGAGGCGAACAAGCCCCGACACGGATAGCAACCCTCCCCAGGGAGTGCAGACCGGCGCTGAGCCAGACATGCACCCGATGGACGAACCGGTCACCGACCCGGTTCGGCCAGAGGACACCCCCAGTTACGCAGCACTACCACCAGTCAACTTACCGTGTGAAGCAGGCTCACCCCCGGTCACCGCGGAGCCCGACGGTCGTATCCCGGAACCGCCAGCGGCCCAGCCGGGGCAGAGCGAGAGCGACAGGTCCGCTCTGCTCGATGCCCCAGCGCCGATTGAACTGCGCAGGTCCGATCGTGTACGGACACGCCCCCGTCACCTGAACGATTATATATGTAAATAGCGGACTAAGGCATTCTGGGGGGAAGGGGTGTTGGATATTTAAAAGTCTAAGCGGCGGGAAAATCGCTGCTTCCTATTGGTCAGTGGGCTGGGTCAAGCAGGGTATTTAAACCCTTGCTGACCCAGCCGTTGTTGTTGTTGTTGCCAGCAGTCACAATAAACATACGTGTTGTTTGGTTCACCATTAATGGCGTCCGTGTCCTCACTCCCGCGCAAGGATCTCCGGATCTAACAAAAACTATCCAAACTCAGCAACCAGATTCATTTTTAAAAAAATTTCGAGTTACTTCCATTCCAGTTATAATTTAATTGAAATTGGTTTGAGTTCCTGTAAGAGATTTCTTTTCTTCTTCTTCTTCTTTTTTTTAAAGAACCAGATGAAAGACGAACCCACCCCTAAGCTTGGAAAAGAGGTTGACTGACACACTGTACAAGGAAGGCTTAGCAGAGTCCTGTGTTACCGGAATCTGAAGAACTGGATTTAGGAAGAGTGCCGTCTGAAACTCAGAATAATTCAGTTCCAGCTCTACTATAGCAGGCTTTCTTGCAAGGACTTCCTTCAGCACTTCCTTCTGTGAGGCAACCCTGAGCTTCGCTCGCCCTTAAAGTCCTGAACACACATTTTGTCACTTGATTGAGTGCCAGCAGTCCCACATCCCTGTGCATTAAAATCAGTGCCACGAGTGCACGTGTTAACCTTCAGCACTTCTATAAAAGGCAGGAAATGATTTCTAGGAAAGCAGTGCACCAGGAAAATGACTGCTCCAAGTCACTGGAAATTTCTGAAAGGCAGAGGGATCAGTAAGAATTTCAGCTCCAAGAAAGGAGCACAATAATAAGCTCTATTGTGCTAACTTCAAACATTAGGTCTTCACATATCTTCACTCAGATGCTCCAGGGAGCCTCCGGGTCACTGGAAAGCTGAACTTACAAGCAGCCCTCAGAGAGATATTGCTCTAGTTTAATCATTTTTAAAAAATGGATTTTCATACAGTATATATCTCCTATATTAACGAAACTGGTTTCTCTCTCTCACTCTCTCACTCTCTCTCTCTCTCTCTCTCTCTCTCTCTCTCTCTCTCTCACACACACACACACACACACACACACACACACTCCTGCTTTCTTTCTTTAATGAGGAATAATAAGATTTTAATGAGCCAAGTCTTCCAAAGTGACCCTGGTGGGAAAAGGTCAGTTCAAGTTAATGGGAACAGTAACCAAAAGCATGTGCTGAGACTGTGTAGCACTGCAAGGGCAGAAAACATCCACCAGAGCCCTTCTTGTTCATTCACCCTATGGTTAGGGTACACAGAAAGAGCTTTCTCGAAGATTGTGGTATTTTTGAACCACAATTGGTGTACCCTGGTAACAGCCACCTTGTGTTGCCAGCTAATCTTTCACACATTGGGTCAGGCAAAAGGAGCTACAGAATCAACTCACCAATAGGTGCCTTCATTTTGGCAGTTTCATGTCTGGCCTAGACATGAAAGAAGATGATGACCCTATGGATAGGTTTGCATTACAAGGTCCATGTTTGGAAAGAATCAGTGATGGGATGTCCCCGGTTCCAGACGGTTCCCTGGAACCGGTAGGACCAATTCCGGAGGGTTCTCCATGAGGGGAGTCCACTTTTGGGGCGTCCGGTTCCGGACGCCTCACTGAAAGAAAATTTTTTTTTTAAATCGGAGCTAAAATGGCTCCAATTGACTGCGCATGTGCAGAAACTCAATCTGACACATTGCGCATGCGTCAGATTGAGTTTCTGCACATGCGCAGTCAATTGGAGCCATTTTAACTCCATTTTTTTTAAAAAAAATTGTTTAGAGCTTTCAGGACGGCGGCGGCGGAGGCGGCACCAGCCCTCTGAGAAGGGCACCTCCCCCACGGCACGTTGAGGGCTGCCTGGGCCGTCCGCTGCCGACAAGCCCCATGCCCTGGGGACGCCCGGCGTGGCGCACCGCTGACGCCTCCTCCTCCGCCGGCCGCCGGCCTGTGGGCTGGGTGCCTGCAACCGCCGCCTGCCGCCGCCGGAGCTGCCGTTGGCTCAGTGGCGTAGCGTGGGGGGCGGGGGGGGCGTATGCCTCGGGCAGCGGCTTTCAGGGGGTGGCAAAATGTCCCCTCCCCACCCTTTTGCTGGCGAGCGCCCCGCGTGCACTTCGCTGCTTGCAGGCGAGGAGGAGAAAAAGGGGTTTTTTTAGGCGGACAATTCAAGGAGGGGCCCGCCCGCCCGGCTGGCCGTTGGGGGCTCTTCTGGCGGGCGGCCCATGTGCGCGCGCACGCTGCTCGCCTCTGCCCACCAAGCCACCCATCCAACTTGCCGTGAGACGGGGCGCTCGTCGGGGGTGGGTGGGTGGTGCCGTGGCGGGGAGCCCCTGGCGGCTGGCTGGGCAGGAGGAAGTGGGTAGCATGCGCGCGCACGCAGGCCGCCCACCAGGAGAGCCCCCGACGGCCAGCCGGGCGGGTGATCTGCCGGAGGTGCGCTCGTCGGGGGTGGGTGGCGGACGGCCCCTGGCGGGCGAGCGGACGGAGGTGTGTGGTGTGTGCGAGATCGCGCGCGCGCTGCTAGTCAGCAGGGGGCGCCTTCTGCCTGGGTTGGGGGAGGGGGTGGCGGCAGCGGCGAGCTGGGGGGGGTCCCAAGAAAGGTAAGTGAGGGGTAATTTATTTGTGTTTTGGGTGGGTGGTTGTTTTTATTTATTTATTTATTTATTTATTTATTTATTTGTGTCTGGGTGGGTGGGCTGAGAGGGAGGGGTGTGTGTGTGTATGTTTATTTTTATTTTTTATTTATTTTTATTTTGGCCCCGCCCACAACGTCATGACGTCGGCTTCGGCCATGACGTCATGACGTCACGACATTGACCACGCCCATGACGTCCGTGACATCATGGCGTGGTAGTAGAATTTTTGTCATCCCATCACTGGAAAGAATTCATTAAAGGTCATGCTACTCATTACTTCTTTCTAAACAAAAAACAAAACAAAACAAAAACCAACAGTGGTGGAGGTTATCATTACGTCTCTCATGCTGATTTTCTGGGGATGGTTATGAGCAACAAATGACTTGTTCCTTCACAGGATTTCATTCTGGGGAAGATATTTATGTTCCCCTTTCGAATTTTCCATTAAATGATTCAAATTCACTCAAATGTAATATTGTAAGAATAATGACAGTGACTTTTGATAAAGTCATGACACTAACAATATGTCCACTTTTAAAGTAGTATTCAAATACACTAGTCAAAACTGTGTGGACAGCATGGGAGACTTGTGGAAAGCTGGTTTATGCCACAAAATCAGCAGAAATGGCAAGCAGCTATTTCTGCTCATGAAATCTGCTACCATTCTTGAATTAGCATTGAAAGACAATCTCCCAAATTATGGATTAAACTTCCCATGCCTAAGAGAGAAATTGGATGTAAGATGTTAGAAATAACAGATTCCTTTTTGGATAATAAGACTGTATTGAAGTTCTATTTTAAAAGTACACAAGAGTAACGTTACTTTGTTGATATAATGAATAATAGTCACTAGTTACTTTCAAATCCCACTTCTTAAGAGTATTTTAAAGTGTTTCAGAAGTATTTTGATCGAAATATTTCCAATCTTTATCTCATTTACAATATCACTCCCACATCCCTGTAAGGGAAAATGTTTTTCAGCTTTTTCAGCAAAATCAACACTTTCTTTTCCAACATGCTGACAAATAATTTTTGTAGTTTGTAAACTTTAAAAAAACAAAAAAACCTTTCCAAGGTTGCGCTGCTTAGGTATATGAGCTGAAAGAGCTCTTTCAAATACCATGTGATCTAAAATAGGCCACATTTTGACCCCCCTCCCCCCTCTGTGACATTCGGTAACCTGTGGTATGAAGATAGATCTATGGCCAGCTGGATCTGCAAAGCAATGATAATTTTGGAGTCACGTGACTTCACGCTGAATCCCCTCCCCCCGTGAATTTCCATGACTTTCCATTGATGCCCTTCCCCTTAAAATGATCACGTATTTGAAATACCCCTAATGGCTCTAACATTTAACAAGTTACTGGCCTTAACCTTCCCCAGAGAGCAAGGAAAAGACATCTGCCTGAGAGCTTTGAGTCAGATGCAACTATTCATAATGTTTCATTTAGATCAGGGGTGTCCAAAGTTTTCCACTTGGCTTAGGGAGTTGGTCACTATGGCCTTAGGGCCAGATTTGGCCCCGGCATCAATGCACCATACGGGTGCATTTTGCTTCCGCTTCCAGGAGCGACAAGGGCTTTGTGGGCCGGATGAATTGGTGTTGGGGACTGGATCCAGCCCTCGCCTTGTAGTTTGGGCACCCCTGATTTAGATTCTTTTTGTTTAGTGTTTTACCAGAACTGAAGCATGTCAGTCAAATAATATAGAAATCTCAAATCAATCATGCATATTGTCATATCACGATGGTTCTTTAAAGTGTTTTAACAATGCACAAATGAACCTCAGCAATATAAAGTTTGGAAAGATACAGAGGAACTGCAGAACTCAGAATCAGCAGCAAACTGTACATGTCCAAGTTCTAATAAATGTTCAAGTGAAACTGGAACTCAGGAGGAGTGGAATGCTACTCAAGGAGCAATAAAGGAATAGAACTGGAAAACCCTCCTTCCCAACACCTAGAGCAAGGGTCCTCAACCTTTTTAAGCTGGGGGCCGGGTCACACTCCTCAGACTGTGGTGGTGGTGACCACCCCAAGCCCAACACACACCAAAAAAGCCCCCCTCCACTCCTCCCACACCACTCCCCTGCTTACTGACCTGGAGGAGCTGCATCATGTGGGTGAAGCAGTGGCTGGAGTGAGGGCACGGTCCAGATGATTTAGTGCCATTGGCCAGATCTGGCCTGTGGGCCATAGTTTAAGGATCCCTGACCTAGAATGTTTCTTACAGTACAATCCATCTCTACTCAAAAGTAAGTCCCAGGTAAATGGTTACTACATTTGAAGCCTTAAACAGACTACTCTCAGCACAAGGGTGTGATACATTCATTCATTTGATTTATAAACCACCCCATTAGTGCAAACATTACTCTGGGTTGTTTACAATATTAAAACTTAAAATGCAAAAAGCTCTACAATACCACACATCCAATTTTTTAAAAAAATATGATGACACAAAGATGGTAATTAAATCATAACTATAATTAACCCTATACAATCTTAGAATAATAATAATAATAATAATAATAATAATAATAATAATAATAATAATAATAATAATAATAATAATAATAATAATAAAATTAATTAATTAATAGCATCCAGGAGGCTCCATTATTAACACCAGTTCTAAATAATTCTGACTTCAGTAGCTTTCTAAAGATAAGAAGGGAAAGAACCTGGCATATCTCTATTGTCATTTTGCTCCAGAGATTAGGGGCCACAGCCAAAAAGGCACAATTCCTTATATTCATGTTTTTTTTGACCTCCTGTAATGTGACCACTTTGAACAGCATAGATTGAGCAAGTAGAATGGGTAGCTGATTGCCTGGAAGATATGTTTTGATCATGTTTGCTGGCACACAAGACACACTTCATTTTTCCAGTGTACTTTAACGGGGGAAGTGCATCTTATACGCCAGCAAATACAGTACAGTATATACCTATATACTTATGTACAAAGGAAAATGTTTGCAAGTTTTAACTCTTTTTAACAATGCCTATTAGCTGAGAAGCCATTTCTTTGAATAGATGAGAACTGGAACATTCTGATGTATGAACCAAACCAACATTGCAGGTTTTTTTAAAAATCTAATAAACCAAGGATCATTGTCCTTGCCTCAGTAGCTGCTAGTTTTTACAGTTCTCTGTGACCTCCCAGGATTCTTATGGGGGGGGGGGCATACATGCACTCTGTTATTGAGAAGGCCTGATATTCCGTCAGTTGAATCTGACAAAAGGTAGAATGAAGCATTATTAGTTTAAGTAACAGAAGGGAGCAAACTCAGACAGGACCTCCTTGAACCATAGGAGGTCTAATTTGCACAGATTTTGCAACATAATGAAGAATCATTCTAACAATGAATTGTTTGAGCTTTTAAAAAAAGTAAGTTTCTAACACAGGGGTTTACAACCTCCTACCAGGGCCCTGACCATGCCCCCTCAGTCAGCTGAGGGGCTGGTCATGTGGTTCTTCCTGCTAGCGTCAGCACTGCATCCATTTGTGCCATATTTCCAGGCATTTTTACCACCTCCGCAGCTAACCTTGGAGGAGGGAACAAGGGAGGAACATTTTTGTTGCCATTTTTGATTTTTTTTTCCCCCACCAAGTTTCCACAGCGTTTTGGTGTGAAAAGGCAGTGATTTTGGCACCTCCAGTGAGGTTGGGGAACTTCCAGCATCAGCAGCAATTTGGCAAGGGCCCAGATCCGGCCCATGGGCCATAAGTTGGGAACCCCTGTTCTAATGTATATGGCAAAAGCACCTATCTTTGCAACCACCATACCTACTGCTTTCAGACCCAAAGACAGGTGTATCAGTATAAACTCTAACCTATATTGTGCCAAAAATACCAAGACAGAGAAGCAACTGGATTCCCCAGTCTTGTTGTGCCTGATACTACAGAGCACTTTTCTCCAACTAATAAACTAAAGCCAAAATATCACCAGTTTTTTCTGCAAGCAGGTAATCACTAATGCCAATAAATAAAGCGCCATGCACATAATTTGTAGACACGGGGGAGGACTTTCTTGGCCAAAGCAGCTGATGGTGGAATGCTGTCCCAGTCCCCTGGGAGGTTTCATTGGCAATAACAATGCCATGATTTTAGAGACAAGTCAAAACACACTTACCTGTTAGAACCCTTTAAGGATTGAGTATGCAAGTTTTAATGCACAGGTTTTTAATGATTTAACATTTGGGTCTTTTGACTTTGTGTTTCAAACTGTTTCATTTTCAATCGTTTTAATCATCATATGCTTTAAAACCATTTTATATGGCTCTGTAACCTGCCTTAAGATCCTGTGATATAGTTAGGCTACAAATGTTTTAAGTAATAAATAAATAAAATAAATAGATAACGGTGTCGATTAGCCTCAATGAAAGAAGTGCCAAAGATCTAATGCGGATGTTTATATGTGAACATTTACATAAATGAGATAAATGGGAAGGAAAGTCAAAGTGACTCTGATGAACTGGCTAGTCAGTGACTGGGAGTAGTAAATCAAATGTGTATGTCCTCCAAGTAGAAGCACTAGCACAACATTGCTACATGGACTGCAGAGTCCCAGGGCACCCTCAGAAGAAGTGAATGATTAACCACTTCTGAGTATTCTCTAGCTAAGAAACCCCAGAAAGAGTTATCATAAGTTGGAAGTGACTTGACAGCAGGCAATTATTATTTTCATTAATGTCATCAATGAGTTATTTGTTGTTAAGTCATACAGGTTTTCACTTTGATTTTAAATTGCACATGCAATTGACATTTATATGTCCTTAAAATTGTTAAATTTAAATGCCTGTACAGTAAAACCTCATATAACACTAAAACCTGGTTCCACAAGTCTTCGTGTTATATGATTTTTAGTGTTATCTGATCCTCTATGGGATCCATAGAGATACATTGTAACCACACAGGCTTTCGCGGTTGTTATCTGAAGCATCCCATAGGATCTTAATGTTATCTGATGCAATTCTTCCCCCCAGATTCCTTGATGTTATGCGGTTTTCGTGTTATTCGATACTAATGTTATATGAGGTATTACTGTATATGCTTAATGTGTTGGTTAGCTGAGACAAACCAAGTACAGTAATACCTTGCATAATGAGCAAAATATGTTCCACGCAGTTACTCATTATGCAAGTTACTCGTTCAGCGAAACACATTTCCCATAGGGAAATGTGTTTCGCTTTGCTGTGTCAGCAGGGCATTTGGGAAGGGTATAGGGATCTTCCCTGTACCCTTCCTGTTGAACACACGTCAGCTGGCATTTGCAAAGGGTATGGGGATATTCACCATACCCTTCTCAAACACCCTGTTGACGGATGCCACACATCTGCAGGGTGTTTTGGAACACAGCGGGGGAGTCCCCCATCCGTGTTCCAAAACACCCTGCCGCCGTGCTGCCCGTCAGCTGGGCGTTTTGGAACGCAGATGGGGGATTCCCCTGCCGCATTCCAAAATACCCCGCTGGCGTGAGTGAATCTGTGGGATGTTTTGGAACGCGGTGGGGAATTCCCCCGTCTGCATTCCAAAACACCCCGCAGATGCGAAGCTTCTCATTAAGCAAGTTTTTGCTCGTTCAACGAAGCAGACCTATTGGGGAAAGGTCTGCTCGCTAAGCGAGATGCTCACTCTGCAAGATATTACTGTAGATTACATTTATTTTATACAAAGGGAAAGAGAGCTTCTTGTCTCTTGCTGGTGGTATTTTCTGTGCCTATTGTTCTGAAGTGCAACAAAAAGTGAAAGAGGGAAGGAACTGGGCTATGTATCTTTATTTTCCCCCACACACAGTTCCTAGGTATAAAAGGATCGATTTCATGTCCTTTTCACTAGCTGCACCAACAGCTCATCATATCTGGAGCTTCCTGACAGAGGAAGACAATAATGAATTGAGCTACCCATATAATTAGGAAGGCAAAGATCAGAAGTGAATTCTCAGGGAAAGGATCTCTGTGAATCCAAAGGATGCACTTTCATAATCATTTCCAAAGCCAGATGATTCGGCTGTCATATATTTGTTCTTGCAAGCTCCTGTTCTTTCTTAACTTGCTGGACTGAGAGCAATCAGTGCCCTTTTGTTCGCTACTTATTTTTAACTACAAAATACCGCTCACTCGCCCTCTCCATTATCCTCTTTCTCTTTCCCTCTTTACAATCTGGAGAGGCAAATGCTTTTATTCCCATTTGACATTCATATTCATGTAGATCTGCTTGAAGAATAAATTATATCTATCAACAATTACTCGTTCACCTTCCCCAAGACTGCATTTTACACTTCAGTCTCATTAGCAAGTGAGCCCAGTGGTGGTGCATGTTATGTGTAAAGTCATTCCAGCTCTGAGAATAATTCCACTTTCCTGTCGGCTATACAACTATTCTTTTGTGTTGTGAGACACTTCAGAGTGCACAACAGAGTTCTTAACCATCCCTTCTCAATACCTTTGCATGGTCTGAAATTCTTTCTGCCACTCCAGCTACATTCTGTATGTTTTGTAATGCAATTCTGATATAAGACTGTATATCCATACAACAGAGAGAGAGAGAGAGCTTTCAGGCTCCCACTACAGCTAACCATAGAGAACTCCATCAATGCAAACCTAAGGCATTTGTTTTTCGTCATTTTAAAGAGCAACATTCACACACTGTAGTAGCTGATCTAAGCTTAGTGATAACTTAACAAATTGGCTGATGGAGGTCTTCGCAAAGTTCTCTCCCTTAGTATCTAAAAGAATCTAGAATCTAGAATCTAAGCCTCCCCCTATTAAAGGTAGTAAAAATTCATTTAAAAGAGCTAAGTTTTAGGCAGTTACCTTTCCAATTCAGCTGCACAAATTCCAACTAGGCTGACTTCTCATGTATGAAAGGGAAAGGGCAGTTCAATACACTTTGATGAGAACATAATTGTGTGAGGTCCCCTTCTCTGCTTTGGCTGGCTTTTATTAAGCCACCAAGTTCATAGTAGATAAGAGCTGATGGGAATTTTACCACTGCATTACATTACATGAGGACAGTACTGAGACATAGTGTCACTTAAATTAAATGAGTGGCTAACAGGTGAGATAATCAAATTCTCTGGAGATGTTCAGTGCAACTGAAAGAGGAAAACTGGGAAACTCCATAGCAAAACCACCTAGAGTAAAGCCACAAATTAGAAGTATTGTAAGCAAATGGTACTAAGGAAATATATTGTTGTAAAGTGTTTTCTACTAGCTTCTGTCATTGCATCCCTGGAGATGTGTTCTACAAATATTATTTGTGTGAATCTAAAACCTAGCTTCAAAGATACCATTGCAGAATTCAATGTGACTTTTATTCTAAATTCATCCAGAAATTGTCCACATGACAGGTAATATCTACCCTTGTTGGCAAATCTGCCATTTGTAATTTGGAAATGCCACACCCAGCAAATGAGCTGTCAGTTACCACGGAGTGACAACAAGGCTAATAAATAAGTTCTCTAACCGAAATCAAGCCTCAATTTTCATGAGATGGTAGAAAGAATAAAATGAGGATATTGTATTTTGGATATGTCATGTAGAGAAAAGGTTTGTTGGGAAAAATGATGATGAGAAGAATTGAAGGTGGAAGGAAAAGATGACCTAACCAGAGGAAGCCACTACTTTTAACCTGCAAGATCTGAGGAGGTTTGGTGAAAGGACCTTTTACAGTTCTTTAATTCAGATGGTTCCCATAGATTAGTACATAACAATAAATGCATATTGGCTTTTTAAACAGGTGGAATTGCATTTGTGCAAGTTAGAGGCCTTGTATGAGAAGGCTTATAAATACTGAGACAAGCTGAATTGTATTGAAAGGAATGTGGGATTTAACAGGACCATCGCTAAAAAAATGCAAGAAGAAGATTGCAAATGGAGGAAGAAGCCGGGGCAGGATGAGGACCTTGCCGCCCCTCCTCCTGTGCCCACCCCAACATATTGTAATGTAATGTAATGTATTATCTGTAAGCCGCCCTGAGTCGCCACAGCGAGTGGGCAGCAATATAAATTTGAACTAATAAATAAATAAATAATAAATAAATGGTTGTAACAAGATTCACTGAGTTTAGAAATCCTTGCTCATCCCATCTAGCTACTAAAAATTTTAAAAGAATTGCATCTAGTTTGGGTTTTACTTAGGTATTTGTGCTTTCTTTCTTCCTGTTCTATTTTATCGCAATGATTATTATAATTAGGTATCATTATCCTTATGCTCAAGTTAATGAAAAGTTGGATTTAGAATTCTGACCCTATTTTTCTCTCCTTCTACTTTTCCTTGTTTCCTGTTGATAACAATTTAAAGAGTTTATCATTTATCTACTGAGGATTTTCTTCTGAATAAAGAAATAATAATTTTACATTTTTCGTGTTGTGCGCCAGTTACGCCCGCTCCTGGATCGGGACTCCTTGCTCATGATCACACATGCCTTGGTCACCTCCAGACTCAATTATTGTAATGCGCTCTACATGGGGCTGCCCTTGGTGACCATTCAGAGGCTTCAGCTGGTCCAGAATGCGGCTGCTCGAGTTTTGATGGGGTGCGGATGTTATGCTCATGCCTCACCACTTCTCTGGGAGCTGCATTGGCTCCCAGTGTGCCTCCGGGTGCAATTCAAGGTGCTGGTTATTACCTTTAGAGCCCTACATGGTAGTGGGCCAGGATACTTAAGAGACCGCATCACCCTGAGAACATCTGTCCGTCCCACTACAGCAGACCGGAGAGGCTCTCTGGTCGTACCTTCAGCTAGAGAGGCTCATCTCTCTAGCACAAGAAGGAGGGCCTTTTCTGTGTCCCGCTCCGGCCCTATGGAACCTCCTGCCAACAGAGTTACATCTCCAGATGAAGTTGCTGCCCTTTAGGAAAGGAGTGAAGACCTGGCTGGCGGGGCATGTGTGGGGAGTGGGCCAGATGGCCAACTCAGTCACCTGGCTCGTTTAAATATCCCACCTCTCTCCTAGGAGTTTTTTACCTGAATTTTATTTTTTTTATGTATGTGTTTTAATTGTTTTTAGTTGTAAAGCTGCCCTGAGTCTTCAGAGGAGGACGGGGTACAAATGAAATAAATAAATAAATAAATCCTTGATCTTATCTCTGCTTTCAATTCTTCTGATATGTGGTCATTTGAAATAATGAATTCAAATATGTTCTTTACATAGCTCTTAAATGCTTCGGGAATGTTATCTAATTTTTGGCACTATGATAGTTTTAGAGTTCTTCCCCAGCACTGTTACATTGGCCATTCAGTGACATCCATATGTCCAATCAACTGTTATACGTTTCCTGAAGCATGTACTTACAACAGACAAATTGCTGGCATCAGAGAATTCCATTAGTCACTCCCCTGCTTAATTACTAGTTCCTACTTTGATGATATTTTGTTCTGCTTTACTTTGTACTTTTGCATTCCAGTCATAAATTATTATCAGTACATGCTGTTTCAGTAGTGTATGATCAATTTGTCCATGGATACTTGCTGAAATGCTTTCAGTTTCTTTTACTTCAGCATTTGCAGATTGAGGACAGATTCGAATTATGGTTATTCTGATTGGCTTTCCATGAAGTCTGATTAATATTATTGGTTCAGATGCTGCATGATAGCCCTGATTGCTTATCCCATGATCACAGTCACAATATCTCTTCTGAGTTTGCTGTATTTAGAGTAAAACCTTTTGCAATTGTCTTTGGAAAGTGCCGTTTCACTCTGTTTTAGACTAATACTATTACAACATTTAAGTGCTTCTTGATTTACAATTTCAAGCTAACTTTGATACCTCCCATATTCTTTGTTCCAACAGTCATGCCATATTGCACTTCCCAGTTTGCATATGTGTCTATGAGCAATCTTCATTAGCACAGTGCTCTTGGTCCTTGTCCCTGAATCTTCCACAATAGCTGATCGAGTGCCTTCTAATCTCATCTTTCAACATCTCTTATATTGCTTTAGACTGTCATAAGGGTTTTTGATGTGCAAGATATTCAGATTCTACTATTGCCTTCTATTTAGTACTAACAAGAGTTAGCTTAAGCATCCTTGCCATTGCCTATGGAAAGATCCTCTACCAATGTCACCTTTCAAGAATTTATCAATCCCTGTTACTACAACTGTAAGTCCTCTTCTGCTGATGCAGCCCTGAAATAAACCCATCTTAGCCTAGTACCCCCACTGTGACCTTTCTGCCATAGGTGATGCTGCTAGGAGTCTAAACTCATAACAGAATCTAGGTTCTGGTGACATTTCTCACTTGCTCTCCTGATACCGTCAAACCTTCTCTCCATGTTAAGAGTACATCCATATTATGCATGGTGAGGGAGGGAGGAAATCAGGATCACAAGAAAATTGTAGTAAAATTTAACTTGATTAAGACTTACGTATTAGTGGTGTACCAGAGGAAGAAGTTGAGTCCATAGAAATTATACAGTCTTAATCTTTGTGCATCCCTCACAGAAATGGTTTGTTATGCTTTAATTTCACATAATCCACAAACCATTGGAGAGACTCACTTCAATTTATATATGATAATCTGTTTTCACATAGCATTCATTTTAGTGTATGCTAAATGGTGCTATTCACCACAGTAAATTTAATAAGATAATGTTAACTAAATCTTACTCACACTGGCTGAAGATCAATTGGAGCCAGGAGGCAATATCTCATAAACACTAGATGCTAGGAGAAAGGGGTAAACTAGTACTTTTAAAAGGTACATTGAAAAATGGTTCTAATAATGTTGCAGCAGTGGCCACCTCGGTCGAATCCGTAATGAAGTCAATTATATTTTGTTGGACATGTTCTTCAAGAGGTATTATTTTTTATAACACAGTCTAGTAATTTATAATAGCGATTAAGTGATAGCAATCAATTATGGAATTACTCTTGCATTTTCCCCATGGACATTACTTTTTCTGCCTGATTATACTGTTTCTTCTTATCTTTTGGTCATATACTTTGTTGTTACTGTCAAGATCTTTCCCTTCCTCTGTTCACTATGCAGCATAGTTCTGAAAGGATCATATTGCAAAATAAGACATAAACATTTGCCTTTTGCTGACATTTTATTTAGTGAAACCATTTCTTGCATGTCTTACTCTGGTTTTCTATTGAGCTTGCTGCCTCCTTTAAGAGTCATGTTGCAGTTGGTTTGGGGGGGGGGATAAATACTTCAGAACCTCATTCGTTACTGAAAACCTTTACATTTCTTATAATTTATTATGTACAATGGTTTCTCCTGCCCTGTTTTTCTCTTCATTGAATCATTTTTTGTAATTTTTTTGCCATGTAACCTAGTGCCAGATGCCCCCCTCTGTGAGTTAATCCTTAGCTGTGGCTACTTAGGCCGACCTTCTCATTAACACATGTGTCAGATGGATACAGCATCCTGGCTTTTCTTGAGCAGAGTAGTTTATGACAGAACTGACTGACACTCTTACATCTTTTCATTAGAGATGTCCAAGGACCAGAAAGATGTTCTCTGGCTGTATGTAGGTTTCCATGAGTAATCAACATCTTGCAGCTGTCAAATATTTCTACCATTTTATGTCTTCCCTTCTCAAGATGTCCTCTTCAGTGGCTTTCAAAGGATGAGTAGCCTATAGGGGGAAATGTCACCCCTCAAAATATGCACAACAGACTTCAGCTTGGACTGAAACTCTCAGATAAAGAACAGGACCTGTGACTCAAACTTAGTTCCATTTTTTGTTGTATTTTATGGAAATGAAAAAATCTGACTAAAACCCTGAGGATTTATTACTTACCGATATTTGCTTTGTAAATAGAGGCAAGGCTGGCAGAAAGAACTTTGTAGTTCTATCAGTTTGTTATTCAAATAACAAGAGTAGAGTGTATGTGTTTGGTGAAATATAATGGATACCTTCCAATGTGTTAGCTGGTTTCCAGCATAGGTACAAAATATTTGAGTGATACCTTCTAACAGTAGAGAGATATGCTACAGTGAAAGCATCTAAATAAGGTGGGACAGTTTACCTATATGCAAAAAGCACATTTGGCTAGGTCAACTCAAAGAAAATGATTTCTGCTTAGAATAATAAACAGCACAAGAGTAGACCTACTGCGTCAGTTGAGCTTTGGTGAGCTAACTCCTCTGTAAGTTCCATTGATTCAAATGTGCATTCTCTTCTTATGGCTTACTTTAATGTAATAAGTCACAATTTGAGTATGCCCAGAACAGCAGGAAAGCCTGAATTAGGCTGGTTGCAAGCATGGAGGTTTTTAAGAACCTGCAGAAAAAAGTACAGAGGGGTTCTGATAGCCTGGAGTCCTGCCACCCACTGCACATTTTAGGTGTGCCTATGAAGAGATTTCCTTTGAATACACACACACTGATGACATAGGAAAGAGTGGTGCCTCTCTAGCATCACAGAACAGAAGTACAGTAGGCTTGTCATATCCACAGGTTTGGTATCCCTAGTTTCAGTTATTCACAGCCTGAAAATATTCTCTGAAAAATCTCTGCAAAAGGTAATTTACATTTATTTCCATGTTACGTATTTCCCAGAGTCAAAACTTGGACACTGACTATGGCATCTGAAAAGAAAATTGAAGATTTTGAAATGTGGATCTACAAATAGCTATTAAAGATATCATGGGTTGACCATGTGACTAATGTAGAAGGTACTGTGCCAGATGGATTAAGAACAAGAACTGTTTAAGACCTTGGGCATATCATAAGGAACAACATGAAGTATAGAAGATCCTTGGGAAGAGAGGCCCTGGACATAGACAGACTTCATTTTATTTATTTATTTATTTATTTATTTATTTAGATTTATATCACAGACTCAGGGCGGTTTACAATCAGGAAAAAAACAAAAACAAAACAACAACAAAAACACACACAACACAAACAGCTAAAATCCATTCCTCCTTCCGGCCAGAGGACGTTAGTCTTTTCCTTCCCTGGGCAGATAGGGCCCAGGATTAGGAAGTGGGAGCTTCCATCTAAAAACCTTAAAACTTTTAAAATTTAAAATTAAAATCTAAAAAAGATTAAAAACAGATTAAAAACACACCAGATGCTACAGCTACTAATTTAAAAGTAGAGAAAGAGAGGGGTCAGATCATCCAATGTGCTGGGGTCATTATACCTTCCATACCCCATATCTGTCCTGCCAGCCATGTTTTTAGATTCTTCCTAAAGGGCAGCAACTCTGTCTGGAGATGTAGCTCCGTAGGCAGGAGGTTCCATAGGGCCGGAGCAGACACAGAGAAGGCCCTCCTTCTAGTGCCAGAGAGATGTGCCTCCCTGGCCGATGGAACAACTAGAGAGCCTCTCCGGTCTGCTCTGGTGGGACGGACAGATGTTCTTGGGGTGAGGCGGTCTCTTAAGTATCCTGGCCCACTACCATGTAGGGCTTTAAAGGTAATAACCAGCACCTTGAATTGCACCCGGAGGCAACATGGCTAAAGAACCTGGGAGATTGATGTGGAATGTCCTTGGAAGAACTGTTCAGAGGAGTTAAGAACAGAAAGACTATTGCCATGATGATCGCTAATATTTGGAACCGATATGACACTTAAATACTTATTTCCAAGACATATTACCAGAACTGACCACTAGAGAGAACCAGATACATCTGATTCACTACTATTTGTGGTTTCAGGCATTGACCCCAAGTCTTGAAATCTATTCACTGTGGATATGGCAGACCTACTATACTGTTGTTTTTATGAAAGTTTCCACACACTTAGCGGTGTAGTGGAGCCAGAGGTCACAAGGTCAAAGCTAAATGATCCAAAATCATCTCCCCCAACTTCACTATGTTTGCCTGTTCTCACTAAATTTCACGGTAATCCTCATAGCAACTGGAAAAGAATCAGATCTCCCTGAGAACAGTATATTGTTGCAAGCTAGTCTGGGTTTGTCTGAATGCAGGTCTTTGCTCCAGTTGAAAGTCACCTTGAAAACTTATTTTTAAAAACTTGTTCTTCATTTTGGTTAAGCCGATGCAAGTGTACAGTGACTCAGAAAAATGTTTTTTAAAAATACATATTTCTCTTCAAGGGGAAACTTATGCAGAACTGTCTCCCAAAGATGACTTTGTGGTCACATTCCTTACATTATTAACAAGGTAACAAACCTTGATTGGAAGGCCTTTTTTTAATTAAAGCAAATTCTGGTCTAGCTTAAATGAGTTTTGAAATTAATTAGAAAATCCACTCTCTTTATCACCTCCTGTCAGAACTATGTGCCGAAATAAGGTAATAACCACAGTTATCTTTTTATGAAAATTCACAAGCGTGACATAAGGATTCCATTTCTCTCATTAATACCTTAAAATAAAATAAAATAAAATAAAATAAAATAATAAAACTATTTTCACATGATTTATGGAAAGAATCTGAAGTGTTTCCGATTTATTATTGACATGCATGCAGCTGCTTCTAATTAAGTTCAATGAGAAACACCTTCAAGACTTTCCAGAAAGGGATATCCTTGAGAACGCCTTGCATTAACGAGGTGTCTGGTTTTATTTTTGTTTTCTGCTCTCATGGAAAACAAAATTAGGAAGACTTTCACTGACTTCATTAGTCCAACAATAGTTCCATTCATGAATCTGCTCCCTCCCACCATACTGGAAGTGTCAGGGATTAAGCCACATATTTTTATTAGGATAACTTCTTATATTGTTGTGGAAGTATGGATATCTTCTTAGAGAGAACAAGCCTTCATGTCTACAATTAGGTGGGAATGCTTTGGCGTAATCTGGAACCATGTAATATAAGTGAAGTGGGACTCAACAGATTCCTTTCTTCCCTCATATATTTTACCAACATGAGAATTAGACTTCTGAAGAAGGATATTTTTATTGTGGGAGTGAATAATGTATCTTAGCCTTAGTAACACAAATGAACAATTCCTGCAAGGACACAAAACACAGTAATTGTGCTGCCAAAGGTGAAGGCAGCCAAAACCAGCATAATCCTATGTTAAGCTGATTGGCATGACAGTGAAAGGTGAGGATGATGTGAAGTCAAACACTTCCATGTTCTATTTCTGGCAGCAGCGACAAAAAAGTGGACACTTTTTGTTGTTTAAGTTTCAGCCCAGCAAAAGACATCTGAAGGAAAGGTGGGTATGATACACTCCAACTACACCTATTTAATAAGCATGATGATCACTTCTCCACAAAATATCAACTTTCTGACAGAGGATTTGTTTTTTCAACACATACTTAACACTGAGATTTCTGGCAGCTTAGAATTTGACATCTGGATGGTCATGACAATTTGAAATAGACCGGTTCCAAAATATTTAGTCATTGAAATAGACAATAACAAAAATCAGACTGATCCATCCAACTGAGACGGCCCCATCCATGCAGAAGGTATACTTTTATGAGCAAATTATATCTCCCAATCAGGGAAGTGACAACTCACTTCTACTGCCTATTTTTCTTACAGTTCATCACTCTTGCAATGCTGAATGATTCTATTCCAGCAAAGCTGAAACAGGGTACCAGAGCTCAGAGCAAAGGGAGACATTTAGCCAACAGCCTGTTGTTAGCAATGCATATTATTTTGGGAAAATGCAAATTTGTAGATTAAATATACTATAGTCCCATACTATGAAAGCACTGTGTCTCCTCCCCTTCGGCCACACCAACACCAGAGGGGGATAAAAGGGATGCTGAGGTCTCCAGGACAGCTGAAGACACCGAGTGCCACGTCTCCCCCACTTTGGCCACACCAACGCTGGAAAGGGATGAAAGGGCCGTCGGGGTTTCCAGGGCAGCAGAAGACACCAAACACCGTATCTCCCCTTCAGCCACAACAATACCAGAGGGGGATAAAAGGGCCGCCAGGGTCTCCAGGGAGGCCAAAGATGCCAAGCGCTGCATCTCCTCCCCTTCAGCCACACCATCACCGGAGGGAGATAAAAGGGTCACTGGGTTCTCCAGGGCAGCTGAAGACGCTGAGCATTACATATCCTCCTCTTCGGCCACACCAATGCCAGGGAGGAATAAAAGGGCTGCTGGGGTCTCCAGGACAGCCAAAGATGCCGAGCACCGCATCTCCTCTCCTTCGGCCACACCAATGCTGGAGGGGGATAAAGGGCCACCAATATTTCGAGGCAGCTGAAGACACCATCGAGGATGTTGAGCCCCAACTCCATTGTGGACGTTGAGGCCCGGGCTCTATCATGGACATTGAACCCCGGCCCCATTGTGGGCATTGAGCCCCGGCTCCATCATGGACGTTGAGCCCCATGCTCTGTCGTGGATGGTGAGTCCCATTGTGGACATTGAGCCCTGGGCTCCATTGAGGATGTTGAGCCCGGGCGCTGGCCGCACTAACGTCCAGTTGTGGTACTGATAGAGGATAATGTGTTTATTGGATTGTTCATTGTTTTATTGTTTGAATTAATTTATTGGGATTTATTGTACTTTTGATATTTTGTGATGTTTTGCAATACCATGTTAGCCGCCCTGAGTCACTCTGCGAGTAGGGCGGCATACAAGTGGGAACAAATAAATAAATAAATAAATAGATATGATGTGTCACTATTTTTACAGCCACCAGAATACTGAAAGCAGGAAGCATGTTTCCTGGAAGAGTAGTTCTTGTCTTTAATTTCCCTTTTGGCACTAGTTTCATCAGAAAGCAGGGACAGGAAAATTACATGCTACATTCCTTGTCCTCATCAATTTCATTCGTCTGGACACGCCAAGAAACATTGATGACAAAACGCCTCATGAGACTCCTCGTCTTAAGCATAGTGCAAGAGAAGTAGCCTTTCCCTTTTGAAAAGTTTCTCTAATTTACATAAAATGCCTCTAGCACCCTTCCCTTCTGAGCAGTGAAATACAGACAGAAAAGCAGGCAAAGAAAGACTAGCAGAAAGATAAAAAAAATTCTGGCGTTTCATATTCTAAAATAAGGCGCCAGTCAGATTTAGGTCACCCTTGCTCGGAAGCCAGTTGTATCTGACTGTAGGGTTCAGTGCTCATCTCTGTTTATAGCCAGAGAGCCAATGCTGCCTGCATTTGCAGACATATCTACAGCCAGATTAGTTGTAATCAAATTGTGAAATTCATAGAATTGTGCAAATTTGTAAAGAAATAAGCAATTCTGCACAAAAGTTTATGCTGGTGAGAAGAATTCCTCATCTTTGTGTGCCAATATGAGACAAACAAGCATTTACATGTGGCTATCTTACTTACTACATATTTACACAAGTTGATGTTCTTAAACATACAGCGTAGAATGGTTACTGAATTGTATTGTTAAAATTGGTGTTGTAACATGGTATCTTCTCTGTGTCGAGGATTGTACTTGTTGGATTGATATTGTATAATTTTTGTAGTGTATTATTATAAGTTGTTCTTGTAATTTGATTTAGATATATTGTACTAAATTATATCTATTGTATTACTGTGCATTTATTGTATTTGGGGTGTTTAACTGTGATTTATGTATGATGTTATTATGATTGTGTAACTGTATATTTTGCATTCCTGTAAGCCGCCCAGAGTCACTCTATGCGAGTCGGGCGGGGTAAAAGTCTAAATAATAATGATAATGATAATGATAATGATAATGATGAAGATGATGATGTAAAGAAAGGTTTTTGAAGAATTATTAGGAAATTCAGTGACCTATAAAATTTCAGATCAACTTCACCTGCTATTTAGCCTTGGTAGATGTACACTGGTATGACACATGACTCAGCATATGGAGGAGGAGTTTATTCTATGACATTTCTGCAGGAATACAATTTTTGGTCGTCTACCTTAAATCTAGCAATGACTTCAAGGACATGTTTTTGGCCTTGTTTCATGCCATCTGTTTCTTTTCCAATCTTATGATTTATACTACATCATCCTGAGTATCTTGTTTCAGTTGGGGTCAAAAATCCACATAGCTTGGATGATAAGACTCTGTCCAATTTTATCAAGAAAAATATAGCTTCTCTTGGGTATAGTAGATTCCAACCTGAGGCATTTTCTCTCTAAAACCATTCATATTTAGTGATGCAACGGACAATATGGTCCTCTATGCAAGTCAGCATAATATATGTAAAACATATGGACTATGCCATACAATACTTGTACCATATCTCTAGATATGAGAGGTAATGTAGCAGTCGAGATGGAGGGCTTTCCAATGATTCACAGAGACTTTTAGAAGAGGCAGAAATGAAGCTCTTAATCCAATTAAAACTGGAAGGCAAAGTTATGCAGAAACTGTTGAAAGCTTTTTGCTTATGTCCAATCATGGTACAACATATTATTTGACATTTGAGCAAAGAATGCTTCCTTCTCTTCTACAACCTGAAAACTGTCAGTATCCATTTTAAAAATGCATGGCATCATCTAAAGATAATCATGTTAAACTTTCATGGCTTCCAGTGGGAAGCCTGTACTTGGTTCGATCACTAAAATCAAAGAGACTTAAGAAGTAGAGCTGGATTGTGGCCATACATTTCAAATAAGATTATTTAAATTTAAAATTCACTTAGTTGCTACAGATGTTTGTTTATAAATAATGGCTCCTGGAGCAAAATAATTAGGAATTATTTGAGTCCTTAAATTTTCTATCTTTTCTTCACTGCTTTGAACAATGGCAGAGACGCGATACATCTGGTTGTAGAAAATCCTTGAAGATGGAGTCTTTTTTAAGTTACACTTTGGCTCTGGAATCCAACTTCCTTGTCAAGTATGGAAGAGTTAAAAATGTTATCTTTTTAAACATTGGATGGATACTGGATCAATACTGTGTGTTACAAATCACCTGGTTTAAAGTAATCATCTTATATATAAAATTCCGATACTTGCATCTGAAGGAGGAAGATGTCACTCTCTTTCTCTAAAGCTAAGCCTCTTCAAAGATACTAGGACTTTTGAATAAGCATGCAAAGGATCGCACTGTTAATTCAATTCAGAAACATTACATCTGTTGCTATTTGAGAGTTTAGGTTTTTCGTTTTGATTTTATGGTTTGCTGATGCCTTATTTTTGCATTTTAATTCTGCAATGCCTGCCAACTGCTTCAAAAAGTTTCTAGATCAAGTAGGCTATAAACATGTGAAATTGGCAAGTGGTAAATAAATGCAAGAACACGTCCAATGTACACTGTCCTCAAACATTTCAAGATTTCAATCATTCTCTCCTACCTAATATCCTCTGTTATTTCTGTTACAAATTAAAAAAACACCAAACTGCAAGTGCACTGACCCAGGGCTGGCAGGATCGAAGATCCAGATATTTTTGAGCAGAGGGGGCTGTGACATCGTCTGCCACAACCCTCTAGCTTTTCTATCCTCTCTATGCTTAATAGCAGCTTAATAATTTTTATTAATACAGACCAATCTGGTTGCCTGCATCTTCAGTTTTTCTTTATGGGAGGGACTAGCTTCAGGCTCTGTCATGATCAGCACTTGCACTTTTAACATTATGCCACCCACAGCAGTCAAGGTGACTGGAAGAGAGCTGGAGTGCGCTTAGACATTTTGTCCCCCCACCTTGTCCTTCCCAAGTTTCTTTACTTCCTAATTTTTCTTCCTGTAAAGCTACTTATCTGTTGTGTTCTTGTATTAGAGCAGAGATGGTCAACCTTTTTATACCACGGGCCTGACCATGTCTCCTGGAAGTGGAGTGCATTTACAGCTATGTTTACGACAGCCGTGGGTGTGTTTATGCATGTGCGGGCATGTTTCATGACTGATGTAAACGCGTCGGCATCCACCTCCGGATGCAGCAGTGATGGCAGGACACATGAATTGCTGCTGTAAGCCATAGGTTGGGAATCCCTGTATTAGAAAGAGGAAGACACACGTGGGCTCTCTTCTTCCCAATACCTCCTAGTATATCTCTGAAAATGGATGCCAGTCTTGAGGGTTTCTGCAACCATTTCTAGAATCCCCCCCCCTACTGCCTCTGAATGTATTTTCTGCAGCAAAAATGTATATTTTCCATTTTTACCTGACTACAAGTTTCTTGAGCAGTTACTCCTACTTAATAACCATAACCTTAACACAGAAACCTTGCACTCTGCTAACTTAAATGGTAAATACCCTTACAAGTTCCTGATCTCTTGTTGTCCCTCTGCAATCACTCTCATCATCACAAACAAAACAAAATGATCTTTCCTCAACCGACCTGTTCAGGTGTTGAAAACATGAGTTTGCGGTTCCTTTAGGGACTCAGTCCATCTTGTATTCAGTCTTCTTCTTTTCCTGCTGCCTTCAACCTTTCTCAGCATTATTGTCTTTTCAAAATGAATAAAGACAGACCAGCTCAATGAATTGGACACAGAAACTAACAGTTAGCCAGGATAAGTGGGCCAAGACTGGGGATATATGATAAAAAAAATTAGTCTCAGAAATCAGTCTGGCCACCACATTCTGTACTTGTTGAAGTTTCTGCACCATTTTCAAGGGCTGCCCTACTTACAAAGTATTGCAGTGGTCTATTTTTTTTAGATTAGCAATGCATGCACTACTATTATTAGACATTTCCTATCCAGGTAGAGGTTCAACTGGGCAATCAATGTAGATGACAGAAGGCACTGGGCTCCCAAATATCCACAAATGGTAGGGAAATGAAACCCCATGTAGGCCAAGGAGATTTCCCTCCAACCTGTCTGACAATCCTCCTAACATTTCCATCAGTTTCAATTTACTGGCCCTCATCCAATCCATTACAGACACCATACAGCATTCAAATACTCAAACAGCATCCTCTGCAGATGAAGCAAGGGAGAGATCATACTGCATGTCATCAGCATACTGATGGCAATGTACTCCAAATCCCCAGGTTAATTCTCCTAGCAATTTCATATATATGTTAAAAAGCATTGGAGAGATGATCAACACTGGTAGAAATCCACAACAGAGGTCCTACATGGTCAAATCAAAATCTCCAACCTGTACCCTCTAGGATCTGCCATCCAAGAAGGATCAGAACCAACAAAGAGCAGAGCCCCAATTTCCTAAACTTTATAGCCTTCCCAGAAGATAAAATATTCAATAATATCAAAGGAAGCAGAAAGATCCAAGAGCATAAGCATGGTTACAATTCCCCTGTTAGGAGATTGTCTTGAAAAGCAACCAGTAATGTGAAATGGCCTAAACTCAAACTGAAATAGATCTAGAGTCCAGATTATCTAACTCATTCAATAATACCTGCAACTGATCCACTGCACCCTCTCAATTAACCTGCTCAGAAATAGACTGCTCCTTAGAAGGTCAAATAGTGAAGATGAAGCTAAAGTACTTTGGACATCAAATGAGAAGAGAGGATTCGCTTGAGAAAGCCTTGATGCTGGGAAGGGTGGAGGGCAAAAGAAGAAGGGGGCGGCCAAAAATGAGATGGCTAGATGGTATTGTAGACACAATGGGCACAGAGCTGAGCGAGTTGAGGAGGATGGTGGAGGACAGAAACGCCTGGTGGACAGTGGTCCATGGGGTCGCAAAGGGTTGGAATCGACTGTGCGACTAAACAACAAAAAGAATAGATTCTACAGTTGCTTAATTCATCTAGTTGGTTTTCTTACTAGGCCTTACTATGGTTTCTTTTACACAGGAAACCTTCTGTATTGATGGTATTCTATGTTATCTTCTTGGCAGACAAGATGGGCAATGTTCTACAAGAGAGGTAGTTGCTTTACAACATGCAAATGCCTTGTATATATCCTCAGTCTTTATTAAATGAAACCAATCCAATAGCCCTTGACAAGACATTGCTTTGGACATCTCAATGCAATGTATTTATCTAAAAAATTAGTCTAGATCCAGCCAGATGTTTTCAGTTTTGGATTTAAAATAAGCAGTTAGCCTGTTGCAATTTTCTAAGCTTGTTGAAGCATTTGAACCTTTTGGCATTTGTGAGCCAGTAGACAACTTGAAATAATTCCATTTTTTGGTTAGAAGACTCATTAATTAAGTCATTACCATACGCTCTTTTTCTGCCTTAATTACAATATTTTCCATGTTTCCCTAACTACAGTGAGACTCCATTCTGTGGGAGCTTTCCTTCACCTATTCTCTAGCCATCTTATTGCCCTGATTAATTGCCATCAATTCATGAACCATGGATTGAGTTGGACTCTGCAATGAGGAGAAGCTCAGAACCAATCGTGTTAACCGTCTGGATCACCTTTGAGTAGCAGTTGGTTACTTGGACTTCAAAAGGTGTTGCCAACCCTCCTGTGAATTCTGGAAGCCTGCAGGATCCAGTAGCCTTCAGTGGTGGACCATTCTAATAGGCCAATCCTCCATGAGGAGGGGAATCATTTTTCACAGTCCAAATCTCAGCAAGTGATGATCTGACCATGACATGGCAGAAGACATAAAATCTACCACCTTCAAATAATCTTTCCTCTGGCCAGACGTAAATACCAAGTCCAACATATGCCCATATGTGTGGGATTAGAACCTATTGACACTATGGTTTCAATGAACTCCAAGATCATTCTAACTACTGCTTCCACGTGGATGTTAAAGTCTCCCAGGAGTAGAAATCTGGGAGACTTCAGCAGTGTAGCTGAGATAAAGTCCATCAGTCCTGGTAAAGATAATATTGGGTCACAGTGGGAGCAGTAAACCAACACTTATCCCTATTCTGTCTCCCTGGTCTAACATCAAGTGCAGGCATCCCAGGCCTGGGCATGAATGGGCAGAGGTTGTGGTGACCTCGATAGTATTCCTAAGGACTATGGCAATACCCTCTCATTGCTTCTCTGGTCTGCCTCATCCTGGACTGAATATTTTGGGGGGCAAAAACTCCTCTTTCACACCTCTTACTCGGGTTTCAGTTATACAAGCCAGGTCAGCCTTCTGGTCTGCTATCACATCACAGAATTACTCCACTGCTCAAAGTGAAAAAGTCCCCTAAGCAAAGTAGGTAAACTAATTTTGATCAAAAATGATTTAACCCAAACAAACAAGCCTTGAGACCCCCATCAATATATCAGTTAATGCCTACATTACTAGAGATGAACAATATCCAGGGAGAGGGATAATTTAACAATTCATAAATGACAATAATCAAATTAGGAAACTAAGATTAAATCCTACTGCCAATGAATCAAAATATCTTAATCAATGCTCACTGGCAGTAGGTACAAACGATACCCAATATTAAAAAGTATAAAAATCTGAAAACTTAAACCCAAAATTAGGAATAGAATAGCAAACACAACTGCAGTCGGATCCTTAAATATAGCCTCTTCAACCACAGGAACCACGGGAGAGTGATTCAGGTTCAACAGTTTCAGAAGCCTATTGAAGGGTACTGCCATAAAGTAAAAATGTCCAATAGCTACCCCTTTTAGTATGGCTTCTCATTTTAATCCGGCTGATGTTTCAAATAACGTTGTTTGGAGATTAGTAATAATAGGCAGAACATCAAGGAGTGGGTAGATCTTCTTTTCCTCCAAGATCAGCTAAATTCTGTTTTGAAGTCTTTGATGTTAAGGCTCCTAATCCAAGAAATCAAATTTGTCTGTCACTTATTTCTCTAAAAACCCATTCTGACTCTGGGGATCACACCAAGAGACACAAAGAACTGAGCTATCCTTCATTGATGCCATCAGGGAAGAAATAAATTAAGACCTTAGCTACTCTTTTAAATAATGTCATATCTTTGTGTGTACCCCAGCAAATGAGCTAATCTTTACTTTATCATTTTGTCATCCATCTCAACTCCTTACAATCATTCCCACAATTACAGTCTCTTTGATTTGAAAGCAGAGCAGGTACCTCTATGGTTTAGAAAACCATTCTGGCTCTTCGGGATAGCATATGTAAGTATGGAAAACATTTAAGATACGACTGTTGTTGTTCCAGAGAGCTTGCTATGTGAAGTATGCTACTGAAATAATAATAGTGTTTTGCTGCACCTTAAAGATAAAACAAAGTGAATTTGGCTTTGAGATTTTGAGGAGTGTAGTAGCCCTCTTCAGATGCATCAGATCACATCTAAAACTGCTGGAATTATCTCAATCCACACAACTGCAAAAAGACCAATAGCCCTGTCCCCCTTTTCAGGCTGCTACCCTGTGAGATACAAATTAAAAATCACCATTCAAATTGAATATCAAAAGATCCCAGTGGGCACTAGGCACCATATTTAGGTATGCTGAGAATCCTCCCCACTTGAAAAAAATTATCACTCTTATCAAACTTTCATTTCCTGTCAATGGATTCCAGAGCTTTCCCTCGAAGAAGACCTTGCAAACCAGATTAAAAATGTCACTTTAGGTCAAATTCAGCACTAAATGTAAAATGTGTCCCTTTGACTCCACCGTGCAGCTGCATCAAATTGGCCACCCAGAAGAGCTCCCTTGGGTGTTTTTCTGTAGTGGACATCATTCAGCTACTGCAATGTTCTTACAAGTATTCTTCCTCTTTTTGGTGCCACAGGGCCTTTTACTGATACTGAGTTAAATTAAAAGGTCCAAAAAGATTAATTTCTCTTTTGCTAAAGACCATAATGAATTTCACATCTGAGTTAGTACAATTTATAAACATCAAAGAAAGGTCAGAGTCCACAAATGTTCCTAACGATACTCAAACTCTCATCTATGCAGTGGTGTCTCCTTTTATGACCTTGCATTTACTATGCTGTCATTATGAGTATTGTATCCTCTTTCTTTAATTCTTCTCAAAAATTCTAAATTCTGACAGCTGTCAAATAACATGCAGACCCATACACAAACTATGAAATATAATAATAATCATGTGCCATCAAGTAATTTCTGAATTATGGCAACCCTTTTCGGGTGTTTTTAAAATGTAATGAATACTCAGTTGTGGTTTACCACTCCCTTCTTCTGGGATCACACTGGGACTGTGCAACTAGGCCAAGGCCACACAAGCTGGCTCTTCTAGAATGTACTATGGGGAATCAAACTCCCTACCTCTGGTTCCGCAGCTAGATAACCTAAAATACTGAAATATGCATTATATTATTTTTCATATAAAATACATTTTAACCACCTATAATTGGGGCTGTGGTGTCTCAGTGGTTAAGAAGCTTGCCTTGTTAGCTGGAAGGCTGGCAAGTTGGCAGTGTGAGACCTGGGTACTGCATGACGGATTGAGTGCCTATCTCTGTCCCAGCTCTTGGGGACATGAAAGGAGCCTCATTTGGGCATCCCCTGACACAAGATTATTATTATAGCACCTATAATTTACAAATTACTTCCCTGGTGGCATTATAATTATTTCAGCCTTTAATGGTTTCTTGCGATAACCACAGTGAAAAATCAACACAATTCTCTATTTTCTGACTATTATTACTTTTCTGTTGGTGTTTCGCTTAAAGAGCAAAGTCACTTAAAGAGCAATCCTGTTGAACACATTATGCTCTTTAAGCAAGGTACAACTGTATGAGGGAATAGGTATTGCAATCAAATTTCACAGAAAGCAACATTTCAAAATTAATTTGGAAGATTCTTGTTTGAAACTTTAGAAAAAACAATTGGAAACTAAATGAACATTTATAATTACTAGAACAGTATTGCAGATGACCTGTTGTTGTGATGTGTGTTTTTTGAAACAACATAAGGATCAAGAAAAGGTTGCTATGGAAGATCCCTGTTGTATTTTATGATGTCACAAATATGAGACTGCTAAGAATGACAAGAACAGAAGATATATAGAACAACAAGAGTAGAAGGTAGAATGAAGGTGATTATGTCTGATCTGTTTATTAATGTATTTATCTTCTTCATTCAAGAAGCTCAAGGACAGAAAATTTAGTTGAGCTGTCATCAGTAAGGACAGGACTACTACTCTTCTCCTCTCCAAATATTGGAAACTGTTTTCCAACCATGTCCAGGGATGCCACTTGGGGAAAGTTTGGGTTGACTAGCCTATCTGATCACACCCAATTAGCTTCACAGCTAAGAAAATACTTGAACTGCATGTTCCAGCCTCCCATTTCTTCTAATCCACGCCACCCATATAATTTAACCACATCCTTCTGATCAGTAGATCCAGTTTGTTGAGCTTCTTATCACAAAGCAAAAAATTCAAATGGTTGTAGGGGGGAAAAAATCTTCAAAGTAGAAATAGTCTGGGAAGTAAGCAGAGGTAGAAAGGGGATGCTTTGAAGCCTCTTTGTACTTGGCTTCTCACTCACACATTTCTGTCCCAGACTATTTCTGCTTTGAAAAGCAAGAAAATATCTCCAGTGCACTGCGAGAGTCTCAAGGCTATCTGAGACTTGCAAAGATTGATAGGAGGGGCAGTTCCATTCAAGTCACCTTCTATCTAGCCTAAGGAGTTTCAGGAATAACTCTTACAAGAACCATTGCAACTCTTAAATAGAAGTTTCTTTGCTTTTCAAAGCAGACGTGGCCTGGGAAGATCATGAAGGTAAGAAGGACTAACCTGAAGCCTCCTTGTTTTTGGTCTCTTACTCCTCAAAATCTGCCTCGGGGTTCTGGGCAAATTCCAGTTGTGGGAGTCCTTAAAACTCTATTTGCTCAAGCAACTTCCAAAGTTTTGGAAGTAGTTTGAATTCTGGGAGTGGGAGTCTTAAAACCCTTAAAAGCCCCATCCTTAGAAATCTACACATATCCAAAATGAAGTGATCTAAATAAGAACCAGTTGGCTTTTAGCAGGAGCTAAGTTTGTCTGCAACAAATTTGAATGAATGTTTTTCTCAGAATGGACATTTGCATTTTGTGTCAAATTTTATTATGTATTTCTGAAAGTTTCTAGCAGTACCTTATATTTTGAGGTTGGCATTGAAAGAATAGACCAAACCGTAAATACACAGGTAAAATAATAAAGAGGAGAAAGAGTCTAGAGCACTGATGGCAAACCTTGGCACTCCAGCTGTTCTTGAACTCCAATTCCCAGAAGCCCTGGTCTAGATAGATGCTCCTTTAAGAATATGATTGTGAGCTCTGATGGATTACCATTCCCTTGCTAAAATAAATCTGATCTTAAAAGTGCCACAATAATTCTTTTCCTCTTTTAAAAAATAATAACACAGAATAACAGGTCATCTTTGACAAATACACAATCATAATGCTTTTGCTGTTTTCACTATTAACATTTCCTGCTGAAGTGATGATTCAACCTTTTAAGCCAGGGTCATGCTCCCTGAGACAGGTTCAGGGGCCGGACGGCCATTTTGCCCTTCCTGCACCACATGGCACTTCCTGGTGTGGTGGTGGTGGTGGTGGTGGTGGTGGGGCCACATGAAATGGTGCCACAGGCCACATCTGGCCCATGGGCCACAGGTTGAGAATCTCTGCTTTAGCAAATGAGCTTGATAGGTTACTTTTTTTTGAAAACTCTTAAAATGTTCATTCTTATGTTACAATGTGTTGTTGTTGTTGTTGTTGTTGTTGTTGTTGTTGTTGTTGTTGTTGTTGTTGTTAATGATTATGATGTTTTATATTCTCAGAACCTGAGCAGGTTTATACACATATAGGTAGTGTTGCTAATGCTCTAAGCATACGCTACAAACGCCATCAAGATCTTTTGAGTCAAATATGGTAATCCTGTGAGACTGAGGGCACTACTGCAAGCATCTCTGCTATTCTCTGCTAATGATTTTAATGAATAAAAATATATATTTAGAACAACTATAAGTTATTCATAGATTAACTACAAGCAAAGTGATTAGAGTTGCCAAATTATTCACTGCAAATCACTTGCCCAGCTCTTGTTAATTATCTGCAAGTAGCAATTCTAGCTCTGCCATTTGCACTCTCCTAAAAGGGAAATTAGAGGCCAGTGAATGGACATGAGGGAAATCTAGCAAGTTTATATACCCTCTTAAGAACATTAGGCTATTGTAAAACATACAACAGGATAACACAGCTTAACCGCTGTGCCAAGGACACTATTTTGAAGGTGTAATGTTCCTAGCCATGTTGCCTCCTAATTAGTTAGTGTTCCTCCTTGGCCCTTGGCTGTCATTACAGAATATCCTCACATAATAATTTCCTTCAGTGTTGAATAACATGGGCATACTTTGAATACTCTGGTAGTAAAACTCGCCACATGAATTCCACTTAGTTTTTATGATGTGACTGGCTGATTTAAAAAAAACAATCACAAAATCCATAATCATAATGTATTTTGAATTATGACTCATAATTTGATATTTCTCCTGTGAGCTTAAGGTGATATATTATGTGGCTCTCTTCTTCTCCCCTCAGAAAAAGGAACCCTCTGAGGTAAATTACCTAGAAAGAGACGGACTGGGTTCTCTCTGGTCACCAAGTCAGTTACATGGCTCAGAGGCATCTTCCAGGACCTCTAAGCACAACACCAACTTAACTACAGGTAGTGAAATTGATGGTATCTGTGAGATATTTGTGATAACATTTAACAATACACTGCTCCTTAATTTATATTTAGCACTCACATATTTACTTTTTCAATTAACTTGTTCTTGTCTGGTCAGGTTAATCCGATATGGAAACAGAATAGAACATATTGCCAGCGACTCAACGCTGATAGTCAGGCAGCACTTAACTAAGCTGACAACCCTGAGGAGTAATGGCCTTGGGTGGTGATGTCCACAGGGAAGGGTGATGGCCCCCAAGTGGATTAAATCCCACTTGAATCCATCATGATGGATGTCAGCAGCTTCAGCAATGCTGGCCTGGGGTTGATGAGGAGTTTGTGCACCAAAAGGGGTCAGGACCAGAAAGTGACTCGCAGAACTGGATCAGTGATACGGAGGTCATGCTGCGATGCAGAAGGCAAATGGAAGGCCACTGCATTATATTGCTCCCAGGACAATCTTCATGGTTGATTGCCATGATAATAGTCAATATTCAGAATCAGATACAACACCTGAGGAAGAAGAATTAATATGCTACATTTATTTCCTTGTTTTTCTCCATTGAAAAAAGGCAGTACACATGACTTTTTTCCTTTCCATTTTAATTTTTCACAACAACAACCCTGGGAGGTATTTAAGAGTAAGAGAAAATGACTGACCCAGTCATTCAATTGATTTCAGGGCTCAGGGGGAATTGGAACCACAAAGCCACTGTGGTCCTGTTCACTTCATACCAAGTGCCAAAGCACTTGAGCTACACTAGAAAGGAATGGATCCAAAACAGAAAATCTACAGTTCAGATCTTCTTCAAAAAGATTAAAGAATCCTATCAAGATCCAGTAAAGTCTAAAAGGGTAAGTATGCTATTGTTGAGGGGCAGTGGGAATGAGGAAGGGACAATATATTCATGAATTTGTTTTTGTTTTAATATCTGGTCTTCTACGATGATTCCTGTTCTGAAACATGTGCTCCCCCTTTTAGTCAGTGCAGTCAACTGTGCATGCATGCATGCGCACGTGCACAGAATATGAAGAAAGGATTCATGAAATTCAGAAAGTATTTCAGCCTTTGAAACTATTTGAAATGCAAGGATTGCTTTCAACAACTCCGGGTGTCATTAGCTACTCTATAAACACAATGATAGGGCAGTCTAAAATACAAGACATCTGCAGTAACTAAAAATTCTGTCTTGTCTTGATTGAGGTTGCTGCAGAGCAAATCTTTAACTCAGGACTTTCCAAAATCAGTGATGGTACTAGTACTAAGCATATTCAGTAATATTAATTCATATCTTGTAAATGTAAAATCACACTGCTGCACTTTTAAATCTATTGTTTAATCCAGAGATGCCCAAACTACGGCCTATGGGCCGGATGTGCCTTGCAGTGCCAATTAATCCAGCCCACACCACCTGTACCGCTCCTGGAAGCAGAAGTAAAACATGCATGTGCAGAATGCGTCCATGCATGCACATATGCAGAATGCACCTGTGCCCGCACATACTGTACACAGAACACTGCTATAAATGATCTGCAGCTGTCGTAAATGCATTTATGACAGCTGTGGTTCATTTATGGCAGCCTTCTGTACAAGTGCAGGTGTGTTCTGTGCACACACATGCATGTTTTACTTCCACTTCTGGCTGGGAAAAACGACAGATGAGCACACTCGACCACATGACCAGCCCATGGTCTGAAAAGTTTTGAGACCTTTGCTTTAATTTATCCTGGAATTAAACCCTCTGGTTCATACAGCTCAGTCCTCTGAGGGACCTTACTTATAACCTTCGATATTTTATGGATTAAAATAGGGTCACTTGTAAAAACTTGCAAAGATTCTTGCCAATGCTGCTGTCTTGTATTGCTAGAAGCTCTTTGCCAGTTTTGGGTTCACTGGCTTTTCCACACCCTGACATTGCATGGATTAAAAAACTGTAAGTGGTCATGGTAAAAACACACTAGGAGTTACTGAAAGTCTTACAGTATGTTTAGGATCATCTTTATGAACAAAAGCTTGTGAAATGACAAGTAACACACTTGGTGTTCATGTGGATGTACTAAAATGCAAGTTAAGACTAGATGAATGAACTCTGCCAGGTTGTAGTAGGAAACATTTCCAGGAGGCATCCTTGAGATTTTCAAAATGAATGCAATTGGGGCAGTTATACCCCAGCTCCCTAAAGCACTTTCAGAAAATACACTGTTAGAGCTTTTGGGATGATTCTTGAAGCACTGCTAGCCTTCTGGAGAAGCTTCACTCATCACCACAACAGCTTGAATTTTGATTTAAAGGAAGACTTCAGGAGAAACCAAAGTTTTGAGATACATGCCACTAATGTTTGGCTGCAGTCCTCACTGGATTCTGGGCATTTCTTCCTACTGTCAAATAAAGGGAGATAAAAGTAAGAAATGGTCCAATAAACCACACTGTTAAACCCAGCAAGAATAATGATAATGGCGGTGCTCATTTTTCACAGTCCACATATGGCCCTGTTGCAGTCATGAAATAAAACGGCGACTGATGCTTTGGAGACAAGCTATGAGAAACCTGGGGAACATAGTTAAAAGTAGAGACATCACCTTGCAAACAAAAATTTGCATAGTCAAAGCAATGATATTCCCGGTGGTAATGTATGGTTGTGAGAGCTGGACCATTAGGAAAGCTGAGCGCAGAAGAATACATGCGTTTGAAATGTGGTGTTGGAGGAGAGTTTTGAGAGTACCCTGGACAGCGAGGAGAACAAGTAAGTCGATCCTAAAAGAAATCAACCCTGATTGCTCCTTAGAAGGTCAAATAGTAAAGATGAAGCTAAAGTACTCTGGACACCAAATGATAAGAGAGGATTCACTTGAGAAAGCCTTGATGCTGGGAAAGGTAGAGGGCAAAAGAAGAAAGGGTTGGTCAAAAATGAGATGGCTTGATGGTATTGTAGATGCAATGGGCACAGAGCTGGGTGGGCTGAGGAAGATGGTGGAGGACAGGGGTTCCTGGCGGGCAACGGTCCATAGGGTCGCAAAGGGTCAGAATCAAATGTGCAACTAAACAACAACAACAACAAATGGCCTGCAGGCAATGCAAGAAGTTGGGTGTTATCACTCATGTGTAATTATTAGATGTAGCAGCCAGAGAAGTTGTCAACAATCCTAGATCATCTGTGGTAAGTTTCAATGTTATTTGAGGAACTACCTTACACTTCAAAGCTTTTAACTACTGGTAGGGAAGTCAGCAAGCTTACTCACAACATGCTTACTTTAGTATGTTGAACTGGAACAGCATCTGTAGAACCTCCCCAAGGTTGCTATGACTGAGGGGAGCATGTAACATGCATCCAATTCTAGGAGGTGCTGTGTGGAGACGTCTGGGGTCTGAAGTCCAAACAACAATGGAAGGGATCATGGCTAGTGACTTCTCATATTAAAAAATTGAAAAATAATCCATATGCCTTAACTTAGTAATCATGAAAGCAAAGCTGTCAGACGGACAAACCACTCAGCTTGTCCTTACATTTACAGGAAGGCTCTGAGTGAGAGGCACTGGCTCAAATAGTCTCAATGATTAAATCCAAGCGACGATGGAATCTGAACCTTGGATTTTCGGGTCTAGGGCCAAGAAATGTAGATCCTCCTGTTGTGGCTGAACTTTAATTTGTCTTAACCATCATGCGGCCACACCAACTGCAAACAGAATAACATCATGAAATACTTCCATTTTGTGTTTCCCACCCTGAAGAAATAAAGCTGGAACATCTGTATGTGGATGTTAGCAAAGATTGTAAGTTACATCAATTCCAATTTTTATAGCTATAAAATGAGGCATTTAATTTCTTTAAAGTTGAAATGGCTGCCATTCAATTTTATGTTGTTATGCAGGAAAGTTACTGTATATACTCGAGTATAAGCCAACCCAAATATAAGCTGAGGTACTTAATTTTGACATGAAAACCCATGAAAATAGATTGACCCAAGTATAAGCTGAGGTTGGGAAATGCAGCAGCTGCTAGTGAGTTTCAATATAATCAAAATACAGTAAAACCTCGGATAACGCTAAAACTTGGTTCCACAAGTCTTGGTGTTATCCGATTTTTAGTGTTATCCGATGCATGTTAAAATCCTATGGGATGGATAGGATAAGGTTAAAGCTCCATAGAGATACATTGTAGCCGCACAGGCTTTAGCGGGTGTTATCCGATCCATCCCATAGGACCTTAACGTTATTCGATCCAATTCTCCCCAGATTACTTAACGCTATGCGATTTTAGCGTTATCCGAGGTAAACGTTATCCGAGGTATTACTGTACATGAAAATATGATAAAATTAATTAAATTGTTGGTGCATCTCAATCCAGCATGATCTTGGGACCCTCATGGTTACTGACCCTGAGTATAAGCCATGTCCCCTTTTTGGGGCTCATTTTTGGGGCTAAAAACTCAGCTTATACTTGTGTATATACAGTACTTAGAACTGGTCTATACTCCACTCAGGCTGATGTAAAGTAAATATTTAAAAGCTGCTTGAAGGTTGGGGAAAAATGCTGTTTGGCACAATCCCCATGCCCTATGAGGCTGCAGCAGCCCCTTCAGTTCCACAGTAACCACATCACAGCTGACCTGGGAACTGCTTCCCTGGTCAGCTGTAGAGCAGCTGTTTCCACAGACCTGCAGCTGAGCGGACTTGGTGGCAGTTATGGGGATAAAAGCCACTTTACGGCTGATTACCCATCAGCCATAAAGCGGCCCCACATTGGGGGTGAGGTAAAAGATAGTGAGAGATTTTCGCTGACTCTTGTTGGGTTCTCAAAATGGGGCAGATTGGCCCAACCAACATGTACACACAAAAGCAGGCCAACCCACTCCAAACAGCAGGCTGTACGTCTGTATAGACCAGGGGTGCCCAAACTTTTTGGGCTGTGGGTCGGTCATGTGGTTCTGTGGGCTGATCACATGATTCCTCCCACCAGAAATGGAAGTAAAACATGCCCACACATGCACAAAAGACTGCCGTAAATGCACCCACGCCTGTCGTAAATGTGTTTTCAACAACCGCAGGTGCATTTACAGCAGCGTTTTGCACATGCGTGTTTTACTTCCACTTCCAGCGTGGGCCAGATGATTTGGCACCATGGGCCAGATCCGGCCTACAGGCTGTAGTTTGGGTACTCCTGGTATAAACAGTCTCTTACTTTCTCTGATGAATGTCAACAAGAACAGTTATTTGGGAAGAGCACTAAGGGCCCTGCTGCAAACTGGTGCCCTACTGAGCTTTCATTTGCCATCTGGTCTTATAACCACTCATCTTCCCTTTGTTGTGATCCTAATAAGGCTTTCAAAGTAAGTACAATATTTATGGAGCAGTTTTACCAGTTCTACTCCCCCAGTGGGTTTTCACGGCAGAGTTGGGGAATTGAACCCAGATCTTCCGATTCCTAGTCCATTACTCTGTCCACTACTCCACATTGAGTATAAACAGAATCATTAATATGATAGTTTTCTGTTGTGTGTGGAGTCCTCTACAGAAGAGAATCTACTCCATTAGAATCTTAACATGAGTAAAACAGTTTTCATGCCACAAAGAAGCCTCTCTTGCCTATTTTCCCAACAGACTCTTGCATCTCTAGAGTTGCCTTTCCTGGAATAGGCATTAAAATATGACTTGTTCAACCATTTCTTCAGAATATGAGTTTTACACCTGGGTGCTCATAAATCACCCAGAGCACCATTCTGTACTAGATACTTTATATGGAAAAGTATCTTTGAAGCAACAGAGGAGCAATGAAAATCTTCTGGAATGCAAAGAAAATGCCAACCATTCACTAAGACACAGAAGGCCATTAAAGCTAAGTATTGTCCCAAAGGGGAGAATCTATATGAGCCAACTTCTTAACTTTATGACCTGAAGGCCTTCTAAATTATCAGAAAGCCATTTGCATTAATTGTAAGCAATGCATTATACCTAGGGCTATATCGAATATCAGAGGTCTCAGTTTATCCAAATAATAGACCTATTTCTAAATACCATTCTGGATCATGAATGAACAGGCAAAAAGCTACACCACCACAGCATCAAGCTGCATGCTCTAGCAAGGTTTCAGTGGCAAGCCATCTCCAATAGCTTGCAGGCAGGTCTTCTTTAAAAGCAGATTTTCCAGCTGCACCAATACCCTGTGAGACCCATCTCTGACCTCCCCAAAACACCTAAAGAGTCTGATAAAGGTGGATGGTTTGGAACAGGTGGCTGCCTTGTAGATGGTCTCTAAGCTCGCTCAACAAAGCAGAACTGAAGATTTTGAAATTGCTCTGGTAGAGTGAGCTGTCAAGCAATGTAGAGAGGTCTTTGATAGATGCTGTGTCAAGGCACTAGATGCCGGGGGCCTTTTTTGGATACTTGTATTTATCTTGAGCTCCTGCCAACCTAGCAGTTTGAAAACAAGCGATAAATAGGGACCACTTAGGTGGGAAGGTAAGCAGCATTCCGTGCACTCAGATGTTGAGGCATCCCTGCCACATGTCTACAGAAACATCTATAAATGAAGACAGCACTGGCTCTTTGGCTATAAACAGAGATGAGCACTGGATCTTAGAGTCAGATACAACTGCCTTTTGAGCAAGGGCAACCTTTATCTATTTATCTTGAGAGGAGGTTCATCTACTGCAAATTAGTCTAGGTTGAAAACTCCTCTCCAGAGTGGGTTACTATGATTCCAAAGGTGAAATGTGTTGGTGATGGATAGTTGTAGATTTCCTATGCCAGAGGAGCATCTGACGCCAGATGTGTCACCGGGAATGTGTCCACTACCTATAAGCAAAGCCCTAAATCCAACTGGTAGTCCTCACTGAATCTATTCCTGAATAGTTAGTCAAAACAACAGTGAGTTATAATAATAATTTCGTGTCAGAAATTATTCTGGGTTGAAAGGATTTTTGCTGGAGAAACTCCATTCAGGAGATGCCCAAATTAGGCTTCTTTCATGTCCCCAAGATCTTTTCCCACCGAAATGGTCCCTATTTATCTATTTGCAGTGTCTTGCTTTCGATCTACTAGGTTGCCAGGAGCTGAGACAGAGGCGGGCGCCCAATATGTCGCGCAGTACCCGGGTCTAGAACTGCTGACTTGCCAGCCTTCCAGCTAACAAGGCAAGCTTCTTCACCACTGAGCCATTGCAGCCCATTAACAGTGAGTTACATCTCGCTGATTCAATAGATCTGCTCTACCCGGGACTATTGACTGGCTTTTGGCCACTATAAAAAAAATCTTACCAGTTACATCCCTTTATTTGTTTGTCATGTTTATCTAAACTTAGGTCAGAAACATTTTTGGAACAAGGTTGTGTTTCTTTCTAAAGTACTGTACTGACAATGCTAATTAGCTTTCACAGATCACAAATATTTCTACTTATCTATGGGGAAAATATCATGTAGAACTAACAAAGTTAGTGAACATATAAAATTAACACTCCACATGATCACCTTGAACACCAATTAATTCTATTGCTGTGGCATTTAACAAACTGAATATTAATTAAGGTTTTAGCCAAATTATCCCCACACTCCAGGTACCCAGAAAACACTTCCCAGCAAATGCTTTTTTAAAGCAATGTCCAAAAGATGTTTGCATGCAGCAATTAAGATGTCTATCATTGCTATGTTTTATTATATTATCACAAGTTTATTATAGAATCACAAGTTGGGATCAAAATTGCTGGGAAACATCAACAATTTGAAATATGCAGATGAGACTAACCTAATGGTAGAAAGTGAGGAAGACCTAAGAAAATCCTGCTAGGTTGAAAGAGAATGCAAATGCTTGCTTAAGACTCAACATCAAGAAAATCAAAATAATGACAACAGGCCCTATCAGTCACTGGAAAATAGATGGGGAAGAAGTAGAAGCAGTGGCAGATTTTCCATTCTTTGGATCCAAGATCACTGCAGATAGTGATTGCAGCCATGAAATAAAAAGGCGACTGATACTTGGGAGAAAAGCTATGAGAAACCTGAGGAACATAGTTAAAAGTAGAGACATCACCTTGCAAAAATAATAATAATAATTGCATAGTCAAGGCAATGGTATTCCCGGTGTTAATGTATGGTTGTGAGAACTGGACCATAAGGAAAGCTGAGCGCAGAAGAATAGATGACTTTGAGATGTGGTGCTGGAGGAGAGTTTTGAGAGTCCCCTGGACAACGAGGAGAACAAATATGTTGAACTTAGAAGAAATCAACCCTGATTGCTCCTTAGAAGGTCAAATACTAAAGATGAAGCTAAAGTACTTTGGACATCAAATGAGAAGAGAGGATTCACTTGAGAGAGCCTTGATGCTGGGAAAGGTGGAGGGCAAAAGAAGAAGGGGGTGGCAGAGAATGAGATGGTTAGATGTCATTGTAGATGCAACAGGTACAGAGCTGGGTGGATTGAGGGAGATGGTGGAGGACAGAGGTTCCTGGTGGGCAATGGTCCATGGGGTCAGAATTTATTTATTATTTATTTATTTATTCACGTTTGCTATCCCGCCCCAATTGGGTAAACCCGACTCTGGGCGGCTTACAGCGTAGCTAAAAACACAGACCAATCCAATAAAAATAATCGACTGTGTGACTGAACAAAAGAATCGACTGTGTGACTGAACAACAAATTATATTATTTTTATTGCCACCACTATAGTAAACTAAGAGAACAAACTTTGACCTTGGAGTTCATGCATGCAACCTTGGTTTCATTATAGTTGGTCATTATCTAAAATAGATTAAAAGCTTCTGTTCAGAAAGGTGAACGGACAAATCTTAAGTGATTTTTGTTGCTCACTATAAAAAATAGATCGTTAAATGAGAGCATTTATTTATCTGGCTGAGGTATGATCTAATACTTCTACAGTTGTGACCTAATTAAATGGTACTTCATGGCAAGAGTCCTGAAAAAGAAATTATTTGTACATTCTCAGTTCATGTTAGAAATCTCAGGAGTTCTCATTAACAGAAAATTACAGTAGCACAATCATCAGTGGCTTTGTCATTTCCAGCTATAATAGTCTCTAGGAAGCTGTGAAGTATTTCAAGGTCTCTGCTTCTATCTAAGCTACAAAGGCTACTCATGTAAACTAGCTGAGCATTCATTTACTGGGCAAAGTAGCTACAGGCTCTTATGGTCTGATCCTGCATGTTTATTCTGAAAAATGTTGTACTGAGTTTCAATCGGCTTACTCCCAATCACTATCCACAGAAATGCAACATTTAGATAATAACTGAAATGCTGACTGCAATATTTTGACAGCCATTAGTGCACACACCGATTCATAAGTAGAGCAGGGGATAATAATCTGATGTCCTCCAGATGTTTGGGCTAAATCTTATGATCCCCGAGTACTGGTCCCACTGGAGAAGAATTGTACTTCAAAACTCAGTGAACTAGGGTTTCACAGCAAGGACTCTGTGCCTTATTTTTTTATGCCACCATGCTAGTCTGATTGGGAGAGGAGGTATTGACTTGCTTGCTCCTCCATTTCAGCACTAGAATCATATGTGTTTTATGGCCGACTCTTTATCCAACAGCTCAACATAGGCCAAGTAATGCCAAGAACAATTATGCCCCACTTTTGTCAGATCTCTTGCATTAAAGCTAACAGTCCTGACTTTGCTTACCTCTTGAATGTTTCCTTTCATCTTCACTGTGGTGGGGTGCAGAGGCCACGTGCCAAAAAAGTTATCCTTGTTCCAATATTTCTGGACCTAACTATATTATCCTAACCATCTGAGATATCTAAACCTAAAGAAATCTCAGCCTTCCTATCCCTACCTCACTGAGAGATGGGCAACTTTCTTCACATCTTGCCTCTAGACCAGTGGTTCCCGATGTGGGGCACATGCCCCACAGGGAGACTTCAATTCCCAGAAGCCTAAGTCAGTACACTGTCTGATCAGTATGTTGGGGAATTGACTTAGGTTTCTGGGAATTTAAGTCCAAAAACCAAAGGTTAGGAAACACCTTTCTAGACACAACATCTTCTGAAATACTGAGATAGAATGACAAATGTTCTATTTCCTCCAAGGATGGGTGAGCAGTCGATGCTACTCATATATACCCCACCCTCCTTTTAAACTATGGATATGAGCATTAATGCCATTTGAATCCACACACAATTGGATTCTATATAAAAATAATTGGGGGGGAAACTAGTTAATGGTAACTAGTTAGTTACTACTAATTAGTCCATTTCTGTAATAATGATATAACATTATGATGGTAACTTGATGAAAAACAAATTTATTCCTTTTATGGTATAACTGCAAGCTTTTAATTACATTCATAGTTCATAGATATGCCCACAATAAATAATAGATAAGGAATATCACATTGTTCATGTGCTGATTTGTATTGCTGCTTCACAATGTTGTAAGTACTGAAGAAATGACAAGGTGTACAAGAGAAAAGTGTGTCGGGTAGAACGGCTTCATAGTTTGTAAAATTCAAGTGTGGTTTTTTTAGGTAACCAAAAAGTAATCTAATTACTTTCAATTTATGAAAAAGTACAAACCTATTTTATGAAACTATTCAGTACAACAGTAATTACTTTTGGACCTTAGTACTGCAACTATAATTAATTACGTTTTAAAGCAATTCTGTTGAAATTGGTATGCTCTTTAAGAATTTGGAGATATGTCAAGACTGAGAAGTCAGCAGCCAGACACTGATCAGAATCCAAGATGTCACAGTCCAGAAGTCACGGTCTGAAAGTAGCAATCTAGGGAACACAACAACAGCTAGAAAAGGCCAGAAACATGGCAACTGCTTGAGTAAATTCCACCTTTCGCTGGAAATAGCTTTATTCTTTGCTGTTGAGGGAGCCAGTGGTCAATCTAAATTAGTGGAGTTCTTCCAAGGTCTGAGACCTTCACTGACCAAGCAGAAACCACAGTTTGTGTCTCTTCACTGGCACCTCTATCCCAAGCTATACACAGACCATTCAGAAATGGCATCTCCAGTACTTATCTTGTACTCAAGGGGTGGGAGAGAATGGGGAGGAAGGATTTTAATATCTGGGAAGATTTTCGAAAGCCAGTCACTGCCAGTTATGTGGAAATATGGACTTATGGAGAATGCAATACAGGTTCCTCACCTTCAGCAAAGAAGCCATAGGGCGATGCCTGTAAGCTCTGCTTAATCAAGGTGTGCCTCTCATTTTATAATTACATGGAAAGCATTCAGTATGACCTAGCCCGCACACCTTGCTTTCTGCCTCAAAACCTAGAAGCAGAAGAAGGAAGCAAGGCTCCTTATGGTTGGATTATTATCCTGCCAACTTTGAATTTCCTGATTTATTTATTTTTTTAAAAGAATAGGAATTTATGTGAAGTGTTTGAGATAGGCTTCAGGGTTTTTGGAACAGCTTTGCCACCATCTGGTACCTGCATCCACAAGGGTATTCAGCTCCTTCTCAAAGAGGCAACACAATCATTAGTTATTGCTTTTCTTTGTGATGCCACAGGTGCACCTGAGACTGAGCTTCACTGAATGTAGCTGCAGGAGATTAATGATGCTATTTCATGTTCCTTTCATGAGCAGTGGCCTTCACTTTCAATCCCTTCCTGTGAATATTCCCACTTCCAGAAGTAGTAACCAAGTATGGAAAAGATGGGACTTGAGTGCTGAAGCATTAATTCAGTGCTGAAGCACTAATTCAGCCACTGTACACATGAAACTACCCTCCACAGGGTCATATCACTGCCACATCTAGCCCAATATGGTCTGCTCTAATTCTGTAACACAGGATGGCAGGCAGACATATTTTGCAGCTATATTACTCAAGTCGCTTTTGCCAGTGGCAGAAATGGAACATGGGAACTTCTTAGTGCAAAGTATACACTCCAGCACTGATCTGCTGCTCCTTAAAGTACTGTATATCTAACAAGACTTATCGTACTGTAAAGAAAATGGAGAGCTGCCTAGAAGGACCCCCCAAACCCCAATTATCAAGAATACTAATTAATTTAATTTAATTTAATGTTTCAATTTTTACGCTGCCCAATCAGGGGGACCCGACTCAGGGCGGCTCACAGTCAAAAGTATAAATACAAGTGGTAATGCAAATACATAATATAGTCAATACAAGACAATAATTACATCACATTCAATAGAGCAAATACAATCCTTGATACAACAACAACAACAAAATACAGTTAATACAATCAATATACCTAAATATAAGGGGGGGGGAGAAAAATGCAATGCAATGCAATGCAATAAGGTGGCTCTCTGTCCCTTCTTCAGCCAAGGGTGGGCGTGGCCTCGGGCAGCTGTGGTGGCAACAACAAGAGTTCTTTATCCCCACCCGGTCAGGAAAGGGGACATAAGAAATAAGAGCACCCCAATAGCCCCAATGTACCCAGAACCTTCAGGCTAGGCGAGGCCAGGAGGGCAGTGACAGCGTCCACAGTTGCCTCCCATCCCTGGCCAATTGAGTGGGCAGCAGAAAAGCTAGCTGTGACTTTGCTTCTTTAGTTTTAATCTTTCCTTTTTTGTATAATTTCTTTCTCTTATGTAATACCAGGAAAAATAAATAAGTGCAAATAGAAGTACAGTAGAACACTGGATAACGCTAAAACTTGGTTCCACGAGTCTTAGCATTATCCAATTTTTAACATCATCCTATGGGATGAATCGCATAACATTAAAATTCCATAGAGATACATTGTAACCAGCATAGACTTCAGTGAACATCATGCGATACATCCCATAGGATTTCAACGTTATGCAATGCAATTTTTTTCCAGATTGCTTAATGTGATACAGTTTTAGCGTTATCTGGTGCAAATGTTATCCGAGGTATTACTGTATTGTTCTTTGAAAGTAGAAATCATTTGCAGAAAACAATGAGAAGTTTTGTCTCAGTCCTGACATTAAAAGGAAGACCAATACTTAGAGCTGGGAATTATCCATAATGAGATTTCCTACATTTGTTCTTGGTGCTTTTACCATCATATATATCAATATATGTGATTTCAATTCTCTGAGTTACTGGCATTTGTATAGTCAAACTGGCACACAAAATGAAGTTCCCGGTATGCTTAGGTTAGGGGAACCCAATGTTTGCAAACTCTTCTTCCAAACGGTGGTGCAAACTAATATAAGGGTATCCAAGGAATTGCTAATGAAGCATGCCCAGTAGCAATGTAACACTATCTGGTAGAGGGATAATCAGAAAACTGGATAAGAGGGATAGTTCTGATTAACCAGCTATGAAACAACCACCCTAAACAGCATTATTTTTTAAAAGATCCCTCTCATTATGCTTACCATTGGTTTAGCTCCTAGTTCCCCCCATTTCAGACTGTAACTTTTGCCTATCAATGTCAACATCTGGCCATCTGCATTTTTATTGGGGAGATGACACAACAACAAAGGCTGTCATGGTGGTCCTGAAGTGAAAACAAAGCTATCACGTTTGACACCGGAAGAGTATAAAGTCTCACCAGTGCAATAATGTGGGATCTCCTTCTTACATAAATATTTATCAGAAGCAGAGACCCCTGTTAAGAATACCAGAGCTATGCTTTTGTATGGAAATCCTGGATACTTCCTTAACCTTAGCCAGGTGTTAAGAGACTGAAAATGGGTAGGGCTTGAAGCATGGTAGGCACAGGGGTCTTCACAAGTGTCCAGCCCCACACATCCCCAGGAAATTACACAATACACATTTTGTGAGTAATTTGGCTTTTATGTCACTAAGGGCCCAATTCAGACATCCAGAGTGAAGGTCTGCAGCTGTGCTTGTGATCAAATTTATGTCTCCAAACATGAAAATGCTATAAGCATGTTCAGCAGTGTCAGGGTGGGCGAGTGCTTTAGTCCTAATAAACTCAACTATGGAACCTCTGTAACAAATCATCATACACAATTTTCACATTTCTCTCCTCTGAGCTGTTTACATCATATCATTTCACTTTTTAAAATACTTTCTCTGCAACACAAACAAAAAAATTGAAAGGTGCAAATGGGCAATTTTTTACCTCAGCGTAAATTTTGTTTACTCGTCCATCCTGCTCCTTTTTACATTCCTCTCATATTTAGAGCTGCTGAGGGAGACAGGTTCTTTTTCTCCAATGCCACGTTCCCTGACGATTTATTCAACATTTGTTTTATTTATTCAAGTTTTGCTCTTTTGAAAATGTCACCAGTGGTGAAGCAGGTAAAATTATTTCAAATTCGTACCATTAATGTTGCACATTAAAACTAAATACACAGACAGCACAAAAGATGTAAAGGGCTCTGCTTTGCAATCAAAAAAATGAGAATATGTTGTCAACAAGCAATTGTAAGATTTATTATTAAGGAGGTCTTTAAAAGAGTGGAGAATAATTATTACAATCACATCAAAAAACAAAAAAATTCTGCTGGGCTAAGTGTTCAGTGGTACTGGAAGATAGTGAATTAATAAAAACCTATCAAAAAGTTTGGGTTTTTTTTTTTGTTAGGGGGATTTTTTTAAAATATTTTTCTTTCTTTACACAGTCTGAATGTGAATTTGGAGCTATAGCCCACAAGCAACCAATGAAGCAAATGACCAAGTGCTCCTATGATGCAAGTTCTGGTGAAATAAAGAGAATTTGTAAATAAAAGGTGATGGGTTGTCTGCTCCTTCAGTTCGATGTATTCTCAGTTCAGTATGTCCTGCACATTTTATTTCAGTGAACTGAGGTCTATTGCCTCAGGGTGTGTATACATATTGTGTCATTATCCTTTGGCACAGAAGGGTTGCAAAGACACTTCCATTGATGTATTTATTCAAGCTACAGTTTACAACCATTTAAAGTTCTAAAAATCAATAAAAGAACAACCTAAGAAACAATGATTAAAAACAATATTTAAAAACACACATGGGTATTTTTATATGAATACATACCCTAAGGCAAGTGACTTCAATTCATTGAAATATGCAAAGAGGAAATTAATAGAGTGCCAGGGAGCTCTGAGATGTAGCTTGATAATACTTTCCCTATCTGGCAACTGCAGGAAGGAGAGAAAGAGTTGCTTTGCTGTTTGAGTAGGCTCTTATGTTCTGGAATATTCTTCTCTCTCACTCAGCATAAAGTACAGTAAAACCTCATATAACACTAAAACCTGGTTCCACAAGTCTTGGTGTTATATGATTTTTAGTGTTATCTGATCCTCTATGGGATCCATAGAGATACATTGTAACCATACAGGCTTTAGCGGTTGTTATCTGAAGCATCCCATAGGATCTTAATGTTATCTGATGCAATTCTTCCCCCCAGATTCCTTAATGTTATGCGATTTTAGTGTTATTCGATACTAATGTTATATGAGGTATTACTGTAAGATCAAATCCAGTACGGAGCACATCTACACATGCAAAACAAGTTGATGTCACTGTTAATGAAACCAGATACAGTACCTCAAACCTATACCAGTTGAGAAAATATAAGCTCTTGTTGGTATCACTCCACTTAAAATAAAGAAAGAAGTAGTTGTGGACGCCGAGGGAACTAAGCAAGAGAATGATACTTGATATCTTCTGAATTGATATGAGCCTCACATCTGCTGGCTCAGATCCAGGGAGAGCTTTATGATAAGAACAAACATTCTTGAGGGTACACAAGAGTAAAACCAAATTAGATGATGGAGAAAGGAGCTCACTGGACAAGGAACATTAAAGGAGGATATGGCTGAGGAATTAGACCTTCCTATGGTAACTTGAAGGACCCAGAATAGGCTGAGGGTCTGAGTCCCTAAATGCAAGACTAACATATTCAATGGGGGCTGCTGGCTGATAATGATTACTACCAGAAACATGTACCAACAAAGATTTCATTATGGCCAATGACAAAGCCAAGAAGGTGGCTTCATCTTGACAGTCCAAAGTTTGATCTGGACAGAAAAGAAAACGATCAGGCAGCCATTTGCTCCTTTTTCTGGAGATCACATGATGCACTTTCTTAACCCTAGCCTAGATCACATGATGTAGTTGCTGAAGAAAACCACCCCATCCCAGGACATTCTTATCCACAATTTTCTGGGTCCCTATCAAGGACTTCTACTTTTCTGGTGCTGATAGGATTGCTGTTTCGGTTCATTTCTAGCACAAGTGATAGTTGGAAACAACTCACAGAAAGCCTTTAGCTGCTAATGTTCTTATGTCTATCACTTTGTGATATCATGAAGTGTCTTAAGAAAAGAGCCACTTCTGAATGTTGGCTAATTAAACAGTTCATTCCTTCTTCTACAAAGAGCAGATAAAGTAACTTTTTTAGATTCTGTTAGGGCACTGTAGATGCACTGCATTGCTTGGGGGTGTGGGGTGTGGGAATTAAAAATTAGAAAACTTTCATAAGTTGGAAATGATAGGAAGAAGCAATGAGGGGCATATTTGCTATTTTCTTTAACTTATCGTAAAGGTTGGGTCCAGAATATGTCCACACTCAGTTGAATACCAGTGGATTCAGCTACACGGAAGTTCTCAAGGTGACTTTTAAGCCAGTTTGAAAAAAGAATGGAAAATAAATCTCTGTTGTTATCTCTTCCTGTCTTCTCCTGTTCCAGGGGGAAAGTTTTCTATTTTTTTATTATAAGTAATGCAGCACATCTGCACTGCCGTAATACAGTCTTTTAAAAGAGTTCACTTTCTCTATCCCTCTGCAGAGCACCTTACAATATAATGAAAGGAGCCAGACCAAATAGGGGGGCTTGAGATCTGGTATGCCATTCTGGTGTGAGGATTGCATCGAACAGTGTATGGATGTCTATCCAAACCCTAGTTACCTGATTTAGCCCACACTAGGTAAAGGTCACCTTTGCTCAAAAGCTAGTTGTATCTGACTCTAGGGTTTGGTGCTCATCTCTGTTTATAGTCAAAGAGTCAGCACAGTCTGCATTTCAAGACATCTCCATGAACAGCCCCGGTCATGCGGGCGTTTGCCCTGCCGCCTCGACCGTGCAGGCAGGTGAGGATGCCTCTCCCCCCCTCCCGACTCATTCCACCTGGCTGGGGGGGATAAAGGGCCGTCGGCACGAGCCCAGCCAAAGAAGCAGCCCCGGTCGTGCAAGCGTTTGCTCTGCCGCCCTGGCCGTGCAGCCACCAGACTTCCCTTGGCCTGCCCTGGCCTCGAGAGAATAGAGCACAGCTGTGCGGGGCGGGTGCTGACATAAGAACTTCGCTCCCAATTCCATTGGGAATAGACTGCAACTTGGCAATAAAAAGGTGCTATATTATAGTATCTCTGATGTATTTTTAGGATGTCCTGATGTTTTGTAATTGTTACTGGAGATTTTTGGGATGTATTTGGATATGATTTGTGATGCTATTCTTGCTATGTGATATTTGTAATTTGCTATGTGATATATGTACAGTAAAACCTCATATAACACTAAAACCTGGTTCCACAAGTCTTGGTGTTATATGATTTTTAGTGTTATCTGATCCTCTATGGGATCCATAGAGATACATTGTAACCACACAGGCTTTAGCGGTTGTTATCTGAAGCATCCCATAGGATCTTAATGTTATCTGATGCAATTCTTCCCCCCAGATTCCTTAATGTTATGCGATTTTCGTGTTATTCGATACTAATGTTATATGAGGTATTACTGTAATTGTTTTTTATGCTATGGAATTTGCTATGTAATTGTAACTGTTTCCTCTGTGAGCCGCCCAGAGTCGCTGTGCGAATGGGGCGGCATATAAGTCGAAATATACAATACAATGCAACATGTGGCAGGCAGGACTAGACACCAGAGTGCATGGAGCACACACTAGCCCATTCCAAAAGAGCTCACGAGCATAGATGATGCTGATGCTGATGCTGATGCTGATGATGTGAGAGTGAGAATGGAGGGAGATTTTAAAAACATTATTGTTGTGTAGGCTTTGCATGGAATGGTCAAGCTTAGGATATAATAATTTTGTAATTTTGAAGGGTTTTTTTATGGAGATCTAGAAACACACAGGGAATGTCAGGGAAGCAAGACAGAATGGTGCCCAAGGGATAGTGGGAGGGTGTGCTACAATCTGTGTGCCACTTATTCAGACACAGAGGAAGTTTAGGAATAGGGGCTTCCACGCACTCCTAATAAAAACAAACAAGCCATTTCAGTCTACATAAATTTACAGACCTTTGCAGACACCTAGGATTGCTACAAGTGTGGCATTAAACCAGTGGTTCCCAAGATTTTTACACCACAGACCTAACCACTCCCCCTCAGGCAGTTGAGAGGGCCAGACATGTGGTTTCCCCATCGTAAACGCTGCCGCAAACCGCATGGGTGCATTTGCGCATGCATGGGTGTGTTTGGGGCTGTTATAAACATGTCCGCTTCTGGGGTCATTGCCATGGGCCGGAAGGAATGGCATCGGGGGCTGGGTCCAGCCCACAGGCTGTAGGTTGTGAACTCCTGCATTAAACTGATTGTCCCTTTTTGTTCTTACTAATCAATGGTAGCAGGCTTCTTCTTTTGTGTCCCAATAAAACCATGGACTGCCAAAATGAAGCCACTTTCTTGGCTTTGTCATTGCCCAAATGGCAAAGGAGCAGACTATTTACCATGAACAGACGAGAATCAATGTAGTCTGCAGGCTTCGAAGTTTGGTATCTAAAAGTCTGGAAAAATAGCAGAAATTCTGCAGTAAGCCACAATTAAAGTAGGCTTATTGAGCTGGTGGCGGCCTGGCGAGTCAATTCTTCCATAAGTTCCATTGGGTCAACGGGCCTATTTTATTTGCAAGTTACTAAGCAAAATGATTTCAGGTACTGAATGGTACTAAATGACACAACCTCAGAGTATCACATTTTTGTAGTCTAGGCCAGACATAAATATGTAAAATCTGCAAAGACGTTGTAAGCCGCCCTGGGTCGCTTAGGCGAAAAGGGCCGTTATATAAAGCCAACAAATAAATAAATAAATAATAAATAAAAGTTTCCAGCTGGAAGAATATTACCACAATGGACTTTACTATAAGGAAGGACTACTGTAGCAGAAATGCATGTGATTTTAAAAGGATTATTTGAAATGATGTTTGTTAAATGTTCGTTAGTCCCCGTTTTTGAATCCGATTCAGAACTTCTAACCTCACTTACTTGTGTTTCCTTTTTATCACAGACTTCCAAAGACTTTCCATCCATACAAAGCGCAATTAGAGGAGATCAATATTATTTAGCACATTTGCATAGTTTATTTAAGTACGTTGACTCTCAACTGTGTGTATTTTGTCAAAGCAGAACTTGTTAAGATGTACTCCACAATCCTGGATGTAGGTCATCTGTAAATATTTGTAACTATTTCTTCTGCCAAATATATTTAAGAATACTCTTCACTCTTGGCCTTTTATTTATTTCTGGCAAAGCAACAAACCCTTCAAATGAACACTTGGAGTAGCCAAGTCATAAACAGAATACATTTTTAAACCATACTACTCCATTGACAAAACACTACAACAAATTATTTCACTGAAATACAGCTATTTCTTAGTGAACTGTTTCCTACAACTTTTATTGTTACTCCAGACTAGTTTATAGAGCATCCCAGTTCAATCTGACTATGGCTTCAATGTCAGTGAATTCCCTTGCATAGTAAGCTGTTTCTTTTCCCTTGCTGTTTGCTGAAATCCTTTTACCACAAAGGGAAGGTATTGCAATGGCTCTGAAAGAGATTTCCCTACTTCCAGCTAATGTTGTCTGGCTACAGAATAAAAACCAACTTAAAGCACCACAGGGGGTAGAACTAAGTATTACTGGAGACAGCAGGTTTCTGCCATAGATAATATTCTCATGTCTTGTGGAGTAGCACTCCATGCTGGGAGACCATCAGAGTAGCTATGTTTAGGCTTCATGATAAGCCATGGTTTATCCTGATACAAATGAGACCAGTGTAACCCTCCTGTTCCTCCTGGATTTATCTGCAGCCTTTGCTACTGTCAGCCACTCTTCTCTTCCAGAGTCCCTGAAGAATGAAAATGTTGGCACAAATAAAATCCATTTTAATTGTGGTTTGTTGAAACAAACTAGCTTTATAACCCACAGCTTGAAGTCAGCCTCTTTGAAATAAATCACAACTAAAATTTATCATGGCAGGGTTCAGACAACAGGACAAGCCATAGTTAATTGGCTTCATTCCCCATGCCAAGGGAAGCGCATAAGACCTGCACAAGAAATCAGTCCTTTTTGGTGGTGACCCCAATACTGTGGAATGGGCTTCCAGCTCACATCTGTCAGGCCAGTCACTTTTTTTACCCTACAAGCTGGCTAAGGTGGAGCTATTTAAGAAGGCATTCAGAAATTTGTTGTCCTTATATATATTTTTAAAATCTATATATTTTATTTTGCCAGCATTATTATTATATTAGGATGTTTTATTCACTTAACAGGGTGCAACTGATTTATTTATAAGGGTTTATTTTAAGGATTCTTTTGGTTGTTACATATTGTGTGTTTTGTTTTGTTTTTTTAATTTGCTTTTTGTACTGTCACCATCCAGAGTGACGATTTGGTTAGATACCTGTGGAAGGGAGGAGGGGGGAGAGGAGAGATAAAAAAAGAAGTGTCCAAATTTGTCCTCACATCTATGCCAGTAGAGGAAAAAGAGAAGGGAGTACATAAAAGCAAGGTTTATTCCTGTCATTAAACCATGATTGCTCATGACTTCTGTTATTCTGCTTCTTTGCTTAAAGATGGTGGGGTGGGAGCATTACTTTTACAGTTACAAGGCATGGTGTTTCACTCTGCTTCCAGGAACCTGTAAAACAGAGGTTCCCAAACTTTTTCTGCCATGGGCCTGACCACGCCGCCCAAATAGCTGAGCGGCCTGGGCCATGCCCCCTGGAAGTGTAAGAGGGCCCATTTACAGATGTCATAAATGTGGCCACTTGCACATTCATGACAGTTGTGGGCACATTTAAGCATTTGCTGGTGCATTTTATGACTGACGTAAGATGTCATAAACATGTCAGCTTCCACTTTCAGGTGCAGTGGCACAGGCCACATGAAATGCTACCATACCGTTGGCGGAGCCTATGTAGTGGTCAGAGCCTATGTCATGGGCAGAGCCTATGTCATGGGTGGAGCCTACATCATGGGCGATCTAGTCATGTCTGCCATATGGCCATGTATACATCTGAAAACACAGGCAACACTGGCTCTTTGGCTGTAAATAGAGATGAGCACTGCACCCTAGAATTGGATATTGCTGGCTTTTGAGCAAGGGAGACCTTGAACCACTTGCAGGAACAAAACCTGACGTCAAATTTGAATCCCAATCAGGGATATTCTGTTATTAGGTAAAGGGTTGCCCTTGCTCGAAAGCCAGTCATTACCAACTTTAGGGTTCAGTGCTCATCTCTGTTTATAGCCAAAGAGCTAGTGGACTTGATCCACAAAAGTTCACATTAAAATACAGCAGTTAGTCTTTAAGGTGCCACAACGTTTTCGTCTTTTTGTTTTGTTTTCTCTCTGATATGCTTGCACAGAATAAAACTTTTTAAATGGTAGCTGTGTTAGTCTGGGCAGGGCAGGGAGGTGGCCGTATCCACCCAATTTCGCTCTCCCACACACACACATACACACGAAGGCCACCCAATTTTGCTCTCCCCCCCCCCCCCCGCTGGGGAGGTGCGAATCTTTTACTGCCCACCACTGGAAATGGTGCTGTGGGCCAGGGCCAGCCTGCAGGTTGGCAACACCTACTGTAAAATTTCTGTGATCATTCCAGTCACATTTTTAAAAAACAGTAGCAGGTCACAAGTTGATCAGATACCATAGTGGGCTTACTCAGCAACCTTGAGATTGAAAGGGAGTCATTTAGAGTTTATCTGAATAATCTATTGTTGCTAATGGCTGTGTGAAACTGCATTCTTGTGCTTGCTTGTCTGTCATCTTGCTTGACACCAACCCTTCTCCCGTTGAGCCCCTGAATTTGGTATATAAAGAACATGCCTGTAAACTTCATTCTTTGTCTGATGAAGTGGACTTGATCCACGAAAGCTAACAATAAACATATAGCAGTTAGTCTTTAAAGTGCTACTGTGATTTTTATTTTGTTTTGTTTTGTTTTCTGAGATGCCTGAACCACAGACTAACACAGCTACTATTCCAAAATATTTCTCAGATGTTACTTTTAAGTTACTTTAAAATATAAGACCTAAGGATACCAGTGGCACAAAAGACACTCTTCTTCTGTGCACTTCAAAACAATACAAGACAGTACTTGAACCCTACTCTATTATGCTTCTCCTGAGGTAAAAGTAAAGGTTTTCCTTGCTCGAAAGCCAGTCGTATCTGACTCTAGGGGTCAGTGCTCATCTCTGTTTCTAAGCGAAGAGCCAGCACTGTCTGCTTCTGCAGATGTTTCCATGGTCATGTGGCAGGCATGACTAGACACCAGAGCACATGGAACGCTGTTACCTTCCCACCGAAGTGGTCCCTATTTATCTACTTGTAATTTCTTGCTTTCGAACACACCTATATAGTTAATTCTAGTAACTGTAATAGCAATTAAAATGTTACAGTTACACAACAAGACAAATGAAGTTATTTCTCATTAAATTATAATTGTAATACAGTGATGTCCTTCTTACCAAGAAAAATAATTTATAATAAGTAATTAATATTTTAGGCCAAGTTGCTTCTAAACTCCTGCTTGCAAAGACTATATTGATTCCTAACATAGGTTGAAATAAAGATTTCTACATATAGAGGAAAATATAACTGAGTTGTCACCAGGTAAATGTAATAGGACAGCTAGGAAATTTAAAGACAGGACCAAAACAAACATTAATCAAATGTGTCTATTCATAAATCAAATTGCCAACAGAAGCAAGGTACTGTAATCTCATCAGCTGACCGTCTGACCTGCACATGCTGATTTTAAATGCTTGGTCAGTACAAAATAAATCCTAGCTAATTTTAGACCTGGTAGAAGAAGAAAAGGCTGACCTGGTGTGTATAATGAAAGCCTGAACAGAAGGAGGAATAGTCCCATCTCAGCTATGTCCTCCAGGATATTTGATACAGCAATAAAGCAAATAAGAGAGGAAGGGAGGGGGAGCTGCCATCATCCACAGAAACCCCATCAATATCAGCTTATGTATGTACGTACATACGTAGATACGTAGATATGTACGTACGTATGTATGTATGTATGTAGAAGCAGTGACAGACTTTACTTTCCTAGGATCAAAGCTCACTGCAGATAGAGATTGCAGCCATGAAATAAAAAGGCGACTGATTCTTGGAAGGTAAGCGATGAGAAATCTGGGGAACATAGTGAAAAGTAGAGACATCACCTTGCAAACAAAAATTTGTATAGTGAAAGCAATGGTATTTCTCGTGGCAATGTATGGTTGTGAGAGCTGGACCATTAGGAAAGCTGAGCGTAGAAGACTAGATGCCTTTGAGATGTGGTGCTGGAGGAGAGTTTTGAGAGTCCCATGGACAGCAAGGAGAACAAATAGGTCAATCTTAGAAGAAATCAACCCTGACTGCTCCCTTGAAGGTCAAATAGTAAAGATGAAGCTAAAGTACTTTGGACATCAAATGAGAAGAGAGGATTCACTTGAGAAAGCTTTAATGCTGGGAAAGGTGGAGGGCAAAAGAAAAAGGGGGCAGCCAAAAATGAGATAGCTAGATGGTATTATAGAGACAATGGATACAGAACTGAGTGAGTTGAGGAGGATGGTGGAGGACAGAGGTGCCTGGCGGACAGTGGTCCAGGGAGTCGCAAAGGGTCGGAATCGACTGTGCGACTGAACAACAAAGGTAGGTAGGTAGGTACATACATACATGAAGAATTGCTTCAACTCTTGCTGTGCTCACCTGTTTCATTAGAACACAACAGTAACTGGGAGGAAAACTCAAGATGTAATTTAATTTGAGATGCTGCTAACAGTAAATAATGCTATACAGTAGCCCAACAAAATCATTTTAAACATTAAATATTTCTGCAGATTGGATAAGTGTATCATCAGCATTGGAAACGTTCCCTTCTAGGCATAGCAAATGAAGGTAACAATGTAGACAGGTGTTCCTTTCTTTAAAGCTTCAGTATTTTGAAACTGCAATTTTTCATCTCAAAATGATGGAATTAAAGAAGGCCCAGTGCTCATTTACAACATTTTAATGTGACAACCACAGGTATACAGGCGACTAATTTATCAAAATACCACATGATTCAGCAAGGTAGCTGGTTTACATATTGGACGAACACAGAATCATAAGCTGGCCAGGGCAAATTGGACTAGAAAAGAAATATTAAAAGCAAATATCTTAGTGTCCAAACTATTTAGAGCCAGGGAGGTTCCAAACTAAGTGGTTCTGGTGATGCCAGGTGAAAAATAATGAGCTACTGGGATAATGAAGCTCCTGACTCAAGTACTTTAGAAATACAAATGAAATACAGTGGATCCTCAGTTAGCAAACGGCTCGGTTAACATAAAAATCACATAACAAAGGGAAATCCATAGAAAATAAGGCCACCACCTTGATGGGTAGGATCCAGGGTGGGTAGGGTGGGGATGCCTTTTTGTAACATTTTTTTCTTTGTAAGATTGTGTAATGTTCCTATGTTTTTTGTAATATTTTTGTAACTTTATGATGTATATTGGGGTTTTATCTTACTGTATTGTATTTTATGATATTCTATTGTTTGAATTATTGATGTATATTTTACTATATTGTGACATTGTGCTGTTCTATTGAATTGTTACATTGTATTTGATTGTATGTTGTGAGCCGCCCTGAGTCGGTTTTCACTGAGTAGGGCGGCATATAATAATAATAATAATAATAATAATAATAATAATAATAATAATAATAATAATAATAATAATAATAATAATAATAATAATAATAATAATAATAATAATAAAAAGTGGCTCAGTATAAGGAATTTTTTGAACTGATTAATTGGTTTTCAATGTATTCCTATGGGAATTCGAGTTTCTGTTAACATATTTTGGTTTTCAGTGCATTCCTATGGGAAATTGCATGAAATACATTCCTATGGGAAATTTAGTTTAAGTAATTTTCGCTTTCAGAAATGCATTAATTATGTTAACTATGCTTTTGCTGTACAGGGCTGGTAGGTTTTAAGCGAGAAAATCCTCTAGCTTTGCATTCTAACTGACATTCAAGGAATACTTGGGGGTTTCAGTTAAAAGCAGTTTTTGAAAAATGAGATAGAAAGAAAGACAAACTAAAAGCCAGAATCCAAAACGCAGGACCTCCCAAGAAGCCTGCATCCATGATGCTGGGTTTAAGGAAGCACAAAGCTGTGGTATAACAATGTCAGCCTTAGAAGATGTGTCTATCAAATCAGTTTGGCTGTAAGGCCACGGATGTTACTGGTCTGTGATTTATTTTTATCACATCACCAAGAGCGGTCAAAAAAGGGAAGGAGAAGCGAGAATTCTGCCATGGGCAGAGAAGAGAAGGCGAGTGGGCTGCCTCTTTTATTCCCATCCTCCACCTTTCACCAGCCCAATTGCACCTCTGCTTGTAATTCCTCCTCACTGTGGCAACCTTCAGAAGGGATGACTTTCCCTTAACATAAAATCTGTTTTCATTATCCTTTAATGTGAAGGTGGAGGGAAGGTAATTTTTTTTACATTACTTGTTACTCTTTTGCCAAAAGTAACTCTTTGTGTTGGTCATTACTAACAGACTGCTGATAGGAATAGGCAGTGATAGGCAGCCAAAAATTTTACTACCACACTGTGGGCGGAGCAAATGTCATGAGCATAGCCAATCTCATGACATCATGGGCAGAGCCAATGTCATGACATCATGGGCAGAGCCAATGTCATGACATCATAGGTGGAGCCAATGACGTGAGTGGAGCCAAAGTTTAAAAAAAAACATAAAAATACAGTACAGGCTGGCTGGAAGTGCCTGACACCCCCAGCCAGCCTGATCTTAAAGCAGGGAGCCCTGGCAGGCTGCCTCCTTTAATATCGGGCTGGCTGGAGATGCCTGACACCCCCATCCATCCCGATCTTAAAGCAGGGAGCCCTGGCAGGCTGCCTCCTTTAAGATCAGGCTGGCTGGGAATGTCAGGCTGAGTACTGGATGTGTGCATGTGTCAATTAGTATTTTAACGCATGCGCACTCACCAGCAGCCATTTTGGGTTGCAGAATCTGGCAGCCAGTGAGGCAACCGAAATGGTCACCTAAAAAAAAGGTAACCACCCTGGATGGTCTCTTGGAAAGGTTATTACCCCTCCCCCCGGGAGACTACCTGGGATTGTTACTAATGGTTCTACAGAACTGGGGTGAACCGGCTAATGCCCACCACTGGGAATAGGGCTCTTTCAAATACCACATGACCTAAAATAGGCAACTTTTTGACCCCCTCTCCCCTCTGTGACTTTTCATGACCTTTGATGGACCCCCCCCCCCAAAAAAAAATCCACATGGTTTGAAGATAGATCTATGGCCAGCTGGATACAAAAAGCAAATGATAATTTTGGAGTCACATGACTTCACACCAAACCCTCTCCCCCTGGTGATTTTCCATGACTTTTGGTCAATCCCCTCTCCTCCCTAAAATGGTCATGTGGTATTTGAATAACCCCATAACTACACTAATCATGTGCTTTCTAGAAAACTCTTAAAAATAAAAATTATCCAAAAATCTCCCCAAAATTATTTCAACAAAGGAATGTTTTTGGGACTAACAGTCAAGCGTATTCATTGTTATTATTCATTATTTAATGTGTTGCATTCAAGCTCTGCAGCTGTCAAGTGAACACATAAAGACAGACTTACACCAATTAATTGATAGGCAGATTTGTATGTCTAAACAAATTTATATTGATACATACCTGGCTGATGAGCCCACCTGGTCAGAACTCATTCTACCGCTTTGCAAAGTGAGACAACCAGACATCTTAGGCATTGGATCTGAGGGTTCAATAAAGGTGGGGAAATGGTCATTTAATTTATTAAGATTGCATGTTAAAAGCCAAAAAGAGAGATAGGCTCCCATGAATTTTTATTATTGCGTTAGGTCCAAAATAATATGAATAGCCTTGAGTCCTACACACCTTGGTTGGGGAAAGGGGGTGCCATTTACTATTTTGCCTCAGGCAGCCAGTTGCTTTGGGTCAGGTTTGCCCTCTTCCTACAGCCACATAAGTTCAGAGTGAATACATGGATGAATGACAAATGCTGTTTAGAACTTTGGACAGCCTGTTTTGATCAATCAAGATGTAAAATATTGCACCAGCCAGATGTCAGAAAAGAAAAGTGACCCTGCCAGCACAGATGCTTTTCCATTTCTTAACTACCATCCTAGGCTATGATTGGTTTTTTGACATATTCTTCTACTGGGAGAGGGGGGGGGGGAATGATCTCTCTTCAAATCACTATCTGTATGCCATATTTGTTCTGGTCAGATGTGCTCAATATTGTAAAGGTTTGGTGCTTTGGAAAAAGAGAAGTACAGTACAGTACATTAATCCACATCCAAGTCTACAGGACTGTGGTGTTCATCTTTGAGGAAATGTATTTTTCTCCAAATAGAATTTGGGGGAATAGAAAAGCCAGGGGAGAATTGGCTCCATTTCTCACAATGCAAGCTTGATATATGGTATTTGCTCCTCCACCACAGCTTTACCACAAAACTAAATAGATCTGAAATTCAGTTACTCCACTCTGTAACATTGTAAGCGGTCAATCCCTGTCTATACTGACATTTTATTCAGGCTAATAATGCACATTGTACTTTATCATTAAGACTGTGCCGAAGGTTAGAATAATTGTTATTTGTTACAAAGTGCAGAAAAAGAAAAAGCCCGGAGTAAATTATTGTACTGTCTGCACGGGGAACCCTCAGAAAGCCATTTTAAAACTATCTCTTCTGAATTAGAAGCAAGAGCTGTCCAGTAAAATATTTGAAGAAATCCAGGCTGGGACCTTAGCTATGAGAGGACACCAGAATGTCCATTCCTAAAAGAAGGAGAAGAGTCCAAAGTGTGACAGAATAATAACAGTCTGAACATAAAGGCTTTCCTTTCACGAGGCCTGGAACTGGGAAGGTCAGTAATGAAAGTTTTGTACTGCTTTGGAGTCCCCAAACACACAACAATCACCCTCCTGCAACCCGTTTTTTATTCCAGACCCACTGGCCCAGGGTCATCTGTATCAACTGCTACATGGAATTATAGCTCTTTCTCAACATTTCTGAATGATGTCTGGATGGAGTGAGAAAAATTAATTCAGTTTATCTTTATGTCCTATTATTTCTGGCCATTATCATAAATGTTGTGCTTGAAGGACTGAACTCAATTAACACAAAAACTCAGCTAAAAGCATTAAGATGGGGGGGGGGGGTGAGAGAGAGACAGAATAAAAATGTATGAGGATAAGCGTCTGATTTTTGTCTTCTCTTGCACATTGGCAGTAGAATAAAAGGCTGAGTGTGAGTCTCACAGCAGTGGAACAGGAGAATCCCATGTCCCTAGAACTGATCCTGACATCAGGCAGAGTGAGACTCCTGCCTTGAGCATCAAGTTTTGAATACTATGAAACAGCTGCAAAGTGTTAGGTCAAACTGTTACAGATCGTCCATCATTAGGAGGGGAGATCTTCTGTGAGCACATACACTGCAAACTCATACACCTGGATTATATTCTGAATCATAAAATTTCTGAATTTACAGAATACAGTAAAAGCCCAATTTACATATGCCTCGAGTTACATAAAATTCGACTTACATAATGATTTTGTGCTAAAACCATGTCCCAATTTACACTATTTCCTAGTGGTTTGGTTTGAGTTACGTACAAATTCATTTCCCTATGAGTTTGCTTCGATTTACATAAAAATTTCATTTTTCCTATGGTTTGCTTCAAGTTACATAAAAAATAATTTTTCCTATGGGTTTGCTTCGAGTTACATAAAAAACGATTTAAGCAAAAGCCTATGGAACTGACTTTTTTTCATGAATAGGTGTTTTACTGTACATCCAACCATGCAAATGCTCCAAAATTTCACACAAATCAGAGGCATAGCTACCGCCGTATCTGCCGTATCAATTATACGGGGCCTCCGGGCCACGGGGGCCCCCAATGTGCGTAAGCAAAACAAATCTTTACCCTTCCTAAGGGCCCCCAAACAAATTTTTATACGGGGCCCCGCCAAGGCACGCTACTCTTCTGACACAAATTCTCATTTCATTTGGATCTTCACTTTGTCGTTCAGTTGCACAGTCTATTCTGACCCTTTGCAACCCCATGGACCACTGTCCGCCAGGCACTTCTGTCCTCCACCATCCTCCTCAACTCGCTCAGCTCTGTGCCCATTGTGTCTACAATACCATCCATCTCATTTTTGGCCACCCCCTTCTTCTTTTGCCCTCCACCCTTCCCAGCATCAAGGCTTTCTCAAGAGAATCCTCTCTTCTTATTTGATATCTAAAGTACTTTAGCTTTATCTTCACTATTTGACCTTCTGTGGTAAATAAATTTCATGTCAGAAATTACTCTGGGTTGAAAGGATTTTAGCTGCATTTTCTGTGGTACTATTAATCTGCAGAATGCATTACCCTGGATGTAATAAAATTATAAAGAAAGCAAGGAATATTTTTTCTGAATACTTTGATGCATACGTTTTAAAACAATAATAGGCACTTACAATTTTTGAATATTAGATTTGGGCCACATTAAGTGCTTACACACACTGCATTTTAAAATAAAACTCTTTCTCAATCTGAATCCACCAATTCCTGTGAGGTAGAAAGACAAAGAGTGTCTCTACTTATGCAATCATGAGGCAAGTACTTGGCTCCTCCTTTAAAAATATTTCAGCACCATCATAACAGTGTGTGTGTGTGTGTGTGTGTGTGTGTGTGTGTGTGTGTGTAAAAGTCTCCTCAGCTTTGCTTCAAAGCTATTTAGCCCAATAAAACATTTGTGTTTGGGACAACTGATGAAATACCACCTGGGAATCTGAAAATCTGCAGATAGTGAAATTAAAAATGTATAAACATATACTTGATGCAACCCAATGAATGAAACTAGAACTCTAGATTCTGAAGGATGGACAGCAACCACACATTTCTGTGAGCAACTGTGACTGCTTCTATAGGATAAGCAGGTCTCGTGTGCAACCATGAATACAATTTAATAATACACAGAAGCTTTGAAACATGCCTTGCTGGAGTTTGTAAAAATTTCTTTACATTTCCCAGGATCTCACAACCAGCGTGATCTGCATGAAACAGAATGGAACTTATATATGAATACACAGAAACAGGCATGATTAAGCTCAAAGTCTGTCTTTAGATTTATTTATTTTCCTTTTCCCACTTTCTTTCTTTTTTCACTTTCCCTCCCCTTTTTGACAAATGATAAAGCATTTTTTTAAAAGGATATTGACATAGCACAAAACAAGAGCTATTGAAAAGATACACCACTAGGCATACACAATGAACCCTCTGGATTGTATCCAATCATATATTTAAGCAGGTTTCTAAATAAACTATTGTAAAACATGGCCACAGAAAGGGATGTTAAATTGCGCTTTACTACTGAAGCTTTGGGGAATTATAATACTTTAAAAGGTTATAAAAATGAATATTAGTTATGCTGGTACTACTACTTTCCTTCTTGCTTGAAAAAATGCCAAGGTAATGCTTCCAGAAAGATTTATTAGTCTGGCAAGTAATTTTCAAAAGAAAGAAAAGATGGACTTAAAGTTCCTTTAAAAAAAAACTGCATAGACTTAGTGGGATTCTAACAGAATTACAGGAAATCAAAATAAATACACAGTACTTCTAAACACAAGTGAAGCAATAATACAGTAATGCCTCATATAACATTAGTATCGAATAACACTAAAATCGCATAACATTAAGCAATCTGGGGGGGGGGGGAGAATTGCATCGGATAACATTAAGATCCTATGGGATGCATCGGATAACAACCGCTAAAGCCTGTGTGGTTACAATATATCTCTATGGATCCCATAGGATTTTAACATGCATCGGATAACACTAAAAATCGGATAACACCAAGACTTGTGGAACCAGGGTTTAACGTTATCCGAGGTTTTACTGTATAGTGTTGGAGGGGGTGGGGTGAAACCTAGTAATCCCCCCCTTTATGATATGTGTGTGGGGAGGGGAGGAGTAATTGCTGCGGCCAGGAGAAGGAGGGGGGAGACAGAAGTATAGGGAGGGAGGAGTGTGAAAGTTACATTTGCAAAGCATTGTCTGCACATTCTACAAGCTGTAGGAGAAGAACCAAGGGCTGATCTCTTGATTGCAGTTTCTCCTTACCCTCTCTGTGGACTCCTGTGCTCACATATCTCCACAGCTGCAACTAAGTCATAGTCTGGATGTGTGAATGTGCATTCACGCTCAGCATGGGAAAAGAGTGTACAGTGGAACTTCAGTTAATGCAATTAATGTGTTCTCCAGGACACTTCTTACAGTGAAAATTACTTTAACTGAATTTCCCACAGGAATGCATAGAATACAGTTTCCCATAACTTAAAAGTGTATACAGGTACATCGTACCAGGGGCATGTCTTGCAGTGTTCCCCAACCTTTGGTTTTTGGACTTCAATTTCCGGAAGCCTAAGTCAATTCACCAAAGCATTGATCAGCCAATGTACTGACTTAGGTTTCTGAGAATCGAAGTCCAAAACCCAAAGGTTGGGGAAACCTGTTGTATGGTATGTAATATTTCATTTTGATCCCAGTTTCACTGTTTCCTTCCTCTTCAGCCCTGTGTGCATGTGTATGTGTGCTCACGCGAACATACACAAATACCCAATACAATACAAGATACATTCTGGCTTTTATTAGTTCATTAAATAAGGAAAATGTAGATGGGAGTGGTCATCCAAGAGATCTGGAGCATCTTAATTCTCAAAGCAATGCTGCCATACATTTAACAGTAGTTTTTATTTCAAAACAGAAAACCAAAAGAGCAGGCCTATCAGGATCGATAAACACAATTAAATTTATTAAGTCAGCATGCTAGAAGAGGGATGATAAGGGCTATTAACACTTACAGCTTAAAGATACTCGACTCCAAAAGGCAATTCCCTGGAGCTCTTCAAATACTTCACTAAGAGTTTGTTTTCTCATCCGCGCATTGTTCTGCTGGCACAAGCTCTGCTTCCTTTAGTGCTGCTTTATGAAGCCTTTCCAAAGCACAAGTGTTAGTAAGTAGGCTCTGCCGAAATGCAGGAAAAGCAGTTTCTCATAGAGAGCCAACTGCCAGCATTTATTGTATTTACAAGAAGACAATACACACAAGTTTTGTTCTGAATTTCATAATTTGGGACTTCGATTCACTCTACAGATAACTCACTAGGCTAATACCAAAGAACTCTGCTTTTTTATAGAAGTGGATAAAGAGTCATAATCCAGGTCAAAAAGAGCATGTAAACTGTCAGAAAGGTAGCTCTATCTGCATCCTTGTTACATATCCCTACCCACTTAAAAATGCCATTCCTCCTTCTAACTTGCACCCTCCATAAAAACTAGGGCTGTAAACAAGGACTGGATCACAGTTTACAATCCTAATTTGCTGTCATAGCGTAAAACCCATAACTTAAAACCCAGGACAGTATTCTGACATGAACACAAGAATAACATGTGATTCAGTGAAAAACCAGACCTACGTAGCAAACTATCTGAGAAAATGGAAGAGGAAAGTGGAGGAATGGCTGTTCAGGCTCAAAGCACCAATCATTTTATTGGTTTGAGGATGTCCTGCCTAAACTCAAACAGGAGATTGAATGAGGTTATTAGTTATAGTTCTCTTGCATAAGAAAACTAATTTTGATGCTCCAAGGCTGTTGTTAAGTCTTTTGTTGCCTTCAAGAAATCTGCAGAAGCAACCATTTCAAGATAATTTCTAAAGCAGGGGTTCCCAAACTATGGGCTCTGGGTCAGACCCAGCCTACAACGCCATTCCATCCGGCCCGTCGCCTTCTACCCTGCACCCGGAAGTGAATCAGGCACATTTACATCAGCCACAAAATGAGCCCGTACATGCGCAAATACGCCCGTGGCTGTCATAAATGCAGAAGTGGATGAATTTACAACAGCCGTAAATTCACCCGCTTCTGCTTTGGGGGGAGCATGGCCCAGCCCTCTCAACTGACCAAAGGAGTGGTCAGACCTGTGGTGCAAAAAGGTTGGCCACCCCCGTGCTAAAGGAACAATTACATTAGCCTGTGGTACCTCCAGGATGACCTTAACACTTGGAGCTTTCCATGCAAAAGACCACTTCATCTGATATGCCAGTTGTTTGGGCCTATGTTCTGCTTTTGCCTTTTCAGGAACCTGAGTTATCACAGGAGTTTTATGTTTAATTTTGCTTCATTTTCTGTTTACTAAATGATATGCAAATTGCACAAAATTCTATCAAAGAGAGACAGCTGCCATGATGTAACTTGTTATCAGAGGCAGTGCAATTAAGAAAGTTATAGAATGCAAGCTATCATTTACTGACTTATGGTTTAATCAAATTGCACCCCCGTAACAACTCTTCAAAGAAATCTTTGTGTAAGAAAAGTTGGAATGCAAGCAGCAAAAAGTATCTTGGTAGACTAACAACCAGATGAAATAAATTGATTGTGAGAGGTGCTGAATAGAATTTCAGCTGTTGCAAGTGTTTTCAGGAAATCATCAACCATATCTGGTCTTTCATACTTGTGTACTGCAGGTCAATCAGGTGTTGATGTCCTGAAAAAAGAACACGCACACCCCAACAAACACTTTGTTTGGGACTGGTTTAACTGAAGGAACAGTAAACCCTCTCTGAGTATAAGTAGGACATTCTGAAAAGGGTTACTGGAAGTCAGACTCAACTTGACAGCAGACAATTATAATTATGGTGATTTGAAAAACCATCTATGACAGTGTGAATCTGCCTCCGGTCCTTAAGATTTACCACAGAGATACTGATTGCAGGTCTGGCTGTAAAATGTGTGTGTGTGGCACATGTAGAGAATAGTGCATTTATAGTGTCAATGACTTCACATTTTTACTCCAACTAGGTCTGTCACCTCTACTGTTTTCTAGCAAGTTTCATATTCTTATTTCTAACGTGCTATTTTTATTTATTCTCTCCTTTTGATAGACTTATATTTTTAAAATAACTTTTATGCTGCTTTGTCTTTACTATGCTTTTATTATTATTCTTATTATCATCTTTGTTCCTCTAATTATAAACATTATATGTGTTCAAAAAATGGCTTGCTAAAAGCAGACAAAAACTGACTTCCAAAATAATTTCTGTGGATACATAATGTACCATAAGCCAACATTTCTTCTAGCTGCCATTTTAATTGCTCGAAAACATGAGATAATTTTATATAGGGCCACTCTGGACAATTTAAATGAGGTTAGACACAGCAGCGGGGGGGGGGGGGGCTTGAGCCTTCACTAGCTGTGGGGTCCTGGCAGCAACCCCAGAATACTGGGTTTTCCTTTGGAGCTTAATATACGTAGATACATGGTGCAGACATTAAATTAATCATGGTAGAATTCTGAAAACTATTTCTAGGAAAGAACAACAACAAAGCAATGCAGAACATTTTGGAAATAAAATATATTAAAATTTTAATTATCCATGTACTGAGCAGTTTACCCAGGAGATAATATGTTTCGGAAATAACCCTATCTCAAAATGTAATATGAACAGGACAAACATGTTTATTAAAGAAAATGTACCTAAACAGACCAATTCTGCTACTTTCTCATTAGTCAAAGGCAACCAGCTCAGCATAAATGAGATGTTTCAATTTACTAAGAAGCAAATGAAGCCATTTCATCTAGGAAATTTGAAACATCTTTAGAACTCATTTTCTCTTTATAATATTTTCTTCCCAAGAAAGCATTTTGACTCAACTTACTTAAAGAACTGGATAGATGTAGGTATCGTTTCCTAAGAGCGACACTGCATCTCCTTCCTTGATCTACTTCTCTCCTAAATGTACAGTAATTTGTACAATATCATGAGCTATTTATACACAGATATATTTGATAGGTACATGAATATTTCAAGACATCAGGTCCCACATACACACTCACACACACACACACCCTAATATGAATAACTGGGAAGAAATGCACACTTCTGTTCTAATTGTTTCTAAATCCAATTTATGTGTGAAAGAATGTGTTTGCATATATGACCATTAATCTCCCACAAGCACTCATCTGCTTTCAAAGAAAAAAAGTTTGCATATGCTTTATTCCAAGGGTGAAAAATCCCATCTTACTAGAGAACAATGGTGTTCCACTGCTTTTTATGATCTGGGCAGGGGATCCTTGAGGTGTCTGTAAGAAGCAGGGAGTTACAACCAATGTCACACAAGTGCCTGTGATAAGCTCATCCCACATATTAGTGCCACATATTTCAACATACAATTTAGCCTCTAATATACTAAAGTCATGTGACACCAATTGATTGATTGATTGATTGATTGAATGGCTGCATTTTTATACCTCCCATTTGGGATATTTCCCACTCTGGGCAGTGCACAGACAAATAAACAGAAGCAACACAATAGAACACAACTAAATAAAATAATTTGTTTTGCTTTGTTTTGTTTTCTGATACAGTAAAACCTTGGGTAACGCTAAAACTTGGTTCCACAAGTCTTGGTGTTATCCAATTTTTAGTGTTATCCAATCCATGTTAAAATCCTATGGAATGGATCGGATAACGTTAAAGCTCCACAGAGATACATTGTAACTGCACAGGCTTTAGCGGTTGTTATCCGATCCATCCCATAGGGCCTTAACGTTACTTGATCCAATTATCCTCCCCAGATTACTTAACGTTATGCGATTTTAGCGTTATCCGATCCAATCGTTATCTGGTGTTTTACTGTATGTCTGTTTTTGTAGTCAACCTTAGAATGCTTGGCGTCCAACTCCGCATCTTAAATAAAATATTTATATCTTGCTTTCCATCCAAAGATCTCAAAGCAAGTTACAGGCAATGAAACGAGATTAATCAACCAAACAATTTCAAACATTATATACTAAAACAGAAACACACCCCTCATTTAAGTATGATCAAGAATTTGATAAACAGCCAAGGTTTAACAGCACCAAAATGAGGCCAACATCAATGCCACTTCGCCCTCAAAGGGGATGGATGGCATTGCACAACAAAGGATCACAGTAGAAAAGAGTATTTCATATTGTTTCCACAATATATATTGTTCCCAATAACCATCGAAGGGGAAAGTTACCTGTTTGGACTTCTATGCACAGTTTCCAAAACTGTAAAAATTGCATGTTTATCTACAGTATTAGAAAACTCACTGAGGAAATCGTCCCTGTATATCAGTGGTGCCCATACGGGCACATTTTACTTCTGCTTCCAGGAGCAACAAGGGCTTCGTGGGCCGGATGAATTGGCATCGGGGGCCACACCCGGTCCCCGGTCTCTAGTGACCGGCTCCCTGAACTACATGATCGGCCCACGGCTCAAAAAGTTTGGCCACCCCTGCTGTAGACACACAGTTAGAGAGTTCACATGAGCTGAGAGCAGGGCTGTTGAGGACAGGACATTTTGGAGGCAGTTCATTCATAGGGTCACCATAAGTTGGAACTGATTTGATAGCATGCGACAACACCAACGTCCTGCAGATGCAACTACAGTACATTGTGTAGACAGGGTTAATTAAAATTCAGCTCAGAAAAGATATTATTTAAATGAGAAAGTTGGGATGAAACTCCTGCGGTCTCTTGCTTTTGGAGAAAAGCCAAGAAAGGGGGAGGGTCTCTTCACTTTCTATTTTCCTTTTTCTTCTGTGACTTTCTTGTATACAAGTTTTTTTCTCTCTTGAAAAATATCACAGGACTTCTCAGAAGGTTCATGGGTATTTTCCCTAGGAGCAATCTAAAGTTGCAATGATTATTACAATTCCTGAGCAGATTGGCATCTTTCCTGTAGTGGATTCATTTGGAAAGGCAAGAAGAAATGGCTGAGTTGTTGTGGGTCCACTGAAGCCTTCCTCTGCCAATCCAATACCCATTCCCTTGTTCCTGCGGTTACAAGATACTACAAACAGAATGACATGCTGTTCCAAGAGGTAGGAAGGAACAAGGACATATGTTATGCCAACAGGACTAGATAAACATCCAAGTCTTAACAGATCTATAGTACTATTGCTCAGTGATGGGATGACCCTGGTTCCATCCGGTTCCCCGGAACTTGTAGGAACAACCTCGGAGGGTTCTCCCAGAGAGTAGCCCATTTTTAAGGTGTCCGGTTCCGGACGCCTTACCGAAAGAAAAGAAAAATTAAAATTGGAGCCAAAATGGCTCCAATTTAGTGTGCATGCACAGAAACTCAATCTGATGCATTGTGTGGTCTGATGCATCCGTACACTGTATTTCGGGGTGGTCAACCTTGGTGCCCCAGGTGTTCTTGGACTTCAATTACCAAAAGCCCAAGTAAGCAGACATGCTGATCAGGGCTTCTGGGACCTGAAGTCCAAGAACACCTGGGTCCCCAAGGTTGGCCACCCCGAAATACAGTGTACAAATCCAATTCTACTGCCTCATCATGGCACAGAGGTGACTCTCGGCTCTGAAAGGCCATGTCAGCAGAAGTGCAAGCTCTGGCAGGTTCTGTGATTCTTGTAAGGTTGAGAGTACCATCTGTCCTAGAGAAAGTGTGTGTTTCTGTTGCATCTTGGTGGCAGCCTAGCAAAATATAGAAAGGTATGTCACCAGGATGCTGGATACCAGATGCTGAACAGACCACAGCAATTAGGAACATGGCAACAGTGAAATATCTACGATCTGCCTCAATGGAAGAACTACATTCATCAACCAAAGTTAGGATTTTCAAGGTATTTCTTAAATCATTCCATTTTGCATACATATTTTATACTGTTAACAGCTGTTAAGTAAATTTAGAATTGCTAAGAAGATTATGTATTGGACACATTTCCATTTATTTCCTGTTAAATACATAGGAAATAAACATGAGAAATGGTCCGTCTCTCATTCTTGGCTTCACTGTTTCTAGAAATTCTGCATATCTTTAAACAGACCTGCTTCCAGATATGAACAGTCTTCTCTTCAGAGTGAGACAATGACTCAGAAGTATTATAAGTCAACTTGCCCAGAATACATGTTAAATGGGCAATTAGTCTCATAGCCTGTAATACACATCAGCAGAAGTAAAGAAAGATGTTTGTGAGTTACAATGTTGCTTCATCGATTTTCTAAGCAATCAAACATTTCAGCTGGCACCATGATCTATGGAAGTCTCTGTGAGGTTGAAAGTTTCATGGAATTTCATTGATAAACATCAGAAGAAAGAGAAACATGCCAAGTGATTAAACATCCTTCAGATTCATAGCAGTCTCATGGCTTCGAAGTTCAAACCTAATGCAGTGCTAAATGAAAGATATAACTTCCTACAAGAGGTTAAAATGAGGTGCAGAATAATGCATTCTTCAAATAAACAGAATGAAAATAAATTCTTCAGCAACAATTCTCATCCAACTTTCCATGCAAAGATAAGGTTCGGATTAAAATGATTCCTACACTGTGAGGAAGAGCCCGGTAAAACTACTTCATGGCTTAAAACTCCCAGGATCTCACAGGCAGCATAGTCCTTTAAAAAAACCAAATTCTAAGCCATATGCAGCATATTTCATATGTGTGGAAAACAAAACAAAACAAGTGACTAGGCAATGTCTGCACACACATATCCTCCTTATATCACTCTGACCTGGACTGAACATCAAATATTTCTTGAGCAAGGTTCTGGCTTTTGTGTGCTAGAAACAACCAGACATCAGGAAAGTGACCCAAGACAAGCCAAATTGATCCCAAAAATACATTTGCAAGCCCTTAACAAAATGATAATTGTGTTTTGAATCCAAGAAAACTGCGAAAACAAAACAAAACCCAGTAATTGTTCAAAGTTTGTTTGGGAATCCATTAAACCCCTACAGACAATGGAATTACTGTATAGAGATTCTCCTTGCACTCAAGTCTATAAATGGAGCTGTTCCCTCTCCCCTTGTAGTAAAATGTTTTCTAAGGATAGAAACAAAAGGCAGCCTTCCAAATTATTTACAAGAGAAAAGAAAGAACTCTATAAAAGAAGCAAGTCAGTCACAATGGGTCAATGTGAGCTAATATATTATTAGAACAGGAATTGATTCTTATGCAAGGAAGTGGAGAGTGGTTAAGAAATGTGATTGTGCCTTAAAGAGTCTACAGCATTATATAAGCCTTTTATAGCTGCAAAGGTTTTATGTTGGGAAGAGAACTGTACAACCTTCTATTTACAGAAAAGCTGTAATCCTCAAGTATTGCCAAGACAACTAGATAAAAGGGGAAGTAGGGCTTAACAAAGAGTAGAACCATAGTCAATGTTATGCAAAGACAACTAGTAAAGGTCACCCTTGCTCAAAAGCCAGTGGTATCCGACTCTAGGTTTCAGTGCTTATCTGTTTCATAACCAAAGGGCCAGGGCTGTCTGTGTTTGCAGTCGCTTCCATGGTCATGTGGCAGGCATTACTAGACACCAGAGGGTACGGAATGCCAGAGCGCACGGAACACTGTTTATCTTCCCACCAAAGTGGTCCCTATTTATCGACTTGCAATTTCTTGCTTTCGAACTGCTAGGTTTGGCAGGAGCTGGGACAGAGACAGGTGCTCACTCCATCCTGCAGTTTTCAGGTATCGAACTGCTGACCTGCAGCCTTCCAGTCACTATCTTAGGCACTTTAGCCACTGCAGTCAAAGACAACTAATTCCTCTTATTCATTTATATATTTATTTATTTATATCCCGCCCATCTGGGATATTTTCCCACTCTGGGCAGAATACAACATAATTTTAAAAAATCTTTACAAAAATTAAACAAATTGAATAAATGATAAATATTAGCAACAACAAAAATAATAGCCCCCATTAAAAAATTAGTATTCTCATAAAGCCAACAACCATGGCAAAATTAGATAACTGGCAAATTACAAGAGTATTGACTCCAGTGGTGGGATGTCAAAAATTTTACTACCCCACTGTGATGTCATCACAGTGTGGGCGGAGCTAACATCATGATGTCATGTCATGGGCGGTGCCAAATAAAAAATACAAAATACAGTCAAACCTTGCATACAGAGTGTCTCGCTTAAAGAGTAACTTGCTTAAAGAGCAGAATTTTCTCTGAATGTTCGCTTCGTTTTAACAAATAAAACCAACCAAAAACTCACTTAACAAATAAATTGGGGTTCGCAATCACCCCCACAATTGGTCATTTACAATGGTGTTTCGCTTAAAGAGCAAACTCGCTTAAAAAGCAATCCTGTGGAACGCATTATGCTCTTTAAGCGAGGTACAACTGTAATAAAAATAAAATAAAACAAATAAGCACACACACCTCAACCCACCCACCCACCCCACACACCTGCACAGCTGTACCTCCTTAAGGGTTCTCAAATTGGAACAGCACTTGGAACAGCACAGGTGTAGCTTATTTATGAGGTAACTCCAAGACTTTGCTTAAAAACCCCAAGCCAGGCTGCCAGGCCTTTTTAGGAACTATGGTAGTACGTCAATATAGGTAAAGGTATTAAATATACATTAAAATACACACAGACACACCACATCCAAAGGTGAACCACTTACCCTGGAGAGCAGGCTATAGGGAGCTTCAGGCTAGCAGCTTCTCTTCCTCCTCCCTACTTGGGAGGACGGCAAGGAGGCCGTGCATACGTGCCAAGCACTGTAGGCGTACATGCACACCAAGTGCTTGCCGCACATGCGCAGTGGGGGAACCAGTGAAAAAGTAAGCCCCAAAGGTGATTCCCCCCAAAAGCTGCTACCAGTTCTCCAGGACACTGGGAAAAGTTACTACCGGTTCTGGTGAACTGGTGAGAACCTGTTACATCCCATCACGAATTGACTCCTCTACTTATGTTGCAATGTCACTGCAGCAGAAATTGTCAACATTTAAAATCTTAGTGAACATTGATCTTCCTTCTCTTCTTCTGTTCCACCAACTTCCACAAATCCTAACCTCTATCTGCCGTAGCTACAAGATGAGAAATGGCAGGCTTTGGTATGGTGTTCTGTTAAAAGTCTGTGGTCAGAACGCCCTGGTCCGTGTCTCGTACCAAACACAAAATAGAGAAAGAGATCTGAGACATATAACTGGACAAGCTTCTTCTTCTTCCGTGTCTAGGTCAGATGTGAAACTGCCAAAATGAAGGCACCTTTTGTTAAGTTCATTCTGCAGTTCCATTTGACTGGGAAAGCTGAAACTAGGGCTGCAAACTGACTTCAACAAGTTGGTCTGAGTTGAATCAACTTGTGTGATCTCAAGATTAAAAACAGCATGATCAGATTTGGCTACAGGTGAAGCAAAGTTACTTTTTCAAGTCACTTTTCATCTCTAAAGCATAAATCAATTCATCTTACTAAGTCTTTAAAAATAAAACTTCAAAACTGCCTGCTGAAGATTTTTATCTTAAATTAGGTGGGTTTACTCCACTCTTTAGATCATAACATTAAATTTCATGCACATTAGCACAATGCCAAAACAGTTATAGCATTTTGTTTAGTAGTGCAAGTTGCAGAGAGCAAGCAATATACTTTTACTATTTGTGCTGCGGGACACAAACTAAATTGGATGGAGCATTGAAGAGTCCAGACTGAATCAAAACACATCCCAACACCTCCAAATGCCCTGGGAACCATAAAGCCATAGTTGAAACTACATATTTTTAAAAAATACACTTAAAAGACATTTATGCAGACTTATTTCCCTGCATGTATTGGAAATGTTCAGGTGACATGAGGTTCTTTGCACTCAAATGAAGGGATATTTATTTGTTTGTTTAATTATTTAATTATTTACTACATTTTTATACCACCCATCTGGGATATCTCCCACTCTTGGTGGTGTATAGGCAAATAAACGGCAGCAACATAATGCAACAAACAACAAATTAAAATAAATAACAGAGAAAGATCAATGTAAATATTACTGTACTTGAATGAATGAATGAATTCCCCAAGCAGAATTCTGGGAGTTTCAGACAACAACAGCAACAGCAACAGCAACAACTGTGTACCATCAAATCAATTCTGACTTATGGAAATCCATTCCAAGGTGTGGGTTTTTGTGTGTGTTCTTTTAAAGATAGTACTGAGAAGTGGTTTACTCTCCCCTTCTTCTGGGGGTACCCAGGGACTATGCAGTTTGCCCACAGCTTAACAGGCTGGCTCTTCTCTCTGGAGGTATAGTGGGAAATCAAACTCTCCAGCAGCCAGGCATCTTAACCACTGAGATATCCAGCCAGCTCTAAACCAGATATTAAAAGCAACATCAACAACAATACAAACACACAGCCCACACAGTATGAAATCCTAAATTCCACATCCTGAACAAGATGCCAGAGCAGAAGGTGCCTTGGAAACATTATTACCAATTATTTTAAGTCAGAAAGCCAGCCCTTCCCGTTTCTGAGAGTCTTCATTTGTAAAACCGCTCCAGACATAAAAATATGTAGCCTGGATGGAGCCTCTTGGTAAACTGGTTCTGTTAATCATCCCACCAAAGTATTCTTTGAAGTAAATGCAATACAGTACCTCAAAAGTTAGAAAACCCAATTCCAGTCTAATTTATTATCATGTTGAACACTGCAGATCTCAGGCAGAAGCAAAAAAAAGGTGTCAATTCTCTGCCAAGTCTGATGAGATCTCCAATTTTTCCTATGAATAGCATTTGTCAATTGGTCTTTTTCTGCCAGCTAAAGACACTTTAGAAGCCATTCCCGTATTATAGGCAGGAAAGAAGTTCTACGCTCCTAAGCGTAGACAGTAATACATATAAGGCAAAGTACTGACTATAACATTTTTTCTATTGCAGGAATGTGTAACTTTTACAGCCTCAACAGCCACAACTGGTGATAGATGGGTATCATTCTCTTACTCTTCCACACAGAATGGGCAAAATCCTGTTCATGTGACTTTATGCTTGCATAAAGTTGTATGCTTCCATTCTATTGCACTGTTGAAGGATCCATGGTAAAATGAAATCTGCTGAGATTAAGTCTGACAAATCATCCCCAATGCTTTTGTAGCTCTTGATATCTCTGCTAACAGAAGTGAGCAAAGTGCAGCCTCCAGCACTGCTAGTGTTATCCTCTCCCACCTCCGCATCCTCTGAAAAAAATATTGCAGTTGGACATAAATTATACCTCCCAGAAACCTCTGGGGTCTTAATTCATGCTTGCAAATGTCTTAATTCTTTTTAGGGGACACGGGAGTATCTGGTCCTCCAAATTATAGGTGGGAAAAAATTATCCTTGGAAATTCAGACAATGTCCATTCCTGCCTGCCATGTATGAGCAAGTTCTAGGACCCAGTCAACTACAAAGGATAATTTAAGCATTCCCCCCCCCCCAGACTTCTGAGCAGAGATATAAGTGTCATAAAATTCATAAGATTTTCTGCTGTGCAGCAAGAGTCTTGTCACGCAAAATTAGTACTGTGAAAGGTCTCCCTTGCTTGAAAGCCAGTCATATTCAACTCTAGGGTGTGGTGCTCATCTACAGCCTAAGAGCCAGCACTGTCTGCGTCTGCAGACATGCTCATGTGGCAGGCATGACTAGAAACCAAAGTGCATGGAACCTTTTCTGTTACCTTTTCTGCTGAAGTGGTAGCTATTTATCTACTATTCTTGTAATTTCTTGCTTTAAAACTGCTAGAATGGCAGAAGCTGGGAGAGGTGACGAGACCTCAGTTCATTACACAGCATTTGGGTCTCAAACTGCTGACCTGCCTACCTTCTGGTTGTCAAGCTGAACATCTTAATTAGCCCCCCTTCCCCCCTAAGATTGCTCACAATCAAATTAAAAAGATGCAACTTCCATGACATACTGTATATAATGGTATGGTCAAGAACTATTCTGTCAAAAGGAGATGTTCAGGCTTTAAGCATCCTGGCATTTTGGCCTGGCCTGTTGGTCCACTATCACCACCTGTATAAACATGTTTTGTAAAAAGACACTGCTTGGAAAAGAGAGGAAGAACATGTAATGGGAGTTGGGAGTCATACACTCCTAAGGCTGATCTCTCCCTCACCTTTGGAATGCTCTGAGATACTTTGAGAAAACCATTACAATTATGAGGAAAATGTGGAGGAGTCTGCACATCCTTATTTATGTTTCCTCATCTCAGTGCTCTATGCACAGCTATTTTCAGCTACATCAGTAGTAATAACTGTACTGAGACAACAGCAGATACATAATAAAGTGGTAATCAGGTGCCTTTTTCTATTGCCAAAGAGCAGCAATGAAGGTCCCCACTGGAAAGCAGCCGTTCTCCATTTTTCTTCTCTCCTCTCCCATCCTGCATCCCACTGCTAAATTTGATGGTATCTGATAATCCAAAAGCAATCCTTTTCTCATCTGGAGTCTTTTGAGTAATCCTATATATGAACTTTTACTAGAATCATGTCATCCCTAGCCACCCATTCATTCCATAATTAGCATAGAGATGGAAATGTTCACTCATAAGGGCCTATATCATTTACTACATTCATTCTCTCTCTCCCCCCCCCTCTCTCATATATATATATGTGCATACAGAATCTGAATAATCCAAAGGAAGAAAAATGCTAAAAACCATCCATTCCAGCCACACAGATGCACAGCATGAATAAATCTACCATCTCAGTCCTTCTGCAGAGAGCACCTTTTTCACAGAAACAATTTTTTCACCTAGCCAGAAATATCAGTGATAGGAAAGCGTTCCCATGAACATGTGGGCAAGAAAGTTGCTCCCCTTCAGGAAGGCCTGAAAAACGTGGCTATGCCAGCAGGGTGTGGGGTACAACTGGTACCACAACCCAGCCCTGCTGGCTTATTTAGCCCTGCCTGGGGTCCTTATTTACTCCTGTCCGGGTGTCCTTCTTTTTAAGGGGATTGGGGAGGATTTATAAATGTTTATAATTGTTCTATAGTATTCATTTTTAATTAGCATTGGGTATAGGTTTTAACTGACGTTGTGAGTCGCCCTGGGTCGCTTAGGCGAAAAGGGCGGTTATATAAATCCAACAAATAAATAAATAAAAGTAGTCACAAAAGAAATCCAGCATACGTTATATGAGAATGACTTCTCATAGGCTATGCAAGAGTCTTGCAAGTGACAAGAGAAAAACAGCTGGTTTCAGACCAAAAGATAAGTTTTGGTCCTCGGCACACCTGCTGATCTGGGTTTCTGGGAATTGAATTTCCAGAACACCTGGAGCACCAAGGTTGGCCATGCCTACACTAGGGCATACAATTATTCATAATCTTTATTCAATTCATAAACATATCATAATTTAATTTGATAATCAGAGAGAGAGACTTCGCTGTACCTGTACTATTCTTTCAAATTTGAGTGCCTTTGCTTACTATACTCTATTTTATCACTTCCCTTCATATCAACAATCTTCTGTAGTCTCTGGGTTTTCCCGCTGTGTTTTTGTCATTAATAATTATTATGATGCTTCAAGTCAATTCTAGAGTACAACACTCTCTCCATGAAGTGGTTTACCAATTCTTCCTTCTTGTCCAAGGCAGCAAAAGCAGCATGCTACTAAACCCAACCAGCCACAAATGTGTTGGATAATCTTGGCAGTTCCCTCTCCTGGGAAGCACAGTGGAAGTTTGATCTCCTGACCTCCAGTGCTGTAGCTGATCTGAACTAGCTCTTCACTGTCATTAAATGAATTCCATCTTTATTCATCTCTGTACTTTATCTGCCCAATTTTCCTTTATCATCTGGTCCTTCCATGCACCTCTTTTCATGTTCCTTTGATCATGTCAGTGTCAGTGTACACTTGTGTCCCTTTCTTCAAATGTCCATTTCAGCATCCCCTGTTCATTGAGGCAATTAACTTCTGGGATCTTTTCTCACCCAGCTTATTAGCTCTTATCAGCCCCTCAACTCATTCCTCAATGTCACCCTTTGGATTTCTGTAAGTTTAATTAAAGTCATTTTTTTTGCATCTGTTTGCTATGTTGTTTAGGGCCAATGAAAAGCAACCAAACCAATCACAGCCAAAACCCAAAAATCTTAAATCTAACATAATATAGATCTGGCTACCCTTCTAGGCATGCTTTTGATTACTGTTGCAATGACTGGTTTTATTGGTGTCTGGTTTTTAATGTTATTTTTAGAAATCTCTTCATGATAGTTTCTGATCCAGGTACAGTACTTTTGTCCCACCTGACAAGCACATTTTTTAATCCTTGTTTATTACACCTTCAGACTGCAAGAAAATAGAGATTGTAAAACAGTAGTTATAAACAGTAGTTATAAAGTTGTAAAGTGCTTTGCTAGAACATCCCAAATTTTAAAACGAAAATAACAGCAGATAAGGAAAGGCACTAATTTTAAAGTCAAATGCAGTGGAACTACCCTGAGCACCGTAACTCTAAAACAGAGGTTTTTTCTGTTACCGGCATGAAATTTCCTTGATATGAATGAGCTAAGAACAAAGCCCAAATGGCAGTCAATGAAATATGTATTTCCCCCCTTAGTGCAATCATATTCTTCTTCTGCATCAAGGGAAAAATCCACTTCTGTCACAGTAAGAATGTCTAGCATTGTAACTTTTATAATATTGTTACATTCCTTCTTCCAAAAAATAAATCCATTACTCAAGAATGTCTACCTTGGTATATGCTGAAAGCAAAGATGAGTTGTAAACAATGCTCTGGATAATCATCTTTGAGGTGTTGTTACCTGGTGTACGCACAACTTGTAAGGCAAAATGCAAAAGAATAGGTAACAATTCCAACATCTTTTGGAATTAAAACAAAAAGCATGTCAGCATATTCTGCGAGAGGCAAAACCTCAATTTATATGCCCTGACTTTGTTTGGATGTGAAGCTGTGAAAACAAAACCCATCCTTCAGAATGTCTTGTGGTGGATTAACACTCACAATGAAAACTGCTTCCCAACTCGACCCCAAACAAAAGGTTATCTTCACTGAATTGGCAGAAGAGTACAAAGATGTCTTACTGTCACATAGTTAATTGCTGTTATCTATGCTTGATGTAAGGAAATGTTTTCAACAAACTGATAAGATACTGCCCTATAAAAAATAGTTTTCTTAGAATGTCCAGCGTGGTAGTAAAAGAGAATCACAGCACCCTTCTGGCTAAACCAAAAGACAGGAGAAACAAGAAACTACCAGCAGAAATCTCAAAAGTCCATTGCTTATTTTAAATAAAACACCTGTTCCACAAATGAAAGAAAAGTTGCTATTGATTATGTAAATTGTAAATTAACAAATGTTCCAGATCGAAAACATGATTGGATAAACATATAGCCAGTTCCAAAGCGCTAAAAACTTATTTATTCATTTTTTCCAGTTTCTAAAAAAGCATATCATACATTTTTGTTTAGATTTGGTGAAATACTGGTGCAGTTTGGCAAGTTTTGTTAAGAATGGGAAGCCTTTTCGGATAAGTTAATTTCTCTGCCCTTCAAAATTTAAGTTTTTTCATGTTCCATAAATCCTAAGAACTGCTGGCCAAGTTAGGTTGGGTCTGCTCAGCATTTTGAAGCCAGAGCACTGCCAGTACTTGTTCTAAGTAACACTGGAAATCAAGGAATAGCAATTGTGTTGTTGTTTTTTCGTTAGAAATGGATGATCAGATTTTGCAGACCATTATGACAGGATTTTATCTATCAAATCGATAGAGAGATAGTTGCAAGGTGTATGCAATTCACTTTCACATTTCAACTTTTGAAAGGGTTTTTTCTAAATCTCAGCCAAGAACAAACATCACAATGCTGAAGGGCAAAAAACTCAAGGTAAAATGTGGGCAGATGGAAGCTAAGCTGTAAGGAAACATCTTTTCTCATTATAGGGTTTTAGCTTCCAATTTCCTGTCTTTGTGAAGTTTGAGCCAACATGAAGCTTTGGACTTAAACGGGCAAGATTTTTTTTCCCCCACTTTTCTTTTCCAGACAGTTAGTAGTTTGTAAGCAAGGCTGATCTTACAGTGCAAAGAACAGTTTGGGGACCTAAGTTTGAAACTTTCACTTCCAACCTTGTTCTATGAGAAGTCAGCCATGCAGTTTTGTCAGAGCAATTTATAACTGTACATATGAAGTGGTGAAAACAAGGTTTCTTCCCATCTAGCTATTAGGGTCACACTTTATGAATGATGCATACAGTGGATAATGACTGCATCGTATAACGCTAAAATCAGATAACGATCTTTTAGTGTTATCCGATGCAGTCATTTGTAGCAGCACGGTGGCTGGAAAACTGAACGGGGTTCTCCGTTCAGCTTCCCAGCCACCCTGCAGCTCTGGAGGCAGGGGTGGGGTGGCTGGAAAGCTGACGGGGGGCTCCCCCGTCGTCTTCCCCAGCCACCCCACAGCCGTGGATCGGGTCTCCCGACCCCCCTCCCCGCCAGAGAGCCTGAAATAGGCTGGGGGAAAACCGCCCATTTTTTCATCCATTTCGGGCTCTCTGACTTCCCTTCCGGCTCTGGGGAGTTCGGGGGACCCGATCCGTAATGTTTCTGGAATTTCCCCACCTCCCCGGCTAGTGCAGCAAGCCAAAACATCAGGATTCGAATCCCGAGATTTTGGCTTGCTGCAGCCTCCAGGGGAACAGGGCTTTTAAAAAATGTTGTGCGATCAATCCATCACACAACGTTAAAAACCAGATAACGATGAGACTTGTGGAACCAAGTCTCATCGTTATCCGAGGTACTAGTGTATTTTCTAAAACATGGCTCAGCAACTTGTTTGCTAAGGCTAGATACATCCAAATCTAGGTGAAACAAGCTTGCAGAATATGATACATAAGAAACATAAATTTAGAGCCCCCTTGTCTATTATTCTCTGTTTCAGTGAACAGCCCCTGGCTGATTTATTGTACAGTGGTACCTCGAGTTACAGATGTAATGCATTCCAAGGCATTTTTCATGTTATGAAAAATTTATAACTCGAATTTCCCATAGGGATGCATTGAAAACCAAAATGCATAACTTGAAACATGGTTTCCCATAGGAATGCACTAAAAACCAATTAATCTGAAAATTCGTAACTCAAGCCATTATTTTCAATTGGTTTTCATTCGTATTGTGAAAATTTTGTAACTCGAACCATTTGTAACTCGAGGTACCACTGTAGTTGAGTGAAAGTAATGAACTATGGTAGCTGCCAGGATAAGTGACATATCAACACATCTACACATGTTTCACCAACATCAGAAAATTATTGATAAAAAACAGCATGTTGACACTTAAAGGTGGTCTGCCAACACCTTCTACTTTGCCTTTAATAGGATCCCCCTCCTCATTCTAAATAGGAAAGTACTACAGATGATGGCTGTTGAATGATTGGGAACGTTTTGACATAGCTCCATTTGCACAGCCCTTACAATAAAGGGGCATTAAAGTCATCGAGATATTTTGAAAGAGAAGGCAAAGGTATAATTTTGAAGTAACAATGACATATTGCCGGCTTTAGCTCTTTGTTGCTGCATAATTCCACTTCTCAGAATAATTCAAGAAGCATTGCTTGTGTTTATCAAAAACCTTGAGAGGGTGAAAGTGGTGTCAACTAGACAACTAAATCGGACAGCACTTTACAAAACAGGCAGGAAACATTTGATAACTGTTCAAACTAGAACTACAATTAGCAGGCCTTGCTGTTTAATATGAACATGAGGGATGGGAATTTTTTTTGTTGTTGCCATGAATGGTGAGAAACACAAAAGAGGTGCCTAATTTGTAGTTTATATTTCTTCTGCTGCTTTCCAAAAGAGAGCCTGTGAAGCACTATGTATCTGTGTTCATGGAAGAGGGCTATGCAGAAATTCCATGTCCTTCCTTGTTTCCTTTTTTCCATACAGCTGTCCATTTGCTGTGTGCAAAATTACCCAGAAAACGTTTGTTCCAATAGCGTTGTGAAGGCTGCTATCAGTAGTAGCCAATCAGAATATCCAGGAGTAGGGGAAGCAGGAATTTTGAAGGCATAAAAGAGCCTGGAATGGATGGATGCTGCCTTCTGCATTCGTTCCTCACTCCGTCCTTTCTTGCAAAAGTTCATCCCACTGAAGTTGCAGTATGGCAAGCAAATAGTCTGTGCTTCTTCTTCTGTGTCTAGGCCAGACATGCAACTGCCAAAATAAAGGCACCTTTTAGGTGAGTTAATTCTCTGCAGTTTCTTTCGGCTGACCTAGTGTGAGAAAGATTACTCGGCAACACAAAGTTGCTGTTACCAAGGTATGCCTGACTGTGGATCAAAAATACCACAATCTTTGAGGATGCTAAGCTGTTCTCTGGGTCTTCACGCATAGCTGGTCAACTCTTCCTCAAGGCACATCAGCCAATCATGTAACTTGAAGGTCTTGGGAATGAACAGAAAGCAGGTACCCACTGAGAGGAGCAAGAAAAGTCCAAAGCCCATGACCACATTTTCCAGTGGATCAGCTTTGGGTGAAGCTGCCATGGCTTCTTGTGAGGATTTATCATTGCTTGTGCTCTGCGAGGGGAAGCCAACTTGGCTGATGTTTCAGTCACACAAGTAAGGTTCCCTTTAGAGCAGCTCGTGGGCTGAATGTGGCCCATGATGCCATGTCATGTGCCCCCCCTGTCTACACCACACCAGGAAGTGCCATGTGATGGAGGAAGAGCAAAATGGCCATCCGGCCCCTGAAGATGTCAGAGGGTGCGTGACCCAGCTCCCAAACTTAAAAAGGTTGAGAACTCCTGCTTTAGAGAGCTAAATAAATGACGGTGGCATCACATGCAGTTCTCTCTCTCTCTCTCTCTCTCCCTACCCCTCTTGTCCTCTGTCTGAGATCAACAACAGCAATGTTTACAAACTGAGAAACTGACTGCAGTTGTTGCAAAAGTGGGGCAGGAGGTTTAGGAAGCATGGCCATTGTCAAATAAAGAAGGGAGGGGGCAGTGGTGGGCTGGTCCATCAGGCAACTGGGACTCAGCCCAGGGTAACCCCAAGGCCCCCAGTACCATAATGTCCCCCTTGGGTACCAATCCAAGGATCCGAGCTGAGCTGCGATGCCCAGAATGATTGTGCAAAAGAGCAGGGCTCCATGTTCCTCTGCCTCCCTTCCTCCACCTGTGCTGCCAAATATAAGATTACAAAAGCAGCTCCACTGACAGTGGACCCGCCATGGCTTAGAGGTTGCAATTTTGCCTTGTAAGCAGGAGGTTGTCGGTTCAGATCCACAGAGGGGAGTTGAAATTAGAAGGCAAGTGGGAACGTATATATTTTGTTAGGGTTAGATGCCCTCATCCAGCGCCCTTTTAGCTTAGCCACCATGCCCTGGGAGGGGGAGTCTTGACTTGGTAATAGTTGATTGCCTGCTTTTGGAGTAGACTGCTTGTTTCTGTTGCTTTCTTTTGGAGTACTATATATTCTGTTAGCTTGCCCTTGTTTTTCTGGAATAGTTTTTGAGGGTTCTTTAGGGATTACTAGTGCCAGAGCAACCAATTGGGGGGAATAAATTGAAGTAACACCAAAGTACTATTCTCTTCTGTGTTTAACAGATGACTGGCACATGGAAGACTCACTCCCCCTCCTCCAAACAAATAAAGTCATGGATATCCCTAATAAACAGAGCATAACAGCTTGATCATTTTACCAGTGTTTGTAACCAATTGCAGGACTGTGGGAACCTTTAAGAGTTTCAAGCTTAAACTGCAAAATGACTAACAAATATCTGTCATTAGCAAAGACAGCTTACTTCATGAACTGTGCCAAAGGGTTCATTCTAACTAGGTATGTGAAGACAGACAGTACTGACTATATTCTCCAGAACATAAAGCATAGTTCACCTCTTTGTTTCGGCTGTTTGAGTCATTATACCACAGTGCATACAATCTCAGTTCCAAAATAAAAAGGGATTTTAAAGGCAGGCTGTAAAATCACTAAGAGATTTGTTCTGCACACCTATTTATTCTTGTACTAGAACTTTTGAGTAAACTAATTATGCTTACTCTTGTAAAGAGTAAATTTTATCCTCTGATAAACGCAGAGGGCTCTCCCAAAGACTTAATCATTCGCAGACTTCCATTTTCTTGGTATCTAAGCATGTAAACATTGTATTTTGTTAGTAAGATATTAATGTAATTTGACGGCAGCATGGAATGTTTATTCTTATTATGAAGCAACATGTGGAGCCATCCATTACCAGCACAGTGCTGGATGTAAGGAACACAAACAGATTCTGTAAAGATCTCAAGAAAATTATTCCTAGGCATGTCCATAAATGTGTGGAACTGAAGACGAAAATAGAGCTTTTACTTACATAGTAGCAGCCACACAACTGTGCCTGCTGAGTCTGAAGCCCACAAACGAGAGCCTCATTATATCTCATAGATGTCTGTCTGTCTGTCTGTCTGTCTTTTTAAAAAAGCAATTATTTCCTGTTCTTTATTTGCACTTACATGCTGTCAAATTGGTTATGATTAATGGCAGAGGTTTTCAACCTAAGGCCCATGGGCCATGTCCATTTCCATTTCATGTAGGTCACCACCTCCTCCAATGACATTCAGGCAACAAAATGGCCACCCTTTTGAAGCTGTTGAGACAAAATGGCCACCCCCCATGGAGCAGGCAGGGCAAAATGGCTCTCCGGCCCTCAAAGCTGACTGACAGAGCGTGACCCAGGCTTGAAAAGGTTGGGAACCCGATTTATGGTAATCCTACAAATTAATGATGTCCAAAAATCCTATTACTAACAGCCCTGCTCACAGACTAAACAAAGGAATATCTTCTTTCATTGAGTCAATCCATCATGTTAGGTCTTCCACTTTTTCTACTGTCTTCCACTTTTTGTAGCATTGTTTTATTTCCCAGCCTTCTCATAACACATTCAAAATACAACACCCTTGTATTAGTCTTTCTAGCTTCTAGGAGCACTCAATCACAATTTGATTTAGTACTCATGTATTTGTAGATGAGTTTTCATCATCACATTTCATACATTTGAAAAGAAATCTACTGTATTGTCATTACTCACTGAAAAAAGTAACCTGTTATGTTAATTGGAATGCTACTTGTACTGACTACTGTAGAATAAATTGCCATGTAGAATATGAAACAATCCTTGCTCAAGACACCAACAATTTTTGGAGCTCAAGGATTATTATCCAAGAAAAGTAGATTATTAGGCAGATTCTCAAAAGAGGGAAGTAATGTCCAAAATGCCTGATTTAATTTCAGTGTCCCGAGTTCTTCATGTTAGTAATATTTAATTAACAATATTAATTAATAGTACTTAGAAACATTAATTAATTAAATATCCTTCTTTTCTCCCAGGATAGAATCCCACTCTTTGATTCAAATAGCTATAAACCACCAACCTAGCACATTATTTTAATCTACAGATTTCCTGTATTTTATTTGAACCATCCCTGTTGGAAAAAACAGCTCACGAAAACAAAGATACCCATATTTCCTCCAGTACTCTTGACTTTGTTTTTGCTTCCTCCTCTAATGTGTTGTGTTCCCTACTGACATCAAAAAACTCCAACAAAGAGATAGAAATAGCAGTGGTTTGCCAACAGACTAATCTACTGTAAAATAGGAAAGAATTTTTGACAAATTACAAAAGATTTTTCTTCCCTGAATATATGATGTTGCTCTTTTCCATCTCCAGATTCAAAAACATTTTTCAACATGCAATTTATTAAAATAATAGAAAAGATTACACTCTCTCATTTATGAATCATGTTGTGCAAAGCCTCACCACTGGCCATGATTGGCTAGAACAGGAGTGCTCAACCTTTTTAAGCCGGGGGCTGGGTCACACTCCCTCAGACAGCTTCAGGGGCTGGACAGCCATTTTGCCCTTCCTTCACTCCATGGCACTTCTGGGTGGGGTGAAGGTGATGGTAGGCCACATGAAATGGTACTGTGGGCCACATCTGGCCCGTGGACCAAAGGTTGAGAATCCCTGGGCTAAAACTTGAAGATGTCTAACAATATCTGGGCAGCTGAACATTGCCTACTCTTGTTCTACTCTTAGGTTGTAAACTTACTTCAGCCCTTATGTCTGGGAATGATTTCATTAAACTCTGGAACTGCCTTGAGGAAGCATTCCAGCTTTCTGGTCAAGAACTACAGTCAATAAAGGCATGGACTCCAGAAGAAGTGAAGCAATTCAACCTCCAACAATGCTCAAAAAGACTAGAACTGCTGTTTTAAACAAAGCAAGACTGATAGATGTTCTACAAATAGTTCTATACTTTTCTTCTTTTCTGTGTGCATCTAATTGCAATACATCCATTTAAAGCAGGGGTGCCCAAACCTTTTGGGCTGTAGGCCAATCATGTGGTTAAGGAAGCCAGTCACTAAGGCCCAGGGGCCCACGAAGCCCTCGTCGCTCCTGGAAGTGGAAGTAAAATGCGCCCGTACGGGCGTGTTTTGCTTCCAGGAGCGACGAGGGCTTCATAGGCCAGAGGAATTGGCGTTGGGGGCCGCACCCGGCCCCCGGGCCTTAGTTTGAGCACCACTAATTTAAAGAATATATAATGTCATCATTTATAACTAGTATTACCTTTGGAACAAACAATCTGAAAAGCAGTCAACTGTCATCATTTCCTAAAGGCCTTGACTCCTCCAAATTTCCACACTGTCCTGGAAAACAGAGCTAAGTTACCACAGGTGTTGAGTTTTTGTTTTGCTTTTAACTGAAACTGAGGAGCCAATCGTCCTGGATGGAATGCAAAGAAGAAAAATGTAACAAATAGATATTCTGCTTCATCACTAGCACCTCCAACCTACTGTCCATATTAGGCACCAACATATATTACTATTTTTATCTCATATGGAGCCAGTATAAATATACTGCTTTGTTACTGCTCTTCACAAGATTTTCTCTCACACTGAGCTGGTTTAGCACTTCAGAAAGAATATGAAATTAACTTTTCTTGAAAGTTTAATTTCAAGCTGTACCCAAAGCTAGCTTTTGAAAAGTTTTGATGTGCCCTTCCTTTCTTTTTTAACTTCCAAGCCCACTACTGCACAATCATCCTCATTTGTGCTTCTCTGTTCCAGCCATCAATTCCACCCCACAGCATCCAAACACAGAAAACCTCAAAGAGAAGTAAAAATTCCCATGGACAAATTGTGAGATTCTAGCAACATAAAAAAAGAATACAGTTGGCAAGGGACATCCCTTGCCAACTGCATTCTTTTTCATGTTGCTAGAGAGAAAGAGACAGCAATGATGTGCAGCAAACATAGAGAAAGCCAAAGCACATCCTATAGCTATGACATGGCAACTGTTCCATGTGGAGCAATTTTATTAACTGTCAGGTCTGTTCAAATTGTTCATCATCCTCCTGCACTGTTTTATCATCTTTTCTTGTGCTGCATTGCCTTCAAGTCATATCGGTCCTGACAGTGAGCTATTTAAGAAGTGGTTTTACCAGTTCCATAGTCCCAATGAGTATCTATGGCTGAACAGCAATTCAAACCCAGGACTCCTGAGTCTTAGCCCATCACTGAATCCACTACATCTCACCTGGTATTACTACTATCTTTTAGTACTATCTTTTAAAAATAATGTATGCTCAGCAGCAAATATTCCTTTTCACTAAACATCACTTAAAAGAAAAAAATGTGTAGATTTTTGAGACACACAGAACTAATGGATCTCTTTCTTTCTCTCAGCAACAACAACCAACAACCACTTGTAAGGTAGACCCATAAGTCTATTACAACTAGCTTGATTGGATTTAGGATAATTTGCACACAATTCAGTAACCACTAAAATTTGTTTTAAAGGATCATGTCGAGATAGAGTCCTGGTGGCACAGTGGTTAAACTGCTGTAGTGTAGCCAAAATGTTGTGAGATCAATTCTAATGGGGATCAAGCTTGACTCAGCCTTCCATCGTTCTGAGGTCAGTAAAATGAATACCCAGCATGTTGGGGCAAAATGCTAGTTACTCTGTGAACTGCACAAAGCACTATGGGGTGGTATATAAGTATTATTGCTATACAAGCACTTAGAGTGGGCTTTTAATCTTCTTCAAAGGCTGTTTCCCTTGTTAACATCCAGTTTGTTGACAGAGCTAATGAGCCTGCCAGCATATCAGTGGTTTTCAGTTTACAGTTTCCCTTCTTCTTTACAGAGGGAGGAAAAGTTTAAATGTTTTCTTCCCCCTTGCTGACTCATCATAATGCTGAATCAGCAGGGAGGGAAAACATTTATTTCCCTTTCCCCTCTGATCTCTTTCCCCACAGCTGTAATCTAGCCTCTCCTCTGTACTCTTAGACTTAGACCCTCCCATACTATGTAGCAAACTGGTCAGCACTTGAAATTCTTCTTGCCGTTTCTGTAGTTTCACAGGGTGGCCTAAAAATGAGCAAGACCAGACCACCCCATAAGGGGCAGTCAGGACGTGTTCAAAGACTGCTAGCAGCAACTGAATCCATGTGGCC